>CM035426.1:41812984-42507984 GCA_020310875.1 Ceratopteris richardii
TTCAATACCTGCATTTGAAGGTGTAATAGGATGTTTTTAACACCCTACACAATATTCCATAGTCCTTTTGCAACCAATACATGACACATCATATATTCCCATAATATCCAATCTATCCTCAATAGCCAACATATGGAACACATCATTGCTTTCAGCCATGGCTAGTGAATAAAATACCCTGATGCAAAAAATGGTTATATCTCAAAAAGTTGAACAGAGCTACCCTATCGAGCTCTACTAGATTTGTAGTAGACTTCGAGGTGCTTGTACTCCCGAGTCTAAACCTATATATATGTTTGTCACAAAAGGAAAAAGTTACTTACAAAAGCACTGTAATAATGCATTTAGAGGCTCACCAATTTTTTTTGCAATTTTGAGACTATGATCGGAGGGGTGTCGATCATGCTTTAAATGAAGCGACGACCTACCTTGATACCAATTGTTGGAGTTTGACATCTATGAAAGCATGCAAACAGCACAAGGAAGAAGAAGAAGCTTAGAGCACAACACACAATACGAAATGTATTACCAAGGGAATGTACAAAGATTAGTGAAGCATTAGGGTTAAAGGTGTACGTACAAGCCGAGGAAAAAATCCTCCTAAAGAGGGAAAAAAGTGCCCCAACAGTCCTAGTGTGTTCAGACACATCACTATCAAAATATATCAACATCCTGAGCTCTAATGCCATGTACAAAAATGAGAACAGAATAGAGTAGACTAGTAGATAGATTTGAGAGAAAAATGTAGACAAAGATGGATGCACACTGAGAGATAGGGAACTCAAATCCTCAGATTTCCAAGAGTAATGTAGCTACAATGATGGTGTTGTCCACTCATGTCTCCCAAATGTGGAGCTTAAATGGTGATCTAGGTAGAATCTAAATGAAGGGCTTAGTAGTGTGCAATGCTATGTAAAGCTCAACATGGGCCATGCTTATATAGCTTTCACAAGGGGATTCATGATAGATAAACATTGTCAATAGCTATGAAATAGTTGATAAAATATACAATATGACAATACTCATGGCCCTATGGGCTAGGGGGATAGGCTCCTTGGACCCTGCAAAAGGTGGCAAGCCCCCCTCTATGCTCCCCCCCATTAAGTTTCTATGGGGAAATTGTGTGTGCCACAAGGCCTTTATTTTCACCTTGGATGGAAACCCAATGGCCTAGAAATTTATGCCGTACCTAACATAATGGCTAGGATCACAAAGATCGTATATTACCATCAATGATGACACATGAACCTCATCTTACTTAGAAGTTAGGGTTCCATAAATGTCTGGGCTCTCACAATCCCTTCTCGTCATAATGGGGGCCTTACAACTTAGAGCACGATGGATCATTTGTGGTCACTTGAGAGTGGAGTATCGAGTATATCTAATAGTTTCTATTCAACATTTTGAGATATCATCAATTTTTGGCATTAGAGTATTTAGCCATTGGCCATGGCTAAAAGTAATGGTGTATTTTGTGTATTCACTATTGAGGATGCTTAGGATACACTTACAACTTTATGCCATGCAAGAAATGAGGCTCGTATTTATTACCTCTTAAATAGTTGGAGAGTGAGCATATGAATGAAGGAGATTTCATGCACAATTTTTTGAAAAAGATCAAAGATTTGAAGGAGCATTTGATTTTAGCTGATGAAAATTTTTGCGAGATAGTTCACTTGTGTAGACTATTCTTAATGGTGTTCTAGATTCACATCAGAATTTTGCTTCTACTCTAGGATTGATGATGAAAGGAAATTCAAATGCCTTAACATTTGAGGAGGTAGTCTCTCTTTTCTTGCAAGAAGATTAGTCCAAGCAAAACAATCCAATTATGCATGTTGAAGATCAATCTTTCTTAGTTAGTCAGAAGGGAAAAGGTATATGGAGCTCATCTACTAGTGAGAAAAAAATCTAATAATGTTGTACAATCAAAGAAGGAAGACAAAGATGAGAAGAAAACAAAAAGACAAGAACAATTTTGCAAATATTGTAAAGAAAATGATCACATCATGAAGAGTTGTCCTTAATTGGCTTCCAAAGAGGCAAAGAAGAAAGAGGGTGGAATGGTTGTGATAGAGGCCTCTGTTAATAATAAAGAAGTAAGCTCGTATATATTTTTGCAAAAAGGATTTTCTTCAAGTAGAAGAAAAATACAAAAATGAAAAATAGAAGCATTTACTTCAGCAAGTAGTGGAGACCAAAAGAGAATCATTCAAAAGAGAATCAAATCCAAAAACTGAACTGTAAGAGGAGTGGTTGTCCAAAGTAGTGAAGAAATGTTGGAGAAGAGCTCTCAAACTCATCATGAGAGTTTTTGGTCACTTGGCTATAAAAGAGGCAAGGGAGGACACTCAAGGGTAGAGAGGAAGAAGGCGTCGAAGCCCCCTTGTAGCTACTTCATTTGTTTTGAGTCATTTCGTTCAGTTCACTCTCATAGAGTATGTCCAGCCGCACACCCATTTCTAGGTAGTCTACTTGTGAGAGTCATATCTCTCAACATAGGTATCCAATTTTAGTGTTTAAACATTCATTGGAAAGCTTATCTTGAGTACGTCGTCTGTCTAGAGTAGTTTTATCAAATTATTTATGCTCTGTGAGTTATTCAGGTTTTAGTAAAGTCTAGTTTTCAGCCTAACTGAGTGGACAGGTAGCCTATTTTGTATCAAAGAGTTGCCAACCCAAATCTACTCCAAATTGAGTCTTTGATAGCTCATTTGAAAGCTCTAGGTGTCTAGTTTGAGTGACCAAAGTTTCAAGTTCATTGCATTGTTCAATTGGTACTAGTTTTCATTTGAAGGTTCAGCTGTTGGCAAGAGTCTTGATCCTGAGAAGGTCTTCTACACTTTCCGCTGCGATTAGGAGAGGAATTCTCCAACAATTGGTATCAGAGCATTGGAGTTTGAAGATTCAAAGCATTGGAACTGAATTGAAGCAAAGGAGAAGCTACAAATCAAGGGGGAGCCTCGTGAAGTCAAGAAAGAGCGCCACAACATACTTGAGGTAAACTTCAATCTTGGAAGTTTTCAATGGCTGATTTAGGACAACAAGTTGAGAAGTTAGACAAAGATAATTTTCAATCTTGGAGGTATAGAATGATAAATTACCTTAAAGGTAAAGGCTTATGGAGTCTAGTGAGTGGAGACGATCCACAACCGGTGGACATTGAAGATCCCAACATTACTCCGGCACAATGGAGACAATTTGCTGATTGGGAAGAGAGGAATCGAAGGGTGATGTTCCTCATCTCACAAGTTATTTCTAACACTATGATTGGTCATGTGCAAAGCTTAGAAACAGCCAAGGAAGTTTGGGAAGCATTGGAGAAGGTGTATGCTACCTCAACAAGGTCTCGAAGGATGCAACTCAAGAACAAGCTCAACAACATGAGGAAAAGCTCAAACCAAAGCATTAGTGAGTATACATTGAGGATCAAAGATCTTCGAGATCAGCTAGCATCAGTTGGATGCAAGATAGAAGAGGAAGACATCGTCCAAACAGCCCTCAATGGCTTGAGAAGTGAAGAAAAGTGGAAGCCGCTCATCACAAACATCCTTTATAGAGATCTTCTACCAACATTCGACGAGATTATACCAAATCTTGTGGCTGAAGAGGTTGCTCAACAAGGAGAAGGCAACAAAGGTAAGGACAGCCATAGTCAAATGTTATACGCAGGAAGAGGTAGAGGAAGGAACTCAAGAGGAGGCTCGAGAGGAATAGGAAGAATCTACAACAACACAAATTTCAGCCAACACAACTTGGAGGACAACAAGGACAACTCAAATGACAACACACATGGAAGAGGTCGAGGAAGAAATAGAGGAAGAGGTCGAGGTTCATACAATCCTCATAAAGGTATAACATGTTATCATTGTGGTAAACTAGGACATTATGCAAATGATTGTTGGAAAAAGAATGGAAGGCTGAATAGAGGCAACCAAAGGAGCCAAAATAACTATGCGAGTACATCAAGTGAAGGAGACAAGCAAACCATGCTTGCCATGAAGCATGACTACAACAACTTGAGAAGTGATGACCAAAAATGGTTCATAGATTCAAGTTGCAGCAACCATATGACATGCCAAGGAGATTTGTTCACAAAGCTACAAGCTCCAAGTGGAAAAGGATGTGTGGAGACCGGCGATTGAAAGATCTAAAGCTGAAGGTGTTGCCCAAAATAGTGATTCAAATGCAAGTGAAGAAGAGTATCAAGAGGTGATCACACCGAAGGTAAAGTTGAACCGGTTGAAGAAGCAATGTTCAAAAGGAAATGAAAGGAGGTCTTCAAGAGCAAGGTATCCAATTGAAAGGCTGAGCTATGATAGTTTCATTGCAAAGCATTTTGCATATATGACATAGGTGGTCAAAGATGAAGAACCGGATGCATATGAAGAAGCATGTACACAAAAAGAATGGCAAGAAGCTATGCAAGAAGAGATGAAAGCTCTCAAGGACAATCACACATGGGAGCTAGTTCCAAAGGCTGAAGGTATGAAGATTGTTCCAAATAAAATGGGTGTTTAAAATAAAGAGAAATGCTGATGGTTCTCTAGCAAGGCATAAAGCTAGACTAGTAGCAAAAGGATTCAAGCAAACTCACGGCATCGATTATGAAGAAACTTTCAGCCCGGTTGCAAAGATGGGAACAATTAGAACCCTGATTGTAGTGAGTGCAGCAAGGAGATGGCCATTGTACCAACTTGACATAAAAAATGATTTTCTCAATGGTGAACTTCAAGAAGAGGTATACATGAGTCAACCGATTGGATTTGAAGACAAAAAGCATCCAAATTTTGTTTGTAGATTGAAGAAAGCTTTGTATGGGCTGAAGCAAGCACCACATGCTTGGAATCAAAGATTGGTCGAGTACCTCACAAGGTGTGGGTATAGTCCAAGTAATGCAGATCCCTCCCTCTACATGAAGAAAGAAGAAGGCAAGCAGGTATATATTTGCATATACGTTGATGATCTCATCATAACAGGAAGTAATGTTACAGGAATACAAGAGATCAAAAGGAAACTCGGTAAAGAGTTTAAAATTTCAGATTTTGGTGAGCTGAAATACTTTTTAGGCATTGAGATAGTCTATGGGAAAGATGACATTTACTGAATGCAAAGAAAGTACATATTGTATGTTCTTTTCAGGTTTGGAATGAGTGAATGCAAACCACTCACTCAACCTATGGACACAAATGTGAAGCTATGCTCAAATGATGGAGAGAAGTTACATGATGTAACTACATACACGAGTATTATAGGTTCATTGATCTATGCTACGATCACAAGACTAGATTTGTGTTATATTGTTGGAGTTCTTTCTCAATTTATGCAAGCTCCAACAATTGAACATTTAAATTCAGCCAGACGAGTGCTAAGATATGTGAAGCACACAATCAATCATGCTCTGTTTTATGGATATGATGAAGAATTGCAGGTAAAAGGCTTCAGTGATGCTGATTGGGCTGGTTCGAAGGAAGACAGAAGATCCACTTCAGTCTATGTGTTCATGATAGGTAGCAAACCTATCACATGGAGCTCAAAGAAGCAACCTACTGTTGCACTATCATCTACAGAAGCTAAATATAGAGGTTTAGCCTTTGCAACTTGTGAAGCTATGTGGATTAAGAAGCTCTTGGCTGATCTTGATGTGCAAGTGGAGACCATTCCAATTTATGGTGACAACATGTCAAGCATTCACTTGACAAACAATCCAATGTTTCATGCACGAAGCAAGCACATAGAAGTGCATTATCATTATGTTCGAGAAAAGGTTTTGAGCAAGGATGTGGATATAAAGTTCATTGGAACTAATGACCAGGTTGCAGACATGCTTACAAAGTCCCTAGATGCTTCTAAGCTCAAGAGGTTCAAGGACGACATCAACTTGCAGGATATGGCTGAAGGTGCAAGCTCACATGTGAGCTTGAGGGGGAGTGTTAAAAATAAAGAAGTAAGCTTGTATATTTTTTTTTTGCAAAAAGGATTTTCTTCAAGTAGAAGAAAAATACAAAAATGAAAAATAGAAGCATTTACTTCAGCAAGTAGTGGAGACCAAAAGAGAATCATTCAAAAGAAAATCAAATCCAAAAACTGAACTGTAAGAGGAGTGGCTGTCCAAAGTAGTGGAGAAATGATGGAGAAGAGCTCTCAAACTCATCATGAGAGTTTTTGGTCACTTGGCTATAAAAGAGGCAAGGGAGGATACTCAAGGATAGAGAGGAAGAAGGCGTGGAAGCCCCCTTGTAGCTACTTCATTTGTTTTGAGTCATTTCGTTCAGTTCACTCTCATAGAGTATGTCTAGCCGCACACCCATTTCTGGGTAGTCTACTTGTGAGAGTCATATCTCTCAACATATGTATCCAATTTTAGTTTTTAAACATTCGTTAGAAAGCTTTTCTCGAGTACTTCTGCTATCTAGAACACTTTCATCAAATTCTTTATGGTCTGTGAGTTATTCAGGTTTTAGTGAAGTCTAGTTTTCAGCCTAACTGAGTGGACATGTATCCTGTTTTGTATCACAGAGTTGACAACCCAAATCTACTCCAAATTGAGTATTTGATAGCTCATTTGAAAGCTCTAGGTCTCTAGTTTGAGTGACCAAAGTTTCAAGTTCATTGTTCAATTGGTACCAGTTTTCATTTGAAGGTTCAGATGTTGGCAAGAGTCTTGATCCTGAGAAGGTCTTCTACACTTTCCGCTGCGATTAGGAGAGGAATTCTCCAACAGCCTCTATACCTGAAGAAGAGTCTTCTAATCCTGTTTAGAAAGAAGAATGGGCATCTATCACTATTTGTAACTATGATCCATTGTTAGGAAGCAACTTTTTACAAGGTAAAGATGGAAAATATTGTATTATAGAAGAGTAGAATATCTTGAATCTTGTAAAAATGAGGAGGGGTCTTCCTCATGAATAGTTGTATCTTATATATTTTTTGTAGATTTTTTAGAGCTCTCAAAATAGTTATTTTTTATAATAGAAACTTTGGAGGACCTATTTTAAGTGTGTACTTTGACAATATAAAAGTGAAATTATGACTCATTTTGTAAAAAAAAATATTTGATGGTGAGTTAATGAGAGCTTGAGAGCTCTTTCATTTTCCTAATTCTGATCATCAAGCTTTAATGGCGATTTCAAGTGTATTTTGTGAGTGCTCTTCATGGATTTATTTTTGTGATCAACAGTTCTTTGAGTGTTTCATACTTCTATGATTCTATTTTCATCTTATAAGCTCCATTTATCAAGTAAAGTATTGTTTCTTAATGACTATGTGAATCCATCAAAATCACAATTTATTCATCTTAGGGGTATAGATATTGAAAGTTGAAATTTTCTTCATCTTTATTATACAAAATAGCACACTTTAGGCACAAGAAACACTAAAAAAGATTACTTATAACTAAATCTGAATGTAAATGGGGAAATATCAAGAATTTTTGTGAAATTTTTGGTTTTGTTGATCTCTTGATGATACATCTTGGAAAGTGTCCATTTCCCTTAAGGTTTTCTTTAGCACCTTAAGGGTTTGTTCGATAGAAAACCATTCCATCCATTTAGAAAGAAGTGGATAGGGTCTTAGCATGATCCCACGATTGACAATTTAAGTGTTTGAGGTTGTTTGTTCTTTATGCTATGATGATTGGATAGGATAGCTCCAAAGTAAAAAAAAAAAAATTTGGCACCATTGTCATAGAGATTTACATCTCTACATATATAGAGTTTGAACCATCTCCAAACTTCTAAAGAAAGACTTCCAAATCAAAAGATAAAGATAATTTTCAGTCAAAATTTGGTCAAAGATGAGCAAAAATATTATTGCACCATTGGAAAGTCGAGAGCTTTCCAATGATATATAACACTATACCATTTGGTTCTAAAATGATCGTTAAAAGTCCAAAATCCTTTAGCTTGTAGAGGATGTGTTGTAGTCCTTTAAGAATTGATACAACAAAAAGCTATGTGCATATTTGTTAGAGCATTCACCTCTAGTTAAGCACACTCAAGTTGGAATCCCACGAGCACCAACAACAGATCGAAATGATGCTTTTTGAAATGAAATTCACGAAAAGCTCCTTGCAGCACTGAAATTTGAAATTGCTAAAACTAGCGATCGTAGTTTGGTGTGAGAGTTTTGCTTTTGCTTTTGTGGAAGGTGCTTTTCAAGCTACCTCCAAAACTATATAAGAAAGAGACCAAAGCTCACTTGAATCATCTTATCTTCTCATCATCAATTGAAGAAGTTTCAATCTTGAGGAAAGCTCTAGCTAACATTAGAGTTTGGAGGAGATGAAAACATTGGAGGATTGAATGAAGGAGAAGAAGGAGCCTATTTCTACACCTTGGTGGTGTTAAAGTGTTAAAACTAGTGATGTTGTGTTACTGACAAACGCAAATCGTTACCGAACAAATATTGACGTAAAACAGTGATTCACCATAAACTGTGTTAAACTTTTAGTATCGTCACCGAGAAAAACTACGTGGGTTCTTGGGAGTGGTAGGGGTCTGTTGGACAGAGGCCCTGTACTCTTTTCCCAATTATTCAACACAACATCCGAAACATGTATACACGTCTTAGCTCAGTTACTAGCAGTAACTTCAACATTTGACCTCTATATTTCTGCATACTGAACTCTCCAGACTATCCTGCTATTGGAATAGAGCAGTAGTCTGTGATACCGATTTCACAGTAGTAATCAACCAGAGACAATACTTTAACTGATAGATTTTTTTGTCACAACGCTTTATAGCGATCTCAACTAAAAGCTCACGTTACCGAAAATACTAGTCCGTTCGCATCACTGAATGCAACAAGTTTAGTAAGACAAACAGAACATACTCAATAGTGTATTAAGTTGTCAAATCAAATCACGCAGTAATATAACTACTCAGACTGACTCACGGTATTTCAACAACTGAAGAACGCACAACACTACTAGACGTTAACAATACTCAGATACACAATCCGTTCCTCAACATTCATTACAGCGAACTTCAGTGGTAGCAGACAGAACAAAAATCAACACTAACAATACTCAAAACTTTGTAACCGTGTAATAATACTCTAACAAATAATCAGGCGAATAAACTGGCAATTCCAGAAAAGACGTCTCTTTCGAGCATTCTCCTTACATTGCTTTATATAGATTTACAAAGTGCGCGTACCAACTTTTGCGCGTAATTCAAGGAACTCCGTTACATCCGGCATACATTTGTCCTACTCCGGCGGCCGTCTAACACTGGCACACACGGTGGACTTGAACCCGCAAGTGATTTTTGATTACAAAAATTATTGTTCATCTATGATTCCTTCTAGATACATATTTCTTGCTAATCTAAATGTGCGGGCTATTTTTTTCTTAAGGGTTTCTAATAATTGTTTAAGGGTATCGGGTTCTAAAATCTGCGCATCTATTCTAACGGAACTAAGTGTGATGGCTTCAGTAAGCAAAATTTCGGCCTGTGTTTGCAAAAAGGCCTCCTGTAAATAAAAATCGTTTGATAATGCCGCATCTCTTGCTGTCTTCATGTCCGTTACTTGTTTCTGCATCTCATTGATTCTGTCTTTCTGGTTGCGTACCTGATTATCTAATCTTCCGAACTGTTGGTTCTGGAACTCTATGGTTTGGTAGTAAGCATCCCGTTCTCTACGGGCATTTGCTAAGTCCTTCTGATATTTAGATTCTCTGTTCAGTTGGTGTTTCAGCATGTTGTTGACATCGTCTAAGGATTCTTTTGTTCTTTGTCACTCTTCTACTGCCTGCTTTGCTTCTCTCTGCTGCTCTTGGTATTTCTGTACTATGTCCTGTAACTGGAGTCTTGTTTCTTCCAGTAGGTTTCCTAGTGCTATTCTTGTATCGTCTGTATCTTTGATTGTTTGATTTAACTTTATTATTTTGGTGTCGGCAGCTGTCAGTAGTTCGTCTTTTTCAGCCAGTGCCTTATCTCTCTGGTTTGAGTGTTCTTCCTGTGCTTGGAGTGTAGCCTGTAGTTGCTTGATCTGCTCATGTAGTGCATGATTTTTTTCTCTTGCTGCTTGTAATTCTTCCTGAAGAGGGGTGATATCCGCCTCCATTATTTCCAATTTCCTTTGGAATTCCTCTCGTGCACTGTCTGTGGCTTGCTTCAGGTGTTGCGGCAGTTGTTGGGATAGATTAATTAAAAGGTGACCCATATTTTCTAGTTTCGAAAAAATTGGAATGGGGTAGGATGGCAGAGGAGGGCGAGGTTGCGACGAGGTTCCGGTGAGGAGTTGTTGTGAATTTTGTTGGTGCAGACCAATCACCAATTGAAGGTTTGGAAGATCAAATGATGAAAGAAGAATCAATTCCTAGAGTGTGGAAGAAGATTACATTCAGAGGACAAGAGAAGTGTACACATATGTACATTAGTATAGTCATAGATGACTTAGATCTTTTGCCTAGTAAGAATCATGTACAAATTATCTATAAATATCTTGAGAAAAGTCGGGGAATGTATGAGAGCATATGTGACATTAGTTAGAAGTCAAGAATGAGGGAGATAGAAGTTATGAGATAGAGAAAAAGATTAGTGTGTTAGCTCTCATCACTCAGTTGTAATTTCTCTGAGTAAATGAAAATTTTTGCGCCCGATGTTTCTGCGTGTTCTCCTTCTACAGTAGATCAATTGTGAAATGCTTTTGTACAAGTCTAAGTTGAGAGTTGCTTGACCTCTGTACAAAGTATTAGCTTCCAATTGTAATCAGGCTGAGTGAATTAAGTGTAGGAACATTCATATGTGAAGTGTGTTCACTGGTTCCTAAAACAGGCGCAGATTTCGAAGTTAATGTTTTGATCATTTCTCCTAGCACAGTTTAAAGTTTTGCATGAGTGAAGGCTTAATCTTTAAGTTGGAAGATAAGCTACTTATGTCTAGAAGCATTTTGTAAAACGGGTTCTATTCAAGGAGAACCAAGTCTTAAAAGTTACAGGTGTAAAGTCGACTGTTTTGGATGACAGTTTCTGACATAGGTAACTTGAGAAGTTGATTTCTCAAGCTATACTTAATCTTTTGAAGAGATTCAACTTGGAATAGATGCGCAGTCTCTAGCATATGCTTCGTACAAAGTTTCATAAAAAACTTTACATGTTTCATAAGTCAATGTGAGGAAATAGTGCAGCAGACTTTTCTGTGTTTCATCTTCTTCACAGATTTGTTAATCTTTTGACAATTAGCAATTGATTCTCTAAACTAGTGGAGTGTTTGACTTATTCTTGGTATAGAGGTGCTCTAATCACAAGAATAAGTTGTTCTTTTGGAGATTAATATTCTCCTTCAGTGGTATCAGAGCAGGAGACATCAATTTGAAGGAAGAAGGATCCCGACTGCTGCAGATTCAAGAAATTCAACACTTGAAGGACTAAGAAGTGAAAGCTTGGAGTCAAAGCTCAAGGAGAAGACTATCTAACATCAAGAAAAGCAAAAGGAGTCCAATTCGAAGTAAAGGTACATACATTGTTTGTAAAGCTTGAAGATTTCAATACACAGGTGGACATAAGATGGGAGAAAGCTTGCAGATTGATAAGCTAGATAGGGAGAACTATCCAGCATGGTCCATGAGGATGGAAGCACACCTCATGAGCAAAGATCTTATGGCATTCATTACAGGAGATGAAGAAAAGCCTGAATTTTTAGATCCTAGTATTCCAACTAGGGAGGAACTTGCAATTTTGAAGACTTGGATGAGAAAGGATGCTCAAGCAAGGAGTATCATTTACATGGCTGTAAATGATTATTTGCTACCTCACATTAGAGGTTTGGAAAGTGCCACAGATGTTTGGAATGCCTTGGAAGAGCATTTCCAAAATACAACTAAGTCAAGGAAGTCCTCACTATGGGCTGAGTTCACAACCTTCAAGAAGAAGAGCTCACAATCAATTTCAGATTATGTGGCAAGGATGAAAGATATTGCAGATAGCTTGGGAGCAGTGGATGAAGACATTGAAGAGGAAAAGTTGGTAAGACAAATACTTACAGGTTTGAGAGGAGATGAGAAGTGGAAGCCTTTTATATTGTCCATAGAGTTGTCACTTGATCACTTTACTCCTGACCTTAATCAATTGCTAGGACATATGCTAACCTGTGAGCAGGATCTTAAAGGAGACAATGATAGAAGTACAAGTCAAGCTATGTACTCCAAGGACAAGAAAAAGAATGGTAAGGGAAAGCAATCAAATGATGATGAAGGGAATTCAAATCAAGCTAACTTCACAAAAGGGAAGACAAATTTCAGAGGTAAAGGAAGAGGAGGTAAGAACAAAGATAATGCTAAAGCTTGTTGGATTTGTGGCAGAACAAATCATTTGGCAAATGATTGTTGGTATAACAATCAAAATGGAGGATACAACAATCAGAATTATAATCAAAGAGGTAGAGGAGGCAGAAACCAAAGAGGCAACTTCAGAGGAAGAGGTGGTAGGACATCATATGGTAGAGGAGGTGGAAGAAACTTCCAATCTCAGTCCTACAACAATAATTATTACAATTATGCATCAGATCAGAAGGATGACATGACTCTTATCTTGAATGCAACTCATGAATCAATGGGAGAAGATCAAAGAGTGTTTTATATTGACTCAGGGTGTAGCAACCATCTGAGTGGGAATCTATCTTTGATGACTGATATGGAAGCTAGGGTGAATGGACATACAGTTCAAACAGGTGACAATACCAAACATAAAGTGGAGAGCATTGGATCAGTGAAGACAAAGAGTGGAAGTACACTTTTGAGCAAGGTACTTTATGTTCCTACTATTCCTAAAAATTTGATAAGTGTAGGGCAAATTGTGGAAAAAGGATATGAGGTAAGATTCACAAATGATGGTGTCTATGTACAAGATCCAAATCAGGGATATAGAACCATAATTGCAGGTAAAAAGGAAGGAAGATTGTTCACTCTCAAAGTCCAAGGTAATGTGGGACATGCATTATTTACCTATGGAAGTCAAAAGGTATCTGAATTAGACCTATGGCATAAAAGGCTAGGTCATTTCAATGAGAGAGCTATAAAGGAGATGTCAAAGAATCAGGTGGTGCTTGGATTGCCAAATATTGAAGGGCAACATATGGTGTACAAGTGTGAAGCTTGTCAATTAGGTAAAGCACATAAGAGTTCTTATAACAAATCAGGGTACAAGTATTCAAATATGCTTGAATTGGTTCATACAGATGTATGGGGTCCCTCAAGGGACTATAGCATAAATGGATCCAGATATTATGTGTTGTTTGTTGATGATGCAACCAGGTGGATTACTTTGTATGTAATCAAGGATAAATCAGAAGTTTTCAAGACATTCAAACATTTTCATGTCTATGCAGAAAGGATTACAGGACAAAAGCTAAAGAGGTTAAGATCAGATGGAGGGGGAGAGTATTTCTCAAAAGAGTTTGATGATTATTTGTGGAATGCAGGTATCAAAAGAGAAGTGACTTGCAGGTACTCCCCTCAACAAAATGGAGTAGCAGAAAGGAGGAATAGAACTCTTGTAGAGTTTGCAAGAGCCATGATGAAGGAAAAGAATTGTCCAAATTACTTATGGGCAGAAGCCATTAATACTGCAACATACCTTGTGAATAGGTTGCCTTGCAAAGCTTTGGATGGAGGAACCCCTTATGAAGCATGGTGGGGTAAGAAGCCTAGTCTTGATCATTGTAAAGTATTTGGATGTATTGCATATGCTTATGTTCCTTCACAATTAAGACATAAGCTAGAACCAAAAGCAGAGAAGTATGTGTTTATTGGATATGATGATAGACAGATGGGTTACAGGTTGTGGAGTCCATCCACAAAGCAATTTCTTGTTACTAAAGATGTGACATTTGATGAGCAAAATATGTGGTATACAGGATCACCAAATGAGTATACAGGTGTTGAAGAAATTCAGAGAAAAGGAAAGGCAAAGGTAAAAGTATGTGAAGAAATTGTTGATGAAATTGACTCTAGATGTAGAGTGCAGGATCATGTAGAAGAAGGGCCAAGATTTGATCCAGAATCAAATGAGGCTGAAACTTCAAGAAGTGCAGAAATCAGAAGATCTACAAGGGAAAGGAAAGAACCTATAAGGTATAGTTATGATACATCTTTCCTAACAACAAAAGATTATGCATACATTGTAAAGACAGAAGAAGATCCAACCACTTATGAAGAAGCCAAAGGTAAACAGAATTGGAGAAAGGCAATGTAGGAAGAGTATGATGCTCTACTTGAAAATGAAACTTGGGAACTAGTGCCAAGACCAAAGAATCAGAAGGTCATTGGATGTAAGTGGGTATATAAAACAAAGAGGTTTGCAGATGGTAAGGTGTCTAGATATAAGGCTAGACTTGTGGTCAAAGGTTATGCCCAAACTTATGGGGTAGATTATGATGAAACCTTTAGTCCTGTTGCTAAGATGTCTACAATTAGAACATTGATTGCTATTGCTGCTTGTAAGGGATGGAAATTATCACAATTGGATGTGAAAAATGCATTTCTAAATGGTTACATTGCAGATGAAGTATATATGGAGCAACCAGAGGGTTTTATGGATTCAATTGGATCAGATTATGTGTGTAAGCTCAAGAGAGCTTTATATGGATTGAAGCAAGCCCCAAGAGCTTGGAATTACAGATTGGTCAAGTTCTTGAATGAATGTGGATTTCAAGCATCAAAGGCAGATAGTAGCTTGCTAGTGAAGGCAAGTGAAAATGGATACATTTATATGTGCATTTATGTTGATGATATTATTGTTACAGGAACAGATGCTCAAGGAATCAATGAACTCAAGAAGCAAATAGAGAAGGAGTTTAAGATAAGTGACTTGGGAAACTTATCTTATTTTCTAGGAATGCAGATTGTGTATACTCAACATGGAGTATATGTTTCACAAGAGAGATATTTGAAGAATCTTCTAGTCAAGTTTAACATGGAAGATTGCAAGACCTCAACCACACCATTGGAGGTAAATCATAAATTAAGCAGGTATGGAGGTGAAGAATTCAATGACATGAAGAAATATCAGAGTTTGGTAGGTAGTTTAATCTATGCTACCTTGACAAGGCCAGATTTATCATATGCAGTAGGTGTGTTGTCACAATTCATGCATTGTCCAAAGAAGACTCATTGGATTGCAGCCCAAAGGGTACTTAGATATATCAAAGGAACCTTAAGTGAAGGTTTGTATTATGGTTTCACTTCTGATGCAAGAATCAAAGTGTTTAGTGATGCAGATTGGGCAGGTGACTCAGATGATAGAAGGTCTACTCATGGATATCTATGTTATGTTGGAGACAAGTTAGTGTCTTGG
Organism: Ceratopteris richardii; assembly: GCA_020310875.1. NCBI lineage: Eukaryota > Viridiplantae > Streptophyta > Polypodiopsida > Polypodiales > Pteridaceae > Ceratopteris > Ceratopteris richardii. Next base: position 41,828,283 of record CM035426.1, read on the forward strand.
TGTTCAAAGAAGCAACATACAGTTGCTTTATCATCCACAGAAGCTGAGTATAAGGGAATGGTAGAAGCTGCAAAAGAAGTGATATGGTTGAAGACCTTGATGAAAAGTTTTGAGATTGATCATAGTACTCCAATAATTTTTGGAGACAATATGAGTTCTTTGTATTTGGCAGCTAACCCTGTTTTTCATGCCAGGACTAAGCATATAGAGATTCAGTATCATTTCTTGAGGGAAAAGGTACTAGATAAAGAGATTGAAGTGATGTATACTCCAACAAAAGAACAAGTGGCAGATATGATGACAAAAAGTTTGGATGGACCTAAACTACAAAGGTTCAAAGACATGGCAAGTATAAAGAAGACAGAGAAAACCTCAATTGATGATTGAGGGGGAGCTGTTGGTGCAGACCAATCACCAATTGAAGGTTTGGAAGATCAAATGATGAAAGAAGAATCAATTCCTAGAGTGTGGAAGAAGATTACATTCAGAGGACAAGAGAAGTGTACACATATGTACATTAGTATAGTCATAGATGACTTAGATCTTTTGCCTAGTAAGAATCATGTACAAATTATCTATAAATATCTTGAGAAAAGTCGGGGAATGTATGAGAGCATATGTGACATTAGTTAGAAGTCAAGAATGAGGGAGATAGAAGTTATGAGATAGAGAAAAAGATTAGTGTGTTAGCTCTCATCACTCAGTTGTAATTTCTCTGAGTAAATGAAAATTTTTGCGCCCGATGTTTCTGCGTGTTCTCCTTCTACAGTAGATCAATTGTGAAATGCTTTTGTACAAGTCTAAGTTGAGAGTTGCTTGACCTCTGTACAAAGTATTAGCTTCCAATTGTAATCAGGCTGAGTGAATTAAGTGTAGGAACATTCATATGTGAAGTGTGTTCACTGGTTCCTAAAACAGGCGCAGATTTCGAAGTTAATGTTTTGATCATTTCTCCTAGCACAGTTTAAAGTTTTGCATGAGTGAAGGCTTAATCTTTAAGTTGGAAGATAAGCTACTTATGTCTAGAAGCATTTTGTAAAACGGGTTCTATTCAAGGAGAACCAAGTCTTAAAAGTTACAGGTGTAAAGTCGACTGTTTTGGATGACAGTTTCTGACATAGGTAACTTGAGAAGTTGATTTCTCAAGCTATACTTAATCTTTTGAAGAGATTCAACTTGGAATAGATGCGCAGTCTCTAGCATATGCTTCGTACAAAGTTTCATAAAAAACTTTACATGTTTCATAAGTCAATGTGAGGAAATAGTGCAGCAGACTTTTCTGTGTTTCATCTTCTTCACAGATTTGTTAATCTTTTGACAATTAGCAATTGATTCTCTAAACTAGTGGAGTGTTTGACTTATTCTTGGTATAGAGGTGCTCTAATCACAAGAATAAGTTGTTCTTTTGGAGATTAATATTCTCCTTCAGTGGTATCAGAGCAGGAGACATCAATTTGAAGGAAGAAGGATCCCGACTGCTGCAGATTCAAGAAATTCAACACTTGAAGGACTAAGAAGTGAAAGCTTGGAGTCAAAGCTCAAGGAGAAGACTATCTAACATCAAGAAAAGCAAAAGGAGTCCAATTCGAAGTAAAGGTACATACATTGTTTGTAAAGCTTGAAGATTTCAATACACAGGTGGACATAAGATGGGAGAAAGCTTGCAGATTGATAAGCTAGATAGGGAGAACTATCCAGCATGGTCCATGAGGATGGAAGCACACCTCATGAGCAAAGATCTTATGGCATTCATTACAGGAGATGAAGAAAAGCCTGAATTTTTAGATCCTAGTATTCCAACTAGGGAGGAACTTGCAATTTTGAAGACTTGGATGAGAAAGGATGCTCAAGCAAGGAGTATCATTTACATGGCTGTAAATGATTATTTGCTACCTCACATTAGAGGTTTGGAAAGTGCCACAGATGTTTGGAATGCCTTGGAAGAGCATTTCCAAAATACAACTAAGTCAAGGAAGTCCTCACTATGGGCTGAGTTCACAACCTTCAAGAAGAAGAGCTCACAATCAATTTCAGATTATGTGGCAAGGATGAAAGATATTGCAGATAGCTTGGGAGCAGTGGATGAAGACATTGAAGAGGAAAAGTTGGTAAGACAAATACTTACAGGTTTGAGAGGAGATGAGAAGTGGAAGCCTTTTATATTGTCCATAGAGTTGTCACTTGATCACTTTACTCCTGACCTTAATCAATTGCTAGGACATATGCTAACCTACCTCGGTAGGGATACATCACAAAAAGTTGTGTAGTTCGCCAATGCTTCCATTGCGCACGCGAACACGAATACACAGGACACAGCACACGGATACACAGAACACAGAACACACAATCACAATCACAAGAACACAATATCGTTTTTTGACGCAACCGAAGAGCTTAAGTACAGATATTACGGTGGGGGGGGTAGGAAGTGATGGTTAGCATTGTGCAGTGCTGGAATGATATTGCTTGTAATTTGGCGTGCATGCTTGAGTAATTGGTAAGGAGGGCGGTTTATGACAAAACACGGTTATTTAAAAAGAAAAGAAAGAACAGAATGAAAAGTAAAAAACAAAAGCTAAAAAATGCGGTCCACCGTCGAATGATTTAATGCGGACTAGTAGCGCTTTGATACGGCCGCAGCTTCGAGCCGTTGATTGCTTTTGGAAGTGGATTTCCGGTCAACGTAGTCAACCAAAAAGTTGCTGGACCGATTTGCTCTGAAATTTTGTAAGGGCCAAGCCACCGTAATTTGAATTTGCCTGCGGATCTATTTGACTTTGCATTATAGAAAAGTACAAGCTGTCCTACCGAAAACACTAGAGTTTTCAGGTTTCGATCGTGCGTCCTTGCCTGTCTTAGTTGAACTTCGTGCATGGTTAAAAAACTGAGCCATCGGTGCTCGTCTAACTCTCTGAGTGTGTCCAACCGAAATGACAGTGAGTCTTCCGGTAGCAATTTCTGGGTAATGGCTACTCGTAAACTTGGTATAACTATCTCCATTGGTGCTATTGCTTCTAAGCCATAAGATAATTTGAAAGGTGTCAATCCTGTTGTTACCTTGTAGGTAGTCCCGTATGCCCATAACACTGCAGGTAGCAGTTGATCCCATCTTTCCGGTGCTTCCATGATCAATTTCCGAAGTATATTTAGTAGAGATTTGTTTGTACTTTCGGCCAAACCATTAGCACGCGGATAATAAGGAGAACTAAATTTATGTGTGACCTGGAACGACTGTGTAAGTGCCTTCATTAAATTGTTTACAAAATGAGTGCCTTGATCTGATACAATTTCCAGTGGTAATCCAAAACGTGGGAAGACATCGATTAGTAGACACTTTGCTACTGTAACGGCTGTAGCAGACCGTAAAGCCCAGGCTTCTGCCCATCTGGTTGCATAGTCTGTGCAGGTTAATATGTAACGGTTGTTACTGAAGACTGCTGGAGGTGTAATTGGACCGATAAAATCTAGACCCCACTTCTGGAAAGGTTCCAGTGGTAAGATGGGTTGCAGAGGAAAAAGATGACGTTGCAAAGGCTGACCTGATCTTTGACAAGTATCACATTGTTTGACAAACTATAATATATCTCTGTACATCGTTGGCCACCAGAGACCACTCTGCAGAATTTTCCGATGAGTTAAGTCTGCTGCAAAATGACCACCGGAAGGAATTGAGTGGGCCAGATTAATAATTGAATTAACTTCATGCGGTGGAATACAGCGAAGTAGGATTCCGGTGTGATCTACATAATATAGTTCTCTAGCAATTAACCGAAATCGGCGGCTAAAGACTGCAATTTTCCTGCGTACTGCTCTAGAAGTCTGAGATGGAAGGCAACCATTATTAAGAAAGGTCAGGATCTGATCATAATATGAAAATGGGATAGGTGGGTCTACAGAATCTTCATTAATTGGTTCTGATACATAAATCGCGAGTGTCGTGTCATCTATATCCACTGGAGCTTCACCGGAATCTAAGCGGGATAAAAAATCTGCTAAGGCATGTGAACTGCCTGGCCGGTGAATGACTTCGTAATCGAATTCCTGCAAGAGTAAGACCCATCGCGCTAATTGACCACCTAGATGCTGTTGCCGAACTAGATAGACAAGTGCAGCGTGATCTACATGAAATGTGAATTTACGGCATAGCAAGTAATGTCTGAATTTCTTGACCGAATATACTAGCCCTAGACATTCTCTTTCGATTACAGAGTAATTTTTCTCAGCAGGGGCTAATCTTCGACTTGCATAATACACTGGTCTGAACCATTTATCAATTTGTTGCATCAACACACTTCCTATTGCTATATCTGAAGCATCAACAAATACATGAAATGGGTGATCCCAGTCCGGCGGTTGTAAGATAGGAACTTGTGTTAATAAATGTTTTAAACGATCAAATGCTATCTGGCATTCCTGGGTCCATTCAAATTGTCGAGGGGTCTTGGAGATTAGCTTGTTTAGTGGTATAGCCAGATGAGCAAGCCACCGTAAGTGTCTTCCATGCATCGTACTTGACCCATAAAGCGCATGACTTCTTTTGGAGTAACTGGCACCGGAGCTTCTAATATTGCCGAATTTTTATCTGGATCTACTTGGATACCTTGTACGGATACAATGTGGCCAAGTAACTTGCCACATGAAACCGCAAACATAGATTTGTTTGGGTTTAAGCAGAGTCTATACTCTCTGCATTTCTGAAAGCAGCACCGTAAATGGAACAGGTGTGCTATCATCTTACCGAAAATTGAAAAATCATCGAGATATACTTGCATAAATGAAGTGAGATAAGGAGAAAATATCTCCTGCATACATCTTTGAAATGTGCTTGGTGCGTTTCTCAATCCAAACCACATTACCGTACAAGCAAAGACACCCCAGTTGGTAATAAATGCAGTTTTTGGTATATCATCTTCGACCATTCTCACTTGGTTGTAGCCACTGTATCCATCTAGGAATGAATACATCTCATGACCTGCTACTCTATCAAGCATGGTATCCAAAAAGGGAATTAGAAAGGGATCTGGTATGGTTGCTGCATTTAATTTCCGGTAATCTACACAGATTTGCAATTGCTTGTTTTTCTTAGGCACAATCACAATTGGAGAGATCCATTCAGCATGCTCTACTGGCACGATGAATCCAAATTTTAATAACCTATCAACTTCTGCCTTTACCTGAGATGCATAATGGGGATTCATCCGGTAACTGGTTTGCTTTATCGGCCTTGCTTCTGGCTTCAGCATGACCCTGTGCTGGTAGATACGGGGGTCCAATCCTTTCATGTCTTTGTAGTCCCATGCAAAGACGTCAGTGAATTCTCGGAGTAGCTGGATTAAGCTTGCTTGAAATGTTTCCGATAAGTTTTGCTTTATCTTTACAGGACGCCGATGTTCTTCATCTCCTAAATTGTAAGTGATCAGCTGATCTTCGGGGACATAGAACTGTTGATGCTTCTCTGTGTTGTCTGTTGGTTTAAAGCGTTGTTGCAGTTCATTGTCATGTGTCGAGATAGTGTCTTCCTTCTTAGCCTCTTCTATGACGGGTATTATTGTACAAACTGAAGCATTCCAATTATCTACAACGGTCTATAGATCAACAGTTCCTAAGGAAATTAAATCAGCGTTATTCTTCAAAACTCTTCTTCTTCATCATCTGACAATCCATCTAGCATATGGACTGGTTCAACAAAATATGGTCTAGCGTGTAGCTCGCAAGGTTGTATCGCATCTAATTTTACCACATATCTTCGATTGGCATCTTTGAACGTAAGCTCTTGTGCAGACCAGTCCTGTATTACCTTTGCATGCTTCAGCCAAGGTCGGCCGAAAAGGAGGTTGTAATCCAAAGTGGATTCCGGTAGATCTAGTATAACAAAGGTCATTTTAAAGGTCGTACCTTGTAAAGTGATAGGTACGTTCCACACAAGTCCTACAGGATGGACTCGTGATTGATCTGCCATTCTGACAAAAAATTGAACTGGTTCGATTTCGGTCCATCCTAACCTTTTGCATAATGCCGCAGTCGCGATGTTAACTCCAGAGCCTCCATCAATTAATACCTGCATAATCTTATGGTTCCTATACCATACTGTAATTAAGGGGACTGAATGATCAACCGTAGAATCAGGTTCCGATTGAACTGCTGCTGTCGCCGGAATACAAGAAGGTACCGGACTGAACTGTTGTTGGAACTGTTGGCAAATTCCAGGTACTAATGCCAATAGTTAGCCTAGAGGCAGAGTGATAGATGCCTTAGATAGGATTTCCCAAGTCTGTTGAGATTGATTGATAGACTCTACTGATGTTAAAGTTGATGCCTCTGCTGATGTGGAGGTATCTATGGTTGGTAATGTATCTACTGCTGACTCCCTTTGTTGTGTTCCTTCCTTTGTTAACGAGGGCTGGGTTACCGGAATAGGCTCTGGAAAGACTCGTGGTTCTGCTGTAGTCCATTGACTAGCCTTGTTATACATTCTGTGTTGTTCATGTATCCCTGGTTCAAATATTTCTGCTGCCGGTTGCAGTTGTTTACCGGAACGAGTCTGGACTGCAGCAGCCTGTGTCTCCACTGGTGTGATTTTTACCATGTTGGTCATTGGATTTTGACGTTCCTTCTTCCTTTGATCATACTCAGCTGCATCTTTGCAAAATCTCCTAATATGTCCAAATTCACCACAAAAATGACAGCGTGGTGGTGGTAAATTGGGATTTTCCAGTGGTGGCCCGTTCTGCCAGCGGTTTGGATTATAGTTGTTATTCCTCTGTCCTCGGTAATTTCGATATCCTTGCTGCTGGTTGTTTCTCATTTGTGGAGGCACATAGTGGTTGACTGGCTGCCCTTGTTCCTGGATAATTGCATTGACAGTCGCTGTTCCCTGCACTCTAGCATTGTATGCGCAGTTTTCAGTGGTGTGTCCGGCAATGTTGCAGATAGCACAGAATGTCTGATTAAGTGCGCAATTGACACTGGCATGTCTTGAATTTTTGCATATGTTGCAGTATACTTGTCTAGTCATATCTTCTGCAACATTTTTGTTTGCTTTTAACCATTCCAAGTCTTCTATAAATCCACCGACTTTGTGTTCCAGTTGCAGAGTCATTGCAATGACTGCATTGAGGGACATAGCTCCGACACATCTTATGATCATGATCTGCTTAAGTTGTGGAACCAAGCCATTGATGAACCACTGAGTAATAACGTCATCTGGCAAGTTAGCGTGGGCCGGTGGTAGCTGCCTTAAATGTGTTCTGAAGAGAGTAGCATACTCCTGTACGGTTTGATTTGCCTTCTGTCTGTTATTCTGCAGATAGTCAAAAATTTTGGTTGGATTTTTTTTTAACCTAAATCGCTGCAGAAAAGCATCTCGTACTGCTTCGTAGGTACCAAAATGATTAATATCATATTCTGTAAGCCATCTAGCTGCTTCATTGACAAGTGTAGATTGGAAGACAATGGCTTTGTAGGCCTGATCCGGTGGATGGTTGAGAACTGCGTAGATTATCTTGAAGGTGCGTACGTGAGCATCCGGATCATCTCCTGGAAATCCACCAAACTTCGTGTATGTCACTCCCGTTGGAGGTGGCCTGGGTGGACATAACTGTTGTTGTTGTTGCCCATTCATCGTGAGTGTATTATACCTTCCTTCTGTATCTAGGGTTTGAATATCTGAACTACGGGAATCTGTATCGTCGGATGGCACACTTTCCGGTGCGATTATCTTGCTTATTATGCTTCAAATCTCTGTTTCGAACAGCTTTCCTTCCTTCTTGATGTCCAGTATATGGGAACTTGTTTCCAAGCGCAGTGATTGGGCTGAAGATTCGTCAGAAAATGCTAAATCGTCACCGAAAAATTGTGATTCTCTTACCGAATCATCACCGGAAGGCACCGAAATTATGCCCGAATTCGGCGTTTTTTCGCCTTCATCGCTTTCTTTGACTAGAGCGTTTCTAATCGTAGATGAATCTGAATCTTTTTCCACGAGTGTTAAACTGGATTCCAATTGCATCTTGGTAGGTTCTGGAATTACTATATCTTTGACAGACTGTGCCGAAATAGTACCGGAATGTACCAGAGACGTAACACGTTCCACCGGAATATGACCGGAATTAGTTTTAACGTTCTTAACTTTCTTGACAACTGGGTCAGACCTAGTTGTACTCTTACCTTCCAGAGTTGTCTTTTGTACATTAAGTACTCCAGACTGATGGTTCTTAGGATACGTTTCACCGGATCGAGTAACCGGCATGTATCGTCTTTTGTACTAATCGTGTAGTATTACTAACGAAACAGTTTGCAACAATCTAGTTCTGTTGCTACTTCCAATCGAACGATAATCTAAATGTGAGATTTTGGCAATCTTGATGCCACTTTCCCACAGACGGCGCCAAGTGTTAAAGTGTTAAAACTAGTGATGTTGTGTTACTGACAAACGCAAATCGTTACCGAACAAATATTGACGTAAAACAGTGATTCACCGTAAATTGTGTTTAACTTTTAGTATCGTCACCGAAAAAACTACGTGGGTTCTTGGGAGTGGTAGGGGTCTGTTGGACAGAGGCCCTGTACTCTTTTTCCAATTATTCAACACAACATCCGAAACATGTATACGCGTCTTAGCTTAGTTACTAGCAGTAACTTCAACATTTGACCTCTATATTTCTGCGTACTGAACTCTCCAGACTATCCTGCTATTGGAATAGAGCAGTAGTCTGTGAAACCGATTTCATAGTAGTAATCAACCAGAGACAATACTTTAACTGATAGATTCGTTTGTCACAACGCTTTATAGCGATCTCAACTAAAAGCTCACGTTACCAAAAATACTAGTCCGTTCGCATCACTGAATGCAACAAGTTTAGTAAGACAAACAGAACATACTCAATAGTGTATTAAGTTGTCAAATCAAATCACGCAGTAATATAACTACTCAGACTGACTCACAGTATTTCAACAACTGAAGAACGCACAGCACTACTAGACGTTAACAGTACTCAGATACACAATCCGTTCCTCAACATTCATTACAGCGAACTTCAGTGGTAGCAGACAGAACAAAAATCAAAACTAACAATACTCAGAACTTTGTAACCGTGTAATAATACTCTGACAAATAATCAGGCAAATAAACTGGCAATTCCAGAAAAAACGTCTCTCTCGAGCATTCTCCTTATATTGCTTTATATAGATTTACAAAGTGCGCGTACCAACTTTTGTGCGTAATTCAAGGAACTCCGTTACATCCGGCATACATTTGTCCTACTCCGGCGGCCGTCTAACAGTGGTGATTATTCTCTAATGCTTGGAGGAGGCTCTACATACATGCTCGGAGGAGGATTTTGAAGATTATTATGAGACAACATGATGATCAATTATGAATTGGTAACTTGTATCTTTTTTATTATTTTCAATTTGAACTATATGAACACTTATTAGGAATCACACTTTCTTTTTCTTCCTTGGAATCAATTTTTCTGAGATATGATGATATGTTGTGTGAGTGATCTGATCAATTATTTTTTTATATTCTCTTTGAGTCTCCATTCCACCGCTTGAGCTGCTTGAAGCACCCTGTGTGCATAATTGGACTTGGTGATTGAATTGATCCACCAACTATGCATCATCTTCTTGACACTTGAACGTGATGTGAAGAAACAAAACTGCAACTCAGGTATGCGTATTTTATATTTTCTTGCATATGCATTGACAAAGTTAACAAATATTCCTAACTTCTTCTTCCTTGTGAACGACAGCTTGATTCCAAAATCTTGCATTTTCTTAGGTGTTGAGGGCTAATCATATTTTCTCGGATTGCCTCCACGGAAATTGGAAATTAGTTTTCCTCTTCTTGCCACCCTTCTCATTGACATTTGAAGCAAAGATGTTTGCACACATTCATTCACTAGATATTTGATGTATTATAATTTGATTAAAACAAATTATATAAATTTACAAACACATTCACAAAGAACCTCTTCTATGAGCCTTTCTAGGTATGTTTCCTCAACTTATATCTAAAAATTATCTTTTTACCACCGTTTCAATATGAGAGGAGGAAATATATGTACTTTTATGCGAGTTACATATGTACATTTCACTTCTTTCAACCATTTTAGATTTAAACAATATGGCTACACAATTTGAAGAGCAAAGAGTATGGAAGATAATAGATTCAATAAAAATGGATTGGGGAGATTTTAATGGGTCTAATGTTGTTGCATATCTTAGATATTACGACCATCTCACTGAGTAGTACGGTTTACCCGAAGATCATAAGAAAGATACATTTATATGTATCTCACATGGGTTTACTAGACAATGGATTCAACTTAGGGTAGTTACACCTAACAGGACCTGGGCCAATTTTAAAACTCAACTTCTTGTTGAGTTCTCACATGAGAACTATAGATGGAACAATAGGGCCACATTCTTTAGATGCGTGGATACTACTAAAGTCGATAAACACATAATCCAATGTCTAACTCAATTTGATGTAAAGTTCAACTGAATGCCTGAAACATACCGTACAGCCCTAGAGACAGACAAATTATGTAGTTTCTTGAGTATGTTAGACATATCTCTCGGACGTGAGTTAGAACCCATGCTTGAGGATGAAAGGACTGCTAGTGGATTAACGTGTGAGAAATTGTACATAGGATAGCTCAAAGGCAAGAATGCAATCAAATGCAAACTCCTAGAGATACACTAGCCAAAGTAGACATTGACCATACTTCCCAAGGACTTCGTAGAGATGAATCAGAAATGGCCATACTAAAAACTACCATGGACTCAATGGCTAAACAAATTGAGACATTAGTAATAGAGATGGCATCCTTGAAAAGTATGCAAGAAACTAGACCAAGAGAACAAGAGAGGCCAAGAGAGCTAGAGCAAGGCCCAAGGACTCAAATTCTGATTAGGAGAGCATTTAATCAGACCTGTAGATGTCTCAGATGTGATGAGATTGATCACCCACACTGGACATGTAATCTATTCAAGGAAGCTAAAGATAGAAATTGGGTCATTGAGATTGATCGACAAATCTGTGATTATGTAACCAAAAGACCTTTGGTGAGGAACCTTGGTAAAGGGGATATGAAGAAATTCTTTGAGGCCTCTACAAGTCAAAACACATATGCATGTAGGCGTGATAGTGACAAATCAAATTCTGAAATATGGAACCATGTATATGATGTTGCTAGTAGAGGAAAATTATCAGCTACGTCTTTGTATGCCATAAGCTTTGATATCTGTGCAAAGACGTGTTGGAATGAACCAGTTGACATGTTTTGTCTATGCTCATGAGATAAATATAGATGAAAAGAGAAAACAAGATGAAGAGAATGAAGGTCATTCTAAACGTACTACTAAGGCTAGAAATGAGAGTGAATCTACTGAACCAAATAATGAGATATCTAGATCTGAGCCTAGACAAGAGACTAAAAAACAAGAGCGAGATAAGAAAACTCCAAACAAAGGAAAAGTTAAACAAGTGGTTGAAAAACTTGAAAAGAAAGTTGTAAGTGAAGATAAAATTCAAGATAAAACTGATGAAAATCAACCTATGCAAGAGGAAAGTCTTAAAGAAGAGAAAGCTAGAAAGAAACCACCTCGTCTTTTACTCATATCTCAATTAGAAAAACAAATAGACAGTTGCAAAGTAATGGATGAAAAGATTATGAAAGCTGAAGTAACTTTGACATTAGAAGAATTGCTAGTTTTTTCATGCACAGATGTTAAGGAAGACTTTATGAATACAATAAAAAGATGGAGAAAACCAATTGAATATAAAATTAAAGATATTGAAATGGAAGAAAGAAAAGACAATGATGGGCCTAAATTTAGTACCATTCAAGTCAACAAATCTGAATATTATGATCCATTTGAATATAAGAATTATTTGGGACCAATGATTGGACATGTAGAGAAAGAAATGGATTCCTAAATAGTCACTTTACTAAAAAACATTGGGCTAGAGGTACTATCAAAACTATTGTTAAAATTTGAAATAATAATAAACGACAAATAGATTTAATAGATTCAAAATCTGAAAAAAAGTTTGTTTCAAGGGATTTATACAACGAGGAAAAATGGCTGATAGATAGAGACCATGGTTGGAAGATGAAGGCAGCTAATAATGCTTTTGGTTATTTACTTTGTGCATGTGCAAACATACCGATTGCTATTGGAGATGTTAAAGATGAGTATAACTTTTTTTGTTCATGATGATTGCTGATACCCAATTATTTTGGGACAATCATTCATCTTTGAATAAAGAATGGAAACTAAAGCTCTTGACGACAATACTGCTTTCACTAGGATTTGTTCTCACAATTGAAGGGCTTTGGTGTGCAGAATAAGAGGAGCAAGGAGGAGATGGAGGGAGAGAGAAGAAGAGAAGAGATGTGCACAGATGCATGGGGGCCTCGAAACCCACATAATGAACTCTCTTGAGGCAATGCTCTATATATGATGTATATACATGAATATGGGGGTAAGGTCACATGACCCTTACATCCCCAACAATCTCCCACTTAAGGGTCAATGTGACCATAAGTGGAAAAATATACAAAGAATGATGTAGGACTATACAACAATGTACAGGAAGAGTCAAGATCTCAACCCATACGGATGAGCCTACACCAACTGCCTCGAACAAGGTGTATCCATGCACCTCAAACTGCTCTAGACTCATATCGATAAGAGTCGAGCTCACATCTGGCTGATGCAAGAACTGATGAAGAGCAAACTCTCTGTTTGTGTCAATCATTGAACAACTGACAACTCCAAGTGCAAATGCTCCAATAGCAACTGCAATGTATGGTCTCGAGCATAACAACTCATACATTAGACTCTCGAATGCTGATGAAACATGTGCTATCTAGGCTAACCTAAGTATATCAGCCATGCCTGTATCCAAAACATCCAAAGCACCATCATCAAGACCAACATGTTTTGATATATATGTGTCAACATCTGGCATGAGCAAATCCAAGAATGACTGCATAATTGTTGACTCGTCAACATCTAAATCAGTCATCCTCTCAACCAAGGTTGTCAATAGACCTATGTATAGGTAGACAAAATGAGACATGAAAAGTCTCACATCCCACATAAGGTTGAACTCCCACTGAGATGAGACTGTTTCTCACATGAAGCACCTGCAATGGATACCTGTGCTCAATCCTAGCACCTCTGACAAGCATAAGTTGTCCCAACTACAGCTGAAAATGATGCTCGCCAAGGAATGCATAACATCTGCTCTCCTGTAATTGGCTAACTGAAATCAAGTTCATAGGGAATGAAGGCACATAGCATACATGTCTAAGTATAAGTGATTCTCCACTAGGTAGCATAAGGCATACATCTCCTACACCCTGAATGTCATATGTCGTACCATCATGCATATGCACACATCCACGTCTCTCACCTGAGAATTGATAAAACCACTCGGGATATGGAGTAACGTGAAAACTGGCTAATGCACCAATCAACCAAGCCGTATGTGTGCTATCCAATGAACAAGAGGAATACTCAGATGAACCATAGGAGAAATTGATATCACCATCACTAGCATAATCAACTGCCATAGCCTCTCCTGAAATCACTACTTGACTTGCATCAGGTGCATATCTCTGACTGCATCATCACATTTGCTTGAAGCAACATTGGTGAATATGGCCCTCATGACCACAATACCAACATCGAAGTTATCAATGTGATCTATGTCTCACATGAGTCAATGGACTTGCATACATATCATGTAGTCTCTGCCATAATATACTACTCATCTTCTCATACATAACAGGCTCATATATAGAATCCATACGCTGTAACTTGATAGTGGAGATGGCCAATGCATCCATATCCATCCATACATGGTCGGGCATGTCACGAGGCCTCTGTGCATCTCTATGCACATACATGTGTAATCCTTCACAAACCAATGTATGAAACATCTGATCTTACCATCTCAGAAAGTCAGAACCATCAAATCAAGAAGACACCATGCTGGCGATCCAAGAGACTAGCAATGTAATAAGAGACTAGAAATAATACTCGATCCTCAATATAATCACATATGCATATCCGTATGCATAACTCACATCACAAATGTCTCGATGGAGAAGGAACCATGTGAACCACCTGTCACATAACCATGCATCTAGCATGCACATAAAACCATGAGCATAAGCTTGCTCACCAAGTCTCCAAACTGATCAAGTAGATGTGAAAGAATCTTGGGAAAATTTTGACAGAGTATCCCCTGTAAATTGAGAAATCAAACAAGATAACCAATAGCAAAAGAACAATGAGTAACCTATCACCACATGTCACTGATCCAACCAAAGATAATGGAAACTATATATTGCAAAAACTAATAGCAATACATGCCAATACAATGATGATGTATCTCCCACTCAAGAATGAATCTTGCAAGATAGTCCAACCTATCATAAACAACCTGTGACCAAGTCTAAGTAAATGGAGATCAACAATGATCCAAAGCTATCACACAAGCTTCAAGATCCACTAGAGTTCTCTTCTAGCATAAAATCTGTCAAAATTTTGGCAGCATCTCCTCTGTAAAATGGACTCTGAACCAAAATAACAATGTGGGAATCACCATCCACATATGCCAAGAATCACATTGGTAAATAGATATCAAATCAATGACCACATGCTAATCGAAAGCCAATCAAGGTGACAAATAAGTGTGCAACTGAGGCTCCAATTCGGATCATGTACCTGCAAAGAAAACAAAAGATACAATTACCAACCAAGATCCAATTGTAATGGTCTTCTTAGTGTAATGGTCTTCTCTTTTGCTACTGCTCGCTGCCGTACACACACACACACACAGAGATGATGATCGTTCGAACCTCCCAGCCGCCGAGCCTTCTACTAGTGTCCTCTTTTTGAGATAGTGAGAGAGCCTTGCCAAACACTAAGTGTGATACTCATAATCTCTCTACTCAAAGTGATTGCTCTCTCCCCCTTCTACCAAATGGGCATAATGCCCTCCGTGATGCCATGTGGCATTCTTGCCACCTCACTCAAGAGTGTGCATCCGTAATATGACAGCATCCGTAATATGACATTTCCTTCCCCTTGAAAGCATTTTTGTCCTCGAAAATGTAAATGAAATGTCCATAATGGTAGAAGAAAGTGCTCGGACTCCCCTGAACCCCATGCACTCTATGTACATGGTCATCTCTGTGTGTTGTTTCCCCGTATCCTTCCCCTTAAGAAGCCTCATATGAGATCATCTCAAAGGTGGGAAACCATCTGAGTGGTGCTTAATATCTCCCATATACACTCCACTTTCCAAACTATCACTCCCATGACATACAACATCATCCAAATGACCTAAGTCCATATGATGTATACTCTATGGAGTAATAGCATGTAAAGCAAGTGTAAGAGTGCCAAACTTATAAGCTTGACCATATCACAATGGAGATAATAAACCATATAATCCTCTAAAATATAGAACAAAGTCCCATAACAAGTGACTCCAAACCCATCTAAGACTAAATGATAGATTGTCCTCATACCACTCTAGGTCTTCCTAACCTTGAGTGTAATCACAAGTAGTAGTTTTGTCTAAACTACCTTGTGAATTATACAAATCCATCATCTAGCTCATACATAAGAATTTCTTGGTAGTAAAATGCAATCTCTACATTTCTCCAACCGAGAAATCTGTGGTTTGTCATCCTTTACCATTGAACTAGGTTTTATTGGAAGAGCATCTATTGGCACTTGTGCAAACTCTAATATTTCTCTTCCCTGTAGTTTGCCATATGAATGCAAAAGCATTCCCTTTTGAGATTCGGATAATCCCTAAGTACCTATACTCCTAACTGATGTTTACTCATCATACTCATGATGTAACACCAACTAAGAGTTTGGTACCACAATAGGTTAGATATATCTCTATCTCCCAGAAAGTATAAAGAGAAGAGTCATATCTCTACTTCCAGTCTCACTAATGTCAATAACTAGATCATCTCATCTAGTCAAGGACCATCACTGGAAATAAACATAACTACTTCTCTCTAGAGTCTCCATGTGAGACTCAATCTAACCATCATGATTAACTGATCTCCCTCTTGTCTTTAATAGAAGAGTGCCACTCCTATCTAGACAATCTAAATGAGAAAGTGAAACTCTCTCCATGTCTATCTCTGTAATCTCTTTTAAGGAAAAGAGCTCTAGCAGTGGAAACTATTCCACTTTCCCTTTCCCTTTGAAAGAGATTCTGTTGAATCCAGTTTCTCTACTCATCCTTAGGTGAGAACATGCACATAAGTTCTCCATACTTTTCCTTCAAAACTAGTGGAGAAAGAGACTCCCATGTGAAGGAAAACTACATTGAAAAGTAGAGTAAATGAATTCCGTCTGAAATAAAGACTAAGAGATGTTTTTCAAACACCTCTTCTCTATAAAGGAAAACCTACTGTATTCTTCTGCTATGAAGAAATTATGTTTTCCTTTCCTTCTTTCTCTTTCAAAGAATAGGAGCTAAAGTGAGACCTCTCATGAATCTCAGAACAGATTCCCACTTTCTCCTTTCCTTAAAAGAGAAACTCATGAATTTATTTAATCCTCTCTTCCATAACTAATACATAATCCCTCATCACATATTTCTATGAAGATGGAGAACAGATCTCCGCTAACTAATGAAGGCGTATGTAGTGAAGAGTGGAGAAAATAAATTCCTAATAAGGGCCAAAGCCCTCTACTAAAATGGTCAGCAATGATGTGACATGATACCGTAAACATATGTGTATCCATAGTGAAGAACTATCTCTGCCAACCATACTCTGTGCATGGATCTATACGATCCAATAACCTAATGGAATTATCGTTCCTGAAAGCACAACATGAGTATGTGATATCCATGGTGATAAAATCACCTACCACATTCTCTATTGGAAGAATAAATCTTCCCATACTGTGAAAGATAACTCCCAATCTTAAGGAGATGTCTACTAAGAGCTCTCCTCTGATCTAGTGACACATGACGTCATGAATGATGAGTCCTTTTCTTCCTGGCCATAGAAGAAGAGTGCTCAAAGGGAAGTCGTTTCCACCGTCCCATACCAGTGAAAACTTCTTCCAATTCACTGTGTCATACCTACACTAAACCAAATATTTATTCCATATAATGGAATATGTAGGTGGACTCCAATGAATCCCATATACTAAAATCATATCAGTGGACTGAAATGAGTCCCATATCCTTGAACTAGTTAGTTTGGTTCTAGTCAACAATGTGACAATGGATATCCCTTTTGTTCCAAATCAACTTGTTCCTAGGTACCAAGACTAAGCCTAGGTACCTCTTTGTAGATCCCAAGATACATATGTATGTATTGGGTACCCCAACTATTCCTGACTGAGGGATCTATGCTCTATACCATAGAGCTAGTGTCATGCCTATGACCTTCCTAAGCATCACTCGAATCACCTAGCACCCGTCGATGCTGTCTCATGAAACCCATCTTTATGATCCCATCCATTTGGTTTCCTTAGTAGTGTAGCAAAAATGCTTCACTACTTGGTCAAGTGATGTGCATGACTGAAACTAGTCACTCCTTGGGTATTCATCATGATACCCCATAGTCTCCTAATTTTACTGTGAGACTCTTGTGAAGATAAATAAATCTTCACTACCTTGGAGATTATCCTAAATGTATCTCCCGAGCCTGAATGCAACTTCCTGAACCTATAGGATTGCTTGTGCACATTTCTAATGGTGAAGGTGTAGCTCCTTCCGTTAGCAATCCTATGGTCTAAATCCATAAGGATTATGTGTAGGGATCCTGGTACTACTGAAGTTGCCTTATGTATACTACTATGATGGTCCTAAGTCCATCAAATACATGCGTAGAAGCATGTGCATACCTTATTGATGTTTGCAGAATAGGCATGTTACCATGCCATATCATTCCTACCTAAAGGTAAGTGCGTATATAACGCCATGCGGTAAGAAAAATTTCGACAGCATTTCCCCAGGAAATGGAATCCCAAAAAAAAATTAAACCATAGCTCAGTGGCACTCAGGCCACCCAAAAACATAGGGCTTAACAGGCCCATGGCATGCACGCCATAAACTTATATATGGATTCGATGACCTGCAAAAACACAAAAGTATTTGCTAGCAACCATTTCCGGTGTTGCATAGCCATATGGTTTCTGTAATCTTCTTTCCTGCAAACAATCAAAAGGTATACTTCCTGCATGTTGATCCATACTTTTAAGAGCTTAAACAATGATCAACACTTGATGTATGCAATCCCATTCATGCATGTAGATAGAGAACATGCCATAACATAAATAAAATGCCAGAAAGCATAAAATATACGTCCCTGAGTAGTCTGATTTTGGAATTGCATTCATCCAATCGCTCTCGACAAGCTTCGAGACCTCTGCACCTTCCTCCTCAGGTCCTAACATACACTTTGAAGTGTCCGAAAATATCGGAGCACTCCTCAAACATGAAGCATGGTCAGTTGATTACAAAAAATAATGCAAATTTAGCTCAAAAATGCATTAGTAATCCTTCTTTAGACCTGCAAAAACCACTTTAGGACCTGAAAATTTTCATAAACTGAAATATAAAGCATGTGCAAATAGGTCCAAGTGAAATTACTCAAATTGCTTTCTCGGTTTGAAAAATATGACTCCCGGAAGGTAGTCGCCAAAAACTGTTCAGATTTTGCAGAGATGTTCAGACCTGCAAAAATACTCATTTTCCAAAATTTTATTTCATAAACTGAAATTAGACCTTGTGCTCTTCGAAACGAGCCATAGCACGTCCAATTTGGAGTTTCCTAGCCCAAGATATGGCCATTCCAAGTGGGACATGTAAAACTAGTGGACTGTTGGAGGGGCTGGAAAAAGTGTAAAAATGTGATTTTTGGGGTGCCCAAAAGCATTCTTCCTTCATGCAAATCCTAAAATTCTCTCCATAACCTCAGAGAGTGGTATATGAAGATGCTTGAGCCATTTTTTACCTTTCCAAATCCTCCCTTAGTGCATGCTAATTCACTCCCCAAAAGAGGCCTAAATCAAGATTTTGCTTTTATGCAAAAACTTAGATGGGAGCTCTTAGCAAGCTTCTAATCCACCCTAAATGTGGATTTCTCTTGGATTATATACAATAATCCATGGGAAGCCTCTAAATAATCTTTTTTCTTACTCCGAGAAGTGGAGTTTGGCAAAAGATTAATTTCTGAAATTTTCCAAAAAGTGCGGGAAGGGGGGTCTTTGAGGAAGTAAAGTTCCTCCTTCACTTATCATTTTGATGAATCTAATGATTCGCCTAAGAAGTCCATACACCATACTCTCAGTAAATATACTTTTTCCCATCCATCCATAGTTATCGCACCTCTTTTTCCCTCTTCTAAAATGGGAATTTCTTAGATTTAGGTGCTGAAATTTTTTCTCAAACTGTGATGGAAGGGGGTTTTGTGGAGCTTCAAACTCCCATCAAACTGAGGTATCTTATGGATTTCTTGATCTTGCATGGAAGTCAATATGCTAGACTATAAGTGTGCATGGTTTTTCCCATAAATCTATGAAAAATACCTTCTCTTTTCCCCTTCCCAAAATGGCTACTTATCCAAAATAGCTCCTGAAATTTATGTAAAAATCATAAAAAATACGCTACTTTGGAAGTTCCTAAAGCTTACCCTTTCTTGTATTTTGAGGGAATCCTTGACTCTAGGTGAGAGTACATATCTCATACTCTCCATACATATGATTTCCCTCCAAAAAACAACTCGGCCCTCCTAATGCTTCATTATCATTCTCAAAAATGAAAATTTCTTACAGGAATGCAAAAATACCCAAACCTGGAGCTTGAAGCCATAACTCCTTGCTGCCAAAACCTCAAGAAAGAACGCAATGATCTCATAAAGGTCCTTATCTTCCATAAAGAAGAGCATCCTCTTCTACCTTTGCTCATTGCCTTAATGATCGTCATGTCCCTTTCATATCATGAACTCTACCTCATAGATGTGAGGAGTGAGGATCTTGCTTCAATACTTTGTTCTTCTTGCCTTTTGTCTTAGCTTATCATAACCTCTGAATATGCCACCCGCGAGGCCATCCTCTAGTATGAGAGAATACATGCCTTAAAGCTCCATCTCAAGGAGCTCTCACGAATAGCATCCGTCAGCAGCCATATATCAGCAGACGATCTCCTAAGAGACATCGAATGCGCACATGATTTCTCATGAAAAGGCGTGTGGTCTGTTGGCCATGAGTGAGTCGTCCGTGAGCACGTCGAGCTAGCATTACATTAGCAGCTCGCCACTTCCTTCAACAAATGGAAGTGGGCAACGTGGATAGATGAAGCTCCTCCCTTGTAGGAGGTCGCGAGTTCGACTCCCATCTACTGCACACGCGGAAGCATCCAGAAGACGTCGCTCTGATACCAGTGTAATGGTCTTCTTAGTGTAATGGTCTTCTCTTTTGCTACTGCTCGCTGCCGTACACACACACACACACAGAGATGATGATCGTTCGAACCTCCCAGCCGCCGAGCCTTCTACTAGTGTCCTCTTTTTGAGATAGTGAGAGAGCCTTGCCAAACACTAAGTGTGATACTCATAATCTCTCTACTCAAAGTGATTGCTCTCTCCCCCTTCTACCAAATGGGCATAATGCCCTCCGTGATGCCATGTGGCATTCTTGCCACCTCACTCAAGAGTGTGCATCCGTAATATGACAGCATCCGTAATATGACACCAATCAATCTCTTATAACATTATGTGCAACCGGCAAGTAAATCCATGACCAAGTGGCATAAACAAGATAGAAACCACAATGTCACTATACATCCACTGACAATGTAATGATGACATAAAACTCAAAAAAGAGTATACCACAATGTCATCTTACATGCCAAACACGTGACAAGATCAGGCTCTACTCTCATATGGAGGAGCTACCATAGTGATCATACATGCACAATGCCTTGACGCTATGAAAATAAGAGCTTGCACACCAAAAAAATTTCTCTCTAAGAAGTTCCAAACCAAAATGAAACTCCAAAAGTAACTAGGGTTGTTTTGGTGAAAATATGTTGCTTTGTGTTTTGTTGTTTCTGAGGTGATAACCTCTGAATCTGAACTTTTGCTCTTCAGTAGACTTCAACAATTTTTTCTTGGCTACATAACGAGATAAAGAACACCTCAATTAGAGGTGTGTAAATCAAAATATATGCAAAAACCAAGCACATGTTATCAATTTCACTTTCTCTTGTAATACTTCTTCTTTGTATTTTGCAATTTTGGGGACCTTGCACTGAGAATTTTGATCTATGTTCTTCTACGCATAGCAAGTTGAATCGTCTCATTCCGATTTGTAAAACTCAACTTGTAGTCAAAACACTAACCTACTATCCGAGTGATTATAGATTTGTTCTCTACATCAGTCTGCGTTTTTAGATTTTTCGGTAGTCTAAACCTCCAAAGTAGGTTCTATGCCCTTATCCAAAGTTGTAGTGCTCTTTCTTAGCTACGCCTATAACTTTAAAACGCATCAATCTGAGCTTCATAACTCGAGTTATGGCCAATATACTGAACTACTATTGAGAGATGCCGACCTGCACTTTCACCTCTTGTGACCTAAGCTTCCATTGAAGCTTCTTGCAAACAAGCCTTCAACATGCTCTGATACCAATGAAGGGCTTTGGTGTGGAGAACAAAAGAATCAAGGAGGAGATGGAGGGAGAGAGAAGAAGAGAAGAGATGCGCACAAATGTGTGGGAGCCTCGAAACCCACATAATGAACTCTCTTGAGGCAATGCTCTATATATGATGTATATACATGAATCTGGGGGTAATGTCACATGACCCTTACATCCCCAACAACAATGGTCTAAAATTCATTCAATTCATGATGATTTGTATTAATCATCCTTGCAACGTTAGGTCCTTCAGAAAAACTCCTTTGACACATTTAGATCAAGATTTCGAGTAAATGCCAATGTTGAGCGAGATGATAGTGGACTTTGGTTTGATATCTCACAAACTCGTGTACATAGTATAGATAATGTTTCTATTTATTTTTCATCTTTTGCATTAAATATTCTGCATTCCGAAAAAAGTCCTAAAACAATTCCTTAAGAAAATCATAAAAAAATGAGAAACACTTAAAAGACAAAGGGTATTTATTATTTCATGAGAACATTGAGCATGTTATAGAAACATCTCATTGTTTCTCAACTCTTGAAGAGCTAGAAAAATGTTGCCAAAATAATTATAATTCCCATATTCACCTATCTTCACTTGATGAATATGCTTTAATTCAAGAATATGTTTTCAATATTGATAACAAACATGAAGCTTTAGTGGAAACAAAATACAAAACTATGAATAAGAAGGTAACGCCAGTAGCACAACCACTCCCTAAATTTAGTGATGAAATTATAAAGACAGTAAGTCAGGAGCCAATCCTTAGAGATCCAACAAAAATTGGACATGTATTTACTAATGAATCATTAAAACAAATTAAGTTAGATGCTAGTGGTTTCCTTCTTCCAGCAGAAATAGAATATTTCTTGAAGATTATTCAACAACACGGTAAAACATTTGCATTAGAGCCTACAAAAATAGGATGTGCAGATCCTAGGATTGTTTCCCAATGATTATTTTTACTATTCCACATATTCCTTGGAATTTGCATCCTATTCTTGTACCTAAAGCTCACCCTCCATATTTGGTTAGATTGCTTAAAGAGAAAATTAATATGGATATTCTTGAATTTTCCTCACCTCCCTATTCAAACCGTTGGTTCACTGTGCCAAAGAAGAATGGAAAACTTTGGTTTATCCAAGATCTTCAGCCAGTTAGTAAAGTAACCATTAGAAATGTTGGTACTGGACCAATTGTGGATGGATTTATGGAAGCATTTATAGGAAATTCTATTTACACAATGGGAGATCTCTATTCAAGTTATGATCAATTCAATTTGCACTAGAAAGTAGAGATATTACTACAATGAAAACACCTCTTGGATTGGTTAGAATGTGTATGTTACCTCAAGGTGCAACCAATTCTGTTGCTCATATGATGAATGCAATGAATTTGGTCTTGCATGACTTTATTACACACATTATTATGCCCTTTATAGATGATATTCCCATTAGGGGTTGCTTGGAAGTTGAGAAAGATTGCACTTTGGATGATGATGGATGTCGTCAATTTGTGAAAGCCCACATCCTTGATTGCCAAAAAAATTTTTAGCAGTTTATTGAAGTAGCTTAACCTTGTCCATAGGGAAATCTAGTTTTGGTGTCAATGAGGTTCTTATTCTTGGTCTTCTTTGTGGTCACTATGGTCAGAAGCCATATCTGCAAAAGTTGATGCCATTAGTAAGATTTCAGAAACATGTCAAAATGTGAGTGATGTTCATAGATTTGTAGGTGCTCGCATTCTTTTATGTGATTTGGATACCACATTTTGTGCATGTTGTTGATTGTCTCTATGGATTGTTAAGAAAGAAAAGAAAATTTATTTGGACTGAAAAGCACTCTCAAGTGATGCATAAATCAAAGAAATTGTTGCAAGAAGCTCCCATTCTTAAGTGTGTAGATTATTTTGGTAATAAGCCTATCATATGGACTATTTATACTAGTCCTATTGGTATATGTTGGGTCATAACTCAAGAAGATAATGAAGGGAATAGATACGCGACTAGATTTGGGGCAAAATATTCACATGAAATTCAACACAAATATCTTCAAATTAAAAGGGAACTATGGGGTATGGTAAAACTTTAAATACTGATAAAGAATACTTCATAGGTGCAAATGTTAAAGTTTAAACTAATTGCTTACCTCTCGTTGGACTCGTAGCAAATTTTCCATCTCATGATATAGCTATGCTTAGATGGATATTATATATAAAGTATATTAGTCCAGAGTTAGTTCATATTTTAGGAAAATCAAATGTAGTAGCTGAAATGATATCTAGAGCTAGATATGAAGATAATCTTAAGGTTGAACTAAAAAAATATGTGAACTTATTTAATTATGATCCACAAGTTTACATGTATGAACAATTTCATGAGTTTGAATATGAAGATGAATGGAAAGATATAGGCAAGTATCTGAGCACATTGAAATCATTACCAAGTTGGACTACTCAAAGATTCCATAATATTAGAAAATAAGCTTATAATTTTTTCTTACGAGATGGTTATCTTTGGATACTTGACATCCAAAGATATGTTTCTACATGTTCTATTTGTCAACTTCATTCATCCTTCAAACATAGAGATACTTGACATCCCACATATCCACCTTGTATCCATTACAAGTGGGTAGTAGATGTTGTAACCATGCCTAATGGAATTGATAAAATGCGTTATATCATGCTTGCAAGAGAAGATTTAACCAATCATGTAGAAGGTCATGCACTATGCTCTAAGACCACATATAATGTTTGCAAATTTTTTGTTAGAAGACGTTATAAGTCGATTTGGGTATATAGAGAAAGTAGTTACCGATAGTGGAGAGTTATTGCCATCATAAAAATTGATAAACAATCCAAAAGCAAGAGTAAACAAAAAAAAAGACTTTTTATAGAGAATCATGATTCTCTATAGAAGATGAGAATTGCAAAATAATTGAGAAATTGAAGGTGCAAAGGGTGGATGAAGAGTAAGTAAAGGTATCACATGTCTATCAAAAGGTAAAGAAAAATTTTCATAAAAAAGTTGAAAATCGCAATTCTGGGCAGAGAGTATAAAAATAGAAGTTAGAGGAAAAATCTCATTGTGAGAGAGAGAGCGAGTGAGCAAGAGAGAGCTATTAAGAATCGCTATTTTGACATCTAATTACAAAAGACACATTTTTCAGTATTTCTTTGCAAGCCAAGGTAAAGCAAAAATTTTTTGAGCTCATATTTGAATATATTGTAAAATTTTCTTGAAAATATAATATAAAAATAAGAAGTAGAGAATTGTGATTTTTGGAAGTCATCATTTCAATAAAAAAAAATTGACATTTGCTTGATTTTTTTTTTATTGCATGGAGTTTAAATAAAAAGAAGCAACTTCTGGGAATAAAAAATCTTACATGGCAGAAATAAAACTTTTCACTTAAAAAAATACACAAAATTGTGATTGTGTGAAAAAAAGAAAAAAATCACATTTATGAGCAATCATGATTGTGACAGAGAATCACGATTGTGAGTACTAGGATTTCATGATTGTGTCCTCACAATCATAAAAAACAGGATTATGTGAAAACATGATTGTGTCAAAAAGTACAATTTTATACACCTTAGGAAATCATCATTTTCTCCCCACCAGGAAACATGATTTTCTACTCAAAATCATGATTTTAGGAGAAAATGTGATTTTCGATAGGGAATCATGTTTTTTCCTTGAATTTTTCACTTGTTTTAGTTGTTCTAAAATCCAAGAAGAAACGCCCTTGCTTTCTTATCTCATTTTCTCATGATTTTACTCTTTATCTAAAGAGGTAGTTAGGCTTTCACAATTCTATTTGTACCAAATTTCAAAGCATTGTTTTCTCTCTCATTATACTCATTTTCATTGATTTCAAAGCTTCAATTAGTCTCTTGTATAGTTCCCCAAAGTTTGCTAGAGTTTCAACATTTTCTACTTAGCAAATTGTTATAAACAGCCAAGTTTGTGAAGCTATATCTCTACACATAGGAAAAGAGTGTCACAAACAAATAGCCTATCTTGGAGTGGATGGTTCTCATAATTGGAACATCAATTTGGAATTTTAAAATCTTGATAGATAGCTCTCAATGTCCCTTTTAAGTTTGAAAAGGTACATGTTAATTCTCTAAAAAGGTAGAGAGAAAATTCTAGAATAGTGAGCATATATAGTTGTTTGTGGGCCTACTCGAGGGTAATCATCTTCCATAATTGCATTGGGGTGTCGCAAGCATCCCCAATTAGTGGTATCAGAGCATTTTTTAGCCTTGGAGACATTATTGGACATCCTATTAAAGAATTGGAGGGATCAAGATAACTCGTGGAAGCACGAGGAGGGATTATCAATGCAAGAAGATATCAAAAGAGGGCTACATCAATTGAGACCTCAACTAGTCAAAGATTAGAAAGGGAGAAGTTATCAAAGTATAATTTCCACACTTTTTGAAGCATACAGACACTTGAGGAGAAGCCAGAGGATCACCTTATACCTTAGTATGGTTGAGTATAGTGTGATGGGGGATGATTCTAACACCCCAATGCAATAATGGAAGATGGCTGACCTCCACTAGGTCCACAAGCAATGATATGTGCTCATTGTTCTCAATTTTTCTCTGAATCTATATAGAAACTTTAAATGAAATTTTGCAAAACTAAACTAGACTTAGATCGATATCTAGAAATCATTAAATTATCCCAAATGGATATTCCCATTGGGAGAACTATCCTCTGAAAAATAGGATACATGTTTGCAACACTCTCTACCTATGTGTAGAGATATAGCTTCACAAACTTGACAATTTCTCACAACTCACTCATTCAAAGACCTTGAAACTTTGGAAAACATTGGGGAACTATATGAGAGACCAAAGGAAGCTTGAAAGCAATGAAAATGATTACAGTGAGAGAGCAAGAAATGATCTACATTATAATACAATTAGATTTGGGAAAACCTAACTACACCTCTAAATAAAGAGGAGCAAAATCATGAGAAAATGAGCTAAGCAAGCAAGGGGGTTACTTGTTGGAGTTTATGGATTCACTAAACTAAGTGGTGACCTCATGGAATGCATTCAACTCAAGAAAAAAAGGTGATATGGTGCTTATATAGAGTCTTACTTTTCCCACAATCTAGCTAACCACCCACCAATTAGTGTAGGTGCACTTTTTGGTCAGTGATTGATGAGATTTGAATTTGACTAAGTTTGGTGGAGCTTCTAACTTGATTCCATGACTTTGGATCCTCCTTTTGGATTGGTCCACTTTCAAAACTCGTGGTTGAGTCCTTTTGCATGATCGAGACTTGATTTTCAACACTCCCTCTCAACTCTCATTGCCTAGGAACTTCATTCGAATGCATGTCTTGAAGTGTTGTAGCTTTACTCCATCCAAAGCTTTGGCAAACATATCTGAATATTGGTCCTTTGTATTGACATGCTCCACTTGGAAATTGTTTGACATGATCTTCTCTCTAATAAAGTGGTAATGCACTTCTATATGCTTTGACCTTTCTTGACCCATACATCATAAGCAAGTTCTCATTTTTTGAATTTTTTGAAGTACTAGCATAATTACCTTAGTTCATTTTGTATCCTTGATTGCCTCCTCCTTTGGATGAACAATCTCTTGCATAATGGCCCATTTTACTACAATTGTAACATTGTCCATTGGATGCTTCTCTTCCATGTGATCTTCCTTCTCTTCTTCTGCTCCTTCCTCTTCCGCTTGATCCATAGCTTTGGTTGGATCCTTCATGGTTGCTTGTGCTTGAGTTTGACATTCCTTTCTCTCTATCTTGGGAGTTCGTTCCACCTCTTTTGCCTTTGCCTCTAGCTACATAGAAAACTTGGGCTTGGTTGCCCTTTGATTGTGAACCTCCTTGGTTCACGTCCTTGGTCACCATCAATGTGACTAATTTATCAAATTCTGGTAGGGAATCCCTCACATAAACTGATGTACATAAGCAATAGAATGATATGGCATATACAAGAATTGGACACATACAAGAAGGTTTGGGAGATCTTGGAGAGATAATACTCTTCATCCACCAATACAAAGAAGTTTTAGATCAATAATGAGCTTAATAAGCTTAGGAAAACACCAATAAATAATGTTAATGAGTACATTTTGAAGGTTAAAGAGCTTGTAGATGCCTTAGGCTCAATCGTGAGCTGAATTGAGGATGATGATCTTGTCACACATACTCTCAATGGCTTGATAGAGGATGAAATGTGGCACACATTCACATTAGTGTATATAAGGGATTCCTTACCAAACTTTGATCAATTAACCACATTGATGGTGACCGAGGAGATGAACCAAGGAGGTTCACAATTGAAGGGCAATGAAGCCCAATTTTTCTATGCAAATAGAGGCAAAGGTAAAAGAGGTGAACAGAATTCCAAAGGCAAAGGGAGAGGAAGGTCATTACTCAAGCTTAAGCAACCAAGAAGGCTCCAAAAAGCTATGGATCAAGAGGACGAGGAAGGAGCAAAGGAAAAGGAGGAAGATCACATGGAAGAGAAGTATCCAATGCATAATGCTAGAATTGTGGAATATCAATACATTATGCAAGAGATTGTTAATCCAAAGGAGGAGGAAATCAAGGACAAAAAAGGATTGAAGGTAAATACTCTAGTACTTAAACAAATTCAAAAAACAAGAATTCGCTTATTGATGTATTGTACAATCCAAAGAGTCAATTCAAATTTTACATGGTACATAGATAGTGACTGTTGCAACCATATGCATTAAAATAAAGATGTTTTCTTTAATTTACACTCACCCTTCACTGAAGGACATGTAGCAATACGGGATTAAATTGACTACAAGATTACACATGTGGGAGATGTTGCATTTAATGGATCTCAAAGCTCCAAGTTGTTGAAGGATGTGTTGCATGTGCCACCCATCACCAAGAACTTTGTTTGGGTAGGTCAGATTATTGAATGAAGTTATGAGGTGAGGTTCAATGATCAAGGATGCTTTGTTGAAGACCCCATGCAAGACTACAAGCTCATAGAAAAATGAAAGAAGCAAGGAAGACTCTTCACCATGGACATAAAGCCATCAACCCATCACACAATCTACTTGTCAATTGGAAATGAATAGATTGCAAAGATCGACTTGTGACATAAAAGAATTGGCCACATAAACCTACAAAGGATGAAGGACATGCAAAGGAAGGTTTTTGGTGAGTGGTCTACTTGATCGCAAATCTCATAATATGCAAAATTTGTGCCATGCTTATGAACAATGGAAACAAAATAGATTGCCATTTAAGAAGGGAGCACACATGAGAAATGAAGTGTTGAATCTCATACACATAGATGTATGGGGACCTATAGGAGAGCCATCCATTGGAGATAATAGATATTTTCTCACATCTATAGATGATCATTTAAGATCTTTTTGGATGCAAGAGGTTCAAAAACCTAGTCGAGAAGGAGACAACGAAGTATATAGAGACCCTCAAAGTTGGATGGAGGGGAGAATATCTTTAAAATTAATTTTTAGATTTTCTACATGAACATGGCATCAAAAGGAAATTCACTTGCAACTTTACACCTCATCAAAATGGGGTGGTAGAGAGGAAGAATAGATATATAGCAAAAGTTGTGAAATGAAATGTTGCTAATTCTTATTGGGTTGATGTACCAAATACATCCATATACATTACCAATAGGTATCCAATGTTAGGAGTACATGGAGTTACACCTTATAAAGTTGGGTGTGGTAAGGAACCCAACCTTTCACATCTTAAAGTATTTGGTTGTGTGTGTTATGTTAACATACCTCAAGAATTGAGACACAAGTTAGACTCAAAGGTGCATATTTCTTAGATATTCTTTAGAGAGAAAGGGTTTTAGATGTTATAATCCTAGCACCAAAGGGCTTAAGGTGTTTAAGGATGTAATATTTAATTATTTTCTACCTTGATATGGTAGCAAAGATGTGTTATAGGTTGAAGATGCATATGAAGCTCAGAAGAAGTTCAAGAGAAACAACAAAACATAGAGATGAGTGGTCCAAACACTTTAAGCATACCATCAGAGAAGATTAATACATCAAATTGACAAGGGAGAAAAAGGAATGAATCTCATTCAAGTGAAGGAAGCAACAAAGGAAAAAAAATCAAATAATTAGGACCATCCATGGGTAGACATGGACTCTACAAGTGAGGAAGATGTGGAGAAATTAGAAACTCAAGGATTTAAAGCATCTAAAACAAGGAGGAGAAGATTCCTACGAGCTAATGATGAGATAAGGGCATCTAAGAGGGTTAAATACCTTGTTGATAGGTTAACTTTTGATTCTTTCATTGCAAGACACTATGCCTACATGAGTCAAGTTATAGCTTGTGAAGGAGCTAACTCTTTTGAAGAGGAAAATAAGCACAAGGAATGTAATAAAGCCATGGAGGAGGAATTCAAGGCATTAGAAGAAAATGATACTTGATTATTAGTGCCAAGAAAAAAGGACATGAAATTCATTGGCAAAAAATGGGTCTACAAGGTAAAGAGGCGTGCAGACGGGATCTATAGGTATAAAGTGAGGTTGGTTGCCAAAGGTTTGTTCAACCCCATGGCATAGAATTTGAGGAAACATTTAATCCAGTACCTAAGATGTCTACCATAAGGAGTTTGATTGCAATTTCTGCCTCAAAAGGTTGGAAGATGTACCAATTGGATGTGAAGAATGGTTTCCAAAATGGAGATCTTGAAGATGGTCTTCATGGAGAAGCTGATGAGAGGTTTCCACATCATGTATGAAGGCTCTTTATGGAATCAAGTAGAAGGAATGTAGCAAAAATGTTTACATTTGCATATATGTTGATGATTTGATCATTAAAGGGGATGGTGAAGCCAACACCAAGGACATAAAGAGGAAACTTGGATGTGAGTTCAAAATCTCTGATTTAGGGATTTTAATGTACTCCTTTGGGATTGAAGCACTATACAAACAAGAAGCTATACACTTGATGCAAAGGAAATACATTCTAGATCTTTTGAAGAAGTTTGGCTTGTGTGATTACAAGCCCATTTCAAATCCATTAGAGGTAAATGTTAAAATCACTACTCATGAGGGTAAAAAAGTGGAGGATGTGAACATGTATATGAAGTATTGCAATGGCAATGCACCACATTGGATTCTCCTTTCGATGAGCTCCATGATGATACCCTCATAGTAGAAATATGAGTTCCAGATGTCGTGCACAGTACTCTATACAGACCTGCAAAAGATGTAGCAAAACACAGAGTACACAAAGAGCATGAACACAAATTTCTCGAGTGTTAAAAATGTGGTTGAACTTACAATCTACGGCTGACCAGACCACTATATGTTTTATTAAAGAATGTATATAAAAGTGTCCGATGGCCATTTGGCCTTTCACATGGACACTAATGGTAACAATGTCCCACTAAAGGCCAATATGGCCAAAGTGACTATGGGAGAAAAAAAAAGAATGATAAAGAATACTTGAGTGTAAGTATACAAATTATACCTCCCATTTGATGGGCATGTTACACAATATACAAGGAACTGTATAGGATCATGAATCAAGTAACCCCCATCAAGTGAAAATAGTGTCAAAAGATATCCTATCATAAAGCTTTAGTCAAAGCATCTACAACATTATCATGAGTATGAAACTTCTCAAGAATAATGCACTCAATTGCTAAGGAGTCTCTAATGAAGTGATATCTCACCTCAATGTGCTTGGTCTTTGCATGATAGACCGGATTCTTAGCCGAATCAATGGCACTCTAACTATCACTAAGAAAATATAGTACATGCTAAGTGTTAAACCTCAACTGTTTTAATTCAATTCTGGGTTCTTGGGATGGTTAGGGGTCTGTAAACAGAGGCACTCTTTGTATTTTCCCAAATCTACAGATTCATTATATCCATTCACAGACTTGCACACATTAACTGTTTGAATATGTTTTACCAAAATATTTCAACTCCGCATGATTGGTTGTGTACTTCTTCACTGATCGTGTTAATCCTTCAATCTTTAATACTTCATTAAGACTTAATTAATCATTAAGCTTAATCATCAGAATTGACAAGTACTCAGATTACACAAGATTTTGGCAAATTGCGCTTCACTTCCGGCTCTCGCCCAGACGAACAGTCCGGCGACACGATGCCTTTTGCTTCACGTGAATCCTCTTTCATTAATTTGTAAAGAGTTACAACTTTTTGCACTACGCCCTTTCGGTATGCGTGCGACTTTTCAGGGTTATATTACACAAATTATGAGTTCCTTTCCGGCGGCTCACACTGGCATGCATGGTGGAATCGAACCCAAAAAAATGAAAATTACAAGATTCAGGGTTCATCCATGATATCCTGTACATACATAGAGCTGGCTAATTTGAAGGTATGAGCAATCTTCTGCTTTAATGAATCTAACATATTCTTCAAAACTGCAGGTTCAATCAGCTGTGCATCAGTTCTAACTGAACTGGCAGCTATGACCTAGCTTATTAATGACTCCGTGTGCGTCTGCAAAAATGCTTCCTTGAGATAGAATTCATTGGCGAGAGCAGCATCTTTGCGTAGCTTTATTTCAGCTACTGCATCAATGCGAGAGAGCCTGTTTGCCTGAACGCCCAATTGCTTTTCTCTTCTCTTGAGTTCTTGAGCTTGAAACTGCATCGTCTTGTAGAAATCTTCTCTTTCCTTTTGTACGGCTGCAATTTCCTTCTTTAACTGGATAGTCATGGCAATTTCTGCAGACAATTCTTAATCCTTCTGAAACAGCTGCTCAGTGACTTTATGCAATTATGCTTCAGCTTTAAGTACATTGGCCGCTAGCGACTGGGAAGCTTCTTCCAAAACACTGAGTGCATCCCCTGTATTATGGAGCTCATTGCCTAAGGCTGTCATAGCGTCCGTCTTATCTACAACTTCTTGCTTCAATTCTTTAATTTTTGTGTCCCATTGAGCAATGATACTGTCTTTTTCGGTTAACTGTGCTTGCAATTGCTGGATTTGAGTATGCAGAGAGTGAATTTCAGCTTTGGCTTTAAGTACTTCTTGGAGGGGGGCAATGTCCGCTTCTAGAAGATCAACTTTGCTCTGCAGCTCCTGTTGAATAGTTTGGGTGGTCGTCTTCATCTGAAGAGGCAATTGTTGGGAGAGTTGAATGAGTAATTGGCCCGTGGATGCCAATTTGGTGAACATAACCGCTGGAGGAAGAGAAGAAGGAGGCTGCGATGGTGGGGCAGAAAGCAGGTGAGGTGATAATGGTGGAGAGTAGTCGGGAGAGGAGAGGAGATTGGACGAGGCCTCACGAATGGCAGTTGGAGGCAAGCAGGGAGAAACTTCAGCATCAACAAGAATGGTGGTTGGAGGAGGAAGGGGAAGAAGAGAGGTCGGGACTAAGACAATTCCGGTTTCATTTCGAGGCACCGCCAGAACGATAGCTGCTTCCTCATTACCGGTCGGTTGCTTGGCTGTGTCTGCTTGATCGTCTGTAGCTGGTGGAGAAAGAGGATGACATTCACTGATAGTGGTATCTTCCACTGTGTCCCCGAGAGGCTTAGCATCCCATTGTTGCAGTTCATTATGCGGTTGGTCTTCATTGACATCTTCCATGATTACATCTGGCTCGTGCTGCTTGCTAGGAGAAGAAGATGTCGATGTGCCCTATAAAGTCGTGGCGGTATCATAAAAGAGTTCAACCTCTTGAAGTGTGGTTGAATCCTGCACTTGGCTTTGCGATGGGCTAATACATCTGCATTTGCGCTCGAAGAAGTGTAACAAATCTTCATCATCATCATCATCCTCCATCATCTGTGTAGACTCCTCATGCAAAAGCACGGTATTCGTTGGAGGTGGTTGCGCTGCTTATATCATCGGAAGGAGAAGGGTGAGAAGATGCGGCAACCGAGTTCTCAGAATCTCCTTCTTGGCTATTTGCTTGGTAACTGCTTGGCATTTGCGGTGAATGCACTGGAAGAAG
Source organism: Ceratopteris richardii (assembly GCA_020310875.1). Taxonomy (NCBI): domain Eukaryota; kingdom Viridiplantae; phylum Streptophyta; class Polypodiopsida; order Polypodiales; family Pteridaceae; genus Ceratopteris; species Ceratopteris richardii. Next base: position 41,861,968 of record CM035426.1, read on the forward strand.
AATGACGTGAAATTGATGGTTTCTCTAGAGGCAGTGTCTATCATGGAGTAGAAGGGACGGGAGATACTGTAAATACATTTCTGGAGATCTAAGGCAGCTACGAGAAATTGTAGCGCGGTGCACTCAGGTTCAGGACGACAAAGAATGGAAAACTCATTAGATGAGTGCCGGGGAAAAAGTTCTTTCATGGTCGCGAGGGGAAGGAGCGGGCCATCGACCAACCCCTCCTGAGGGAGACGAAACCCCTCAGCAACAATGCTGAGCGTAACGACGACACGAGGGTTTAAGCACGTTAATGGCCAGCATTGCTCGATAGCAGGCATGGCGGCTATGGTAGATATAATCTGCACACAGAAGGGATGACACTCCACTCAATGCCAAGGCAATCGAGCGAAGGCCAAGAGCCCTTGAGCACGCAGGAACTCACTCATCGCTAGAGTGAGACCCGCACGGAAGGTCACGATATTCGCAAGAGCTTCCATGGCGCACTCAAAAATAGACGATAACACAAAGCACACAAGGGTCACAAACACACAAGGTCACAATAGCGAATAACACTGGGAAAAACAAGATTAAGTAGAAACACTGGAAAAATCAGGTGGTAATCATCTGAATCATAACGCAGTATTGGAAATATACCAACATAATGGCGACATGCGCACATTAACATAATCAAAGACACAGAGGGTGGCTACTAATCATGATTAGGTAGGAAAACGCAACTATTACGGTCAGTCGGTCAACCGAAACATAGAGATAAGAAAAAAAAGTCGAGTGAGAAAAATGGTAACAGGAAAGAAATAAAAATACCGATGACACATCATGAAGACGTAGACGATGGATAATAGGGGCGAAGCTTGGAGCCATTGATCGCTTTAGGAAGTAGGACACCGGTTAAGGTGGATAACCAAAAAGTTACGGGTCCCACTTGTTCGGTAATACGGTAGGGACCGAACCAGCGTAGTTTAAACTTTTCGGCGGACCTATTAGACTTAGCATTATAAAAGAGTACTAATTGGTTTACCGTAAACACAGGGGTTTTGAGGAAACGATCGTGGGTTTTGGCTTCTCTAAGCTACACTTCCTGCAGCACCAGGAAACTTTCAAGACACTATTCATCCAGAGACCGTAAAGCCTCCAATCGAAAGGGAAAAGATTCTTCCGGTAATGGCTTCCGTTCGAGGGCTACCCGCAGATTAGGAACCACCAGTTCCATAGGAGCAATCGCTTTCAATCCATACGCCAACTTGAAAGGAGTTGTTCTGGTTGCCACTTTATATGTGGTACGATAAGCCCATAATACAGCAGGTAGAAATTGGTCCCATCTCTCTGGGCAATCCAATACCAGTTTCTTTAAGATGTTCAACAGAGATTTGTTGGTGCTCTTAGCGAGTCCGTTCGCTCGTGGATAATAGGGAGAATTGAACTTATGCACAATTTGGAAGGTTTTAGTAAGCACTTGCATTAATGTATTTGCAAATTGTGTACCTTGATCAGTTACTATCTCCAAGGGTAACCCATAGCGTGGAAAAATATCCTTCATCAAACATTTAGCTACCACAACAGTTGTAGCTGACCGAAGAGCCCAAGCTTCAGCCCACCGAGTCGCATAATCCGTGCATGTCAGAATGTATCGGTTGCTAGTAACTGTCGCAGGAGGAGTAATGGGGCCAATAAAATCCAAAACCAATTTCTGAAAGGGTTCGAGAGGCACAACGGGTTGTAATGGAAAGAGATGTCGCTGTAAAGGTTGACCGGAACGCTGACACGCATCACACTGTCGCACATACTGAGTGAAATCATGGTACATCGAAGGCCACCATAAACCACTCTGTAGGATCTTCCGGTGTGTTAGGTCAACCGCAAAATGTCCTCCGGTTGGGGCAGAATGAGCCATTGTAATTACTGAAGCAATTTCATGTGGGGGAACACATCTTAGCAACACGGCCGAGTGATCAATATAATATAACTACCCTACAATTAGGCGAAATCGTCGGCTGTACACAGCTAGTCTTCGTTGAGCAGTTGAAGAGGTCGTACTGGCATGACATCCACTAGTCAAGAACAGAAACAAGGTGTCATAGTACGAGGGGGGTACCGGCAATTCCTGTTGATCATCCCGTATTGTCTCTGCTGCATAGATAGCTGGTGTTGTATCATCAACTCCTACCGAAAGTTCAACGGAATCCAACAGAGAGAGAAAGTCAGCAAGCGCGTGTGCTGACCCTGGTCGATGTACGATGGAATAATCAAACTCTTGAAGCAACAATACCCAATGTGCTAACCGTCCTCCCGAATGCTGTTGGCGCACAAGGTACACCAATGTTGCATGATCGACATGAAAGGTGAACCGTCATCCCAACAAATAATGCTAAAATTTCTTCACCGAATACACTAATCCGAGACATTCACGTTCAGTAACTGAATAATTGCGCTCTGCTGGGGCTAATTTGTGTCTCGCATAATATACAAGACAAAACCATTTATCCGTCTGCTGCATCAGCACGTTGCCAATGGCAATGTCAGAAGCATCCACAAAGACGTGAAATGGAAGTTCCCAATTCGACCCTTGGAGAATAGGTGCCTACGTTAACAACGATTTCAAGCGGTCAAAAGACAACTGACAGGCTTCGGTCCATTCAAATTGATGAGGAGTACTAGTGATCAATCGATTGAGGGGTGTGGCTAGATGAGCAAGCCATTAGGAAAAAAGGTGAACCCTGCATGGGCCTTGTAAGGATCCCTAATTTTTAGGGATTAAGCCTAATTTTGTTGTTGTTTAAGGGGATAAAGTGCATTTAATAGGGCACTTTTTAGTAGGCTGGAGTAGGCTTTTTTAAGGCTTACTAGGCTCCTCTCTCTCTTCTATTAGAGAGAGAGAAAGGGAACCTACTTTCCACATCATCAAACTCGAGCATGTATGGGAATAAAAAAATAATTTTTTTTTTCAAAGTCTCAATTTCAGTGTTTATTTACTTGAAAGGGCTCATTTTTTAATATATATGTCAGAAGTGACTTTTTTTTTGTTTAGTTTTTAATTTTCCCTTTGAAAAAGTAATATTTTTAAAATCCCTCTAAAAGTAGAGTGCCACATCATCAAATCCGTAACTACTCTTCACCCAAAAAATGACTTTTTCAAAATTTCATCATTTTTGGCTATTCTCAGTGGAAAAACACACTGTGACCCATCCACATCCAAGAAAACAAAATTTTCTTGAGAAAATCATGCTCTAGCATCTCTTCCAAGCAAATTTCTGGTCTTTTTGTTAGTATTGTCTAATTGTTGGAAAAGATGGTGTTGACACCTATTACAAACCTCACATTAGGATGTCCTCATGCCCTAGCATCAACAAGTATCCATGTTCGTGTGCCCAGAGAGTTTGCTCCAAATACATAGTGCAACAATGATGTGAACTCTCAAAATGAGCGTCGTGAAGCTGGAGAAAAGAATATTGATCTTTGGACTCATGGTTCATTATACCCTCCTGATCCAATGTCTTCTTACCATCCAACATTCCATAACCTCTCAACTTTACTTCTGTTCATCGATGCCGATAAAGTTGGGCTCTTAGGTTATTGTCAACGATTATCTACACATTCAATTGTCATTACTAAGTATTGGATTCAAAAATATCAACTAAATCATACAAGGTTGGTCACTTTAGAAAGCATAATCATATCTTTACAAGAAAAGCTTGCAAAGCTTGAAAAGCATATGGTGTTGGTGCAGACCAATCACCAATTGAAGATTTGAAGGACAAAGGATGGAGATGAGATCAAGGTTTGAAGCAAAGAAGGTGAATACATTCACAGAGTGAAGGACATGTACACATATGTACATTAATGAAGACATAGGTCACTTAGATCTTTGATTAGTCATAAGCTTGTATATATTTGCCTATAAATACTTTTGAAATATGTCGGGGCAAAGAGAGTGAGACATGAGAAGACAATAGGAGATCACGAGAATAGTTGTAAGTGTTATTAGACACATGAGAAGTGAGTTGAAATGTTGATCCTCACTCAGTTGTAAACTTCTGAGAAATAGAAGAATTTTTGCGCCCGATATTTCTGTGTCTGCTTCGTCTGTGGTAAATCTTTTGTGAAATCCTTTTGAGGATATCTAAGTCCATAGTTAATCAATCTATGGCTAAAGTTTCAGAGTTTAATTGTAATCAGGTAAGGAGAATTGTTAGTAGGAACATTCATATGTGTTGAGTGTTCACAGTCTCCTGAAACAGGCGCAGATTTTGAGTTTAATCAAACGAGTAGTGCTCAGTGCACAGTGTAAAGTTTTACACATATGATAGCTCAAAATCTAAGTTGAGAGATAAGCTATCTACAGCCAAAAGGATTTGGTCAAACGGGTTCGACGTTTGGAGAACCAAAGTTAAGAAGTTAGGGGTGTCAAATCGACTTCTAAGAAGTGCAGATTTAGACATAGCTGACTTGGTAAGTAGATTTCTCAAGATCTACTAAACCTTTTGAAGTAATTCAACTTGGAGAAGGTGCGCAATCTCTAGGCGACACCTTGTGCAAAGTTTCATAAAAAACTTTACACATTTACTCAGTCAATGAGCAAGATCTCTGCAGCAGACTTTCTGAGGAATTCTCTTCTTCACAGTTTATTCAAGAATTTGACATTTGGTCATTGATAGGTTAAATTGGTGAAAGTTTTGACTTACTCTTGATATAGAGGTGTTCTAAATTCAAGAGTAGGTTGTTCTTTTGGAGATTAACACTCTCCATCAGTGGTATCAGAGCAGGAAGCATCAAAATCAAGGCAAGAAGGATCCCGACTGCTGCAGATTCAAGAAATTCAACAATTGAAGAACTAAAAGGTGAAAGCTTGAAGGCAAAGCTTGAGAAGGAGGCCATACAACATCAAGGAAGTCAAAAGAAGTAACATTCGAAGTAAAGGTAACCTTATACTTTATAAAGGTTGAAGATTTCAATACACAGGTGGACACAAGATGGGAGATTCTCTACAGATAGAGAAATTGGATAGGGAAAACTATCCTGCATGGTCAATGAGGATGGAAGCTCATCTTATGAGCAAAGATTTAATAGCTTACATCACAGGAGAAGAAGAGAAGCCACAGTTCAGAGATCCTAGTGTTCCAACTAGGGAAGAGTTAGCAGATTTGAAGAATTGGATGAAGAAAGATGCTCAAGCTAGGAGCATTATATATATGGCAGTCAATGATTACTTGTTACCTCATATTCGAGGTCTTGAAAGTGCAAGTGAGATATGGAATGCTTTGGAGGAGCATTTCCAAAACACTACAAAGTCAAGGAAGGCATCCCTATGGGCAGAATTTACAACCTTCAAGAAGAAGGCCTCTCAGTCAATATCAGATTATGTAACAAGGATGAAAGACATTGCAGATGCATTAGGAGCTGTTGATGAAGATATTGAAGAGGATAAATTGGTAAGGCAAATCCTTACAGGATTGAGAGGTGATGACAAATGGAAGCCATTCATTTTGTCTACAGAACTATCACTTGATCATTTCACTCCTGATTTAAATCAGTTGCTAGGTCATATGCTAACATTTGAGCAGGATGTTAAAGGAGATGGTGACAAAAGTACAGGTCATGCAATGTACTCAAAGGACAAGAAGAAAGCTAATAAAGGAAAGCAACAATCAGGTGAAGATGAAGGCACAACTAGTCAAGCCAACTTCCTAAGAGGTAGAGGAGGTGGCAAAGGTAGAGGTAGAGGCAGAAACAACAAAGATGGAGGCAAAGCTTGTTGGATTTGTGGTAAGACAAATCATTTAGCTAATGATTGTTGGTATAATAATCAGAGTAATGGTGGATATAATCAGAACTATAATACAAGAGGAAGAGGTGGCAGAAATCAAAGAGGTAATTTCAGAGGCAGAGGTAGTAGGGGTTACTTTGGAAGAAATGCAGGTAGAGGTTTCCAAAGTCAACAATATAACAACACCTACTACAATTATGCTTCAGATCAAAAGGAAGATTCAACATTAATAATGAATGCAACTTGTGAAAGGCAGAGTGAAGATCAAAGAGTCTTCTACATTGACTCAGGGTGTAGCAATCACCTGAGTGGTAATATAGCCTTGATGACTGATTTGGAGAATAAAGTATCTAATCATGTTGTTCAAACAGGTGACAACACAAAGCACAATGTGAAATCAATTGGATCAGTGAAGGCCAAGGATGGTAGCACCTTATTGAGTAAGGTCTTGTATGTTCCTACAATTCCTAAGAATTTGATAAGTGTAGGACAAATTGTGGAAAAAGGTTATGAAGTAAGGTTCACTAATGAAGGAGTATTTGTGGAAGACCCTAGCAATGGGTATAAACAAATTGTTTCAGGAAAGAAAGAAGGAAGATTGTTCACATTGAAGATTCAAGGTAATATTGGTCATGCCATGTTCACATATGGAGGACATAAGATCTCTGAGTTAGATCTTTGGCACAAGAGGCTTGGACATTTCAATGAAAGAGGTATTAAAGACATGATTAACAATGGTTCAGTGCTTGGTTTGCCTAATGTTTGCAGGTCAACATATGACATACAGATGTGAGACATGTCAATTAGGCAAGGCTCATAAGCAATCCTATTCCAAGCATGGGTTTATGTATTCAGAGAAACTTGAGTTGGTACACAGAGATGTGTGGGGACCATCAAAGGACTTTAGTATCAATGGTTCAAGGTATTATGTGATTTATGTTGATGATGCTACCAGATGGATCACTATCTATGTGATCAAAGATAAGTCAGAAGTATTTAATACTTTCAAACACTATCATGCATATGCAGAAAGAATTACAGGACATAAATTGAAGAGACTAAGGTCAGATGGAGGGGGAGAGTATTTCTCTAATGAGTTCAGTGATTACTTGTGGAATGCAGGTATAAAAAGAGAAGTTACTTGCAGGTACTCTCCTCAACAGAATGGTGTAGCAGAAAGGAGAAATAGGACTCTTGTTGAGTTTGCAAGGTCCATGATGAAGGAAAAAAATTGCCCAAATTATTTGTGGGCTGAGGCTGTAAACACAGCTACTTATTTGGTCAATAGGCTACCTTGTAAAGCTTTGCAGGGTATGACACCTTATGAGGCATGGTGGGGTAAGAGACCTACACTAGACCATTGCAAAGTATTTGGATGTTTGGCCTATGCATATGTGCCATCACAGTTAAGGCACAAATTGGAACCTAAAGCTGAAAAATATGTGTTTATTGGTTATGATGATAAGCAGATGGGATACAGGTTATGGAATCCATCCACAAAACATTTTCTTGTATCAAAAGATGTTACATTTGATGAGCAAGGTACTTGGTATGCAGGTACTATCAATATTAATACAGATGATGAAGAAATTGTGAGCCAAAGAAAAGGTAAATCAAAGGTTCAGATTTTTTATGAGCAAGAGAATAATGAAGTGCAGGTTGAAGTGGAAGATACACCAAGATTTGATCCTAAACATGAAGAGCCAGAAACCTCAAGAAGTGGAGAACTTAGGAGGTCTACAAGGAACAAATGGCAACCTACAAGGTATAGCTATGATACTTCATTTCTGGCTACCAAAGATTATGCTTACATGATTAAAGCAGATGAAGACCCTTCTACATATGAAGAGGCAAAAGGTAAAGAAAATTGGGAGAAAGCTATGCAGGAAGAATATGATGCATTGATGGAGAATCAAACATGGGATTTGGTTCCAAAGCCAAATAGTCAGAAGATCATTGGATGTAAGTGGGTTTATAAAACAAAAAGATTTGCAGATGGAAGTGTGTGTAGGTATAAAGCTAGACTTGTTGTCAAAGGGTTTGCTCAGACATATGGTGTTGACTATGATGAGACTTATAGTCCTATGGCAAAGATGACAACTATCAGGACACTTATAGCAATTGCTGCATGCAAAGGTTGGAAGTTATGTCAACTTGATGTAAAAAATGCTTTTTTGAATGGTTACATTTCAGATGAAGTTTTCATGGAGCAACCCCAAGGATTCAGAGATGGAAGATATCCAGATCATGTGTGCAAGCTCAAGAGAGCTTTGTATGGCTTGAAGCAGGCCCCAAGGGCATGGAATTATAGACTTGTAAAGTTCTTGAAAGAACTTGGATTTCAGGTGTCTAAAGCAGATAGTAGCTTGCTTGTCAAAGCAAGTGATAATGGTTTCATATACATGTGCATATATGTTGATGATATAATCCTTACAGGTACAGATGAAGAAGGAATACAAAGACTAAAGAAGCAAATGGAAAAGGAGTTCAAAATAAGTGACTTGGGAGACTTGTCATACTTCTTGGACATGGAGATTACATATACTCAACATGGAGTATTTGTGACCCAAGAAAGGTATTTGAAGAACTTGTTAATCAAGTTTAAAATGGATGAATGCAGGGTAGCACCTACACCAATGGAGGTGAATCACAAATTAAGTAAATTTGGAGGTGAAGAATTCAAGGACATGAGACAATATCAGAGTTTGGTTGGTAGTCTTATCTATGCTACTTTAACTAGACCTGATTTATCATATGCAGTAGGGGTTTTGTCTCAATTTATGCATTGCCCTAGGAAAGAGCATTGGATTGCAGGTCAAAGAGTGTTGAGGTACATTAAGGGTACACTCAAAGAAGGTTTGTATTATGGATTCACATCAGATACAAACATCAAGATCTATAGTGATGCAGATTGGGCAGGTAATCCAGATGACAGAAGGTCAACTTATGGATACATGTGTTATGTGGGAGATAAGTTAATCTCTTGGTGCTCAAAGAAGCAACATACAGTTGCTTTGTCATCCACAGAAGCAGAGTATAAAGGCATGGTTGAAGCTGCAAAAGAAGTGATTTGGCTTAAGACTCTCATGAAGAGTTTTGACATTATACAGAGCATACCTATCATTTATGGTGATAACATGAGTTCATTATATTTAGCAGCTAATCCTGTTTTTCATGCCAGGACTAAACATATTGAGATACAGTATCACTTTCTAAGAGAGAAGGTGATGGATAAGGAGATTGAAGTGATACACACTTCAACAAAAGATCAGATAGCTGATATGCTTACAAAGAGCTTGGATGGACCAAAGCTACAAAAGGTTAAAGACATGGCAGGTATAAAGAAGATAAGAGAAACCTCAATTGATGATTGAGGGGGAGCTGTTGGTGCAGACCAATCACCAATTGAAGATTTGAAGGACAAAGGATGGAGATGAGATCAAGGTTTGAAGCAAAGAAGGTGAATACATTCACAGAGTGAAGGACATGTACACATATGTACATTAATGAAGACATAGGTCACTTAGATCTTTGATTAGTCATAAGCTTGTATATATTTGCCTATAAATACTTTTGAAATATGTTGGGGCAAAGAGAGTGAGACATGAGAAGACAATAGGAGATCACGAGAATAGTTTTAAGTGTTATTAGACACATGAGAAGTGAGTTGAAATGTTGATCCTCACTCAGTTGTAAACTTCTGAGAAATAGAAGAATTTTTGCGCCCGATATTTCTGTGTCTGCTTCGTCTGTGGTAAATCTTTTGTGAAATCCTTTTGAGGATATCTAAGTCCATAGTTAATCAATCTATGGCTAAAGTTTCAGAGTTTAATTGTAATTACGTAAGGAGAATTGTTAGTAGGAACATTCATATGTGTTGAGTGTTCATAGTCTCCTGAAACAGGCGCAGATTTCGAGTTTAATCAAACGAGTAGTGCTCAGTGCACAGTGTAAAGTTTTACACATATGATAGCTCAAAATCTAAGTTGAGAGATAAGCTATCTACAGCCAAATGGATTTGTCAAACGGGTTCGACATTTGGAGAACCAAAGTTAAGAAGTTAGGGGTGTCAAATCGACTTCTGAGAAGTGCAGATTTAGACATAGCTGACTTGGTAAGTAGATTTCTCAAGATCTACTAAACCTTTTGAAGTAATTCGACTTGGAGAAGGTGCACAATCTCTAGGTGACACCATGTGCAAAGTTTCATAAAAAACTTTACACATTTACTCAGTCAATGAGCAAGATCTCTGCAACAGACTTTCTGAGGAATTCTCTTCTTCACAGTTTATTCGAGAATTTGACATTTGGTCATTGATAGCTTAAATTGGTGAAAGTTTTGACTTACTCTTGATATAGAGGTGTTCTAAATTCAAGAGTAGGTTGTTCTTTTGGAGATTAACACTCTCCATCATATGGAAGAAAAGGAGAGAACAATTGAGAAATTAAAAAACACTGTCCAACACTTGAGAGAGACTCCACTTGGGATGCGACGTAGGAGAGGATCATTAATATCCTTTGACTCTCTTTCAATTGGTGGTGGAGCACGCAAACAATGAGTTTTTGCCATACGGTTTGTCTTGTATTTGTTTCTCTTTTTGGAAGACTTATATATATATATATATATATATATATATATATTCTTGTTATGTAGGTCATTCGTTGAAGATGTTAGTGCTTCATCAACAATAGAGGATCAATTCAAGTTATTAAATTCTTGTTTGACCAACAAGCAGGTGGTTAGTATTTTGGAGTCACGAATAGGAAACCTTATCAAGAAGCAAGTGATTAAAGATCTCACAAAAAAGTTACAAGATATTATCACTCCTAGAGACGTGAAGATGGTATGTGATGAAGCAGGAATTAGTACTAAAGGATACAGTGCATTGTACAACCTTTTGAAGCATTCATTACAAAGAGAAGGTATTTTGCAGAATATGTTTCCATCTCCTTACAAGGTATTGCTTAAGAAGTCAATGTCCAATGAAGATATAGCTAGTATTCTTGGAAACTACTTATATATAGAGGATATTATGCCTATGTCTATTTATCATTTATCTACATCCAAAAAAGAGTTGAAAAGCACAGCTCGAAATGGATTTCCTTAGACAAAGTACAACAACATATTTGTGGATTTGGAGAGGCTTCAACAGGCAATGGTTCGATTTTACAAATCTACTATTCCAGGTATGTCCACTATTGTTACCTTGATATACATTGTATTTTGATGTTATAAAAATTTTGGTAATTTATGCAGATTGTAATACCAAATTAAAGTTTATATTGAAGTTAGATGAATGCCAGATCATAAAGGGACGACGACTGGAGAGATTGAGTTTGACACTCATGAATGAAGCTATGACAAATGCCATATCTGATGAAAGTAGTAACTCTAGCTCTAACTCTACATATAGTGTTCAATCCGAGAAAGAAATATGGTGGTTAGGTGCTATTGAAGTACCTAAAGAATCCAATGATGTTCTTTCATGGATTTTTAGTAGGACCCCATGGATCACTAAAATAATAGTTTCTCAAATTCATGGTGCAAAGCTCCACATAGAAAACTTTGGTGATTTTGAGATAGATTAGGTTGCAAGCATATTAGGTTGCAAGCAAGGTACATCTGAACGTAATCCATGTCCATTTTGTACCCGAGGCTATAAAGTCGCTCTTCTTGTAATGTGTCGTAACGTGTTGATGAAGTCTGTGTAGTTGCGGTAGTGTTATGAAACTCCGATTCGTATTGTGTTCACTTCAGTGTTGAGATCTGTCCTCGTACGGTAAAGGTTTAGCTACAGTAAGGGTCTTTTTAAGTTGCGTACTGGACCTTCAATACTGTGTGTCTGAGATTGTTGAGTTCTGCTGTGTCTTCAGTTTTGTTGATTGTTTGTATCTATTCGGTGAAGGTTGGATTACTGTTATTGTCTCTAGTATTACAGTATTTGGTATTCGGAATAGTTCTTGAGTTCATCAAGTAACTGTGTATCACGACATTGAATAGTCTGGTGCAGAGTGTTCGGTCAACTTTGGGAGAGTTGATTGAGTACTGTAAGATTGTAAGGGTAACGGAGGCTTGATAGAGTTTTAAGCATCAGTGGTTGCTGTGTGTGTGAAGTGGTTAATTTGGGAACCAAGTATAGGGCCTCTGTTTAACAGACCCCTTCCACTCCCAAGAACCCAATTAGATGTTTAAACGCGTCTCTGACGGTTAGTTTTGCGTTTAACATTTTAACATGCGTTTAACATTTTAACACTGGTGCCATCTGTGGGAAGGTGGCAACAGATCAGATTGTTGCAAATCAATTGTGGAAACACGACTATAGATTGTGAATCGACATTATTAGTACGCAAGTAGTACAAAAGATGATACATGCCGGTTACTCGATCCGGTGAGTCATATCCGAAGTACGGACAACCTTGGGTACCTAATTTGCTAAGGACGCCTCCAGGAGGTAGAAGCGAAGATAGGTCTAACTCAGTTGCCAAGGAAGTGAAGAACGTTAGAGGTGATTCCAACAGTATTCCGGTGGAACTTACTACATTTCTGGCAGATTCCGGTGCGATTCCTGCACAATCTGTCGAAGATATAGTAACTCCAGAGTCTACCAGGACGCAGCATGAAGTTAATTTAACACCAGTGGGTCAAGATTCGAATTTGACTATGGATAGAAACGTCTTGGCCAAAGAAATCTGCGAAGGTGAAAAAGCACCTTGTTTTGGTGAAAATTCGACACCTTCCGGTGTTATTTCGGTACCAGTTGTTGAAAACTCACAGTTTTCCGGTGACGATTTGCCATTTCTCGGTGAATCTTTGGTCCAATCACTGCTATTTGGAGTAAGCTTTCCTACATTTGATATCAAGAAGGGAGGTGGCTTATTCGAAGCTGAAATCCGAAACATACTAAACAATATTATCAAGCCAGAGAGTGCACAGGCTGACGATACAGATAAAGAAAGAGGAGGTAAGAACAGAGATAATACTAAAGCTTGTTGGATTTGTGGCAGAACCAATCATTTGGCAAATGATTGTTGGTATAACAATCAAAATGGTGGAAGCAATAATTAGAGTTTTAATCACAGAGGTAGAGGAGGCAGAAACCAAAGAGGCAATTTCAGAGGAAGAGGTGGTAGGACATCATATGCTAGAGGAGGTGGAAGAAGCTTTCAACCTTATATTGACTCAGGATGTAGCAATCATCTGAGTGGCAATATATCCTTGATGACTGATATGGAAGCAAAGGTGAATGGACATATAGTTCAAACAAGTGACAATACCCAAACATAAAGTGGAGAGCATTGGATCAGTGAAGACAAAGAGTGGAAGTACACTCTTGAGCAAGGTACTTTATGTTCCTACTATTCCTAAAAATTTGATAAGTGTAGGGCAAATTGTGGAGAAGGGATATGAAGTCAGATTCACAAATGATGGTGTTTATGTGCAAGATCCAAATCAGGGATATAGAAACATAATTGCAGGTAAAAAGGAAGGAAGGTTTTTTACTCTCAAAGTCCAAGGTAATGTGGGACATGCTTTATTTACTTATGGAAGTCAAAAGATGTCTGAGTTAGACCTATGGCATAAAAGGCTAGGTCATTTCAATGAGAGAGCTATAAAGGAAACGTCAAAGAATCAAGTGGTGCTTGGTTTGCCAAAAATTGAAGGGCAACACATGGTGTACAAGTGTGAAGCTTTTCAATTAGGTAAAGCACACAAAAGTTCATACAATAAATCAGTTACAAGTATTCAAATATGCTTGAATTGGTTCATACAGATGTGTGGGGTCCCTCAACAGACTATAGCATAAATGGATCCAGATATTATGTGTTGTTTGTTGATGATGCAACCAGATGGATAACTTTATATGTAATCAAGGATAAATCAGAAGTCTTCAGGACATTCAAACATTATCATGCTTATGCAGAAAGGATTATAGGACAAAAGCTTAAGAGGTTGAGATCAGATGGAGGGGGAGGGTATTTCTCTAAAGAGTTTGATGATTATTTGTGGAATGCAGGTATAAAGAGAGAAGTAACTTGCAGGTACTCTCCTCAACAGAATGGAGTTGTAGAAAGAAGAAATAGAATTCTTGTAGAATTTGCAAGAGCAATGATGAAGGAAAAGAATTGTGCAAATTACTTATGGGCAGAAGCTATCAACACTGCAACATACCTTGTGAATAGGTTACCTTGTAAAGCTTTGGATGGAAGAACTCCTTATGAAGCATGGTGGGGTAAGAAACCTACTCTTGATCACTGTAAGGTATTTGGATGCTTATCATATGCTTATGTTCCTTCACAATCGAGACATAAGCTAGAACCCAAAGCAGAGAAATATGTGTTTATTGGGTATGATGATAGACAGATGGGTTACAGGTTGTGGAGTCCATCCACAAAGCAATTTCTTATTACCAAAGATGTTACATTTGATGAGCAAAGCACATGGTATACAGGGTCAACAAATGATTATGCAGATGACAAAGAAATACAAAGGAAAGGGAAGGCAAAAGTAAATGTGTATGAAGAAGATATTGATGATGTTGACTATAAAAGTAAATTGCAGGATAATGTAGAAGATGGGCCAAGATTTGATCCAGAATCACATGTGGCTGAGACTTCAAGAAGTGCAGAGGTCAGAAGATCCTCAAGGGAAAGGAAAGAGCCTATAAGGTATAGTTATGATACATCTTTTCTAACAACAAAAGATTATGCTTACATTGTGAAGACAGAAGAGGATCCAATTACATATGAAGAAGCTAAAGGTAAACAGAATTGGGAGAAGGCAATGCAAGAAGAGTATGATGCTCTACTTGAAAATGAAACTTGGGAATTGGTGCCAAGACCAAAGAATCAGAAAGTCATTGGATGTAAGTGGTTGTATAAAACAAAAAGGATTGCTGATGGATAGGTGTCTAGATACAAGGCTAGACTTGTGGTCAAAGGTTATGCCCAAACTTATGGGGTAGATTATGATGAAACCTTTAGTCATGTTGCTAAGATGTCTACAATTAGATCATTGATTGCTATTGCTGCTTGTAAAGGATGGAAGTTATCACAATTAGATGTGAAGAATGCATTTCTGAATGGATACATTGTAGATGAAGTATATATGGAGCAACTAGAAGGTTTCATGGATTCAATTGGATCAGATTATGTATGTAATCTCACGAGAGCTTTGTATGGGTTGAAGCAGGCTCCAAGAGCATGGAATTACAGGCTTGTCAAGTTCTTGAATGATTGTGGATTTCACGCATCAAAGGCAGATAGTAGCTTGCTAGTAAAGGCAAGTGAAAATGGATACATATACATGTGTATTTATGTTGATGATATTATTGTCACAGGTACAGATGCTCAAGGAATCAATGAACTTAAGAAACAAATACAGAAGGAGTTTAAGATAAGTGATTTGGGAAATTTATCTTATTTCTTAGGAATGCAGATTGTGTATACTCAACATGGAGTATATGTTACACAAGAGAGGTACTTGAAGAATCTTCTAGTCAAATTTAACATGGAGGATTGCAAGTCTTCAAGCATACCATTGGAGGTAAATCATAAGTTGAGTAGGTATGGAGGTTAAGAATTTAATGACATGAAGAAATATCAGAGTTTGGTAGGTAGTTTCATCTATGCTACCTTGACAAGGCCAGATCTATCATATGCAGTAGGTGTGTTATCACAATTCATGCATTGTCCAAAGAAGTCTCATTGGATTGCAGCTCAAAGGGTACTCAGATATATCAAAGGAACCCTAAGTGAAGGTCTGTATTATGGATTTACTTCTGACACAAGAATCAGAGTGTTTAGTGATGCAGATTGGGCGGGTGATTTAGATGATAGAAGGTCCACTCATGGGTATCTCTGTTATATTGGAGATAAACTAGTTTCTTGGTGCTCAAAGAAGCAATATACAGTTGCTTTGTCATCCATAGAAGCTGAGTATAAAGGAATGGTAGAGGCTGCAAAAGAAGTAATATGGTTAAAGACCTTGTTGACGAGTTTTGGAACTGATCAGAGTACTCCAATTATTTTTGGAGACAATATGAGTTCTTTGTATTTGGCAGCTAACCCTGTTTTTCATGCCAGGACTAAGCATATAGAAATTCAATATCATTTCTTGAGAGAAAAGGTACTTGATAAAGAGATTGAAGTGATGTATACTTCAACAAAAGAACAAGTTGCAGATATGATGACAAAAAGCTTGGATGGACCTAAGTTATAGAGATTCAAAGAGATGGCAGGAGTGAAGAAGAATGAAATAATCACAATCAGTGATTGAGGGGGAGCTGTTGGAACAAACCAATCACAAATTGATGATTATAAAGATCTTGAATCAAGCTTATGATCAGATTGAAGCGAAAGAAGACACTTGAGAGAGTGAAGAGATCTCAGAAGTGAAGTATGTATACACATGTACACTATAGGTGAAAATTCTTGTAATCTGAGTATAGATAATCTTTAGGATGATAAGGAGTAATGTAATAGATGCAGGATAAGTCTAAAACTATATGTATATAAGTCAATGATGTAAAGAAATATGTGTGAGAGTCATTTTGAAGACAAGTGTCTTAGAGAGATGTGTAGAGAGTTTTACTCAGGAAATTAGCGACGGGTTTTTTCTCTGAGTTCTCTCAGTCTGATCATGTGGATCAAAAATCCTTTTGTACACATCTAATCTGAAAGCTAATGAAGCTATCTTCAGAATTTTATGATCTAATTTCTTTCCTACTGTGAGAATGATCAATGGGAACATTTGTATGTAGAATCTACAGACAGACTTCTAAAAGTCGCGCACTTTTGTGTGTCAATGTTTTGCTTAGATCTCACTGCATAGTGTAAAGTTTTGAATGAGTGAACATTCAAAATCTAAGTTAGAAGGTAAGGAAGCTATGGCTAAAAGCATTTAGCAAAACAGGATTTGTTCTGTGAGAAATCAACTTAAGAAGTTGATCATGTCAAAGTCGCCATTCCTGGAAGACAGTTTTTGACATACCTTTGATCTTAAGGATCAATTCAAAGTTTTAATGATTCTTTTGAAGAATCAATGGTTAATATGATTGCGCAAAGGTAGCTTGAAGGTATGTATATTATTAGATTGAAGAAATCTGAAGATATGTGCAGGTAAGGAAGTCAATTTTTGAAGCAGACTTCTTGAAGAAGAAAAATTCTCACTCAGAGAATTGTTCATGATTGATTTGGTAAATCAAAGTAACATTTGTGTAAAGATTGGTCTACAACTGATATAGATGTGTTCTTAGATCAGTATAGATCAAGCATTTGGAGATTAAAAGGTCACCATCAGCAACAACATCCTAAATAAGGAGAAAGTTTTTCAACCCCGTCGTAGACCACCCCAACCAAGACCACAGGAAAATGTCCAACGAAGACCACCACCACCACAAGCTAGAGCACCACAACGAAGAAGAAGATATACGAAGGCATTTGCAGAGATAAGGCACTATCAAAAGACAGCTGAGCTTCTGATACCTAGAAGACCCTTTGCAAGGGTGGTTAAAGAAGAGTTACAAAGGTATTGTGCAGGGTTAAGGATCCAAGCTCTAGCTTTAGAAGCTTTACAAGAGGCAGCTGAAGCATATTTGATATCAATGCTCGAGGATTCCAACCTCTGTGCCATCCATGCTAAGCGAGTCCCTATACAACCGAAGGACATACAGTTAGCTAGGAGAATTAGGGGTGATCATAGCTAAGTTTTGTAACTGATCTCTATTGACAAGAGATTTTTTGTAAATATTGCCATTTTCAATGAAACATGAGCACTTCTCCTCTATTCTCTTTATAATTTCATTATTTAGAATGAGACATGAGCAGTCAGTATACATTTCCATGTGTTTTCTTGTGATAATCTCTCATATATCAGTGATTGTTTTCTTATCTTGTCATTTTGATCATTGTCTATTGATTAAATGCTCAAACCATGCCCTGCCACAGAAATGCGGGAGAAGGCCCTGCAAACATTTTGCAGGGCCTTCTCCCGCATTTCTGTGGCAGGGCATGGTTTGAGCATTTAATCAATTTGCAGGGCCTTCTCCCATGTTTCTATGGTAGGGCTTATTTCTTTGTAAAAAAGCACTATTTTCACATGAAGGATCATGAGGAGTAAAACTAGTTCATGAGGATTGAACATGGAGAAATTTTGACCTCCCTATACCTTGCACTATGAATTTCCAAATACATACATGAAAAGCACATCTTTGAAACATATGAGCAAAGCATTTTAAAACTTAGAACATTTCCGTTCTTGAAAATGTCCATCTAGTGAAGTTTCACTCTCATGTAAGGTCACCTAGGGCATTGGGAGTCTAGACCTAGAGATATACCTATTTGACCTAAGACCTTTCCACGGAAGTTGGAACCTAAGGTTGTAGTTACAAGGGATTTCTTAACTAAAAAGATACAATTACTCCGCTGCGTAATGGTTGATAAACAAAGCAATTTACTTAAGGCCTTTAGACACCATGTCATGAAGTGGCCCTACAGACTCAACTCTTTATGGATAATTACAAAATGTTCTTTGGGAAGTTTCCCAATGTAGTTTGCAAGGGATGAGCCACCTCCACGAGCCACTCGATCACCTCCACTCCTTGCTGCAAACTTTTCGACTTCAATCACCTCCTACACAAAGGTTTATGATTAGTAGCTGCATGTGTTTGTAAGAATGAATGACATGAATTGAAGATACTTACATCTTGAACTCTATCTTCTTCTTCTCCTCTCTCTTGAAGATGTAAAAATTAATGCTGGAGTGGGACATCCCACTCTGCTCGATTACTGGTGAGGTGGGAACTTCTGATTCCAATATCCTTTCTTGTGCATTACTAAATTGTTCTTTTGTGATATGTAGATGTTCACTTGTAAGTATGTCATTGCAAACCAATTTTATTGTATCGGACAGTGAGTCACCAAATGGCAAACACTTTTTCTCCAACAAGTCAGAGGTACTATCCAAAGGACACTCTGACAAAGTACAAAACAAACTTAGGAATTCATCCATCCGTAGCCCGAATGCCTTCTCTACATCATGTAAAAACAAATATTATTGTCCCTCGATAAGAACCAGTGAAAAAGTTTCAATCTCCACCTCTGCAATAGTTGCTTCTAGCTCCGAAGAGGTGGATGGCTTAGGCACTTCTTTCAACTTATCATCCACACCAAGAGGATAAGTTTTCTCAATAGCTTCTCTCTCTAACAGGAGATTCAAGGTTTCTTGAGGTGGTTCCTTTTTATCATCGACAAAACCACCTGTAAGAAGATGAGGGATCTCATGAGGAATTGGTTCTGGTTCCTCATTCACAAAGAAAATTGTGGCAGCAATGAATGAAAGATATTTTGCACCCATCTTGCGTTTCCTATTCAATCTCCTTATAAGTGGCACAGTTTCATCAAGAAGGTGCCCTGCTTCCTCTGCAATTACCTGGAACCATTTCAATCGTTTTGCAAATGCCTCAACACCTTTGAGAATGTAGGTGAGAAGGTCACAGGGAACCCAGGTTCCATCATATGGTGGTATTTCGATGGAGAAACGCAATATATGAACTTGCATATATTGAAGGAGCTCCTCCAAAGCATCGGCATTCATTTGCACGGTTCCATGGAGGTCAGGAACCTTGGAGAGAAGATCATATAGGTCATGTTGACCTTTATAATCTGAATCCTCCAAAAATTCTAGAAACTTGTCGTGTGCGCTCTTAGTAGGTACAGAGGTGGAAGCCATAGCTTACAAATGCAGACTGCTCTATCACTCAATGTAGTTGCAAAAGTGAAAAATGAGGAGGGAGGACTCCTATTTATAACTTTTCTAGAATTTGTAAATGATGGCTCCCACTTTTTCATAGAAAGTGACTTTTCCCTAAATTAAAACATAAGAGTCTTGGAAAGGAAAAATTTCACATTTGAGATCACATCAAAGAAAATAAACAATAAGAATGCTCTTTCAAGAAAAACCTTGAGAATGTATAGATACAAGTAGAATGTGGCCAAAATATCCTTGAAGCAAATGTGAAAAAATTTTCATTGCAAAAATAGGTTTGTTTATAGGTTTCATAGTATCTTTACAAAAAAGAGTTATGACAATGAAATTTCAGTTCCATGCATGCTCCAATCTGCAAGAACCTTGATTTTGTCTTCCAATCTGTGGACAATTCATAAAAGAGTAAAACATTTTCAAATCATGAACAATAGTGATAGAATAAGATATATATATATCTATATGTATATACGGAATACAACTCTTACCTTGTTCCCTCGTATTCGAAATTTGAAATCATGAAGATCATCATATCCCATGATAAGAAAGTGCTCTCAAAACCATCTTACACTTGAAAGATGATATGGACCAAAAAATCAGGTTTTGGCCACTCTAAACTAAGAAGAGAATCAACTTTGATAATCTCCAACCTTCCATATTCACCCTCTGTGGAAGGAACAATGTACTTGTGAGTGTAAAAGAAGATCCTTTCACGAATAAGTTTAGCAGGAGGTACATCTGGAAACACTAATGCCCCAATGTCTGCATGTAATGCTTTGAAAGATCCTGTAAGACTATGAAAAGGTTGCTCTTCCACTAAACTAGAAGGAAATATGATTGTAGCAATGAAAAACATATGAGATGAGTAATTAAGACATTTAACACCATGAAGCATTGAAAAAATAGAAATACTCACAATGGATTGAATATCTAATTCTATTGGAGTTTTCTAACTTCATGGTTGAAACTGTGAAGACATGTTGTACAATAGCAACCATCCCACCATGTGTTTGCTGCTTGAAGCCTAAGAGCTTACCTTTCTAATGAAGATCCAAATTTCCACAATCTCGAACACGATGAGGACCAAGTCCAGATGGTTGCATGTACACCCATGCACCTTTGCAAAACTCTTGTGGTAGCCAACTTCCTTCCAATGTTTTGATGTTATGGCACGTCATTGTGTGAACTTCCTCTTTTGGTGTCCTACGAGCTCTGGAGCTTTCCATGGGAGTAAGAGTTGTTGTCATTGCTGCAGAAGCTGAGAGAATGGTAGGAGGAGAAACAACGCTTTTGTTGTATGGTATGGAGGGAATAGAGGTGAAAAATATGACTTTTTGGGTTTTGGGTATGAAAATGGGAGTTTGAAGAGGGAAAATAGAGTTTTTTGAGTTATTTTGAAAAAAGTCACTTTTTTAGCTCAAAAACATGCAGGGATTTTGAATTAGAAGTCAAAAATAGCACTTTTGACCCTGAAAAGTGATATGGAGGTCATTTAATGGTATTATGATGAGTTTTACAACTTTTTAAAAATTTTGAATTTTTGGGCCCAGCCTGATTACGAGATTTCTTCTCTCTAGAAGACAACCCTGAACATAGAGGAATCTTGTCCCCTCTTCCCCCTTCAGCCTAGTATTTTATAGGGTATAGACTGTGGCCACCACCCTCTTTTGATTGGTCCATCACTAATCACTCCTTAAGCTAAAAGGCCCATCTAAGGTTCACCTTTTTTCCTAATGCCACCGCAAGTGTCGTCCATGCCACCGGATTTGTCCCAAGAAACGCATCACTTCTTTGGGTGTCTTAGGAGCAA
Organism: Ceratopteris richardii; assembly: GCA_020310875.1. Lineage (NCBI taxonomy): Eukaryota > Viridiplantae > Streptophyta > Polypodiopsida > Polypodiales > Pteridaceae > Ceratopteris > Ceratopteris richardii. Next base: position 41,883,306 of record CM035426.1, read on the forward strand.
GAGCCTCCAGTACAGCCTTCACTTTATCTGGATCAACTTGAATTCCCTCTTTTGAAATAATATGTCCAAGAAACTTGCCATAGGATACCGAGAATACAGATTTATTCGTGTTCAAGCACAAATGGTATTCTCGACACTTCGAAAAGAAGCACGTAAGTGGTGCAGATGCGCCAAAGTATCACCGGATAAAGAGAAATCATCCAAATAAACTCTCATGAATGTGGTAAGGTAAGGCGAGAAAATTTCTTGCATACAATGTTGAAACATACTCGGCACATTCCACAGACCAAACCACATCATTGTACACGCATAAACGCCCCAATTAGTTATAAATGCTGTCTTTGGAATGTCCTGTTCTGCCATTCGGACTTGATTAACCACAATATCCATCTAAAAAGGAGTACATCTCTCAGCCTACCACATCATCGAGCATTGTGTCCAGAAACGGTAGAGGGAATGGATCAGGTATGGGCTTCATTTAATTTTCGGTAGTCTACACATATCTGTAATCGGTTATTCTTCTTAGGAACTATGACAATATACTCGATAGGCACAATAAACCCCACCTTCAACAATTGATCCAATTCTGCTTTAACCTGGGCCGCATAGTTAAGATTCATTCTATAGCTTGGTTGTTTGATAGGTCGGGCATTTGGTTTCAGCACCACCTTGTGTTGATAAATCCGTGGGTCCAACCCCTTCATATCCCGATAATCCCATGCAAAAACATCAGAGAATTCTCGTAGCAACTACAACAGGTTATCTTGGAAGGTCTCGGATAGTCCCACCTTAATTTTTACTGGTCGTGGGTTGGTTCTATCACCTAAGTGGCAGGTAACCAATTGATCTTCCGGTACGTAAAACTACCGAGGCATCTCCAAATCGTCTCCTAACTAAAGTAATTGTTGGAGCATCGTACCATCCAAGGTTTGTTCTGTACTTGACTCGTGCTCACCGGTCAGTGGTACCACCGTACAGACTGCCGGACTCCAGTTATCAGCTACCGTTTGTAAATCCAAAGTGCCAAGTGCCATCAAATCCTTGTTGGCTTTAAGAAAAGTTTCCTCTTCATCATCGGAGAGACCATCCAATAAATGTATAGGCTCCGCTAGATATGGTCGTGCATGTAAGTCACAAGGTTTCATATCGTCCAGTGGAACAACATATTTCCGGTGGTACCAATCCCGCACTACCTTACCTTGTTTTAGCCAGGGACGTCCAAAGAGCAGATTGTAATCTAGGCTAGATTCTGGTAAGTCCAGCACAATGAAGGTCATTTTGAAGACAGCACCTTGTAGAGTAATCGGAATGTCTCGCACCAAGCCCACCGGATGGTCTCGAGATTGATCATCCATATGTACAAAGAATTGAACAGGTTCAATTTGCATCCACCCATCCATTTGCAAAGTGCTGCTATTGCTATGTTTACACCAGATCCTCCATCAATTAAGACTTGTGTGATTTTATGGTTTTTGTACCATATCATAATCAGTGGTACTGTATGGTCCATCATTGGGTCCGATTCCGGTTGGATTGTGGCTATTGCGGGAGCACTCGAGGATCCTGGACTGACTTGCTGCCGGAACTATTGACGCACTCCAAGGACCAAAGCCAATAATTGACCCAAGGGCAATGTAATTGATGCCTTGGATAGAACATCCCACACCGAATCAGTTTTGGTTGTTTCTGGTACGGTCTCTGGTATGGACTCCGGTACTGTATGAGTCAGGTTTCATCCTTCTGGTACTTCCAGCGATATGCTTTGCTGCATCACCGGAACTAGGTCAGGGAACACGGTTTGTTCCTATGTCGCCCACTTGCTTGCTTTTGTAAACACCTTTTGTTGTTCACGAATTCCAGGTTCAAAAATCTCTGCAGTTGGCTGTAATTGCTTTCCTAAACATGTTTGGACCACTATTGCTTGCGTGTCTACTGCTAAAATGTACACCATTTTCGTCATTGGATGTTGTCGTTCCTTTTTCTTTTTACCGTACTCAACCGCATCTTTACAAAACCTTCGGATATGCCCAATTTCACCACAAAAAAGACATTTAGGGGGTGGAGGAGATGCACCTTCTCCTGATGGACCTGTATTCCACCGAGCTTGTCCAAAATTATTTGACTCTCCTCCTTGATAATTCCTATATCCTTGGTATGGGGTATTCCCCATCTATGGTGGTACATAATGGCTGGCCGGTTGCCCTTGTTCTTGAATGATGGCATTAAAAGCTGCTCTGTTCTGTATCTTTGCATTATACGCACAAGTCTCCGTAGTGTGTTCTGTTGTATGGCAAATGGCACAATACATTTGATTCAGAGCGCATGTTGAGCTGCTGTGCCCTGGATTTTTGCATTTGGTACAGTAAATTTGTTTGAAAGGATCCATGTTGGATTTCCTAGACGCTTTCAGCCACTCTAGATCTTCAATGAATCCACCCACCTTATTTTCTAATTGTAACGCCATAGCAATTACGGCATCCAAAGTCATTCCACCCACACTCAGTATGATCATGATCTGCTTTAATTGGGGCTTTAATCCGTTGATAAACCATTGAGTGATAACGTCGTCTAGTAGATTGGCATGTGATGGTGGTAACTACCGTAAATGAGTCCGAAATAGAGTGGCATAATCCTATACATTTTGGTGTGGCTTCTACCTGTTATTCTGCAAGTAATCAAAAATTTCTGTTGGGTTCTTCTTTAACTGGAATCTTTGTAGAAATGCATCCCTTACATCATCGTACTAACGGAAGTGGTTCAAGTCATATTCAGTTAGCCATCGTGCAGCTTCATTAACCAGAGTTGACTGGAACACAATAGCTTTATACGTAGGGTCTGCTGGGTAATTCAGAACTTCATAATTAATCTCAAAGGTCCGCACATGGGCGTCGGGATCATCTCCCGGGAAACCTCCAAATTTTGTGTACCTGACTCCGGCAGGCACTGTACGCGGTGGAATAATCTGTTGCTGTTGTTGTTGTTGTTGCTGCTGTTGTTGTTTTTGCTGCTGCTGTTGTTGCTGTTGTTGTTGATGTGAGCTACTCATGTTGCCTGGACTTTGGGAGCGGCTTGCTGGTTGCGCTTGGACCGTATGGTCACTTTACCAAACTTCCGGTCTAAAAATGTCTCTAAACCGATTGCTTAACTCAAAATTGAACAGCCCCTTCTCGACTTTAGTGTAGAAATTGGCTAAACTTGTTCCTAAAAATGGTGAATGCAGTAAATTCCTTACGATCTGAATCGTAGTATTGCCGAAAAGCATCAAATTTTCATTGAAGAGCACCGAATTGTCATCGGACAATACCGAACTATCATCGAAAATCACCGAATTGTCTCGAGACAATGCTGAATTGTCATCGGGCAATGCCGAAATACCTCTAGGAACTAACTTACTTTCTTCAGAATGTATAGGACTGTCACCGGAACACACCGGATTATCACCGCATTCTACTAAACTGCTTCTACACAACACTGATCTGCCATCGAAATTACCGCTTGCTTGTTGAATTGAACCTTCTACGAGTGAACTTGATTGTTCTTCACTTCTACCACCAGAGGGTGTTCCTAATAAATTCAGAACTACCCAGGGATGTGGATCACTTTGATATTTGGGATAAGATTCACCGGAGCGTGTTATCGGCATATATAAAAGGATTCCTCTTCAAACCTTAACCTTCTTCTTCACTAACTACTCCAATTCCCACAAACGGCGCTAGTGTTAAACATCAACTATTTAAAAGTTAATTCAATTCTAGGTTCTTGGGATGGTTAGGGGCCTGTAAACAGAGGCCTTGTTTGTATTTTCCCAAATCTACAGATTCATTATATACATTCACAAACTTGCACACATTAACTATTTGAATATGTTTTACCAAAATACTTCAACTCCGCACGATTGACTGTGTACTTCTTCACTGATCGCGTTAATCCGTCAATCTTTAATACTTCATTAAGACTTAATTAATTATTAAGCTTAATCATTAGAATTGACAAGTACTCAGATTACACAGCATTTCAGCAAATTGCACTTCACTTCCGGCTCTCGCCCAGATGAACAGTCCCACAACACGATGCCTCCTGCTTCACGTGACTCCTCTTTCATTAATTTGTAAAGAGTTACAACTTTTGCGCTACACCCTTTTCGTATGTGTGCAAATTTTCAGGGTTATAGTACAAAAATTATGAGTTCCTTTCCGGCGGCTTACATGAGGTAGACCCATATCACAAGCAAGATGAGAAAGCCACAATGCTTCCTTACATGCCTCACTTACTGCAACATACTCTGCTTCTATAGTGGAAAAAATTGTACATTCTTGAAGAGGAGATCTCCAAGAGATAGTATCTTTGACAAAATGAAAAATGTAGTCAGATGTTCACTTAAGATTGTCTACACAACCAACATAATTAGAATGTGTGTAACCAATAATGGATGCCTTCCCTCTAGCCAAGCATAGACTGTGAAGAGAGATGGTGGGTGCAATCCAAAGATGAGTAGGTGCTGCTACAACCAGCTTCACACCAGCCAACTGAGACTTCAGATTTGATTAGTAGACCCTTTAAGCTTCCTAAATCCACCAAAATATCAGCCAAGTACTTTGGAACATGTATCCCAAAAGTTTAAGTCAAGACAGACTAGTTGCGAAATGACTAGCTCCCAAAACTTGCTATTTTTGGACATACACCTACTAGAAAAAATGAACAGTGCTCTCAACCTGGTAGGAATTAGAAAAATTCCTTTTGGGCATAGCAAATAGACTTAGCAAGCTTCCCAATCCAAGTTAAAACACTTCAAATGATGGACTGAGCACTGAGAACAAGATTTATCAATTTCTGGAACATGCCCACCATTCTCGGGGCTCTGCAGAGATAGACCAATGAGCAGTAAAATGCAAATATCCCCAAAACTATAAACTCAATGACCTTGAAAATTGATATGTAGAAACTAGACAGTAAGAGCTATCTGAGGCACATTAAATCACGGAAAAAGGATCAGTAAAACTCGAGATATGACCTTCTGAAGGTACTACTCTGAGTGAGTATAGCAGAGAACAAAACAGAGGAGTAGATGATAATAAATGTATAGATTCACATATGATTACAACCACATTGGCAATGAATCTTTGCACAATGGGATTAGAATGTATGAGCTATGGATTAAGCTCTTCAATCTCTACAAAATGACATGAAGTGGTCACGTACAAGGCTTGCTAATTGCCTCTTCCTTCTTGCTCCTTTTATAGCTATTTTTGGAGGGAGTTTTGAATTCGAATTCGAATGGCTCCACCTAAAAGTGATCCCTAGAGTTAGGAGATATTCCCTCAGCTCAAAAAGTCGTGGGTTTTGGTAGTTAGAGCCACGAAATTGCTTTTACATCATGCATGAGGTAAGCCATCCTTTTCCTTTTTCTTTTTTCAATTACAAGAGATAAAAATGAACTCTTTTACAAGAGGTGTTCACATGACTACTCATGTGACTTACAAATGAGGATGATATCAAAATATCAAGCATGTAGGCTTGGGTAAAATGCACCAACAGCTCCCCCTCAAGCCTAACATGCTTGACCTTCAAATAAGTCTTCAATTGTCCTTGATTTCCTGCAAGCCAATCATCAACTTGAATCTACTTAATTTTGTACCATCAAGAGCTTTAGTCAACATGTTGGCACATTGCATATCTGTAGAGACATAGGATAGTTGAATATCCTTGCTCATTAGCTTCTCCCTTACGTAATGGTAGTGGACTTCAATATGCTTGGTTCTAGCATGGTATACCGGATTAGCTGCTAGATGTAGTGAGCTTGTGTTGTCACCAAAAATATGAGGTGTTGAAGAATGAAGTCCAAGATCTATGTACAAAGACTTTAACCACATGATTTCTTGAGTTGCATTAGCCAAACCTCTATATTCTGCTTCAGTAGAAGATAATGCCACGGTTGGTTGCTTCTTCGATGACCAAGAAATGATTATTGAACCTGCAAATGATATATACCCTGATGTGCTTCTTCTATCATCTTTAGATCCGGCCCAATCTGCATCTGAGTAGACCTTTAGCTCAATATCTGAAGTATATGAATAGAACAAACCTTCATTCATGGTCCCCTTTAGGTACTTGAGGACTCTCTTGGCTGCTTCCATATGTGGTCTTCTCGGCTTATGCATAAACTACCTCAATATGCTAACACCATAGCATATATCCACCCTTGTGAGTGTTGCATAGTTCAAACTTCCAACCAAGCTTTGATAGCTTGTGATGTCTTCAATTGGCTCTCCTTCATAAGCACTAAGCTTATGATTTTGCTCCATAGGTGTACTTGCACACTTGGTATTTTCCATCTTGAACTTGACAAGCATGTCATGGACATACTTCCTTTGTGTGATGTATATACCTAAATCTGTGTAGATCAACTCCAATCCAAGAAAATAAGTGAGTGGTCCGAGGTCACTTCTTTTGAACTCCTCCTTCATTTGAGCCTTTACGTGTTTGATTCCTTCAAGATCATTGCCTGTGATAATAATATCATCAACATACACACATAAATAGATCACTTCAGATCCATTCCTCTTTATGAACAAAGAGGTATCCGCCTTGCTAGCTTTGAATCCTTGGTCCTGCAAATAAGTCACCAATCTGAAATTCCAAGCTCTTGGAGCTTGCTTCAATCCATACAAAGCTTTCTTTAGTTTGCATACATAGTTAGGATGATGTGCATCCTCATATCCAGGAGGTTGTGCCGTATACACTTCCTCAGAAATCCATCCATTCAAGAAAGCATTCTTTACATCAAGTTGATAGAGATTCCAATTTCTAGATGCAGCAAGACTAATGAGAACCCTAATTGTAGGCATTTTTGCAACAGGAGAGAAAGTCTCCTCATAATCAATACCATGGGTTTGAGCAAACCCTTTAGCAACTAACCTTGCTTTGTGTCTATTTATACTTCCATCTGGATTCCTCTTGATTTTGTATATCCATCGAGATCCGATTATCTTCATAGATGGCTTGTTAGGTACAAGCTCCCAGGTGTCATTCTCCTTCAAGGCTTCCATTTCTTCATCCATTGCATCTCTCCAAGCTTTCTTGCTTTGTGCTTCTTCAAATGTGGTAGGTTCTTCATTGGTTGAATCCTTTGCAATGTAGATTGAGTGCTTCGTGACCAAAGAAGTATCATAACCAAACCTCTCTGGTTTCTTCTTCTCCCTTGAAGACCTTCTAAGTGGTTGATGTGAGCTCTCGGGTCCATATGTAGCATCCTGCATCTTTGCTTTTCCATTGTTCTACCATAGCTTTAGTCTTTCCAAGTCTTCTAGGTCAATCTCCGAATCACTTTCTTCAATCTGCTTTGGCTCCTTTGGTTGAAGTGATGGAAAATTTTCATCCAAGTCATAAGGCAGCTTCACTTTCCTGTCATCATCAAACCATGATTTGTTTTCATCAAAAATTACATCTCTACTCACAGAAAATCCTTTATTGGTTGGATTGTACAATCTATATCCTTTTTGGTTTTGATCATAACCAATGAATACACACTTCTCTGCCTTGGGGATCCAATTTCCCTCTTACTTGAGAAGGAATGTGAGCATAGGCTAAGCATCCAAAGATTTTGCAATGCTCTAGACTAGGTCTTCTTCCATTCCACACTTCATATGGAGTGGTTCCATCTAGTGACTTAGATGGAAGTCTATTTATGAGATATGTAGTTGTAGACACAGCCTCTGCCCATAGGTAGTTTGGCAATCCCTTTTCGTTGAGCATGGACCTTGCTGCTTCGACAATAGCTCTATTCCTCCTCTCTGCTACACCATTGAGTTCGGGTGTATACCTTGTAGTGACTTCCCTTTTAATGCCTCTTTCATACAAGAAGGCATCAAATTCAGAAGAGAAGTATTCTCCTCCACCATCTGATCTGAGTCGTTTCAAAGTCCTGCCTTTTTGGTTTTCAACAAGAGCAATATACTTCTTAAAGCAATTAAACACTTCATCCTTATGCTTCATGAAAAACAGAATGGTCCACCTGCTACAATCATCTATGAAAGACACATAATATCTTGAGCCTGATATAGATGGCTCCTTACTTGGACCCCACACATCGGTGTGCACTAGATCCAAAGGATTTTGATGCATATATCCTGTCTTATTGAAAGGTTGTCTATGAGCCTTGCCGAGTTGACAAGCTTCACACTTAGAAATCATGTGTTGCCTTGTGATATTAGGCAAACCAAGTACACTTTGGTCCCTGCAAATCTGTTTGAGTGTCCTCTCACCAATGTGAGCAAGCCTTTTGTGCCATATCTCCAACTCTGTTAGAGTTTGAGATCCATAGCTAAACAAAGCTATGTTCTTTGTATCTTCCACTTCAAAAGTGAAAAGCCTTCCTGTCTTTTCTCCTTTGGCAATCCTTCGAAAGCCTTGCCTTGGGTCTTCAACATATGCTCCAAATTGGTTGAATCTAACCTGCAATCCTTTTTCAACAATCTGTCCAACACTTATTAAATTTTTGGTAATTGTAGGGACATACAAGACTTTGCTTAAGAGGTTCATATTCCCATCTGATGTCTTCACATTACCTATCTTCTCCACTGAGTGCTTTGTGTCATCTCCTGTCTGCACTTCATGCTTGTTATGAGGATCTTCCAAATCAGAAAGTAAAGCCACATTTCCTGCTACATGGTTCGAGCATCCCGAATCAATGTAAAATATGTGATCATCATCCTTACCCTTCTTCGCTGATAGATTCATAATCAATAATGAATCTTCTTGACTTTGGTCCTCTGCATAGTTATTGTAATCTCTTCTTCCTCTATGGCCACTTTGATAGTTGTTGTTGTTGTTGGAATTGTTGTTGTAGTAGTTGTTGTTGTTGTAGCCTCCATTGTATCTACCTCTATTTGATCCATAGCCACCTCTATTGAATCCTCTTCCTCTTGAGTTCCTCGGGTTCCTGAAACATTCTTCAGTAGTATGGTTAGATAAGCCACATATGTTGCAAGGTTGAGATGACTGGAATCTCCCGCTGCCTTGCTTTCCACCTCTGCCTCTTCCTCTAGCTCTTCCTCTACCTGCAAAGTTTGCTTGGAAAGAGCTTCCTTCATCTTCATTCTTCCTATTCTTTGACTTGTCCTTGACCTTAGCTTTATCAGAATATAAGGCAGAAGTTTGATTACCTCTTGAGGACTCACCACCTTTGCTAATCTTTGCTTCATGAGTGAAGAGTTGGCCCATGAGTGTGTTGAGGTCGGGTACATGCATATCCATGTATAAATCCATGGCTGTTGTGAATGACTCCCACTTGTCGTCTGCTTTGATTCCATTCATGATTTGTCTTATGATTTGCTCCTCTTCAATTACCTCTCCAATGCTTCCAAGTTGGTCGGAAATCTCCTTCATCTTTGTGACATAATCAGTCACATTTTGCTCCAGGCTTTTCTTCATTGTTGTGAACTCCATCCACAATTGGTTCTTCCTTGCTCGAGTGTTGGAAGAGAAGAAAGAAGCAAGTGCATTCCAGGTCTCTCTTAATGTCTTGCATCCCTTGACATGAGGTAAAAGAAAATCAGAGATTGAGTTTAGAATATAGGACCTTGCAAGTGCATCCTTCGAACACCAATTCGAAAGTCCTTCCACTTCTTCATGTGATGGTTGCCCTTTGTTCCTCATGGTTGGCATTGCTTCATCTCCGGATATGAATCCATATAGATTCCTCCCTTGAAGGTAAGCCTCCATCCTTACAGACCATGCCGGGTAGTTTTTTCGATCCAATTTGTCTTTGTTGATGGAAATCCATCTCCCATGTTGCTTGACTATGCTCTGATACCACTGTGAAGAGAGATGGTGGATGCAATCCAAAGATGAGTAGCTGCTACTACAACCAGCTTCACACCAGCCAACTGAGACTTCAGATTTGATTAGTAGACCCTTTAAGCTTCCTAAATCCACCAAAATATCAGCCAAGTACTTTGGAACATGTATCCCAAAAGTTTAAGTCAAGACAGACTAGTTGTGAAATGACTAGCTCCCAAAACTTGCTATTTTTGGACATACACCTGCTGGAAAAAATGAACAGTGCTCTCAACCTGGTAGGAATTAGAAAAATTCCTTTTGGGCATAGCAAATAGACTTAGCAAGCTTCCCAATCCAAGTTTAAAACTTCAAATGATGGACTGAGCACTGAGAACAAGATTTATCAATTTCTGGAACATGCCCACCATTCTCGGGGCTCTGCAGAGATAGACTAGTGAGCAGTAAAATGCAGATATCTCCACAATTATAAATTCAATGACCTTGAAAATTGACATGCAGAAACTAGATAGTAAGAGCTATCCAACGCATGTTAAATCACGGAAAGATATGACCTTCTGAAGGTACTGCTCTGAGTGAGTATAGCAGAGAACAAAACAGAGGAGTAGATGATAATAAATGTATAGATTCACATATGATTACAACCACATTGGCAATGAATCTTTTCACAATGGGAGTAGAATGATAGAGCTATGGATTAAGCTCTTCAATCTCTACAAAATGACATGAAGTGGTCACGTACAAGGCTTGCTAATCGCCTCTTCCTTCTTGCTCCTTTTATAGCTATTCTTGGAGGGAGTTTTGAATTCGAATTCGAATGGCTCCACCTAAAAGTGATCCCCAGAGTTAGGAGATATTCCCTCAACTCAAAAAGTAGTGGGTTTTGGTAGTTAGAGCCACGAAATTTCTTTTACATCATGCATGAGGTAAGCCATCCTTTTCCTTTTTCTTTTTTTAATTACAAGAGATAAAAATGAACTCTTTTACAAGAGATGTTCACATGACTACTCATGTGACTTACAAATGAAGATGATATCAAATATATCAAGCATGTAGGCTTGGGTAAAATGCACCAACATAGACACTTGTCCTTAGTGCAACTCAAATATCTCAAAATCATCTTGACTGCTTCACAATGCTTCTTGCCAGGGTTACACATATATCTACTCACAACTCCCACTAAAAATGCAATGTCAAGCCTCCTAACTACCATAGCATACATGAGACTACCAACAATAGACTGATAAGGAATTTTGTTCATGAATTCTTTTACCTCATCTGATTTGGGGCAATCATCCTTGCTCAATTTCACATATGGGGGTAAAGGTGTACCCAATGAATTTCCACCTTGCATATTGAACCTGTGAATTACTTTGGATATGTACTCACTTTGAGACAAGTATATGCATCGTTTACTCCTATTACAAGTAATGTGCATGCCACAAATATGATTGGTATCCCCCAAATGCTTCATTTCAAATGTCGCACTCACGTTCTTTTTTTTAATTAACAAGTCATAAAAGGACTTCCCAACAGTCAACATATCATCAACATAAAGTACCAAGCATATTAGGCTCCCATCTGAGCATCTTTTTGTGTAGAGATAATGATCCTCATTTCTTCGAGAATAGCCTTGAGACCTCATAAATGCATCAAACTTTTGGTACCATTTCCTAGGGGACTATTTAAGTCCATATAAGCTCTTCTTCAACTTACAAACTAGACTCTCTTTGCAAATAACTACGTAACCCTACAATTGCCCCATCTCCATGCAAGAAAGTAGTTTTCCCATCCATTTGGACTTGCTCTAAGTCCTCCATTGCAAGGAATCCAAGCAACATTCATACGGTAGTCATCTTGACCACAAGGTAGAAGATTTCCTCAAAATCAACACCATGTTGTTGCTTAAAACTTTTGCAACAAGTCATGGTTTATACTTTGGAAAATCACTTTCTAATGTGAATTTCAGCTTATATACCCATTTGCATGTTAAAGCTTTCCTGCCCTTTGGAAAAGGTACTAAGTCCCAAGTACCATGCTTGTGAATAGAATCCAACACACTCTTAATGGCATACTCCAACTTGACATGATCCTCTGTCTACATAGCCTCTTTGTAGCAAGAGGGTTCATCAACATCTGTTAACATAACAAAGTCCAAACCTAGAACATATCTATCAGGTGGATGTAAGACATGTGCAAAGCATCTCAATGGTTGTTGAGCTAGAACACTCGCAAATTGATGTGATTGGACATTCTCTTGAACATCCCTATGTGCAGTATTTTATGCATGTTAACTAGAGAACTAGTATCCTCAAATACCACTCTTCTCACTTCAACCTCCTTAACGGGTTGTTTATGCATCTTAGAGTCATTGAAAATGACATTACTACTTGTGATCTGTGACTCTGTTTTAGGATCCCATAAGCGATATCCAAATTGCATTTTGTTGGAGATCTTCAAATCTCCAAATGTTTGATCTATCTTGATTTAAGAGCTTCTCTATATCAAGAATAAACCAAACTTTACACAAACTTTGCATTAATCTTCAAGATCATTGAAAAATACTTCTTTGTGTGGAGTTTCTTCAACTTCAAAAAGTCTTCTTTTGAAATACTCTTCAATATTTGCACATAGCTTGAAATTTAATCATTCAAATGATGCACACACATTCAAACTACCCTTGCACAACTATAATGATGATTATTTCTCCAAAAAAAAAACTATCAAGTCTTTGATTTGATCACTTAGATCAAATATATATCAGAAACTGTCTTCCTGATATGACAATTTTGACATGGTCAACTTCATAAGCTGATTTCTCTCAAAATATAAGCCATTTTGCTAAATGCTTTTAGACATAGTTGTCTTGTCTTCTAATTTAAATTTTGAATTCTCAATGATACAAAACTTTACACGAAGCATTGAGATCCAAGCAATTCTTTGAGCAGCAAAATGCACGATTCTGAGAACTTCACTTGCAGACTTCTACATATGAATATTACTACTTTCCATACACAATCTAAAGAGAATTAGATCATGAAACTTTGATCATAGCTTGATTAACATCTAAATTAGATGTGTACAAAAGATTTCTTCACCCACATGATCACACTAAGAGAAATCTAAGATAGACTCGATGCTATTCTAAGAAGAAGACTCTCTACACATCTATCACTCATAGACTTGAACTCTATTGGTTCTAATCTACTATTTTCTTGACATCATTGATTTATATATGTACATTTGTACTCGTCCCATATCTATTACATGACTCTCTATTATTCTTATAAGTATTCATAGCTATATTACAATAATTTTCACTCATAATGTACATATGAATACAACCTATATCTTCCTTGAGCTTCTCAACTTTCATTTCATCCTTGAACCACTTCAATCACTTCATAATCACCAATTATTGATTGGAATGCACCAAGATATTTCTCAACCATAACCAAGAAAAATGAATTTCTTGGACTTATGGTCAAACTTTTGTATAAGATTCTTGGGTATATGATTATATGCTTCACACCAAAAACTCAAAGATGATCATAATATGGTGGCTTCCTTGTCCATAACTCTTGTGCCACTTTCAAACCTTTGGAATTACTAGGTGAAAGGTTAATCACATGAGCTCAATCAATGCTGCTTCTGCCAAAAAGCCTTGTGAGAGGTTTGCATGATGAATCATAGAAACTACTCTATTTTGAATATTTCTATTCATCCTTTCAGCTACACCATTTTTTATTAGGGTATAAGGAGTGGTAAACTCTCTATGAATACCTCTAGACTCATAGAGAAGGCTAAATTCATGTGAGGTATATTCACCCCCATTATCTTAACATAAAGCCTTAAGCTTAATTCCTTTTTAAGTCTCAATCAAAGAAAACCATTTTCTAGAACTAGGGAATACATCATCCTTTGATTTGATAGGATATGCCCAATTTTTTTGCTAGCAACATCTTTGAAAGTGACAAAATAAAAAGAGCCACCTAATGACCTTGTGGGCATAGGACCACACACATCTATATGAATGAGATGTAAAGGCTAAATTGAAGATTCAGTGTGCATCTTATGCACATTCCTAGTTTTCTTTCCATATTGAAAATGCTCACAAAATGAAAAATTAGAGAAAGATAACACAAGTAACCAGAATTGGAAATATTTTCTATTCCGTTACAAGATATATGGCCCAAACAACCATGCCAAATACAAGCCATAGGATCTTAAGTAACATCTAACAAGTGTTCTTTTTGTGATACAAATAAAGGATAAAGTGAGCAAAATTTTCTTCCTTTTGCAATAACCATATTGCCCTTTGATATGTGAAAGGACTAAGCATAAAAGGCCACCTTATAAACAAGGTTATTAAGTTGACTAGCTCACATCAATTTGTACGATAAATGAGGTACATGGTGTACATTATGCATAGTAAGTTTTGAGCCATCAATGAATTGCAAAACCACATCTTTGATCAGGACAATGTCACACTAATAAGGATCACCAAGTCTCATAGTACCAAGAGACTTCGCTGCATTAGTAGAGAACCATTCTCTATGTGGTTTCACATGGAAAGAAGCACCAAAGTCTAGCAACCACGTATGGGAAAGAGAATCAGCCATAAGAGCCTTAGTAGGCAGAGTACTATCAAGTTTCAACACATCAGCATCATTAGAAATAGCATTAATTTCTTCAATCTTCAATGTCAAAGTAGATGGTGCAGGTAGTTGTTTAACATGCCCATCAACATTCTGTCATTTACCTTTGGCATTCTTTAACACATAGCATTCTTTCTTCATGGGTCCTTTCTTATGAAAATGATTGCATTTGATATCCCTCTTCCTTGAGTTACTTCTCCTCTCATTCCATTGACCATTCGTTTCCTTGTTCTTTCTCCTTCCACATTTCTTATTCTTTCCTTGGTAATAATAAAAAACATTATATGCATCTCCACTATGAGTGCCAATCATAGATTTTCTATGAATCTCCGCACTCAAGAGTACTCCACATATGTCATCCAAGACTACTTTATCACCACATGCACTATTGCTAATAGTTATGCAAAACATATCCCATGAGGATGGCAAGGTGCATAGCAACAAGACTACTTTCATTTCATTATCCATCTCCACTTTCTGAGCCTTTTACTGAGAGAATATAGCACCAAACTCATTCAAATGACCAGCAACACTTTTGTTCCTTCATGCAAAGGTCATATAACTTTCTCATCAGTTACACCTTATTTGATGTCATTTGTTTTTCATATGTATTTCATAACTTCTTCCAAAGCTCCTCTACACTTTCATAGTTCAAAATAAACATTATCTACTAGGTGCAATTGAGTGGTAGACCTAGCCATTTCATCCAACTCATCCTCATCATCTTCATCCATGTTAGTAGGCTTCCTTGAGATTCCATTTACTAGATTCCATTGCCTCCTCTCAATCAACACATCTTTAATATGATTCTTCCATAGAGTAAAATTTGTGCCATCAAAGTTTTGGATCTCAAAATGGTCTTTGCCCTATAAGTTGTACCTCCTTAGAACACTAGCACTAGAACCCGATCCACTAGACCTGCCTGAGATCTATGATGCCATGATGATAGAGAAATATATAGAATGATAACAGAGCTAGAAGAGTCCAAATACGAATAAGGCTAAAAGAAAGATGACCAACTGTGAGATTCTGTGAAAAATTCAACAGTCTTCACAAAAAAATGGATTAATGAACAGTAGTGAACAACCAAAAGTATTATGTGAGAATAAATTTGCTCACATGAATAAGTGTATCAAGGAGTAAATCGACCACCGCATAGTTGACAAAACCAAAAACCTAGAAAATTTTTTCCATAGTCTCATCTATAAAATGATCATATGAACACTATCAAAATCTCACAAAAATACAAGTACTAACATGTAAACCTGCATAGTGAATCATTGAATCCATTGCATATAATTAGTTAGCCAAAAGAAGCCAACTAGGATTATCCAGCACTTATAAACAGCTAACATACGTCTCCTATGGTGAGGGTGGATAAACCTTTCACCTTTGCCATCTAGGTGTCTGTCAATTAAGAAAACCTCACCATGACTTCATTCAAGAAGTGCGTGCCTCTATCACTTACTAGCTCTATTGGCAACCCGTATCTGGTGAACACATTCTCGAATAGGAACTTAGCTATTGTGTGGGCGTCATTCTTCGTGGTAGCTTTTACTTCTACCCATTTAGTTAGATATTTAGTGGCCACAATAATGTATTCAGCATGGGAACCCTTAGCTGGGGGATTAATAGGACCGACAAAGTCTATTCCCCACTTGGAGAATGCACGTCCACCCATCATAGGTTTCAATGGCATCTCATCTTTACGTATAGGATATTGAGTTCGCTGACAAACATCACACCTCTTCACATAGGTATGTGCATCCATGTGAAGTGTGGGCCACCAAAGACCTGCAAAAAGTACTACCTTGATCACTCTATCTAGTCCAAAGTGTCCTCCTGCTACACCTTGATGGGCAGTTTCCAAGATCTTAAGATATTCGCTCTCATGGACACATAATCTAAGATACCCATCTTTTCCTCGCCTGTATAGATTATCTCCAATGAGAGTATAGTCTACAACTTCTTGTTCTAAGCTCCTTTGTCTAGCCAATGTCATATCTTGGGAAAAGGTTCTCATCCTCAAAAAGGCTACTAATGGTTCGATCCAATCTGGCACTAAAGACACCCAATAAAGAGTGGCATGTTCCACTGGTGGTTTAGTATGGCAGATTGGGCATTCCTTGCACATCCTATGGACATCTGCTTCCATAGTTGGCCAGTGCCCTCTGAGTCTCCTCAGTGTCTGTAGGGTTCTTTGCCTTGAATAGTGTTGCTCTAATGTACCCACATGTGCTAACTGCAACCACTTTGTGTACTCATCCTCTTCCACACAAAAAGCTAATATTCCTTGATCTGTATGTTTGTACACGCTTCCTGCCATGATATGGTACTTCTGGGCTTTTACTACCTCCCTATCTTGAGTGTTTACTACTGGATATTTAGGCCCATATGTCAGTACTGGCACTAAGATCTTGGCCCATTGTGGTACAACTTCCACATTAAACAACTAAGCATCAGGAAGGTCATCTAATACTCCTTGTGGGGTGTAGCTCAGTGATGAGTAGCACCTCCTTTAATGTCAATCCGGGAAGACGTGAGGATGGTATGAAGACCTCGAGCAAGTGGAAGCACAAGTGCGTGAGTGAGAAGCACACAAACATGCACACACATACACACACACGGGCACACACGGCAAGACAAAGAGTGAGGAGCAATGGAGTTCTTTAGATTACTTTCAAAAAGCTCTTACAAGTTCGTTTCAATTACAATCTAGCCCCAAAAATGAGCTCTCTAGCTCCTTTTATAGTTTTTGACTAGCTTTGGCCCTGTCCAGACCTAGTGTCCGGCCTAGTTAAAAATTAGGTTCCAGGGCTTATTTGAGGGCTCAAACGAGATCTAAAAAATACGAAAATTGGCAGGTAGATACTTCTAAAGCTCCTCAAGCTCAAGGACTCCTTGGCTTGCACAAAATGGAGCTACAAAAAGATGAAATGGTATTTACAATGGTGTTTAGTGATGAGAATCACTTGTAATTGGTGTAGAGGTTTTGAAAAATTAAGGTTGCCTTGGTGCTAAATCTGCGTGAATGCTCATATGTACTTCTTCCTGAAGAAAATTATTGGCCTATTTGCCAGATCTTCGTTGACTCCCTTGTCTGCCTGTGCCTTCTCTCCCTTCTGACTCTCTTCTCTGACTGCCATGCCTCGTTAGTCCTTCAGTCCCTTGTCCGCTGCTAACACCCCCCCTCTCTTGCGTCTGTCGTCCCTGACAGACCCTTGTTGTGTGGGTTTTTGGATGTAGTACTCGACGACATCCTGCGCTAAGTGATGTTCGGCAATCCTCAATCCTTTGGCCAAATCTGTGAGTAGCGCATCCCAATCTACCGGCCCGGGAACCTCTGGGTGTGGTATACGTAGCTTTTCGGAATGGAGAGCTTGTTCCACTGCAAACAACTGCAAGAGATGGGATGGTCTGGGAATGAATATCTCGGAGTGATATTCCCAGAATCCCGTGACAAACATCTCTTCAAACGTTTGTTTGAAGCAGGCCGGTAGATATTTGATGCGAGCGTGCCATGCATACACAACATTAATCGATGGGGTTGTGCTCATGTCGTATACAAGGTCCTGATTACCTTCATTAAATCCTAATGCTGAGAGATGCGGTTCCTTGACATTTTTGAAGGTCCTGAAGGTGATCAACATAAGTTCAAAAATCTTCAGGCACATCTGAGTCATGACATCAGGTACATTCTTGAACCGGACCCCCCAATGTCGAATCGTCGAAATCATATATCCAATCGTAGGTGGGCCCTTCGGGGGTGCGAAGTACACATAATTGAGCCACTTCTCACATCCTTTAATCGTCAGCACTGTTTGTGTGTACTCCGGCCATGATCTCCTTCGAAATACAGGGCAATAACATGGGTTATATTTGATGTACAAGGGCATGTTGTTCCATGTTCTGACCATTTCCGGGTATGTTTCAAGCAGCCGAATTCTCCACATCGGTTGGCGAATATGTCCCTGCTTGGCACTTTCTGGGATGTCGTCAGGTGCAAATTGGGTGGCAGAGGTGGGTTCCCTTGAGGTGTGGTGCTTGATCTCTGCGTTATAATCCGCCATTAGCACGCAAAAAGGAACATACAGATCATCCGATGGGCCGATCCACCTATGGTGTGAGAGATTCTGAAAATAATCAGATTTTATTACAACCTCCTCCAACTTTGACATCAATGCGATTTGGACTCCCACCCTGTCATCATGCGTCGTGGCTACTTTCTCTAATTTTTGCATCCATTCAGGTGCCTCAATTTCAATTGTGTCCATGCCCTGTTCTGTTCGCTTACCCCCGGGTGTTGGCATCGGAACGTACGGGTCCTCAAAAGTTTCCTCTGCTTCGATTGGCACTAGGTCTTCAGGTTCTGGTTTTGCCAAGGGGGAGGGTTGTCGTTCATATACAAGCACTTTCTTTTGCAATTCTTCGAGTTGTGCTTTGAGCGCTGCTACTTCGTCAGCTGTGTCAGCTGTGGTTGGGACTTCTTTGGGTGGTGCTGGTTGAGCTGCCAATTGCCTTCGTAGTTCGTCTCTTTCCTTTTCTAAGGCTGCATGGGCTTCGAGGAGATCCGCATGAGTTTCCAATATGATCTGCATATTGTCCGAGGGAATAGCCTTAAATCTCTCCGGGTCAATTTCCTGTGGGGAACCTTCCATGGCTAACTCCAAGTTCTCTTCGTTTTGTGTCTGAAGCCGTCTATTTTCTTCTAGGGCTGCAGACATATGCTTCCGTAATAGAGCCATGTTGCGGCGGAGCTTGAGGTTCTCTGTGATTTGTGAGTGTAGCAAATCATCCATATGTTGTCTTTCTTCTGCATCAGGCTGCGGTGGATTTGCCACAAGCTTCTCATGTTGTTCTTGCAATGCACTAAACTGTTGTTGTAACTGATGCTTTTCTTTCTCTAAATCAGTGAATCTTCCTTGTAACTCCTCATGTCTCCTGAACAAGCTTGTATGCTGAGCATCGAGGTGCTGATAGTGTTGTTGTAACTGAGACATGCACTGATACATATTATTGAATACATTATTAATGGGGATGGATGCAGGGAGGGTGTGATGTGCAGAGGGGAAGGGAGAGGGGAAGGGAAGTGTGAATGCAGTGCTGGAAAATGGTGAAGTGGGTGGTGGGGGAATGGGAGATTGTGGTGGCATGGGGGGAGGGAGAGGTGCGGTGGAAGGTGATATGTCCATAAAATCCGTGGTGTAAACAGTAGTGGGAGTGATTGTGAATAGTGGAATTGTGGGTGCAGTGATTGTGGTGAATGTGTACAGTGGTGTGTGCAATTGTGAATGTGAACTACCCGAAAGTGTGAGTGGGGGGATGGGGATGTCAGTAGCTATCGTTAAGGTTACAGTGTTAGTGGAGGTATATACACGGGAGGTGTTGAGAGGGTGTGTGGGTTGATTGGCGGTTTGTGCTTCAGTCATGGCGGTGGGCTCGGAGGTGGTAACGGTGATTGTTACATTGGTTATGGGAGGTGAATGTGGTGGAGAGGGAGGCGACGGTGGTAAGGGAGGTGATGGAGGTGCACTTGATATATGGGCTTCCTCGGTGTCGTGAGCGGTGTGTGCAGTGCCCGTGGTTGTGGGGGTGCCTTGTGGTCCTGATCCTAATACATTCATTCGTTTTCCCGTTCGTGGGGGGCATCTTCCATATCTTTTCTCTGTCCTTCGTGATTGCGCTAGTGCAGTATGCACCGTTTCAGGTACTCCCAAAGCATCTGATATCATTTCCAGGGTGGCACGGTATTGCTCGTCCACGCCTTCCTCCTCCAGAATCTGGTTCATGAGGGCTTTACCTGCAGCTAATGATAGCCTGTGTTGCTCTTGGACTCGGTTCATCGTATCGTAGAGCTTCTTTAATGCGTTAGTATAGGCGGGGGCACCTTCCAGTACTTGTAGGGCTTCCTGATCATACTCTTGCTCTTCTGCTTCTGATTGGCCACCCTGTGCCTCTTCATGTGCTTCTTCTTCATCGTCCACATTGACTACGTCCGGTTGGCTGGGCTGGGCTTGGTCTGGGGCAGTTTGCTGTCCACCAGCTTGCTCTGCTTCAACTTCCGCATTTACAGCGTCGATGATTCTAGCAACTTCTTCGTCCGTTAGATCCTCCAGAGTGAATCCATGCGGGAATTCCAGATCAGTCGGTACTGGTGGAAACACAAGGTTAGGGCCATCTGTGCTGTGCCTGGGTAACCTGATAGTAAATGGTTGCACTCGTCGGGGAAGTCGTGGGGTTGTTTCAGGCGTTAGGGTTGCACCGCGAGCTTGTGCACAAGGCATCTGGACAGTGCCTCTCATCTTCTTTGAGGGAGGCCCCATAGCTGACAATCTACGTTGAAACTCCTGTGCTCTGGACCAAATGAGAGCCCTCTGCACCGGTACATCATATGCGAGACATCTGTATACAATTCTTGTAAGTGCACAGCAACCATACAACACAGACTTTTGCTTCTTATACCATCTCTGATGAGCCATATGAATCTGGTCGATAATCCAGTGGGGCATATTGATGGAGAAATCAAAAGCATCTGCCAGGTAGAGGCTAAACCAGATCTTTTTGGGAGGCATTGTGAACCTCTCCTGCGCGGGGAATGCGAAATGTTGCATGACCATTCGTAAGTGAATGGCAATTGTAGGTGTCATCGCAACCATGTCCTTCAACTTCGTCAGATTCCTGTTCTTCATATTGTCTGGAACCATAGTCTCTTTCTCTGTTGGGATGTGCATACCTTTCATGTCGAGTGCTTCTCTTACCAAGTTGATAGTCAAGCGAAAACGCTTCAGCTCATTGCCCCTTGTGAGTGATGGAAGCACAAAGGAGCTGTATCCTTTCTTGTCTTTGCTGGGAGTGAGGGTACTAATTAAGTATGAGCACCTTAGGAAATCTGGCTTTGGTAGTTGGAACTTGAAGTAATCATAAAGCCCCGCCTTCTTCCATATCGCCTTCAGTCCTTCATTGTTCTGTAGCTTTTCAAACTCCCTGGTAAAGAAATGGTATTTGCCCCAACGTCCATTGAATTCTACCTCGGACTCCCACATATATGTGCCTTCACCCAGAGGTCCAGCAACGTCACTGAACCAGTGTGAAGCTTTGCCCACCGGCATTGTATGACCCTGTGGAGGATTCTGAATTGGTATGGCATGTAATGCCCGTAATGCCACTGGTCTTTCCTTTAGTTCCTCCTCGACCGGAAGGCTTTCAATGTCCACAACTTGGGGGCTGGTGCCTGCCTGGGAGCTGGTTCCTACCGTATCGGCCATGTTCCTTCTTGCTGCCTGTCTCTGTGAGAATATACAAACATGTGTTAACATTGTACAGGACAAGAGAGAATTGTTGTTGTTCCCATTACAACATTAACATGCGGGTCGGGAGCGAATAATGGGTTAGTAAGTGCTCGGTGCGAGTGTGTGTGTGGTTAGGAGTTCAGTAGACCTAAGAGCTAAGTGGAGTGATGTAGTGTGGTAGTGATGTGGTTAGTAGGTTAACATGGATATACAAATGGGGTCCGGGGGTTTGTTACAAGTCTTGGGCTGCCAATTGCAGCGGATAGGTTTTGCTCTAGGTTTCGTAGAGACTCTAGAGAGTTTTATCGGTGTCTCGGTTTGAAAATGAGGCCTTTTAGGGACCCATTTACAAGTGATTATGTGCGAGCTCATGGGCCTAGGTGTGTTCCTGATTGTTGAAAATGAGTGGATGCCAGCTGTGCGAGTGAATGGATCATACTGTATGGGATATGGTCTTGGTGTAGCTATTTGAGCCCGCAAACAAGCCTTAGGCACCCAAATTTGTCTTGATTGTGGGCTAGCCTTCATCGACCTCTTGGGCACCCAAATAGACTTCACATTAGCAGAAGAACTTCTGAAAGACTTCTTATAAGTGTCGTGTTGTTGGTTACTAATAAGAGGCTTTGCCCGTGTGGTTGGCTTGAGTGCAACCGGGTGTTCTCCCTTCCGCACCCACGCTTGTTTCCCTAGCTGAGACGTTTTGCCGCGCAGGTACTTTTGATCTCCGACATAGGTAGTACTCTGCTTCTTCTGCCTTTCATCCACCTTTGGTTGCTGCCTCCCTCTGGCCTTTGGAAAAGAAGGGAGTTCCGTTGTGGTTCTGACTC
This sequence comes from Ceratopteris richardii, assembly GCA_020310875.1. NCBI lineage: Eukaryota > Viridiplantae > Streptophyta > Polypodiopsida > Polypodiales > Pteridaceae > Ceratopteris > Ceratopteris richardii. The sequence continues at coordinate 41,905,875 of CM035426.1, forward strand.
CTTTTTTGAGATCTTCATTCTTCTGCATCACAGAGCCTTGGACAAGAACAGCATGGTCAGCTTCGTGTGCACCCCTGGAGGGACCAGGAGTCTGTGCCTTTCCTAGTTCCTTGAGTGCTCCATTATTTAACTCCATTGTAATTCTAGTCTGATTCACCCATACCTGAAGAAGTCCGCTTCTTAGGTTTAAGTTGACTGCTTGGTCATAAATCCAGTCTTGACCCAGGACAAGGGGTTCCGTGAGGTCCTCGTCTTGGCATACTAGCGCTTTAACTGTCATTGCCTCATCATGAATATAGAGGGGAAGTTCCACCTCGCCCATGCAAGGGGTTTCCACGCCTCCCAATCCTATGAGATATGCTTCCACAGGATCGACAGTTAACTGCAACTCTTGACAGTAAGACGATTTAACAGCACTGGTGGCTGCGCCTGAGTCAATCAAGGCCCTTATAGTCCTTGCACTCTTTCCTTGTCCTATATCTAAGGTTATGAAAGGACGTCGGTCAGTTATTCTATGTGAGCTAACACCTGAAACTTCACACATAGCCACGTCATATCCTTGATCTGCATATGCGTCTTGCCTAGGATGCTCTCTACCTTGTCTTCTTAGTTTCATTCTTTGTATGCGCTCTAGGGCTTCTGCTTGAGCTTCTTCTCGAATTCGCTTTTCTTACTCTTTGCGTTTCTTAGCAGTGTTGAGTCGACTTAGCATTTCCTCTGTGAGAGGTTCCTGATACAACTTAACCCTGCATCCGCTAATATAGTTTGGTAGAACATCGCCTTCTAATGTGGCTAGTTGCACTGCTCCACTTGTTGAGATCCTATTGATGATCATAGGTCCGTAGCCTCTCTTTTCTAGCTTCCTTGCATGTTGTTTCAATGTGTAAACTAAAACTAGATCTCCTGCTTTCAAGCCCTTATCCTTCACATGGGCATCAAAATATGCCTTCTGTCGTTTCTTTGCTGCATATATCCCTGCAGCTGCTCTCAGTCTTGTTTCTCCTAATCGTTCAAGGTCAAAAAGTCTAGAGGAGAGTTCATGACCCGTCCATTCGTGCTCTTGTGCTACCTTCAATGTAGGTATCAAGAAGTCCAAGGGTAGCACAACGTTTTGGCCGAATACCATCTGAAAGGGGGTGGCTTGGAGTATCGTTTTGTAGGCAACTCGGTATGCCCAAACAGCATGGTGTAGCTGTTTGTCCCAATCAGAGCGTTTATTGTTCACTAATTTCGTCAGTACATTGCATAAGATCTTGTTGGTGCTTTCGGCTTGTCCATTAGCTTGAGGGTGATAGGGGGCAGACTTCTTATGTATTACCAAGAATTCCTGGAGCAGATTTTCAATCACTTCGTTCAAGAAGTGAGTGCCTCTATCACTTACTAGCTCTATAGGTAGCCCATATCTTGTGAATACATTTTCAAACAAGAATTTCGCCGTTGTCTGAGCGTCGTTCTTTCTCGTAGCTTTTACCTCCACCCACTTGGTGAGATAATCCGTGGCCACAATGATATATTCAGCATGTGAACCCTTAGCTGGGGGATTAATAGGGCCTACAAAGTCTATTCCCCACTTAGAGAATGCACGTCCACCCATCATAGGTTTCAGTGGCATCTCATCTTTACGTATAGGATACTGAGTTCGCTGGCAGACATCACACCGTTTCACATAGGTATGTGCATCCATGTGAAGGGTCGGCCACCAGAAGCCCGCAAATAGTATTGCCTTGATCACCCGATCTGGTCCAAAGTGTCCTCCTGCTACACCTTGGTGAGCAGTATCCAAGATCTTGAGATATTCACTTTCATGGACACATAGTCTCAGGTAACCATCTTTACCACGCTTGTATAGATTATCACCAATGAGTGAGTAATCCTGGGCTTCTTGTTCTAAACTCCTTTTCCTAGCCAGAGTCATGTCTGGAGGGAATGTTTTCCTCCTCAGGAAGGATACTAGAGGCTCGCTCCAATCCGGCACTATGGACACATGATAAAGAGTGGCATGTTCCACCGGTGGTTTAGTGCGACAGATTGGGCATTCCTTGCACAACTTTTGGACATCCGCTTCCATAGTCGGCCAATGCACTCCGAGTCTCTTTAGAGTCTGTAAAGTTTGTTGCTTTGAGTAGTGTTGCTCTAACGCACCTACATGTGCTAATTGCAACCATTTAGCGTACTCATCCTCTTCTACGCAACAAGCCAAGATCCCTTGATCTGTGTGCTTGTACATGCTTCCTGCCATGATGTGGTACTTTTGGGCTCTCACAACCTCCCTATTTTGAGTGGCTATTACTGGGTGGTTAGGTCCATATGTTAACACTGGCACTAATGGCTTAGCCCACTGCGGCACCACTTCCAAGTTAAACAAGTAAGCATCAGGAAGGTCATCTGATACTCCTTGTGGGGCTTCTCCCGACGTGAGCCTAGAGAGATGATCTGCTCTTAAATGAGTCCTACCTTTCCTTACCACAACCTCAAAGTCATATTCCATTAGTAAGAGAAACCATCTTACTAATCTTCCTGTATTGCATGGCTTGTTCACGAGATATAACAATGCTTGGTGATCAGTAAAAAATTTAAACTTATTTGCAAGCAAATAGTGTCTAAATTTCTTGACTGCATATACCATGCCTAAGCCTTCTCTCTCTATAGTGGTATAATTTCGTTCAGCTGCATTCAACTGTCTACTGGAATAGGCAATTGGAAGATCCATATTACCTTCACCAGTAGGTTGTGCAAGTACACATCCAATGGCATAATTGGATGCATCCACATGAACATGGAATGGCTTATTCCAATCTGGTGTGGTCAAGATTGGTGCTGAACATAATCGTCGTTTAAGCTCCTGGAAGGAATTCTCACATTCATCCGTCCGCTCAAAGTTAGTCAGAAGTCCGTACATGGGCTTTGCAATGACGGCATACATGTGTATAAATCGTCGGTAATAACCACAATGCCCCATGAAAGCTTGTACTTCCTTGACATTTTTTGGCCTAGGTAGCTCTGCCATAGCTCTCACTTTCTCTTCATCAGTAGATATGCCATTCTTTGATACTATGTGTCCTAAAATCTTGCCTTGCCTGACCATAAAAACGCACTTTTCTGGGTTCAGGCAGACCTGATATTCTCTACATTTGTCAAAGATTTGTCTGAGTTCAGGAATATGGGTTTGTCTAATGTTGGAATGAGCACAAAGATCATCAACATAGACTTCTAAATTCTTCCTCAGGAACTCCTTAAACACATGGCACATCAGCCTTTGGAAGGTAGCTGGTGCATTGGTAAGCCCAAATGGCATTACTCTGAAGGCGAAAATGCCCCATTCTATGGCAAAGGCCGTCTTATGCTGATCCTCTAGAGCTATGGCTACTTGATTGTAACCCGAAAATCCATCAAGGAAGCTGTACACTTCCTTGCCTGCCACTCTTTCTAAGAGATGTTCTGTGATGGGAAGCGGATAGTTATCTCGAATCGTGGCTGCATTAACCTTTTTCAAGTTAATGCACACACACAGCTTGCCATTCTTCTTGGGCACCACTACGATGGGGGATACCCATTCAGTGTGCTCAATTTCATAGATAAATCTAGCTTCAACCAGTCTATCTATCTCTTCTTTGATCTTAGCAGCGTAATTATCGTTATATGTGTAGGGCTTTTGCTTAGAGGGTTTAGCATCTGAGGTCATGGGGATGGTGTGTGAGCATATGTCAGGGTCAACACCTTTCAAATCCTTGTAACTCCAAGCGAACACATCTCTGTATTCTCTTAGCAAGGCAATTAACGCATGCTCTTCTTCCTCTGTTAGGTCATGGCCTATGTATGTGCATCTCTCCTCTCCTTCTTCTAGTGCTACAACTATTTTCTTGGTGGTTTCTTTGTTATCATAGGCCTCTCCTACTTGTGCCTCTCGTTTAGGCATTCTTATCATGACTCTCCTGTCATCTATCTCATATTTCTTAAAATTTTCTGGGACCTCAAACAAAGATTCTTCCTCTTCTGGTGAGACTTCTCTCTTCTTCCGTTTCTTTCCTTCTTCCTTTGGGGTCACATGTGTGGCTAATCTTACATCATTTGTAAGCTCTCCATGCCTCTGGGGTTGAATTTCTACTTCATGGAAGTATTCTTCATCTGATGCAAATGGTGGGTCCATGATGATTGACTCTAGGTCGGAGTCACTTGCATCCTCAAAGGCATCAGGGCTAGGTTCGCATTCTTCTAGAACTGCCTCTCCCATGATTGGCTCTATGGAGAAGACTGAAATATCATAGCCATCCTCATCACAGTGAGGTGTCCATTGTTCTTCATTGATGGCTACGTCCATTGTTGCTAGGATTTCTGCCCAGCCATGGGGTTCAAATTCCTCATCAGGAAAAACTACAGGTGCATAGGCTGGGTCTTGAATTGATCTATGTGTTTCTTTTGCACCTACCTCTCTAGCTTTCTCTCTCTTCTCTTCTTCTACTGCAACCTTGCACATCCATAAATGAGTGTCTTCATGCATCCATGAGGATCCAGACCCTATGGAATGCACAGATTCCGTGTCATCTTTGGCTCTATGGATGGGATTCCATTGGATAGGAGGGACATCTCTATGAGAATAATCTTTGAGATTGACTTTGGTCGTAACACCTAGGTGCTGCAGGTACAAGGCATTAGTTCCCCAATCTTGTACCACTTGCAACTGTCGCATGAATGGTCGTCCCAAAATCATCTCATAGGCATGATTTTTGCTAAAGTCACATATAGCAAAGGTATGTTCAAACTCGACACCACAAGTGGTGAGAGTTATTCCTTCTAGCAATCCTAGGGGTCTCTCTATGTGACCATCGGCCATCTGCAATTTCATTCTTGTTGGCCTGAGTGCCGGCTTGCCCCAACGCTTCCATAGGGAGGTGGTGGCGATTGCAACTCCTGCACCTGAATCCAAAATTGCCTTAGTGGTGTACTCCTGATAAGTAATGGGAAGATAGGTGTTCCCTTCTTCACCTTCACACATATCTCCTATCTTATCCAAGGGTATTTCTGGCACTGTCCTATGTGATCCTACCTGGGAACGAGATTTTGCTATCTCAGGTACTTGTTTGGTTACATGTTTCCACGATTCAGGTCTAACCTTGAGTAGCTCTTCTAACTTGAGATTGCACTGCACGTTAGTGTTCTTCACTACCTCTGTGTTCCTAGGTATGACTGAATCTTCGTTTCTTACCATGACTGTGGGTGCTCTCATACATGTGGACTTGGCTTCCCATGGGCCCGTGAAATGGGGTAGCTCTTGTATGGAATTGGATTCAAAGTCCAATCTCTCGTGAGACTGAGTACTCTCATGTTCCCCGTAAATAGATGGGATGTCGTGTGGGAATTGGTCGTGTGCATCATCCACAAGTTCAAAGGGAGGGGCGACTTCACTTTCGTTATCCCATTTATCTTCTTGAATTTCTCGTAGGAAGTCTGGTGCAAACCGATTCATAGAAGAAGAAGTGTCTGGCTCCGTAGAATTAGGCACATAAGCAACCTGGGAAGGAGGGCTTATTCTATCGTTGGCTCTTTCCTCGCTCTCATAGATGTTTGGAGCACAAGCTTCCTGGGGAGGATTACTTATTCTATTACTTTTCCGAACAGGCTCATATGCTCCCTGAGAAGGAATGTAGGCAACCTGTGGAGGTACGTGAGCTTTCGAGGGAGGCTCATCTGCCTTTTGGGGGGAAAGATAAGCTTCTTGAGGAGGCACATGGGCTTCCTGAAGAGGCTGGCTTATCCGTTCTCTTGCCCTTTCCTTTCTTTGAGGGGCCGGTTCCTTTTCTGACTGTGCAATTAGCCTCTCTATTCTTTCTAGCAGTCCATCAAAATGTAACTGCGTCTTAGCTGAGCTAGAGATGTTAAAGAGGCGACTAGCTTCAAACATGGTCTGAGCCAATTCCACCATTTTGGCACAAATTTTAGTTCGTTCAAGCTCTAGCTCGGCTCTAGGGTAGCATTTTTCATGATCGGTTATGGTTGGCCCTTCTTGGATTCTGGCCTGATATGCTTTAAGCATCATATTAAGGTCTTCGGGAGTGGGATCAGCTAGGACTGATCCTACTCTAGGGGGTGGTGGGTTTAGGTGAGGCGGGTTGGGAGGTGGCTGGTCGGATGGCGATGGGAAAGGTGGTGGTGGGGTAGTGTGAGAGGGAGTTTGAGATGTGAGTTCAGTTATCCTGGCTTTGGTTTCTCTTATGCTTTCCTCAAGTTCACTCATCTTTTTAGCCCATTGTCTTTTCATTCTTTCTCGACTATCTTTCCACGCTCTAGTCCTTTTCTTGGTTATGCTCTCAGATTCACTAGCTGTTGGGCTCTTTTCCTGGTCTACCCCTTGGTTTTGCTGCAATGCTTGAGCTCTAGTGACTACCTGTACCGGAGCAGTGGAAGTGACACTTCCTGTGGAGTTTACCACTAATCCAATAACGTTGATAGGCGTGATTTTTGGCATATTATTGGGGTTCTTTGGGCAATCTCGTAAGAGATGCTCTTTTCCACAATCTTGGCAAAAGCCTTGGATCGTCACTGATTGGGGTTGTGTAGGTGGAGGTAAGGGACAATCACGAATGAAGTGATCTCCTTGGCATCTGTAGCACCGTCCTCTTGGGAATGGAGGTCTTACTTGCCTAGGTTGAGGCCTAGGGTTGGGGTTTGCGTACATGACATTTGCGTAATCCGATTCCCAACTAGATTCATTTGGCTCTTCACTATAGTAGGACTCACCATGTTCAGGAGACTGCATGAAGTAAGCCTGGGGACTCTCAACAGGCGTAGAATCGAAGCTATGTTCACTGGGATCACTTTCTGAAAGCAATGATGTTATGGGGACTATAGCTCGGTTTAGGTTTTCTTCTGCTGCTGCATACTTTACAGGGATCAAGTTGGATGGAGCTGGAGGTTGTTGGGCTAACACAGGCTGAGGTGTTTGCTGGGCTTGGTATTGTGGTTGGTAGGTTTTTTGAGGTCTAGCATACTGTTGTGGTGGGTATTGGTTTTGGTATCTGCCTTGTTGAGGGTATGGCTGAGGGTAGGCTTGCCTAACTGCTTGCTTGTTGTATGGGCAGTCTTGTGCAGTGTGATTTGTGTATCTTCGTTCGATAGTGCAGTACTGGCTACTAGGGTTTACTTGGGGTTGAGCCATAATGGGACATACATTCGCCATGTGGTCGCCACCACAAGTGTAGCATCTCTTCACAGGGGCAAATCTCGGAGTTTGTTTGCTAGAGACACCTAATTTCTGAGCCACTTTCTCTGCTAGTTCCTCAATTGATGTGGATTGCGTGGAAGAGTGACTAGATGCACTATCTGAATCTTTGTAGATTTTGGAAAGCTCTAGTTCTTCCCCTAGGTTATCTTCAATGTCAATGCACATGCGTACACACTCTTCTATAGTCCTAGGGTCCTTCAGATACACATAGGATCTCAATTTCGTACTCAGCAATCCATCCAAGAATAAGGCTACTTGTTTAGCTGGTGTAGGTAGCTCCGGAACAGGGCATCTTTCAAGATATTGCCTAAATCTTCTTCCTGCAAGTCTCACGGTCTCTTGAGGGGTTTGCTTGAAGCTGTGAATCAATGAGGAGGTATTGTGTCTTATGCCACTCTTAGAGAACTCTACGATGAAAGCCTCTAGGAGTTGGTCTATGCTCCTGAACTGTCGCTCATCCAATGGCTGAAACCATGTAAGTGCTGTGTTCCTAAGGGTTAGACCGAAGGCATTGTACTGCGTGAATAGATCCTCCACTTGTTCAGCTCTCAAGACTTGCTTGAACTCCGCCACATGATCATAGGGATCTCCTGTGCCATCAAAGTAATTCTTCATGGACTTAACTAGCTGGGTTGGTCTCAGAGTTCTTGTGTGCTCTCTAGGTCTCGGCAGAGGGAATCCATCCACATTTCTCTGATTCCGGTGAGCCCTAAGTATTTCTGGTTCTACTCTATTCGTCTCCGTCCTCGTTCTTTCTCTGCCCACGGGGTTGGCAAAGCTTACTTCTGGTCTATCTCTACTTCTGTCTCTTTGAGTTCCATGAGCTTGGGATGTTCCAGCTCCAGGGTGACCATAGGATACATTCGATCTTGGTTGGGGGAAAATGAATTCACCCTTCCAAGTGTAAACATGCCTATCATTTTCAGTCACCACAAAGATCCTTTCCGAAGTGTGATCTAAGTAGGTCACTCTACCTGGGCTGTCCGGATCCTTAAACTCATAGATCATGATAGTTCCTATATCAGTTGGCTGATTAGATTTATATCTCCAAAAGGCTTCGTCAGTTTCTCGATTGAGGAGCAACTCTATGCTCTTGTTGTCTTGGGGAACCCACTCAGGCGTGATAATCCTAGTGAGAACAGATTTGCCTCGAGGGGTTCTAGGTTCCGCACCCATGTTTCCTTGTTCCAAGTCACCTAAGTCCGCTTCAGAGATTACATTTCCAAATTCATCTGTCCTATCTGGGTGACTGGTGACTACGTATATGGTTCCTTCTTTGTCCGAGTATGCTCCATTTTCAAATTTGACTGCTGGGTGCTCTAGTCCAATGGATTGATCAGGATTCTTAATCTGTACCACAGATCTTCCTAAGCCGTCCTCATAGATGCTAGCACCTAATCGGTTGGTCCTAAGGTATTCCAGCTGTGTTTTGTAAGGGCCTTCTACCCTGTACAAGTAAGGCACTCCTGAACTTCCCGTAGGTCTGTCCATGCCTTGAGACATCTCTGACTCACTGGTCTCAGAGCTAGGGTAGTATGAGTGGTGGCTCAACTGCTGGGCCCAAGACCTAGCAGTGTGGTTAACACTAGCCTCTGAAGATCTAAGGCTTTGTCTCTCCCTTACTAGATGCCGTCCTGATCTAAGGTTCATATGCCTAGTTAAGTAGCCCAATTTTTGCCCAGAGTACAACCTCGTTGCCGGTCAATTGGTCTCAGTCACTTGATTCGTTTTTAGTGAGTTATTATGTTTATGATCTTATCTGGTATTGCGTCGTCAGGAATACTTGAGTATTTTCCGTACTTGGAATTGATCGTTCCACGTAAGGTTCTTTTCCTTTATGTTATCGACAGTACAGGGATTAGGTTTTTAGCTTGAACTTGAGTTTTTAGGTAGTCTTCAACTTGATACCTGCCTATCGTTGCCCTGACTTACCTCTAGCACTATTCGTACTTAGCCTGAGCTAAAAAATGACAGAGGGAGTTGAGAATATTCCAACCTTTTGTTTCCTGCTTGGTTGCCCTTGAATGCCCAGGAAGTGTGTTCCCAAGCTTGCACTTACACTTGCTTAGAACGCCTTTCGATGCTCTCAATAGATCTGTAGGAGTTCCAAAGTTAGCTTTAAGATTTAAATTCCAAAGACAGAACCAGTGATTTCCATTCCTGAAGCACAAACACTAATTTGTATAGAGATTTTTAAGAAAACAATTCTAAAGACCCCTGACTTTGATCCCCCTGGGTATGGTCAACTTCAAAATACCCTATCTGAAAATCAACGCATTATCTTTATAAAAAACAGTTGAGGGCGTGTAGTATATGCCACGAGCTTTCCGACAAGCCCTAGAGCTCAAAAAATGGATTTCGTATGAAAAATTTATGATTGTTCAGGGTTTAGGGGGTTAAAACAAGATTCAATCTGGCTGACAGATCCTAGGAATTTCTCCCAATCACAAGTGTAGGAACCTCCAAAGTGCTAATGGATTGACTATTTTGCCCCAAAATTATCTCAATTTTGAACAAAAAACAAACCCTAATTTTTGGCCGAAAAGCCTGTCAATCGCGATCGACAGGTCTGTCAATCGCGATTGACAGAGGTGTCCGTCGGGCCTGTCAGTCGTGATGGACAGTGTCAATCGCGATCGACGGTGTCAATCGCGATCGACAGAGTCGATCGTGGCTGTCAATCGCGATCGACAGTATCAATTGCGATTGACACGTTTTCTGGATTTTTCACCGAAATTTCAGTCAATCGAGAGCCTATCAGTCGCGATGGACACGTGGCTACGCGCAAAAGTCAATCAATCGTTGAATTTCAGTCGATCGCGATTGACGGTGTCAATCGGGATTGACAGAGGTGTCGGTCGTGGCTGTCAATCGCGATCGACGGTATCAATCGCGATTGACAGGATCCTACGTGGCAGTCTGTCGGTCGTGAGGTCTGTCGATCGCGATCGACGGTGTCAATCGCGATTGACAGGGCCTGTCGGTCGCGATTGACAGGGTCTGTCGGTCGCGATTGGCAGAGGCTGTCGGTCGCGATTGACAGAAAACCTCGGAATTTTTCTACTGTTTTTAGTGTTTTAGGATGTGCTCCTTGTGCTTGTTCTAGTGGTGCACTCAATTTTGTGAAAAACCAAAAATTTCTGTCAGTCGCGATCGACAGAAGCCTGCGACCGCGAGACAGTTTCGACAAGTTCCGTACCTGCGCAGGAAGCTGGGGATGGTGATTCAGCAAGGTCCTGCAAAAAGCTCAAGAAACATGCAAGAAAACACACATGCAATATCGCTCTCTCGCTCTCTCTCACAAGTGGAATGAGGGAAATGAGGTGGAGATGGTGATATGGTCAAAAAAACAGAAATTTTCGCGATGATGGAGATGGAGGTGGGAGATGGTGATGATGATGATGGTGATGAAGATGGTGAAGAAAGTAAAAGAAAATCGATGAGAGTGAAGAAAATACCTACAACTCCAACGCGTCAACTCTACGTCTTACCATCACATGCTCATCCTCAAAGCTCGATCCCCGGCAACGGCGCCAAAATTTGGTGTAGCTCAGTGATGAGTAGCATCTCCTTTAATGTCAATCCGGGAAGACGTGAGGATGGTATGAAGACCTCGAGCAAGTGGAAGCACAAGTGCGTGAGTGAGAAGCACACAAACATGCACACACATACACACACACGCGCACACACGGCAAGACAAAGAGTGAGGAGCAATGGAGTTCTTTAGATTACTTTCAAAAAGCTCTTACAAGTTCGTTTCAATTACAATCTAGCCCCAAAAATGAGCTCTCTAGCTCCTTTTATAGTTTTTGACTAGCTTTGGCCCTGTCCAGACCTAGTGTCCGGCCTAGTTAAAAATTAGGTTCCAGGGCTTATTTGAGGGCTCAAACGAGATCTAAAAAATACGAAAATTGGCAGGTAGATACTTCTAAAGCTCCTCAAGCTCAAGGACTCCTTGGCTTGCACAAAATGGAGCTACAAAAAGATGAAATGGTATTTACAATGGTGTTTAGTGATGAGAATCACTTGTAATTGGTGTAGAGGTTTTGAAAAATTAAGTTTGCCTTGGTGCTAAATCTGCGTGAATGCTCATATGTACTTCTTCCTGAAGAAAATTATTGGCCTATTTGCCAGATCTTCGTTGACTCCCTTGTCTGCCTGTGCCTTCTCTCCCTTCTGACTCTCTTCTCTGACTGCCATGCCTCGTTAGTCCTTCAGTCCCTTGTCCGCTGCTAACATGGGGCCTCTCCGGATGTGAGCCTTGAGAGATGATCTACTCTCAAGTGAGTCTTGCCCTTCCTCATCACTACCTCAAAGTCATATTCCATTAGTAAGAGGAACCATCTTACTAATCTACCTGTATTGCATGGCTTGTTTACCAAGTAAAGTAGGGCTTGATGATCAGTAAAATATTTAAACTTGTTTGCAAGCAAATAGTGTCTAAATTTTTTAACTGCATATACCATGCCTAATCCTTCTCGTTCCGTGGTTGTATAGTTTCGTTCAGCTGCATTCAACTGTCTACTAGCATAGGCAATTGGAAGATCCATATTACCTTCACCAGTAGGTTGTGCAAGCACACATCCAATAGCATAATTGGATGCATCCACATGGACATGGAATGGCTTGTTCCAATCTGGTGTCGTCAAGATTGGTGCCGAACATAATTGCCGTTTAAGCTCATTGAAGGATTTCTCACATTCATCAGTCCACTCAAGATTGGTCAAAAGTTCGTACAATGGCTTTGCAATGATGCCATACATGTGTATAAAACGTCGATAATAACCACAATGCCCCATGAAAGCTTGCACTTCCTTGACATTCTTTGGCCTAGGTAGTTCTGCGATCGCTCTCACTTTCTCTTCGTCAGTGGATATGCCGTTCTTTGACACTATGTGTCCTAGACTCTTGCCTTGCCTGACCATGAAAACACACTTTTCTGGGTTCAAGCAGACTTGATATTCTCTACATTTGTCAAAGATTTGCCTGAGCTCAGGTATATGTGTCTGTCTAATGTTGGAAAGAGCATAGAGATCATCAACATAGACTTCCAAATTCTTCCTCAGGAACTCTTTAAACACATGGCACATCAGTCTCTGAAAGGTTGCAAGCACATTGGTTAGACCAAATGGCATTACCCAAAAAGCAAATATGCGCCACTCTGTGGCAAAAGCCGTCTTATGCTTATCTTCTGTTGCAATGGCTACTTGATTGTAACCAGAGAACCCATCCAGAAAGTTGTACACTTCCTCGCCTATTACCCTTTCTAATAGATGCTCAGTGATAGGAAGCTGATAACTATCTCTGATAGTGGTTGCGTTAACCTTCTTCAAGTTAATGCATACACGTAATTTGCCATTCTTTTTGGGCACCACTACAATGGGGGATACCCATTCAGTGTGCTCGATTTCATAGATAAGTCTAGCTTCAACCAAGCAATCTATCTCTTCTTTGATCTTGGCAGCATAGTTGTCATTGTATGTGTATGGCTTCTGTTTAGAGGGTCTAGCATCTGAGATCATGGGGATTGTATGTGAGCATATGTCAGGGTCTACACCTTTCAGGTCCTTGTACCTCCATGCAAACACATCTCTATATTCTTGTAGTAAGGCTATCAATTTTTGCTCCTCATCCTCACTTAGGTCATGTCTTATGTATGTGCATCACTCTTCACCTTCCTCCATGGTCATTATGATTTTCTTTGTAGTTTCTTTATTATCGTATGCCTCCCCTATGACTGCTTCACGTTTAGGCATCCTAATCATGACTCTCCTATCTTCAACTTCATACTTCTTGAAATCTTTTGGGACCTCAAACAAAGATTCTTCTTCGTCTGGGGTGACTTCTCTCTTTGTGCTCTTCTTGCCTTCATTCTTAGTGGTCACTTGCGTGGTTAATCTCACCTCATTGGTAGTTTCTTCGTATCTTTGAGGGTGAGCTTCTACTTCGTAGAAATATTCCTCATCTGATGCAAAAGCTGGGTCCATAATAATTGACTCTAAATCCGAATCCCTTGCATTCTCAAATGCATCACTGCTAGGTTCACATTCTTCAATAATTGGATCACACATGATTGGCTCTATTGTGAAGACTAAAATGTCATAGCCATCCTCATCACAGTGGGGTGTCCACTGTTCTTCATTAATGGCTACATCCATAGTTGCTAAAATTTCCACCCAACCATGAGGTTCAAATTCTTCGTCAGGAAATACTACAGGTGCATAGGCTAGGTCTTGAATTGATCTATGGGTTTCCTTCGCACCTACCTCTCTTGCTTTTTGTCTCTTCTCTTCTTCTACTGCTACTTTGCACATCCATAAGTGAGTATCTTCATGCATCCATGAGGATCTTGATCCTATGGAATGCATTGACTCCGTATCATCCTTAGCTCTATGGATGGGATTCCATTGAATAGGGGGCACGTCTCTATGAGAGAAATGTTTGAGATTCACTTTGGTTGTAACACCTAAGTGTTGCAAATACAAAGAATTGGTTCCCCAATCTTGTACCACTTGCAACTGCCACATAAATGGTCTTTCCAAAATCATCTCATAAGCCTGATTCTTGCTAAAGTCACATATACCAAAAGTATGCTCAAACTCAACACCACATGTAGTGAGAGTTATTCCTTCTAACAATCCTAAGGGTCTCTCAATGTGACCATCGGCCATCTACAGTTTCATTCTTGTTGGCCTGAGTGCCGGCTTGCCCCAACGCTTCCATAAGGAAGTGGTAGCAATTGCAATTCTTGCACCTGAGTCCAAAATTGCCTTGGTGGTGTAATCCTGATGAGTAATGGGAAGGTATGTGTTTCCTTCTTCTCCTTCGCTCATGTCTCCTATCTTGTCCAAAGGTATTTTCGACACTGTTCTATGAGATCCTACCTAGGAATGAGGTTACGTCAGGTACTTGTTTGGCTACATGTTTCCACCATTCAGGCTTAACCTTGAGTAGCTCTTCTAAAGTGAGGTTCCACTACACTTTAGTATTTTTCACTACCTCTGTGTTCCTAGGTACGATTGAGTCTTCGTTTCTTATCATGACCATGGGTGCTCTCATGCAAGTAGACTTAGATTCCCATGGACCTGTGAAATGGGGTAGTTCCTGTAAGGAATTAGACTCGAAGTCTAATCTCTCATGAGATTGGGCACTCTCCTGCTCTCCATAAATGGAAGGAATGTCTTGTGGGAATTGATTCTGCACGTCATCCACAAGTTCAATTGGAGGAGGATCTTCACTTTCTTTAACCCATTTCTCTTCTTGAATCTCTCATAGGAATTCTGTTGAATACTGATTCATAGAAGAAAAGGTGTCTGGTTCAATGGAGTTAGGCACATAAGCTTCTTGGGGAGGAATGCTTATTCTATCACTTGCACTCTCCTTAGACTGGGAGGTGACTCCTTTTCCAGACTTTGCAATTAACCTCTTCAATCTATCTAATATATCATCAAAATGCAATGGTGTTCTAGTGGAGCTAGAGCAATTGAAGAGACAATTGGCCTCAAACATGGCTTGAGCCAATTCCACCATCTTGGTGCAAAGTTTTGTTCATTCGAGCTCTAGGTCCACTCTAGGGTAACACTTTTCATGATTTGTTACATTTGGCCCTTCTTGGATCTGTTATGGCCCTTCTTGGATTCTGGCCTGATATGCCCTAAGCATCATGTCTATGTCCTCAGGAGTAGGATATGCTAAGACTGATCCTACTCGGGGTGGTGGGTAGGTTACATGTGGTGGACTAGAAGGTTGGGGGGGTGGAAGGTGATGGAGATGGTAGTGGAGGTGATGTGTGAGAGTCCATTTAAGATGTGATTTCTATTATTTTGGCTTTGGTCTCTCGCAAACTTTCCTCGAGTTCACTATCTTCTTTGCCCATTGCCTTTTCATATGTTTGCAACTTTCTCTCCAAGCTCTTGTCCTCTTCTTATTCTGACTCTCAGTCTCGCTAACCTCCGAATTCTTTTCCTGGCCTGAGTCTTGGTTTTGCTTAAGTGCCTGAGCTCTCGTGATGACTTACATCGGGGCCGTGGATGTCACACTTCCCATGGAGTCTACCACTAACCCAATAACGTTGATAGGAGAGATTTTTGGCATATTGGCGGTGTTCTTGGGAGAGTCTCGTAACAAATGCTGCTTTCCACAATCTGGACAAAAGCCTTGAATTGTCACAGATTGGGTTTGTGGAGGTGCCGGTAGAGGGAAATCACGAATGAGGTGATCTTTCTGACATCGGAATCATGGTCCTCTAGGAAATGGAGGTCTGATCTATCTAGGCTGAGTTCTAGAGTTGGGGTTTGCATACATGACATTTGCATATTCTGGCTCCCAACTAGATTCAGTCAGTTCTTCATAATAGTATGACTCATTATGCTCGAGAGACTGCATGTAGTAAGCCTGTGGGCTATCAATATGGGTAGAGTCAAAACTATGATCACTTGGATCACTTTCTGAAAGCAATGGGGTCACTAGCACTAAAGCTTTATTTGGATTTTCTTCTACAGTTGCATACTTCACTGGAATCACATTGGCTAGAGGAGGGGATTGTTGCATTAGGACTAGTTGCGGCCTTTGTTGCCCTTGATATGATGGTTGATAGGGTTGCTGGGGCCTACCATACTTCTATTGTGGGTATTGATTCTGGTATTTTCCTTGTTGTGGATAAGTCTGAGGGTAATTTTGTCTCACTGCTTGTTTGTTATATGGGCAATCTTGTGCAGTGTGGTTGGTGTATCACCTTTCTATGGTGCAGTATTCGATGTTAGGGTTCACTTGGGGTTGAGCCATGATAGGGCACACATTAGCCATATGGTCTCCCCCACATCGTTTTCCTGGGGCAAATCTAGGAATGTGATTGCTAGACACACCTAATTTATGGGCTACCTTTTTGCTAGATCCTCAACTGAGGTGGATTCTGAGGAAGTGAGGCTTCTTCTATGGATCTAGAGTCCTTCAAGTAGACATATGATCTCAGTTTGGTACTTAACAATCCGTCTAGAAATAAGGCCACTTGTTTGGTTGGAGTGGGTAACTTTGGAGCAGGGCGTCTCTCTAGGTATTGACTAAACCTTCTTCTTGCGAGCTTCATTGTCTCTTGGGGTGTTTGCTTGAAGTTGTATATCAAGGAAGATGTGTTATGCCTAATGCCACTCTTAGAAAACTCAGTGCTGAATGCTTCAAGAAGTTGGTCTATATTTCTGTACTGATCTTGGTGAAGTGGTTGAAACCAAGTCAATGCAGTGTTCTTGAGAGTTAGGCCAAAAGCATGGTATTGAGTGAAAAAGTCTTCAACTTGTTCAGTTCTCAAAACTTGCCTAAACTCTGCTACATGGTCATACGGGTCTCCTGTGCCATCCAAGCAATTCTTCATGACTTAACCAATTGTGTGGGTCTTAAGGTTCTAGCATGTTCTCTAGGCCTTGGCAGAGTGAATTCGTCTGTATTTCTTCGATTCCTTGGATCCCTATGTCTCTCCATGTCCATCCTATCAGTCTCTGTCCTCATTCTCTCTCTTCCAAGTGGGTTAGCAAAGCTCACCTCGGGTCTATCTCTACTCCTCTATCTTTGAGTTCCATGAGCCTGAGATGTTCCAGCTCCTTGGTGACCATAAGACATAGTGGATTGAGGTTCGGGAAAAACAAATTCACCCTTCCAAGTGTATGCATGTTTTCCATGCTCTGAGACCACAAAGATCCTCTCCGAAGCATCATCTAAGTAGGTCACTTTGCCGGGGCTATCAAGATCTTTGAATTCATAGATGGTAAGGGCTCCTACTTCATTAGGCTTCTCAGGCTTATACCTCCAAAAAGCCTCATCTGCCTCTCGATTCACGAGCAAATCTATGCTCCTATTGTCTTGGGGAACCCACTCTGGAGTGATTATTCTAGTCAGGACCGACTTGCCACGAGGGGTTTTTGGTTCTTTTCCTAAGTTCCCTTGCTCTATGTCTCCTATTTGAGGTTCTGAGATTATGTTGCCAAATTCATCCGTCCTTTTAGGTTGTTTGGTGACCACATACATTGTTCCTTCTTTGTCTAGGTAGGAACCATTTTTGAACTTTTTGATTTATTGGACATTAGGTTTCCTTTAGCTATGAAGGCCATTCACTTTTGAATCACTCTATTTAAGCATTCATTCCCAAGAATAGTAAGCACAACACATAAATCCTACATGAAGAAGGTTGCTAATGGTCATCATAGTGCATGGTGATAAACTCAAGACCGAAGTGAGTATTAGCCATCAAATCATAATACTACCTTCTATGTACCTCTTTGATTGTTGATCTTATCCATAGTGTGGAGTTGGTTGTAGCCTATAAGTTGCACTTATGACTACTACCGATAAAGAACCGTTTGATCTCTCCTTTGTTACGTACCTTTTGAAAATATTACGTGTCATGTATCTTCTTTCCAAATAATTTCATGGAGAAAAGCTTAGCTCAACGCAAAGTGGGTGGGGGTTTGGTTCTCAAGCTAGAGTTTGGAAGTGTGTTCCCCATCTCTACACGAGTGGCCAATCCAAAAGACCTCAAGCTCATTGAGATTTTATTGTCGTGTGAACCTATGGCTCCTGCACTCCACTTGTGGCCTCTCATCTCCACCAAAAGGGGAGACCATGTCTTTACACGAGGTGCTTTGAAATGGTCTCTCACAGCACTGTATGGATGAATATGGAACTTTGTGAAAACAATGGTCCGATAGTTGCCAATGAGAGTGTTATAGGCTCCCCTTCTTGTGGTTACGCAAACACCAATAGAGACCAAGGTCATCATGTGAATGTTGCTGCTTCGACACTACAAGACCCTACTTTCTTCAATATGGAAGTGGAGAAATGCTTCTATTTCTTCGACAGAAGCTCAATCTCAAGTCAACACAACTACTATAAGGTCTCATGCTGAGATGACCATATGTTATTCATCCAACTAGTACTATGTTTTTGGAGCATCAACAAGTATCTATAACCCTCTATTTTCATATGATATTAAAGGCAAACAAAAGTTTCTTAATGATCCTCACAGAATCAACATTGATACTGAGAACTTGGTAGAGGAAAATGACACTCTAGTGATTGATAGGACCTCCTTTGAACTTGGAAAAATGAGTTAAGTGATAAAGTTGTAACATGCATTTTCCATGGGCCTAGGCCTACTCAAGAAACTTTAAGAGCTTGGATTAGGGCAACTCGAAGTTAAGAGGTCTATATTTCAAGCACATACAATATTCGCCCAATAATTATTTCTTGTTCTTTTTTGATAATAGGATGCCCTAAGCAAGGAACATCATGGTTATCATGCATGAATTTTCTTCTCAAATCCCAAGAATCTAGTATGCAAACCTTTCCTTTCTGTTTGACTATTCCATTCTTTTTTGAGAAATTGGAATATGTACTAGACTTGTTTGCTCTGCTAAGGGAATAAACAGCTAGAATTGCCTCGTCTCCTATGGTAGAGTCATCATTGATGGCTCTAATAATCTGTAACTGATGATGTGGTGTATGTTTATGTCAAAAACCAAAATAAACAAAATCTGAAGGTAGTTCACCGCCACCGAAGTGCGCGCAATTTTCAGAATTTTCTTTCTCTCTCTTTTCTCTCTTGTCTCTGCATGTGCAGATCATTGCCATAGTCGTGTGAGAGCTCTACAGCAGTTCTACAGTTGGTCTCAGAGCTTGTACGAGATATAGCCATTGCCGAACTAGAAGCTGTGCAAGTAGCCATGTCTACTTCACGAACTAGCATCCGTCAATGAGCAGCAGAGTGTAAATAGAAACAATAGCGGCAATAGTGTTTGGCACAATAACTGATGTAGTGATGATATATGACCATCACACACAAGGATCCTAGAGGATCGGTGAATCGAGAAAAAATGAAGAAGGCATAGCCTCGACGACACGTTGTGGATAGTCAAATAGAGTCAAATATTTAAGTGCCCTTACTGTCGGTCACAGATGATGAGAGATGATAAGAATATTACATCAAGAAATGCTACCAATAGTCTGTCAACCATAAAATAACTGAACAGCAACAATGGATATTTTATATGAAATTCTTTGCTTTATTGAGTACACATTTGATTTCAATTTTTTCCTTCGATTGCATGTGGCAGGCGATGTCATGTATTCTCTTGCGGGTCCGTGAATGGACACTACTCACACGTTGTGAGATGAATGTATGATATTGCGGATCCTCAATTGGACAACTCACCCTTGTGAGGTTTTATATTACCCTATTCAAAACCTTGAATTTAAACAAAAACTGAGGGACATGGTGAGGTTTTTAACTAGGGTATTCTCATGCTTGGAGATACTCTGGTGATATAGGTGCAAGGCCAACGAGAAGATAGTCCAAAGACCTCGTGTACCGATCACGGGATGAATGTATGATTTTTTAAGGCCTCCCGTCAAAGATTATTTGCTTACATTATGTGCTGTTATTGATGCTTTTACCCAGAGTTTGGGTTTTTGGAGTGGATTGACTATAGTTGACTTGGCTCATATACACTTTGGACAAAGGAGACTCTGTCGAAATTTTTTCAGAGAGGTAAAAATTGAGCATATAAGTGCATAGAGACGTAGGGCATGCTTAGAACAAGAGGGAAACCATTGATATTACTTGTGAACATTCAGTTTTTGGTGCATATATCTAGAAATACAGTCGAAATGCTACCATATTTTTTTTAGGCCTCGCCATAAAATTTCCATAGCATAGAGAAGTTCTTAAATTGCAAGGATGGGTGATAATATTGCACAAATAGTTGGTGATAAGCTGAATAAAGACAATTATCACATATAGTCGTATATGATGGAAAATTTCTTGATGGGAAAAGGTCTTTGGGGATTAGTGAATGGGGAGGATGAGTGTCTTGAGTTGCCAGAGAACCCAAATGTTGAAGAGCAAAAGGAATATAAAACATGGATAGAAAAATCTAGAAAGGTTCTCCATTGGATTTCAATATGTATATCAGAGAGCCTGATTCCACATATTATGAAAGCTAGCACACCGAAGGAAGCTTGGGATATAATTCATAAGACATATGGTACGTCGACGGAAGCTAGAAAAATTCACTTAAAGCAAAAGTTGCATAGCATATGACATGGAAATAGATCCATAACGGATTATGTGGCTGAAATTAGGAAGATCACTGATGATTTAGCTTCCATAAATTGCACAGTCGATGATGATGATGATATGGTTTCAGTCATACTGAATGGTCTAGAACCACAGTAGAAGAGCTTAGATACTTCTATTTCAAGCGCAATGCTAGATTTTGATGAGCTAGCTGTTTGTATGATAGAAGAAGTAAAACTTGGTTTGAGTGCATCAAGAAGTGACAATTCAAGAGATCATGCATTCTTTCAGCATAAAGGAAGAGGTTCTAGTCATGGACGATCATCTTCTAGAAATGCAAATACAATGGATATGACAAGAGGTAGAGGAAGATCACACTCAAGAGGTAGAGGAAGATCACAGACACCTGGGAATTGTTACCATTGTGGAAAATATGGCCATTTCGAGAAAGATTGTTTTTGTAAGCAGAATAGTCAAAGAGGAAGAGGTAGAAGCCATTATGAGGCACATGGAAATTTCTCTGTAGAAAGTTCATATAGAGACTATGGTAGAGATAATATGTTTGCAATGGAGCATGTGTTGAATAGTATGTCAAAACCTAGAAACAATATGAACTGGTACATTTGATTCTAGTTGCAGAAATCACATGATGAGCATTGGAAATTGGTCTGGGTCAAAAGAGTCTTTGAAGACTAAAGAGTATGTGGAAACTGGTGACGGTACCTTACACATGATTAAGGACGTTGGGAATGTATCAGTAGTATAAAATAATGGTATTCAAAACACATTAAGTGATGTCTTACATGTGCCTAGCATTACAAAGAACCTAGTTTCGGTTGGTCAGCTAGCAGATCAAGACATGGAAGTTATTTTCAATAAACATGGCTATTTTATACATGATTTCAAGTATGGAAAAGAGGAAAATTACTTGTTCATGGAAAGAAGATGGGTAGATTGTTCACATTTGACATGGGTACACCCCTTTATCAGAACATGTATGCCAAGAATAGTGAAATATTCAGATATAGTTGAATTATGGCATAAACGAATTGGTCATATCAATTTGAGAAAATTGAGCTCCATGGAAAAGCAAATATTAGTGTGTGGATTACCAAGATTTGGTCATTTGAACTTTGAAAGAATATGTGAAGCATGCACATTTGGAAAACATCAACGTATGAAGTTCCCAAGAAGAGAAATGCACAGGAGGAGACCTCTAGAGCTAATCCATAGTGATGTGGTTGGACCTCCAAGAACAAAATCAGTTTGTGGGTCACTATATTTTTTGATATTTGTTGACGATTATAGCCGATAGCTAATACACGTGGATTTATTTCTTGAAACATAAGAGTGAAGTTTCTGAGTGCTTTGTGAGATTCAAAAATATGGTTGAAAAGCAGTTGGGAATGTATATAAAATGCCTACGATCAGATTCAGGGGGAGAAAATATCTCAAGAGAATTTTATCAACCTTAATGATCATTGAATTAGAAGGCAATTGTCTTGTCGATACACACCACAACAAAATGGTGTTGCAAAACGCAAAAATCGTGTGATTGAGGAAGTTGCTAGAGCCATGTTGAATGAAAAGAACATGCGAGATATGTTTTAAGCAGAAGCTTGTCATACTGTTGTGCATGTTATAAATAGAGCTCCCACAGGCATGGTTCATGATCTCACTTCTTATGAGAGGCTATGGAAACATATGCCTAATGTTAGCTATTTTGCATTTTTGGAAGTATTTGTTATGCGCATTTGCCTAGTCAATTGAGACACACGTTTGAGGCTAAATCTGAAAAGTGCATATTCGTTGGATACTCAGAAGAGAAGAAAGGATATAGATGTTATAATCCTGTTACAAAAGAATATATAGTGAGTAGAGATGTTATATTCAATGAGAATGCATCATGGTACACACCCAAAGACATGGTTGTGATAGAGAATGATATGGATGATTCTATGCATAATGTTCATGATGAGCCAGGAACAAGTCGTAGGACTTTTGACCATGAAGAAAGTCAAGACTATGGTTCATATGAGTTTCCTACACCTAAAACGTCATGGAGTGAAAATGCAAAGGACTATGCAAGAAGAAAGGATAAAGGAAAAGATACTTACATGTTTGATTCACATATTGATGATGAGATGGTTATGCCTGGAATGTTGAAAAATATGTTCCTCCACATGCAAGGAAAGAGACACAATCAAGGTCATATGAAGAAACACCTTTGAGACAATCTACAAGAGTAAAACATCTTGTTGATAGACTGAATCTATACAATAAGTCTATGAAGCTTCATTATCCATACATGACTAAGAGAATCAAGCATGAAGAACCAAAGAATTTTCATGATGCGTCACAAAGTCAAGATTGATGCAAAGCAATGGATGATGAGATGAATGCATTGAAGAATAATGGTACATGGGATTTAGTGAAATTGCCACCGAATAAGAAAGCTATTGGATGCAAATGGGTATACAAAGTGAAATGCAAAAGTGATGGTTCATTGGAAAGATTTAAAGCGTGCTTAGTTGCAAAAGGATATGCACAAGTATATGGATCGGATTATAATGAAACATTTAGTCCAGTGGTTAAAATGATAATGATGAGAAGCGTAATTGCATGGGCTGCTATGAACAATTGGAAATTGTATCAAATGGATGTTAAGAATGCATTCTTGAATGGCAAGTTGCATGAGGAAGTCTATATACAGCAACCAGAAGGTTATGTGCATCCAAAGTATCCTGACTATGTATGCAAGTTAAAGAAAGCGCTTTTTGGTTTGAAACAAGCACCAATAGCATGGTGTGAACGATTCACTAAGAAGTTATTGGATCTAAAATTTATGCAATCAAAGGCTGATTATTCACTGTTTGTATGGAATCAAGGAAGTGAAACGATTCTATTAGTGATGTATGTCGATGATTTGATCATTACTAGTGACAATGAGAAGAGGATTGCTGATTTGAAAAAGCAACTGAAATCTGAATTTTTGATGTCGGATTTGGGAGAGCTAAAATAATTTTTGGGAATTGAAGTAACTTCAATGAAAGAGGGAATTTGGATGATACAACGTAATTATATGCTAGAAGTGCTTGTGAACCTATTGATACACCACTTGATGTTAATATTAAGCTTATGGATGATGCGAAGTACTTGCATGATGCCAATATGTATAGAAAAATGGTTGGAAGTTTGATTTATGTAACAAAAACAAGACCGGATTTGAGTTTTGTAGTTGGTTTGGTGAGTCAGTTTATGCATAAACCATGTAGAGTGCACTTGGATGTAGTGCGACGCATATTGCAATATGTGAAAGGAACATGTAATGTTGGCTTGTTTTATGAGAGAAAAGTTCAGCCATGTATATATGCATACACAGATGCAGATTGGGAAGGAAATGTAATGGATCGAAGGTCAACGAGTGGATTTTCATTTTTTCTTGGAAGTGCAATCATTTCTTGGAGTATCAAGAAGCAACCAACTGTTGCTTTGTCAAGTACCGAAGCTGAATATAGAGGCATTACACAAGCCGTCTTTGAAGCAACATGGATTAAATACCTACTCGAAGACATGGGATTCTACATCGACAAAAAGGTAGTCATCTATTGTGACAATGTGAGTAGCATTATGCTATCGAAGAATCCAGTTTATCATGCGAGATCGAAGCACATCGAAGTTCATTATCACTTTGTTCGTGAGAAGGTCATCGAAGGAGAAGTGGAGCTGATCCACATCAGCACTAGAGAACAAGTGGCGGATATCTTCGCCAAATCTCTTCCCAAAGACAAGTTCATTTACTTTAGAGAAGCTTTAGGAGTTAGAAAGCTTTAGTTTGTATCTAGATTTCATTTCATGTTATTTCATCTTGTATGGACATATGTATTTCTTTCATTTTGTATTGAAGCTCATGTTGAGCTTGAGGGGGAGATTTGATGATGTGGCATATGTTTATGTTAAAAACCAAAATAAACAAAATCTGAAGGTAGTTCACCGCCACTACTGTGCGCACAATTTTCAGAATTTCCTTTCTCTCTCTTTTCTCTCTCATCTCTGCATGTGCAGATCGTCGCCATAGTTGCGCGAGAGCTCTACAGGAGTTCTACAGTACAAAATGTGGATCTTCCACATATGCTTCCTTTATTTCCTAAAGCAATGAGCTTTCTAGAGTTGTAAAGCTCATTTGATACACTATCTATGATAATGCATCAGCTACTATATTCTCTTTGCCTCTTCTATATAGGATTTCTTGTATGCCCCAAAGATCTAGGTGACTACAAAAGCACTTGAGTGTATGGTGATATGTGTATACCTTAAATTTTGCACCATAAAGATAGTGTCTCTAGACTTTAAGTGCATGCACCACTACATACAAATCCTATTCATGTACTAGCCAATTGCATTGTGAACTACTCAACTTCTTGCTTTCAAATGCGATTGGCCTACCATCTTGGATCAAGAGTGCCCCTATGGCTATGCCACTAGCATTTGTCTCTAACGCAAATGGTTTCTATGCATCTACCGCTTCGAGTATAGGAGACTCTAAAAAAAAACTTGATTTAGAGTATCAAAACTTTCTTGCTGCTCTTGATTCCATGCAAATCAAACTTTGCCTTGAAGCAAGTTTGCCATAGGCGCTCTTATGAATGAATAAGAGGAGATGAATTTTTGATAAAAATCAAAAAGTCCTAAAAATGATCGTAACTACCCGTCATCAAGAGGAGTAGGCCAAGATAGAATAAGTGAGACCTTCTTGGGATCCATCTGGATCCCATCGGATGATACCACATGTCCTAAATACTCTATCTCTCGAAGAAATAATTGAGTCTTTTCTCGATTTACAAACAACTTATTTTCTTTTAATTTATTTAATACTAATCTCAAATGACTTTCATGCTCAAGAACAGACTAACTATAGACTAGAAAATCATCAAAAAATGCCACAACACACTTTCCAATGAACGATCATAGAATATCATTCATTAACATCATAAAAGTAGCAAATGCATTAGTTAAACCGAATGGCCTGACTAAGTCTCATACTGCTCAAAACGGGTCCTTAAAGTTGTTTTATATACATCATGATATTTTATCCTAATTTGATGGTAGCCACTCTTTAAATCTATTTTGCTATATACAAGGGCTCCACCTAGAGCATCTAAAAGATCATCTATCCTAGGCATGGGATATATGTGCTGATGCTAATCTTATTGAGTGCTCGATATTCGATGCACTTCCTATAAGATCCATCTTTCTTCATCATGAGAAGAACTCGTTCCTAGTACCAATTTGATCCTATGCTCAATGTTCCCGCAAGGAGCTAAACCTGAAGGTAATTCTTTCAAGAATAATTCTTGGAATTCTGCTCTTACTTTTTCCCGAAGTTCTTGAGCATTCCAACTAGAGTTTCCATGATTGCATGAATCCATCATAATACAGGATGATTACACAAAATAAATAAAATAAATATACTTGCAATCAAACTTGAGTAATTTGGTGGCAGTTACCAATCGTGTCTCTTGGAGATTTGGTTCTCCATAAATCAGTAATTGCCTCCCCTTATTCTCAAACTTATACACATGTGAAGCAAAGCCGATGAGTGGTCGTTTCCTAGCATGTCAGTTCTTACTTAGGAATACATCAAAACGTGCCAATCTAGCTATCTAGAATTCCAATCTGTCCTCATAGTATTGGATCTGAATGGGCAAACCAACCACTCATCGGTCCCAAGTCTCAGCCCCTTTCTTGTTGGCTAACTCTACTATGTAGGCATATTCTGATTGCATAGTCTCCAAGTGTAGCCTCCTCACTAGTCAGGAAATCATCACATTATGCATTGGCCTAGTGTCAAAGAGTATCTTGATAGACTGTCTTGCCACGAATCCCCTCATGACAATGAGCTCTATGTCTAAAAACTAGTATCCTTGCCATGCCATTGGTGAAAAGCACAACATCTAATAGAGTAGGAACCTTCTTCATGACCGTCATGGCCAGTATGGGAGATGATATCTGGGATGGGGAATCTCCAAAGTCCTCAGCTCCATCACTCCCTACCTAAGTGGGATTAATAACTATGGTGGCTATTTTCTTTTTCTTAGGACAATCCTCGAAAAGGTGTTACCCTAGAGACCTATATCCTAACCCCTCTTTCATTGCCTTCTCTTTTTGCTGAGGGTAAGAATAGACTTGTTATTTTCCCTTACAGCCAAAGCAGACACTTTCCTTTTCCCTCTTGAAACTATCGTGATCATATGCACTTTCTTAGCCTCTGTAGAAGGCCATGCACTGATCAATCGAGGAGTAGATATGGGGAAGGGTCAGCTTATCTTATTCCATGAGGATCTATGATCCAAGGATCCTATGCCCCTTTGGCCATCCTCGTAGACTAAAGCCATCGTCATCTTCTATGCCAAGGAGTGACATCTTTCCTTCCTCACCAAAGGTCTACTAGCTTCCCTTAGTCCTAAGATGAACTTGTGGACTTGGAGAAACTCAAGGCTAGTATCAGGTACTTTAATAAGTACCTCTTTGTACTTATCTAAGTACTCCTGAATGTTTTGGTTCTTCTAGCTGATGAAGAACCTAGCACTCTAAACCTCTCGTAAGCAGTACGAAGTTATTGTAGAACAAGCATTTGAATTGCTCCCAAGCCATGGGCTCTTTCTTGTCTTGTTCATGAGGCTACGTCCATGAGGTTATAAGTGGCCTACTGAATTGCATGCCTATCATCCATGATATGGCATAAACGAAAGCACTCCTCCCACTTGCTAAGTCACTCCTCAATAGCATCAACAGTCCTCACACTAGTCGATCCATGATATCTAGGCGGCTTGAGGTCCTTAAGCTGCCATTGGGCCTCTCTGACTAGTATGCTATCTCTAGGGGCTTTTGGAGCTTGATGTTGACTTGGAGCATCTACCTCCATCCCTGATAACTCAGTCTCAGGTGTCACTTCCTCTTTCTTGGAGCCACATATGTGCTCCAAGATGCCGTGAAGTGTGCTCTCTAAATGTGTTATCCTAGCACTCATGGTCTCTATGGGCTCTGAAGTGCACTCAGCCATGAGTGTATGAGTCCTAACAGTTGAATAGGGTCCTTAATCCATGCTTCTCTTTTTATGGTTTTATGATTTGTATGTTTTGTTTTTATTTTTCGTGATCTATGTATACCTAAAATATCCAAGTGGCAATGGAAATAGATGAATCACAAGCCTTTGCATAATAAAAATAACAAAAAATTAAGTTTTAGTATGCTTTATCTATTTCTTATGCATATGCATGTTAAATGCTAAAAATGGCGTAGCATAATGACGTAAAAATGAAAATAAAAAAAATGAAACTGAGTACACTACATGCACTTCTCCAAACAAACAGTGATGATAGGCACAATGTATATACAAAGATACCAAACAGCATTACATGCCCTTGCAATAACCCTCCTGCTTGTGGCAAGGTATAATGATAAGAATGTCTTATATTTTCCAATCGTATCTGCAAAACCAAGTGCTAGTTGTACCTGCAACACTACTTTCATGCAAAGTGCAAAGCTAAACAAGCTTCTAACTAATTGTATACTATGTATGCAATGCAAAATGCTTGTCCTATGTGCACAATGATGCATGAAGAGAGCAAGAATGCATCAAAATTGACCATAAAACTTATCTTAAGGCCCAAAAGCTTGGTGTGCAGGTGTATGCAGGTGCTAGAGATGATCTCCACACACTTTTCTTGCTTCTCTAAGAGTCTTCCAATGATAATTGTGTCAAAGAAGTGCTCGAATGGGGTCCTCGTTTTCAAATATCCAAGTTTGAAGCTCTATATAGGTTTGAAAACGGATCCAAAGGGCACCTTCTAATCATCTTAGTGAGGAATCCATAACAAGAAAATCATTCAATTTTGACCTGAAATGACCAAGATATGTCCAGATGAGTGGAGCTATGTAGTCTAAATAAGCTCTTTCCCTTTCATGATGATGGGAACAAAGCGAAATTTGAGTATTCCTCTCCTTCTTCCTCTTTGTAGGGTTTTTTCTAGCAGACATGTGTGCCAGCAGGGTTTTATTATCCCACATGAGCTGAGAAAAGTGGATTTGGTGGATACATAAACAACACCATATGCATATTTACTCACAACTCATGGACAAGGGGGTGTAAGTCCTTCCTCCTTAGTGGCGATCACAGGCGACCATCTGTCAATCTCCTCTGTGGTCTAAAATCTCCGTTCAGCATCGTTGGCACCTAGCTGTCTCAAAACCATCCTTTTTCTCGAGCTCATCGACAACAACAGAACGCGTGAGCATGATGATGATGACTCGGCATAAGTCCTGAGGCAACGACCAAACTCACATGCAAACAATCCCAAGAAAATGCTCTAGATACCAAATGTAAAGCCTAAAACTTCTCTCTAAGCTTGAAAATCAATAATTAGTGAATGATGTGCATGCCACTCTCCTCCCATCTATTATATCCCCTTGTATTCAAAATAGCAATGATCTAGAATGGTCTAGTGCTACCATGTGGGCATCATGCAACACATCCCCATTACCATTTAATACCTTAGGATATCCCTCGAGCTTGGAAGCTTGGCTATGGCTGGCCCTTGTCCATACACACATGAAGTGGTCTCTATAGACCAATGTCTGACATGTTTCTTGCTAGCTCACTCATTTGCAGACATTAGGATTTTCCCTATGTACTATTCTTTATATATTTCACTTGTTGTATTGTTATTTTAGGTCATTCTTGTACATTCATTGTATGTAATAGAAGAAGAAGAAGAAGAAGATCATTCTTCCTTGCCTCAACCTATGTGTGTGCTCCTCTTTGACTGTTAGAGTGTGTGCCTAAGCTCTCTTCCTTATCTCTTTCCTTGTGACATGGTATCAGAGTGAGTGTGGTTGTAGAGAGCTCGTGGAGAAGGCCGATAGTCAAGAGTATGTGAGAAGACGTGGAGAAAGCATGATGCACAAATGACCTCATATTGCTACAAAATTTAGCATTAAGGTAGAATGCATCAAGATATTTTTGGGAGTTATCCCTTTAGGGTCACTTGTTTTTGTCAAATTTCTCTTTGGGATCCATCTCGACCTGTGTTTTGAGGCTATAAGGTGGGCCCCACAAAAAAATCAGGTTAGTTTGCAAAAATATAACTTGCATCCTCTTTGAAAACACTCATATATTCGAGATGCATAATTTCAAGCAATTTTTTCTATTGTTCTTACATGAGAACTCTTTTTGGCATCATACTATCACATCACAATGCGACAGTGTTCAAGCAGAAGTACTACTTGTAGTGGTTTTACAGTGTTGTGAATTACTGCAGAAATGACAAACAAAGATGGAATGAGTTAGCTTATGAGCAATAAGCTAGACAAGAATAAATTCCATGCTTGCAAACTCAGAATGACGAATTTTCTTATGGGAAAAAGCTACTAGAAGGACATTGAAGGAGGGAACAAAAATGCTATGCAATTACTAGAGAGGAATCGAGCTGTGGACCAGCTAAGAGCATATGAGGAATGGAATCAAGGAGCACTAAAGTTAATGTATTGGATATCTTTTAGCATACAAGATAGCATATGAGGAATGGAATCAAGGAGCACTAAAGTTAATGTATTGGATATCTTTTAGCATGATTGGGCACATATAGGATGCCAAGACTCCGAAAGAGGCTTGGAATAGTTTGGTCACGTTGTATGAGACCAATACAAAGGCATGGAAATTGCAACTCAAGAACGAGCTGCATACATTGGAGAAAAAAGGCATGTCAGTAAGTGACCACATCCTAAAAATCAAAAGCATATGTCAATCACTTGCATCTATTGGCGAGAATGTAGATGATGATGATAAGATGGAAGTGTGCCTTCCTAGTTCAAGAGCTTCTTATAAGTAGTTCAGAACTTCTATACAGATGAGGTAAAATATTCAAATTTTGCTAATCTGGTGTAGAGGATAGTTTTGAGGCAAGGGAAGCCAAAGAGGCTGCAGAAATTTCCAAAGAAATGATGTAGGTAATGACAATAAAGGATGTGGGAATTGTGGTAAACCTAGATACTTTGAGCGTGATTGCAGGTTGAAGAATCAAAATAACAAAAGGGAGCAAAAAAACTATGTATCCACGTGTAGATGATTCTAAGAAGTTTTTCATGGTTCAACATCATATGATGAATATGATGTTTGCTGATGTTTCAATATCGAATGGTAATGTCTAGTAAATTGATTCAACAAGTGATGACACATCACACCCTATCAAGCATACATGAAACATAGCATTGTCTATGGAGGACGGGAAGGTAAAACAACTTGCTTATGTGATGCATGTTCCAAATATAAAAAAGAATTTGGTTTCTACTGGACAAATGGTTGACCAAGGATTACAAGTCACGTTCAATGCTGACGGTTTATATATAGAAGAGTAAAATCAAGATGGATGATTGATTGCGAAAGAAAACAAAGTGGGTAGGATGTTCACCTTAAATGTGAAAATTCCTGAAATGAATGCAACCATGTTTGCAAAAGGTGCAGGAGTTATTATGGATATAGAGATCTGGCACAAACAAATTGGACATGCAAACTTGCAGAGGTTGAAATTGATGCAATCAAAGGAGATTGTCAATGGACAACCAAATTTCAAATTTTCAGAAATGCAAAAGGTATGTGCAACATGTCAATTTGGTAAAGAACCAAGAGCATCATTTTTGCATGACAAGAATGTTAGTGAGGATGTGCTAGAAATAGTACATATAGATGTTTGGGGTCCTAGAAAGACCACATCTATGGGTAGTTGTAGGTTTTATGTTACCTTCATTGATGACCATACACAAAAAGTATGGGTATATTTCATGAAAGAGAAGAGTGAGGTGTTCAATCACTTCCAAAATTTTAAAGCTATGGTGGAAAAGCAGATAGGGAAGTACATTCAAACATTAAGATCTGATGGAGGAGGTGAATATATGTCAAATGAGTTCAACAACTTTCTAAAAGCTCATGGAATTCGACATCAGTTTTCATGTAGGTACACACCACAACAGAATGGCATTGTTGAACATAAAAATAGACATACTATAGAAATAGCAAGAGCCTTGACGGCTGAGAAGAATATGTTTATTCTTATTGGGTAGAAGTTGTGCACACTACTATATATATCATAAACAGGACTTTGACTACTGTTGTACATCAAGTCACACCTAAATAGAAGTTCACAGGTAAAAAGACAAACTTATCACATATGAAAGTTTTTTGTTGTATTGGATATATACATGTTCCAGATGAGTTGAGGACAAAGCTTGATCCAAAAGCTAAAAAAATTTATCTTCATTGGATATTCCCTTGAGCAGAAGAGATATAAATGTTATAACCCACTCACGTGACATGTAAAGGTAAGCAGAGATATGGTTTTTGATGAAATTTCAAGCTTCTATATAGATGCCAAAGATGCTATGGATGAGGACATGGTTGTACTTTAGGGAAACGATACATGGAAGATGGTTCCATTGCCACAAGGAAAGAAACCCATAGGTTACAAGTGGGTTTACAAGGTAAGGCACAATGTTGATGGTAGCATAAGCACGTACAAAGCATGATTGGTAGGGAAAGGATATGCACATAAATATGGCATTGATTATGAGGAAACATTTAGCCCTCTAGATAAAATGTCTACTGTCAAAATGCTTGTTACAATAGCTACAAAAAAAGTATGGACTTTGCATCAGATGGATGTGAACAATGCTTTCCTACATGGTGAGTTATAGGAAGAAGTATACATGGACTAGCCACAAGGATATAAAGATTCAAACCACCAAGAATATGTTTGCAAAAAGCTTTGTATGGACTTAAACAAGCCCCTTGTGCTTGACATGCAAGGATTGGTGACTACTTAACCAACATTGGATATTCTATGTGTGATGCGGATCATTCATTATATGCAAGGAAGGGTGATGATGGCATCATGATTATGACTATCTATGTTGATGAAGATTATAGTGGTGATAATGAAGAAAACATTAAAGAGGTAAAGCAACTCCTTATGCAAGAATTTGATATGAAAGATCTTGGTGTGCTGCATTATTTCTTGGGCATTGAGTTTATACATACAAAAATAGGTGTATGGACGTCACAAAGGCAATATGTCTTGAGTATACTACAAAAGTATGGCATGGATGATTGTAAGCCAATTTCTATGCCACTATATCATAATTTGAATTTGGATACTAAATCAGGTGAAGCATTGAAAAATGCTACTATGTACAAGAAAATTGTGGGAAGTCTGATATATCTCACAATTACAAGGCCTCATCTAAGCTACACTATTAGACTTGAAAGTCAATTGATGTAGGCTCCCAGGACGATGCATTTTGATGCTCTAAGGCACACTCTATGTTATGTGAGTGCTTCTTTGGATTATGGATTGTTTTATGAAGCTCATGTAGATTCACAAATTTATGGATACATTGATGTAGATTGGCCAGGTAGTATTCTAGATATAAGATCTACTAGTGGCTTTCTATTCTCACTTGGAAGTGTAGCTATTACATGGAGCAGCAAGAAGCAACCACTCGTGCTTTCTCAAGTATAGAGGTTGAGTATAGAGGTGCTCCAATGGTAGCATGTGAAGCATCCTTGCTAGATATGCTTCTTGCAGATTTAGGTGTGGAAGTGCAAAAGCATGTCAACATCTATTGTGATAATCTTAGCATCATAGAGTTAGCATGGAACCCTATTTTTCATGCTAGAACAAAGCATATTGAGGTACATTATCATTTCATCATAGAAAAGGTATTAGCAGGTGAGATTGACCATTTTTATGTAAGGACAGATGAGCAAGTTGCTCATGTTTTCACTAAAGCACTTGGAGCTAAGAAGTTGAAGAAGTTTCAAAAAATGCTTGGATTACACGACATGACATTGAGCTTGAGGGGGAGTGTTGAGATATCAAGCTCAACATGTGATAATCCAGGATGACATGTATCACTTTCTCATCTTGTTGACATGTATAGTGGTCACACCAGTATATGTTAGGGATCCTTCATTGAGCTTTACTAGATTTATCTATCGAGAGTGATGGCACATTCGTTTCTTTCTAGCTCACTGATTCGTGAACATTAGGATTTTCCTTATGTACTATTCTTTATATATTTCACTTGTTGTATTGTTGTTTTAGGGTCATTATTGTACATTCTTTTTATGTAATAGAAGAAGAAGATCATTCTTCCTTGCCTCAATCTGTGTGTGTGCTCCTCTTTGATTGTGAGAGTGTGTATATGAGCTCTCTTCCTTATCTCCTTCCTCGTGACACATATGAGGCTTTGCATGGTCGCAAGCCATCTGTTGCTTATCTTCGTGTCTTTGGTTATCTAACATATGCATTAGTGCTTGAACAACAACACATGAAATTGGATGATGAAGGAGTTAAATGTATTTTTGTTGGGTATAGTTTTGAAAGCAAAGGCTATCATCTATATCATCCACAAACTAAATGCATTTTGGTTCATCGTGATGTTGTTTTTGTGGAAGATGCAATTCAACCATTATTTTTATGTACCAAGGAGATATTAGTTAGCTCCAAAGATATGTATGACACTTTGCTACCTCTTCTTATAGGTGGATAGTCTAGTGCTGAGGCAATTTCTCAGCCTTTGTAGGTTCCACATGATGATGCAAATCATTTCATTTTTTATGCAGATTTACATGATACGCTTTTGATGAGAGGTATGATATAGAGGAGGCTAAACCTATGCCTAAGTGGTTGGTGCAAACTTTGTGAGATAGTAAATTAGATGCACATGTGTCATATTGTAGTCGTTCAGGCTCTCATAGTGCTTCTTCTGCATCAAGTTGCTATGTTATGACTACCCCTTGTCTTTGATGCGAATGAGCTTGTTTTGTTTGATGAATTAAAAAAGTCAGAAAATTGGATGGCTGCTATGCAATCAAAATATGATGCTATTATGAAAAATGGTACCTAGCCTTTATGTGAATTGCCTTCTAGCAAGAGGCATTGATTTTGATGAGACCTTTGCTCCTACATGTCAAATGAATATTGTTCATAGCATCTATACAGTTGTAGCTCATCATGGTTGGAATCTACATCAGTTGGACATTAAAACTGCATTTTTGAATGGCGACTTGCATGAAGAAGTGTATGTTTTTCAGCCTCATGATTTCGTGCAAAAAGGACATGAAAAGAAAATGTGCAGGTTGAAAAAGGCATTATATTGTTTGAAGCAAACATGCACTTGGTATGAAAAGATACATGCCTACTTGATTGCACATGGTTTTGAGAATAGTCCATCTGAGAGCACCTTATATGATAAGCATGCAATTGATGTGCTTCTAATCATTCTTGTCTATGTTGGTGACATGTTGCTCATTGGTCCTAATGAGAAGTATATTGCTCACTTGCATGCCTCATTTGAGATATCAGATTTGGGGCATTTGCATGATTATTTGGACATTCAATTTATGCAAGTTGATGGTGGAATAACTTTATGTCAAACAAAATATATTGAAAAATTATTTCATGTTTCGGCCTTGAATACTACAAACCTATTGCCACTCCTATGGAAATAGGTTTATGGTTGAGTTTTCATGATGTTGGAGATGCATTTGATGTTGTTCTCTATCAGCATGCTGATGGATGCTTGATTTACTTATGCGTTACTCGACAAGATATTCATTTTGTTGTCTCACAAATGAGCAGGTTTATGCATCATCGAGGTGTCAAGCATTAGCAGGAGGTTAAGTGCATGTTTCACTACTTGAGTGGTACATGGATACTTGGGATCCCAAGGGGGATCACTACCACTAGATTACATGCTTTTTCTAACTCTCATTGGGCTAGATTCTATGATACTCATGTGTCCACCAGTGGTCTTTGCTTCATGCTTGTTAGCTCATGCATATCTTGGTTGAGCAAGAAGCAGCCTACTATGGCCACTTCTATTTGTGAGGCTAAGTATTAGGAAGCTTTCATAGCGATTGTTGAGTCCATGCAAATCAGACGCCTTATGGATGATTTAGGTCTTGGTCAGTCTTCAGCCACCACCGTCTTTACTAGCACTTAGAGTGCATTGGTAGTTACAAGGAACCCTGTGTTCCATGCTCGCACTAAGCACATTGAGATGCACTATCATTATGTTAGGGAGAGCTTCTCTGTTGGATATATTAGTTTGGTATATGTGCCCACACAGGAGAATGTTGCAGACGTTTTCACTAAGGCTCTACCTAGGGAGAAGTTTAAAGCTTTCGGCAAAGCTTTGGGATAACTTCTTTTTGTGGATTGATTCCACATAGCTTGGTGCTTCCTTATACATGAGTGCGAGCTCCTTGTTCACCGCATCACTCCTAGGGTAGACTTGTTGATATATTTTGGCAATGATGTGTGTGAATACACTAAGACCACTAGGCAATTTTTTCCTTCTTTAGGAGATTTTTTCCCCTAGCTTGTATATAAGCCTATAACCCTAACAAGTCACTTATCCTAAACCTCAAACTCCAACAATGGCAACAATGATTCAAACTCAGATATGGAAAACTATAAATAAAATGGCCCTCTAAATATCCAAGTGAGTAAAGCAGATTTTGTTTCTTCATATGTGAGTCCTAAAGGAGCTAAGGCAATGGAAAACCACAACACAAAATGGTTTCTTTTTAATAGCAAAAACTAAAGGATCCTTGAGGGCTATTATACCATCTTTCCCCATTTAGTCCTCTTCTGATGCCTTATTTAATAAAGCATTGAATGTTGCTGACTCTCTTAAACTATAAAAAATGGATAAAGAATTTTCTAACCATCCTAATTTTCTTTGCCTCAACCATGTAATGGTAAGAGCGCTCTCCAACTCCAAATGAGTCATAAGAGAAAAAGAATGTTTTAAGCACTTATGGTTCCTTGAAAAAGCCTTTGAAATCGAGTCGAAAATAAGATTTCCTCTTTTTTTTTGTTTTGCAATGAACTCTCTTAACATTCTTTCCTTGAATATTAAAGGGGTAATTGACCTCATTAGAGCTAAAGGCCTTAATTGTTAGCTTAAAACTATATCGGCCTTTCCTCATTTTATCTATCTTCAAGAAGTAAAAATTGGTGGAAATAAGCTTAATTCTCATCTCAATATAGTGTCTACTAGTCATGTCTGGCATTACACTAATCATTCAGAAGTTAAAGGTGGCTCTTCTATAGTTTTTAGTTCATATGTTTCTCATTGCATTCAGGATGTCATGTTTAGTAAGGTGAATCAATGGACTGCCATTAAACTTTGTGTCCCTTTTTGTTGTACCATTGTTTGTGTGTATGCTTCTAATTTCAACCCTCTTAGAAAAGAATGTTGGGAAGAAATCAATGACCTTGATGGCCCCATTATTATGGTAGGGGATTTCAACATGGTCACCTTTGTGAATGCTAGATTTGATAATAAAGTGTCCACTATAAGTGGTATTGTGAAAAAGCATTGGTTCAACATGAGCACCAAGCATGATTTGATAGACATTTCTCTTATCACGGGTTTTACTTGGAACAAGAAAAAAAAAGGGCATCGATATCTTGCTGACAGGTTTGGAAGATGTTATATCAATTTCTCTCTTTCCCAAGACTTCTGGGAAGTGAAAACTAATATTGACAACACCTTCTTGTTTTTTTATCATAAGCCCCTTACCATTACTCTTACAAAAGGGTTCCCCTTGTATAGATATGGGTGCCCCCATCTAGATGCTAACACCCTATCCATCCCTAGCTTTAACATTGATCCTTCTCCCTTCTACTGTTGGGAGAAGGCTATTAAAGAAATCTGAAGGCTTTTTACCTACTACAGAAACCTTACTAAGAAGATCAGAGCCCAAAGGAGAAAGAAGATTGAGGATGAGGTAGCTAGGTCTAATAAAGTAATTCTATGATCTAAGGGTCTAGTCGGTTCAGACAGATCTGAAATCAAACAATGTTTGGTCACTCATGTATGGCGAAAGATCTCGAGACTAGACTTAAGAATAAGTTCATATGATCTCTTAAACAAGTGATCCACTTAGCTTAGTGGTTAAGTCTCAAGGTTGTGAAGGAAGAGGTCTTGGGTTCAACCCCCATGGGGAGCATAGGGAGAGCGTTTTATCCAAGGAGCTGTAGAGCCTTCTAACTCAAGTTACCATGAGTTAACTTGAGTCTAGTGGGACTTAACTCGAGTGGCAAGTACTCCATCCACTAGTGGCATCTAGTGAAAGGTACTAAAGTAATGGTAGAGATCACTCCAAATGCTAGTAGGCTAAAGTGGAAGATATTAAAGGAGTGGAGGAGATTGTACATGCACTTGTGGACTCTAGTTACACTTGTCGACTCTAGTTACACTTGTGGTCATGGTTGATTCAAGGAGATATATATATATACATGCATAAGGTTGGGAGGAGATTCATCTCTCTAGCATGTGGTGGTGATCATAATCTTGCATTTGGTGGTGATTGTAATCTTGCAAGATGG
Source organism: Ceratopteris richardii (assembly GCA_020310875.1). Classification (NCBI taxonomy): domain Eukaryota; kingdom Viridiplantae; phylum Streptophyta; class Polypodiopsida; order Polypodiales; family Pteridaceae; genus Ceratopteris; species Ceratopteris richardii. The sequence continues at coordinate 41,943,613 of CM035426.1, forward strand.
TATGGGACATCTGACCATGGGATGATAAATATATTTTATTCCTAAAACTAATCTTGAAGTTAGATTTGATCCTCAAGGGAATTAAAACTTCAAAGGAGAATTTTAAATTCAAGGAGGATAATATAATGATCTCACGATACTTCAAGATCAAGTACATATGAAGATAAAAAGTAAACAACTTCCAAGACCTTCTTTTTCAAATAGGACAAAGACTTGTTCTTATTTGAGTTATGAAACACTTCAAGATAAAGTGTTGTTGATTTGGAAATACTTGATAAAGTTTTGAAGAAGTAGGACTTTGACATTGAAATAATCCTTTCAACTTATGAATAAACTAACTAAGTTAAGCACTAAGCTCCTAATGTAACTTGGTAAATTCAATCCTTGAATCAAATCAATGCACAAGAATTGCATTTCCAGTAAATAGTCATAATGATTGAATATAGGCATGAACTTGGTCTCAAGTGAAGTATTTTTTGAGTTAAAACTCATCAATAGAACCTCAATGGGTCTACACACTAATGTTGGATACCACACAAGTACCTTGTGCTTGGATGATGTTTTAGATTTACTCTATGAATCTTTTTGAGAAATCCAATTTATTTCTCTTAAAGATAGGAAAAATGCTTTAATAGCTTGTTTGAAATAGATCTTTTAGTAGTTAAAGTCTTGATTCATCTAGAATTTGAATCATAGAAAGTTTACATATCTTCGAAGTTTGATTTGGTTGTACAGAGTTTAAGTTCTTTCTTTTCGCTTTGCGAATCTTTCAACTTTGACTCATATATGGTATCTAATTTTTTTCCACAAAAGTCGAAGGTTAGTCGGTTAGAACCAGGAAACTTAATTAAACATCCCAGATAGATGTTTTGTACAAGAACCTTTTCAATCTTCAAAAGATGATAAGTTAAAGTCAACTTATTTATTTGAGTTTGCTTCAAGTTATATAGCATAAATGACTTTCTAGAATTTAGTCCACTCTAGAAAAGAGAAGTTATGAATTGCTCATAAGATTGACAATTCCCAGGAACTTTTAATTAAAGTCTTTGAGAAAAGTGTCCTTATGTGGACAATTTTCATTTTGGATTTGACTTCGTCAAGTTAAAGTACGGTTGACCCAAAGTAAATGGCAAACTTTCTCCTACATTTTACATAGGATTTTCAAGCCCATTAGGACAATGTAGTCCTCCAAGCGGGTGAAAAAATCAAGTAAATGTTGGTTGAAAGTAAACCATAGTACAAGAATCCAATTTCAATGTTTGGGACAACCAAATTTTTAGTTTTCCCAATCAAATTCAAGTGAATCAAGAGTTCTCAAACTCTTTTGATGGATAAGAAATCCCACTTAAATTACTATGTCCATGCACTAGTCTTGCCCAGAAATGGACTAGTAATTGGAATCCACCCATTTCGCATGTTTATGCCTAGATCGCACATCGAGAAACAATGAAGTAGCTAGGGATGTTTTTAGATCCACCGTTATTATTCATTCATTACTTTGTACTTTGAACAGTTCATCAAATTACAAATCAAGATGGTGCTTTGAATCATTTGGGCAAGGATCCCACCACAAAGATGAAACATGTTTTTTTTATTTTTAAAACATGAGGCTTGGGGTTTGCCTTTGGTAATATGAATAGGTTTATTTTTTAGGACGAATATATTTCCCCAGGGGGGAAGAATATAATAAAGTAAGTGTATGATCTAAGGGCCCAATCGATTAAGATAGATCTAAAATCGGACGCCATTTGGTCATCCGTGTATGGCCTCAGATCTCGAAACTAGACTTAATCATAAGTTCATAAGCTCTCTTAAACAAGTGATCCACTTAGTCTAGTGGTTAAGCCTCAAGGTTGTGAAGGAAGAGGTCTTGGGTTCAACCCCCATGGTAAGGAGAGTGTTTTGCCCAAGGAGCTCTATAGCCTTCTAGCTCAAGTTAACATGAGTTAACTTTAGCCCAGTGGGAGTTAACTCGAGTGGCGAGTACACCAACCACTAGTGGACTCTAGTGGAAGGTACTAAAGCAATGGTCAAGATCACTCCAATCTAGTGGAAGATATCAAAGGAGTGGAGCATATTGCACATGCACTTGTGGACTCTAGTTACATTGGTGGTCCTCGTTGGTTCAAGCAACTATATATACAGGCATATGGTTGGAAGGAGAGTCATCTCTCTAGCATGTGGTGGTGATTGTAATCTTGTGTTTGGTGGTGATCCTAATCTTGCACTAGGTTTGTGGATCCTAGACCCTCCGAGTGCTTAATTGAGATTTAAAAGAAGCTAAAATATGAATAATATCTAGAAGCTAGTATGAATCTTTCCTCTTCAAGAGAATTCTAGGATGAGAAGTTGGATAGAAGTAATAAGTGGATGTATTTTTTGTTTAGAAAAAAAAAGAAAGTGTGTGAATATCCCCTTATTAACCAAGAGGAATGGTGGAACTTCTATCAACGTTGAGGAGAATTTATAGGAGTCCTTAGGCTTCTTTACTGATGTTTTTTCTAGTTCTCCCAAGTAGGGAGAGGACATCCATAGAGCTAGAACTACCATTGCCCTAAAGAGAAAAAAATGATCTCTCTTAGCTTGACATCTTTCCTAGACTTGCCCCTCACTTCTAATGAGATTAAAGAAACCATTAGTAAATTAACTTGTAAATCCTCTAGTATTGATGGGGATTCCTAATGAATTTGTCTTGTCTCTTAAAGAATTTTTGACTCTCTACCTTCTCTTGAACTGAAATGAGACTTCTAGGAGAGTTACTCTTCCTATTCACATGAACATAGGAGTAATTAGAGTGATAAATAAAAAAAAAGTAATAAAGAGAATTTGAACGATTGGAGGCTAATTACTTGCCTAACCACAATTTAGAAAATTTTCTCTTCCGCTAGAGATTGAGTCCTTTGATGAATCAAATCATCCTTCCTGAATAAAAAGGGTTCAATAAAGGTAGATTCATTTTGGATGCTATTATCTCCCTTTGGGAAGGGTTTGAGTGTGCCTCTGAGTTGAACCAATAATTCTATTTCTTTTTAATTGACTTTGATAAGTCTTATCTTAGAATAGAGTGGGAATTTCTATTGTAATCCCTTCATGACATTGGACTAGGGAGAACTATCATAAGATATGTTCACTTTGGTAATCCCTACTCTAAGGTTTCCATTATTGGTCAATTAATTCAACATTTTAAACTTTGTAGATCCATTTGATAGTGTTGCCCTCTATCTCTCCTTCCTTTTTCCATTTCTAGTTATGCTTTGGGTTGGTTAGTCAAAGATGCCATGAATAAAGGGGAAATCAAAGGTATTTTCATTCCCAAATCTCCCTCTCAATTAGGGATTCAAATGTTTGTTGATGATTGTTGGCAGTAGCCAGAGGTACAGACACCAAGGAAGCATGTAAAGGCAGAGCACAACGAACTAGCAGGGAGCCAAATAGATTATTTTTCAAACAAATACTTTTCAAAAACTCTCAATAGTGATTTTCATCACTCATATACCATATGTAACATAGAAAAACCCCTTTTGTAATTAGTAGATCCACTTTGTGCAAGCCGAGGCATCCTCGAGCTTGAGGAGCTTAGGTAGAATGAGCCTACAAATTTTGGTTATTTTTAGACCTTGTTTACCCTTGCAAATAGCACCTAGAACCTATTTTTTAACTATGCCAGTCATTAAATGTGAAACCGGTCAAAACTAGTCTAAAAACTATAAATAAAGATAGAGAGCTCATTTTTTAGGTTAGCTTGTATGAGTAGAGAAGATCTTAGAGCTATCATCAGCTTGTAATTGAGATCTTGAGAATAGAGTCTATTTTCCTACCTTCCATTGTGTCTTGCTTGTCTCTTCATTGTGTGTGTATATGTGTGTGTGCATCTCTATGCTTCTCACCTTCACTCTCACTACATCTCAAATTCATGATCTTCATATCGCTCCTATCTCTTCCACGGATTGACATTAAGGAGGTGGAGCTTCTTAACGTGGTACTTGTGAAGAGATGGATAGGTATGTGCTTGAAGATGAAGAGGTGTTGCAAAATCCTTGATCTACACCAGCCAAATGAACTCCAGAAGTATATGGTGGGCCCTTTTAGCTTGCCAATGGATGTATTAGACACCCTATGTACCTTGGAAGATCACTCTCAAAAAGATAGATCAAAACAGATAAGTTGGAGTTAGCTCAAAGGTGAAACCTTGCTATTCTTGGTTCATACACCTGTCCAGTGTTTTACATAATTCTCTGAGCACCGCAGCAATTAGCTTAATTCCTCTTGGGGAAGTCTAGGTAGCTTAAGGAGATAACTTTCAAGAGTACTCTCATCAAAAATAATAATTCACACACTGAGAATGAGTTTTAACAAGTGATGACATCATCCGGATTTTCACGGGCTACTACAGTTTGAGACTAGTGAGCAAAAAAATAAAGATAACTCACACTATAGGAATCCAATGATTATGAACATTTGTATGGTTATACTATACAGTACTCTGAATCCCACAAGCTTTAAATCACTGAATTTGGATAAGTAACCACTGAGAAACACCTCTGACAAGATGAGTGCAAAAGTCAGGTACCTGACAGAGAAGTGAAAATGCACAGACATTGTTGACTTCAACTGAACATAACTGAAGATGGAAACATCCAAATGACATGAAAATTTGTGAGTATATAGAGCTAACTTTACCAAGTTAAATTACTGAAAATGATGCACCAAGCTCAGAGAAAACATCTCTGCAAGCTGACTGAGAAAAACTGAGAGTAATGGCAGTGAGTAGTACACTTCACAAGAACATGGAAATATGAACCCAAATGATAATGAAAATGAAAGTATATTGCTTGAAAAATACAATGGACTTACTGATACATATGTGTGCCTTGTAATCACACCTTGATATGGCATAAAGCTCAGCTCTTGGAGGTCTTCACATAGGTCTCTCTTGTTGGTGCAGATCAATCACCAATTGAAGTTTGGAAGACAAAAGATGAAGATAAGATTAATTCTTGAAGCATAGAAGAAGGATACATTCACAGAGTGAAAGACATGTACACATATGTACATTAGTTAAGACATAGGTTACTTATATTTATGCTTTGACATAAGTATGTACATATTTGCCTATAAATACTTTGGAAAAATGTCGGGGCAATAGGAGGAGAGACAAGAAGAGACAATAGGAGAGTATGAGAATATTGAATTTGTAAGTTGTAAGACTCAATAGAGTTCATAGGAATGAGAAGAAGTCTCTCTCACAACTCAGTTGTAAATTTCTGAGAAATAGAAGAAAAATTGCGCCCGATGTTTCTGTGTTTTCTCCTCGTGTAGTAGATCTTTTGTGAATTTCTTTTCGAGATGTCTAAGTCCATAGTTAACCAATCTATGGCTAGAGTTTGACAATCTAATTGTGATCAGGCTAAGAGAATTGTGTGTAGGAACATTTACATGTGAAAAAGTATTCACTGGTTCCTGAAACAGGCGCAAATTTCGATCTTAATGATTTGATCATTTCTCACTCCACAGTTTAAAGTTTTGTGCAAGTAAGCACTCAATCTTTAAGTTGGAAGGTAAGCTACTGTGGCTAAAAGCATTTGCTTAAACGGGTTCTATACTGAGAGAATTAAAGCTAAGAAGTTAGGGGTGTCCAAATCGACTTCTCAGAAGTGCAGATTTAGACATAGGTAACTTGTGAAGTAGATTTCTCAAGATCTACTGAATCTTTTGGAGTGATTTGACTTCGAGAAGGTGCGCAATCTTTAGGCGACACCTTGTGCAAAGTTTCATAGAAAACTTTACACATTTACTTAGTCAATGAGCAAGATATATGCAGCAGACTTTCTGAGTAATTTCCTTCTTCACAGTTTAGTCAAGAAATTGATATTTGGTCATTGATCTCTTAAATTGGTGAAGGTTTTGACTTACTCTTGATATAGAGGTGTTCTAAATTCAAGAGTAGGTTGTTCTTTTGGAGATTAACACTCTCCATCAGTGGTATCAGAGCAGGAAGCATCAGAATTGAAGAAAAGGAGGATCCCGACTGCTGAAGCTACAAAGAATTTGACATCTGAAGATTCAAAGGGTGAAAGCTTGCAAGGAAAGCTTGAGAAGGAGATCATACGACATCAAGGAAGTCAAAAGGAGTATCATTCAAAGTAAAGGTAACCTTATACTTTATAAAGGCTGAAGAATTCAATATACAGGTGAAGGAAGGATGGGAGATTCTCTTCAAATAGAGAAGTTGGATAGAGAAAACTATCCTGCATGGTCAATGAGGATGGAAGCTCATCTAATGAGCAAAGATTTGATAGCTTACATTACAGGTGAAGAAGAAAAACCACAATTCAGAGATCCTAGTGTTCCAACTAGGGAGGAATTAACAGATCTGAAGAATTGGATGAAGAAAGATGCTCAAGCTAGGAGTATCATTTATATGGCAGTCAATGATTACTTGCTACCTCACATTAGAGGTCTTGAAAGTGCAAGTGATATATGGAATGCTTTGGAAGAGCATTTCCAAAACACCACAAAGTCAAGGAAGGCATCTTTATGGGCAGAATTTACAACTTTCAAGAAGAAAAATCCATTTCAGATTATGTAACAAGGATGAAAGACATTGCAGATACATTAGGAGCTGTTGATGAAGATATTGAGGAGGATAAATTGGTAAGGCAAATTCTTACAGGTTTGAGAGGTGATGACAAATGGAAGCCATTCATTTTGTCTACAGAATTATCACTTGATCATTTCACTCCCGATTTAAATCAGTTGCTAGGTCATATGCTAACATTTGAGCAGGATGTTAAAGGAGATGGTGACAAAAGTACAGGTCATGCAATGTACTCAAAGGACAAGAAGAAAGCTAACAAAGGAAAGCAACAATCAGGTGAAGATGAAGGCACAACTAGTCAAGCCAACTTCCTAAGAGCTAGAGGAGGTGGCAAAGGTAGAGGAAGAGGCAGGAATAACAAAGATGGAACCAAAGCATGCTGGATTTGTGGTAAGACAAATCATTTAGCTAATGATTGTTGGCATAATAATCAGAGTAATGGTAGATATAATCAAAACTATAATTCAAGAGGAAGAGGTGGCAGAAATCAAAGAGGTAATTTCAGAGGCAGAGGTAGTAGGGGTTACTTTGGAAGAAATGCAGGTAGAGGTTTCCAAAGTCAACAATATAACAATACCTACTACAATTATGCTTCAGATCAAAAGGAAGATTCAACATTGATAATGAATGCAACTTGTGAAAGGCAGAATGAAGATCAAAGAGTCTTCTATATTGATTCAGGGTGTAGCAATCACCTGAGTGGTAATATAGCCTTGATGACTGATTTGGAGAATAAGGTATCTAATCATGTTGTTCAAACAGGTGACAACACAAAGCACAATGTGAAGTCAATTGGATCAGTGAAGGCCAAGGATGGTAGCACCTTATTGAGTAAGGTCTTGTATGTTCCTACAATTCCTAAGAATTTGATAAGTGTAGGACAAATTGTGGAAAAAGGTTATGAAGTAAGGTTCACTAATGAAGGAGTGTTTGTGGAAGACCCTAGCAATGGGTATAAACAAATTGTTTCAGGGAAGAAAGAAGGAAGATTGTTCACATTGAAGATTCAAGGTAATGTTGGTCATGCCTTGTTCACTTATGGAGGACATAAGATCTCTGAGTTAGATCTTTGGCACAAGAGACTTGGACATTTCAATGAAAGAGGTATTAAAGACATGATTAATAATGGTTCAGTGCTTGGATTGCCTAATGTTGCAGGTCAACATATGACATACAGATGTGAGGCATGTCAATTAGGTAAGGCTCATAAGCAATCCTATTCCAAGCATGGGTTTATGTATTCAGAGAAACTTGAGTTGGTACACACAGATGTGTGGGGACCATCAAAGGACTTCAGTATCAATGGTTCAAGGTATTATGTGATTTATGTTGATGATGCTACCAGATGGATCACTATCTATGTGATCAAAGATAAGTCAGAAGTATTCAATACTTTCAAACATTATCATATGTATGCAGAGAGAATTACAGAACATAAGTTGAAGAGACTAAGGTCAGATGGAGGGGGAGAGTATTTCTCTAATGAGTTCAGTGATTACTTGTGGAATGCAGGTATAAAAAGAGAGGTTACTTGCAGGTACTCTCCTCAACAAAATGGTGTAGCAGAAAGGAGGAATAGGACTCTTGTTGAGTTTGCAAGGTCCATGATGAAGGAGAAAAATTGCCCAAATTATTTGTGGGCTGAGGCTGTAAATACAGCCACTTATTTGTTCAATAGGCTACCTTGTAAAGCTTTGCAGGGTATGACATCTTATGAGGCATGGTGGGGTAAGAGACCTACACTAGACCATTGCAAAGTATTTGGATGTTTGGCCTATGCATATGTGCCATCACAATTAAGGCACAAATTGGAACCTAAAGCTGAAAAATATGTGTTTATTGGTTATGATGATAAGCATATGGGATACAGGTTGTGGAATCCATCCACAAAACATTTTCTTGTATCAAAAGATGTTACAATTGATGAGCAAGGTACTTGGTATGCAGGTACTATCAATATTAATACAGATGATGAAGAAATTGTGAGCCAAAGGAAAGGTAAATCAAAGGTTCAGATATTTGATGAGCAAGAGAATAATGAAGTGCAGGTTGAAGTGGAAGAAACATCAAGATTTGATCCTGAATGTGAAGAACCAGAAACCTCAAGAAGTGGAGAACTTAGGAGGTCTACAAGGAACAGATGGCAACCTACAAGGTATAGCTATGATACTTCATTTTTGACTACTAAGGATTATGCATACATGGTTAAAGCAGATGAAGACCCTTCTACATATGAAGAGGCAAAAGGTAAAGAGATTTGGGAAAAAGCTATGCAGGAAGAATATGATGCATTGATGGAGAATCAAACATGGGATTTGGTTCCAAAGCCAAATAGCCAGAAGATCATTGGATGTAAGTGGGTTTATAAGACAAAAAGATTTGCAGATGGAAGTGTGTCTAGGTACACAGCTAGACTTGTTGTCAAAGGGTTTGCTCAGACATATGGTGCTGACTATGATGAGACTTATAGTCCAATGGCAAAGATGAAAACCATCAGGACACTTAAAGCAATTGCTGCATGTAAAGGTTGGAAATTGTGTCAATTAGATGTGAAGAATGCTTTTTTGAATGGTTACATTTCAGATGAAGTTTTCATGGAGCAACCTCAAGGATTCAGAGATGGAAGATATCCAGATCATGTGTGTAAGCTCAAGAGAGCTTTATATGGCTTGAAGCAGGCCCCAAGGGCATGGAACTATAGACTTGTAAAGTTCTTAAAAGAGCTTGGATTTCAAGTATCAAAAGCAGATAGTAGCTTGCTTGTCAAAGCAAGTGATGATGGGTTTATTTACATGTGCATATATGTTGATGATATAATACTTACAGGTACAGATGAGAAAGGCATACAAAGTCTAAAGAAGCAAATGGAGAAAGAGTTCAAAATTAGTGATTTGGGAGACTTGTCATACTTCTTGGGCATGGAGATTTCATACACTCAACATGGAGTGTATGTGACTCAAGAAAGGTATTTGAGGAACTTGTTAATCAAGTTTAAAATGGATGATTGCAAGGTAGCACCTACTCCAATGGAGGTGAATCACAAATTAAGCAGATTTGGAGGTGAAGAATTCAAGGACATGAAGCAATATCAGACTTTGGTTGGTAGTCTTATCTATGCTACATTAACTAGACCTGATTTATCATATGCAGTTGGGGTTTTGTCTCAATTCATGCATTGTCCTAGGAAAGAGCATTGGATTGCAGGTCAAAGAGTGTTGAGGTACATTAAGGGTACACTCAAAGAAGGTTTGTATTATGGTTTTACATCAGATACAAATATCAAGATCTATAGTGATGCAGATTGGGCAGGTAATCCAGATGATAGAAGTTCAACCTATGGATACATGTGTTATGTGGGAGATAAGCTAATCTCCTGGTGTTCAAAGAAGCAACATACAGTTGCTTTGTCATCTACAGAAGCAGAGTACAAAGGCATGGTTGAAGCTGCAAAAGAAGTGATTTGGCTTAAGACTCTCATGAAGAGTTTTGACATTATACAGAGCATACCTATCATTTATGGTGATAACATGAGTTCATTATATCTAACTGCTAATCCTGTTTTTCATGCCAGGACTAAACACATTGAGATACAGTATCACTTTCTAAGAGAGAAGGTGATGGATAAGGAGATTGAAGTCATACATACTTCAACAAAAGATCAGATAGCTGATATGCTTACAAAGATCTTGGATGGACCAAAGCTACAGAAGTTTAAAGACATGGCAGGCATAAAGAAGGATAGAGAAACCTCAATTGATGATTGAGGGGGAGCTGTTGGTGCAGATCAATCACCAATTGAAGTTTGGAAGACAAAAGATGAAGAAAAGATTAATTCTTGAAGCATAGAAGAAGGATACATTCACAGAGTGAAAGACATGTACACATATGTACATTAGTTAAGACATAGGTTACTTATACTTATGCTTTGACATAAGTATGTACATATTTGCCTATAAATACTTTGGAAAAATGTCGGGGCAATAGGAGGAGAGACAAGAAGAGACAATAGGAGAGTATGAGAATATTGCATTTGTAAGTTGTAAGACTCAATAGAGTTCATAGGAATGAGAAGAAGTCTCTCTCACAACTCAATTGTAAATTTCTGAGAAATAGAAGAAAAATTGCGCCCGATGTTTCTGTGTTTTCTCCTCGTGTAGTAGATCTTTTGTGAATTCCTTTTGGAGATGTCTAAGTCCATAGTTAATCAATCTATGGCTAGAGTTTGAGAATCTAATTGTGATCAGGCTTAGACAACTGTGTGTAGGAACATTTACATGTGAAAAAGTATTCACTGGTTCCTGAAACAGGCGCAAATTTTGATCTTAATGATTTGATCATTTCTCACTCCACAGTTTAAAGTTTTGTGCAAGTAAGCACTTAATCTTTAAGTTGGAAGGTAAGCTACCCGTGGCTAAAAGCATTTGCTTAAACGGGTTCTATACTGAGAGAATTAAAGCTAAGAAGTTAGGGGTGTCCAAATCGACTTCTCAGAAGTGCAGATTTAGACATAGGTAACTTGTGAAGTAGATTTCTCAAGATCTACTGAATCTTTTGGAGTGATTTGACTTGGAGAAGGTGCACAATCTTTAGGCGACACCTTGCGCAAAGTTTAATAGAAAACTTTACACATTTACTCAGTCAATGAGCAAGATATATGCAGCAGACTTTCTGAGTAATTTCCTTCTTCACAGTTTAGTCAAGAAATTGATATTTGGTCATTGATCTCTTAAATTGGTGAAGGTTTTGACTTACTCTTGATATAGAGGTGTTCTAAATTCAAGAGTAGGTTGTTCTTTTGGAGATTAACACTCTCCATCATCTCTAACCACGATTAAAATTGCCATCTATTTATAGTTGAGTTTGGGAGGCTAACTTCCTCAATCACTCTCCAATCAATCAATGATTGATTTGATTCTCTACCTACCACAAATCACAAATTCGTGGCTCCTCTTTCCATTATTGATCAAGTGGACTCAACCACTTAAGATTCTTTCACTTTTACATTAAGTAAACTCTTCAAAAGTTACAAGAGGTAGTTCACAAGTGAACTTTACAGTCTTCATTTTAAGGCTTTTTCTATGACTTTGTGGGACTCAAGCCAATACTTAGGTGTTGGTGCAGATTAATCACCAATTGAAGTTTGGAAGACAAAAGATGAAGATAAGATTAATTCTTGAAGCATAGAAGAAGGATACATTCACAGAGTGAAAGACATGTACACATATGTACATTAATTAAGACATAGGTTACTTATACTTATGCTTTGACATAAGTATGTACATATTTGCCTATAAATACTTTGGAAAAATGTCGGGGCAATAGGAGGAGAGACAAGAAGAGACAATAGGAGAGTATGAGAATATTGCATTTGTAAGTTGTAAGACTCAATAGAGTTCATAGGAATGAGAAGAAGTCTCTCTCACAACTCAGTTGTAAATTTCTGAGAAATAGAAGAAAAATTACGCCCGATGTTTCTGTGTTTTCTCCTTGTGTAGTAGATCTTTTGTGAATTCCTTTTAGAGATGTCTAAGTCCATAGTTAATCAATCTATGGCTAGAGTTTGAGAATCTAATTGTGATCAGGCTAAGAGAATTGTGTGTAGGAACATTTACATGTGAAAAAGTATTCACTGGTTCCTGAAACAGGCGCAAATTTCGATCTTAATGATTTGATCATTTCTCACTCCACAGTTTAAAGTTTTGTGCAAGTAAGCACTTAATCTTTAATTTTTAAGGTAAGCTACTCGTGGCTAAAAGCATTTGCTTAAACGGGTTCTATACTGAGAGAATTAAAGCTAAGAAGTTAGGGGTGTCCAAATCGACTTCTCAGAAGTGCAGATTTAGACATAGGTAACTTGTGAAGTAGATTTCTCAAGATCTACTGAATCTTTTGGAGTGATTTGACTTGGAGAAGGTGCGCAATCTTTAGGCGACACCTTGTGCAAAGTTTCATAGAAAACTTTACACATTTACTCAGTGAATGAGCAAGATATATGCAGCAGACTTTCTGAGTAGTTTCCTTCTTCACAGTTTAGTCAAGAAATTGATATTTGGTCATTGATCTCTTAAATTGGTGAAGGTATTGACTTACTCTTGATATAGAGGTGTTCTAAATTCAAGAGTAGGTTGTTCTTTTGGAGATTAACACCCTCCATCAGTGGTATCAGAGCAGGAAGCATCAGAATTGAAGAAGAGGAGGATCCCGATTGCTGCAGCTACAAAGAATTTGACATCTGAAGATTCAAAGGGTGAAAGCTTGCAAGGAAAGCTTGAGAAGGAGATCATACGACATCAAGGAAGTCAAAAGGAGTATCATTCAAAGTAAAGGTAACCTTATACTTTATAAAGGTTGAAGAATTCAATATACAGGTGAAGGAAGGATGGGAGATTCTCTTCAAATAGAGAAGTTGGATAGAGAAAACTATCCTGCATGGTCAATGAGGATGGAAGCTCATCTAATGAGCAAAGATTTGATAGCTTACATTACAGGTGAAGAAGAAAAACCACAATTCAAAGATCCTAGTGTTCCAACTAGGGAGGAATTAACAGATCTGAAGAATTGGATGAAGAAAGATGCTCAAGCTAGGAGTATCATTTATATGGCAGTCAATGATTACTTGCTACCTCACATTAGAGGTCTTGAAAGTGCAAGTGATATATGGAATGCTTTGGAAGAGCATTTCCAAAACACCACAAAGTCAAGGAAGGCATCTTTATGGGCAGAATTTACAACTTTCAAGAAGAAAGCCTCTCAATCCATTTCAGATTATGTAACAAGGATGAAAGACATTGCAGATGCATTAGGAGCTGTTGATGAAGATATTGAGGAGGATAAATTGGTAAGGCAAATTCTTACAGGTTTGAGAGGTGATGACAAATGGAAGCCATTCATTTTGTCTACAGAATTATCACTTGATCATTTCACTCCCGATTTAAATCAGTTGCTAGGTCATATGCTAACATTTGAGCAAGATGTTAAAGGAGATGGTGACAAAAGTACAGGTCATGCAATGTACTCAAAGGACAAGAAGAAAGCTAACAAAGGAAAGCAACAATCAGGTGAAGATGAAGGCACAACTAGTCAAGCCAACTTCCTAAGAGGTAGAGGAGGTGGCAAAGGTAGAGGAAGAGGCAGGAATAACAAAGATGGAGCCAAAGCATGCTGGATTTGTGGTAAGACAAATCATTTAGCTAATGATTGTTGGCATAATAATCAGAGTAATGGTGGATATAATCAAAACCATAATTCAAGAGGAAGAGGTGGCAGAAATCAAAGAGGTAATTTCAGAGGCAGAGGTAGTAGGGGTTACTTTGGAAGAAATGCAGGTAGAGGTTTCCAAAGTCAACAATATAACAATACCTACTACAATTATGCTTCAGATCAAAAGGAAGATTCAACATTGATAATGAATGCAACTTGTGAAAGGCAGAATGAAGATCAAAGAGTCTTCTATATTGATTCAGGGTGTAGCAATCACCTGAGTGGTAATATAGCCTTGATGACTGATTTGGAGAATAAGGTATCTAATCATGTTGTTCAAACAGGTGACAACACAAAGCACAATGTGAAGTCAATTGGATCAGTGAAGGCCAAGGATGGTAGCACCTTATTGAGTAAGGTCTTGTATGTTCCTACAATTCCTAAGAATTTGATAAGTGTAGGACAAATTGTGGAAAAAGGTTATGAAGTAAGGTTCACTAATGAAGGAGTGTTTGTGGAAGACCCTAGCAATGGGTATAAACAAATTGTTTCAGGGAAGAAAGAAGGAAGATTGTTCACATTGAAGATTCAAGGTAATGTTGGTCATGCCTTGTTCACTTATGGAGGACATAAGATCTCTGAGTTAGATCTTTGGCACAAGAGACTTGGACATTTCAATGAAAGAGGTATTAAAGACATGATTAATAATGGTTCAGTGCTTGGATTGCCTAATGTTGCAGGTCAACATATGACATACAGATGTGAGGCATGTCAATTAGGTAAGGCTCATAAGCAATCCTATTCCAAGCATGGGTTTATGTATTCAGAGAAACTTGAGTTGGTACACACAGATGTGTGGGGACCATCAAAGGACTTCAGTATCAATGGTTCAAGGTATTATGTGATTTATGTTGATGATGCTACTAGATGGATCACTATCTATGTGATCAAAGATAAGTCAGAAGTATTCAATACTTTCAAACATTATCATATGTATGCAGAGAGAATTACAGGACATAAGTTGAAGAGACTAAGGTAAGATGGAGGGGGAGAGTATTTCTCTAATGAGTTCAGTGATTACTTGTGGAATGCAGGTATAAAAAGAGAGGTTACTTGCAGGTACTCTCCTCAACAAAATGGTGTAGCAGAAAGGAGGAATAGGACTCTTGTTGAGTTTGCAAGGTCCATGATGAAGGAGAAAAATTGCCCAAATTATTTGTGGGCTGAGGCTGTAAATACAGCCACTTATTTGGTCAATAGGCTACCTTGTAAAGCTTTGCAGGGTATGACATCTTATGAGGCATGGTGGGGTAAGAGACCTACACTAGACCATTGCAAAGTATTTGGATGTTTGGCCTATGCATATGTGCCATCACAATTAAGGCACAAATTGGAACCTAAAGCTGAAAAATATGTGTTTATTGGTTATGATGATAAGCAGATGGGATACAGGTTGTGGAATCCATCCACAAAACATTTTCTTGTATCAAAAGATGTTACATTTGATGAGCAAGGTACTTGGTATGCAGGTACTATCAATATTAATACAGATGATGAAGAAATTGTGAGCCAAAGGAAAGGTAAATCAAAGGTTCAGATATTTGATGAGCAAGAGAATAATGAAGTGCAGGTTGAAGTGGAAGAAACATCAAGATTTGATCCTGAATGTGAAGAACCAGAAACCTCAAGAAGTGGAGAACTTAGGAGGTCTACAAGGAACAAATGGCAACCTACAAGGTATAGCTATGATACTTCATTTTTGACTACTAAGGATTATGCATACATGGTTAAAGCAGATGAAGACCCTTCTACATATGAAGAGGCAAAAGGTAAAGAGATTTGGGAAAAAGCTATGCAGGAAGAATATGATGCATTGATGGAGAATCAAACATGGGATTTGGTTCCAAAGCCAAATAGCGAGAAGATCATTGGATGTAAGTGGGTTTATAAGACAAAAAGGTTTGCAGATGGAAGTGTGTCTAGGTACAAAGCTAGACTTGTTGTCAAAGGGTTTGCTCAGACATATGGTGCTGACTATGATGAGACTTATAGTCCAGTGGCAAAGATGACAACCATCAGGACACTTATAGCAATTGCTGCATGTAAAGGTTGGAAATTGTGTCAATTAGATGTGAAGAATGCTTTTTTGAATGGTTACATTTCAGATGAAGTTTTCATGGAGCAACCTTAAGGATTCAGAGATGGAAGATATCCAGATCATGTGTGTAAGCTCAAGAGAGCTTTATATGGCTTGAAGTAGGCCCCAAGGGCATGGAACTATAGACTTGTAAAGTTCTTAAAAGAACTTGGATTTCAAGTATCAAAAGCAGATAGTAGCTTGCTTGTCAAAGCAAGTGATGATGGGTTTATTTACATGTGCATATATGTTGATGATATCATACTTACAGGTACAGATGAGAAAGGCATACAAAGTCTAAAGAAGCAAATGGAGAAAGAGTTCAAAATTAGTGATTTGGGAGACTTGTCATACTTCTTGGGCATGGAGATTTCATACACTCAACATGGAGTGTATGTGACTCAAGAAAGGTATTTGAGGAACTTGTTAATCAAGTTTAAAATGGATGATTGCAGGGTAGCACCTACTCCAATGGAGGTGAATCACAAATTAAGCAGATTTGGAGGTGAAGAATTCAAGGACATGAAGCAATATCAGAGTTTGGTTGGTAGTCTTATCTATGCTACATTAACTAGACCTGATTTATCATATGCAGTTGGGGTTTTGTCTCAATTCATGCATTGTCCTAGGAAAGAGCATTGGATTGCAGGTCAAAGAGTGTTGAGGTACATTAAGGGTACACTCAAAGAAGGTTTGTATTATGGTGTTACATCAGATGCAAATATCAAGATCTATAGTGATGCAGATTGGGCAGGTAATCCAGATGATAGAAGGTCAACCTATGGATACATGTGTTATGTGGGAGATAAGCTAATCTCCTGGTGTTCAAAGAAGCAACATACAGTTGCTTTGTCATCTACAGAAGCAGAGTACAAAGGCATGGTTGAAGCTGCAAAAGAAGTGATTTGGCTTAAGACTCTCATGAAGAGTTTTGACATTATACAGAGCATACCTATCATTTATGGTGATAACATGAGTTCATTATATCTAGCTGCTAATCCTGTTTTTCATGCCAGGACTAAACACATTGAGATACAGTATCACTTTCTAAGAGAGAAGGTGATGGATAAGGAGATTGAAGTCATACATACTTCAACAAAAGATCAGATAGCTGATATGCTTACAAAGAGCTTGGATGGACAAAAGCTACAAAAGTTTAAAGACATGGCAGGCATAAAGAAGGATAGAGAAACCTCAATTGATGATTGAGGGGGAGCTGTTGGTGCAGATCAATCACCAATTGAAGTTTGGAAGACAAAAGATGAAGATAAGATTAATTCTTGAAGCATAGAAGAAGGATACATTCACAGAGTGAAAGACATGTACACATATGTACATTAGTTAAGACATAGGTTACGTATACTTATGCTTTGACATAAGTATGTACATATTTGCCTATAAATACTTTGGAAAAATGTCGGGGCAATAGGAGGAGAGACAAGAAGAGATAATAGGAGAGTATGAGAATATTGCATTTGTAAGTTGTAAGACTCAATAGAGTTCATAGGAATGAGAAGAAGTCTCTCTCACAACTCAGTTGTAAATTTCTGAGAAATAGAAGAAAAATTGCGCCCGATGTTTCTGTGTTTTCTCCTCGTGTAGTAGATCTTTTGTGAATTCCTTTTGGAGATGTCTAAGTGCATAGTTAATCAATCTATGGCTAGAGTTTGAGAATCTAATTGTGATCAGGCTAAGAGAATTGTGTGTAGGAACATTTACATGTGAAAAAGTATTCACTCGGTCCTGAAACAGGCGCAAATTTTGATCTTAATGATTTGATCATTTCTCACTCCACAGTTTAACGTTTTGTGCAAGTAAGCACTTAATCTTTAAGTTGCAAGGTAAGCTACTTGTGGCTAAAAGAATTTGCTTAAACAGGTTCTATACTGAGAGAATTAAAGCTAAGAAGTTAGGGGTGTCCAAATCGACTTCTCAGAAGTGCAGATTTAGACATAGGTAACTTGTGAAGTAGATTTCTCAAGATCTACTGAGTCTTTTGGAGTGATTTGACTTGGAGAAGGTGCGCAATCTTTAGACGACACCTTGTGCAAAGTTTCATAGAAAACTTTACACATTTACTCAGACAATGAGCAAGATATATGCAGCAGACTTTCTGAGTAATTTCCTTCTTCACAGTTTAGTCAACAAATTGATATTTGGTCATTGATCTCTTAAATTGGTGAAGGTTTTGACTTACTCTTGATATAGAGGTGTTCTAAATTCAAGAGTAGGTTGTTCTTTTGGAGATTAACACTCTATATCATTAGGCTTGTCATAGACTTGCTCCAACAGCTCCCCCTCAAGCCAAGTATGCTTGAGGTCTTCAATCTTCCAAGATTACCTGCAAACCAATCATAGCCTTGAATTTGCAAAGCTTTGTACCATCCAATGCTTTGGTTAGAATATCTGCACATTGTTGATGAGTGGACACAGATGATATTTGAATCTCTTTCCTTAGAACCTTTTCTCGTACATAGTGATAATGAACTTCAATATGTTTAGTCCTTGCATGAAAAATAGGATTAGCAGCCAAATGAATAGAACTCATATTGTCACCAAAAATAGTTGGAGTTCCAAACTCCAATCCAAGATCTTTGAATAATGTCTTCATCCACATAACTTCTTGTGTAGCTATGGCAAGACCTCTATATTCAGCTTCAGTAGAAGAGAGAGCAACTGTGGGTTGCTTCTTGGATGACCATGAAATAAGCTTTGAACCTTCAAAGGTAAGATAACCTGAAGTGCTCCTTCTATCTTCCTTGGAGCCAGCCCAATCTGCATCAGAAAATAGCTTCAAACCTAAATCAGATACATAAGGATAATAAAGTCCTTCATTTATGGTTCCTTTGAGATACTTGAGAATCCTTTTGGCAGCATCCATATGTGGTTTCCTTGGTGTGTGCATAAATTGACTTAGCACACTCACACTGTAACATATATCTACTCTTGTCAATGTGGCATAGTTGAGACTACCCACTAGACTTTGATATGATGTGATGTCCTCTATGAGTTCACTTTCATCTGAGCTCAATTTGTGATTGACCTCCATTGGAGTACCTGCAATCTTACAATCTTGCATCTTGAATTTTGCCAACATGTCCTTAATGTACTTACTTTGAGTGAGAAACAAACCATGATCTTTGTAGACAACTTCTAAACCTAGGAAGTAGGTAAGTGAACCCAAATCACTTATCTTAAACTCTTCTCTCATCTGATCTTTGATCTTCTTCATACCATCTGCATCATTTCCTGTCAATATAATATCATCTACATATACACATAGATAGATGATCTCGGAATTACTCTTTTTAATAAAGAGTGAAGGATCTGCCTTGCTTGGTTGAAAGCCTTTGTCCTGCAAGAATGAAACAAGCCTGAAATTCCAAGCTCTTGGAACTTGCTTGAGACCATACAATGCTTTGTTAAGTTTACACACATAATCAGGATAAACTTGGTTCTCAAAACCAGGTGGTTGTGCCATATATACCTCTTCAATTATCCAACCATTCAAGAATGCATTCTTTACATCTAATTGAAGTATCTTCCAATTCTTGGAAGAGGCAATACTAAGCAAAACCCTAATATTAGGCATCTTTGCCACAGGAGAGAAAGTCTCCTCATAATCAATTCCCTGAGTTTGTGCAAAGCCTTTTGCTACAAGCCTTGCCTTATACCTGTTAATTGAACCATCAGAATTCTTGTTGAGTTTATAGACCCATCTTGAGCCTATTACCTTCATGGATGAAGTCTTGGGCACCAAATCCCAAGTGTTGTTTTCCTGAAGTGCTTCAATCTCTTCCTTCATTGCATGCTTCCATTCTGATTTTGCTTTGGCCTCTTCAAATGATGATGGCTCCTCTTGGTTTATATCCTGTGCTATGTAGATAGAGTGTTTAGTTACTAATGAGGTGTCAAACCCATACCTTTCTGGTTTTTTCTTTTCCCTCATAGATCTTCTTAGGCCATGATGTGATGATTCTGCCTCATGTCCAAGTTCCTGCAATTTCGCTTTACCTTTAGACTTCCATGCTTTGATCTTTTCCATCTGAGATTCTTCATCATCCTCTGAGGTGTCTTGTTCTTCAATCTTCGGTTGTTCTCTACCAAGCTTTGGAAAATCTTCTTCAAGATTATATGGTAAATTGACCTTCCTGCATGAATCTTCATACCATGAATTGTTCTCATCAAAAACTACATCTCTGCTTACCAAGAATCCTTTGTTGGCAGGGTTGTATAACCTGTAGCCCTTTTGATTGTTGTCATATCCAATAAATACACACTTTTCTGCCTTTGGATCCATCTTGCCTCTAACCTGTGAAGGAACATGAGCAAAAGCAATACATCCAAAAATTTTACAATGATCTAAGCTTGGTCTTCTTCCATTCCAAGCCTCATATGGAGTCATCCCATCAAGGGATTTTGAAGGCAACCTGTTAATCAAGTAAGTGGCTGTAGATACAGCCTCAGCCCATAAGTAATTAGGTAAATGCTTTTCATTTAGCATAGACCTTGCAGCTTCAACAATTGTCCTATTCCTCCTTTCTGCCACTCCATTTTGCTTAGGAGTGTACCTTGTAGTTAACTCTCTTTTGATTCCTCTTTCTTGAAGAAAAGAATCAAACTCATGGGAGAAGTATTCTCCCCCTCCATCTGACCTTAGCCTTTTTAGTGATTTACCTGTTTGATTCTCCACAAGAGCCAAATATCTTTTGAAACATGAAAAAATTTCATCTTTGTGTTTCATAAAGAATAGGATAGTCCATCTGCTGCAATCATCAATAAAGGAAACATAATACCTTGATCCAGATATTGAAGCTTCCTTGCTAGGTCCCCATACATCTGTATGAACCAACTCCAAGAGATCTCCATGCATATAACCTTTCTTCATGAATGGTAACCTGTGAGACTTTCCAAATTGACATGCACTACACTTATAAATCATATGTTGTTTTGACAAATTAGGAAGTCCAAGTACACTTTGGTCCCTATAGATTTTCTTTGATGACCTTTCACCAATATGTGCTAACCTTTTGTGCCATACTTCCAATTCTGTGAGTGTCTGACTACCATAATTAAAGAGAGCAATGTTTCTAGTGTCCTGTAATTCAAATGTGAACAATCTACCTGTCTTTTCACCTTTTGAAATTCTTCTGAATCCTTGACTTGGATCTTCAACAAATGCTCCTGCTTTTGTGAACCTGACTTGCAACCCTTTCTCTAATATCTGCCCAACACTTATCAAATTCTTTGTAATGGTAGGGACATAGAGTACCTTACTGAGTAGGTTGATGTTTCCATCAGGTGCTTTGACATTGCCTATTTTCTCCACAGGATGTTTTGTATCATCTCATGTTTGTACCTCATGCTTATTCCTTGGATCTTCTAAATCTGATAGGAGTGCCACATTTCCTGCCACATGATTTGAACAACCTGAATCTATGTAGAAAACATGCTCATCAGATTTACCTTGTGGCATAGCCATGTTCATGATCAATAATGAATCCTCTTTGTTTGAGTCTTCTGTGTAGTTATTGTAGTCTCTCCTTCCTTTGTAGCCTCCTTGATAGTTTGAATGATTGTAGTTGTTGTAGTTGCCATGGTAGTTGTTGAACCTTCCTCTTGAGTATCCATAACTTCCTCTATTGTATCCTCTGCCTCTTTGATTCCTGGAATTCCTAAAGCAATTTTCAGTTGTATGATTGGTTAATCCACAAATAGAACATGAGTTGGAGTCTTGGGATCTCCCCCTGCCTTGTCTACCTCCTCTTCCTCTACCTCTGCCATGTCTTCCTCTACCTGCATAGTTAGCTTGATATGTACCTGCTTCATCATCCACTTTCTTTGCCTTTCCTTTGTTATCTTTAGACTTGCTTTTATCCGTGTATAAAGCTGAAGATTGATTACCTTTAGAGCTTTCTCCATTTTTGATAAGCTTTGCCTCTTGAGTAAGTAGTTGTCCAATGAGTGTGTTGAAATCAGGTACATGCATGTCCATGTACAAATCCATAGCTGTGGTGAATGCTTCCCACTTGTCATCTGCCTTCAAGCCATTGATGACCTGCCTTAAAATTTGGTCTTCATCTATTACCTCTCCAATGCTTCCCAACTGATCCGCTATGTCCTTGAGCTTTGTGACAAAATCAATCACATTTTGTTTGGGAGCCTTCTTGAGAGTTGTGAAATCCAGCCATAGTTGATGCTTCCTAGCTTTAGTAGTTGAAGAAAAGAAAGCTTCAAGTGCATCCCACACTTCCTGAGATGTCTTACAACTTCTAATGTGAGGCAACAAAAAATCTGAGATAGAGTTGAGGAGATAAGACCTTGCAAGTGCACCCTTGGAGCACCATGTGCTCAATCTTTCTTGCTCTTCTTGTGTTGGTTGACTTTTGTTCCTGAAACTTGGCATAACTTCATCTCCATCCACATAACCATATAAACTCCTACCTTGGAGATAGGCTTCCATTCTTAATGACCAAGCTAAGTAGTTACCTCTGTCTAATTTGTCAATTGATGAAGGAAATCCATCTGCCATGTTGTCCAACCTTGCTCTGATACCACTGTGAAGAGATGGATAGGTATGTTCTTGAAGACGAAGAGGTGTTGCAAAATCCTTGATCTACACCAGCCAAATGAACTCCAGAAGTATATGGTGGGCCCTTTTAGCTTTCCAATGGATGTATTAGACACCCTATGTACCTTGGAAGATCACTCTCAAAAAGATAGATCAAAACAGATAAGTTGGAGTTAGCTCAGAGGTGAAAACTTGCTATTCTTGGTTCATACACTTGTCCAGTGTTTTACATAATTCTCTGAGCACAGCAGCAATTAGCTTAATTCCTCTTGGGGAAGTCTAGGTAGCTTAAAGAGCTAACTTTCAAGAGTAATCTCATCAAAAATAATAAAACACACACTAAGAATGAGTTTTAACAAGTGATGACATCATCCCGATTTTCACGGGCTGCTACAGTTTGAGAACAGTGAGCAGAAAAATAAAGATAACTCAAAATGTAGGAATCCAATGATTATGAAAATTTTTATGGTTATACTATACAGTAAACTGAATCCAACAAGTTTTAAATCACTGAATTTGGATAAGTAACCACTGAGAAACACCTCTGACAAGATGAGTGCAAAAGTCGGGTACCTGACAGAGAAGTGAAAATGCACAGACATTGTTGACTTCAACTGAACATAACTGAAGATGGCAACATCCAAATGACATGAAAATTTGTGAGTATATAGAGCTAACTTTACCAAGTTAAATCACTGAAAATGATGCACCAAGCTCAGAGAAAACATCTCTGCAAGCTGACTGAGAAAAACTGAGAGTAATGGCAGTGAGTAGTACACTTCACAAGAACATGGAAATATGAACCCAAATGATAATGAAAATGAAAGTATATTGCTTGTAAAATACAATGGACTTACTGATACATATGTGTGCCTTGTAATCACACCTTGATATGGCATAAAGCTCAGATCTTGGAGGTCTTCACATAGGTCTCTCTAACCACGACTAAAACTGTCATCTATTTATAGTTGAGTTTGGGAGGCTAACTTCCCTCAATCACTCTCCAATCAATCAATGATTGATTTGATTCTCTACCTACCACAAATCACGAATTTGTGGCTTCTCTTTCCATTCTGGATCAAGTGGACTCAACCACTTAAGATTCTTTCACTTTTACATTAAGTAAACTCTTCAAAAGTTACAAGAGGTAGTTCACAAGTGAACTTTACATAGTCTTCATTTTAAGGCTTTTTCTATGACTTTGTGGGACTCAAGCCAATACTTAGGCTTTTCATAGACTTGCTCCAACAATACTTACCATTGTGCTAGAGCAACACCAAATTTGGCGCCGTTGCCGGGGATCGAGTCTAGGACGAATGTGTGATGGTAAGAGTATAATAAGAAGTGGTGTTGGAAGGTAAAAATTTTAGATTTTGTTGTTGTTTTTAATTAGTTTTTAGTGTTTTTCATCTCCTCTACACTCCTCCTTCACCATCACATCATCTTCTTCCACTCCGAAAAAAATCAGAAAATTCACCATATGGCCACCCATTCTCCTCATTTCCCCTCATTTGTGCATGCGAGAGAGAGAGAGAGAGAGTTTTGTGCTTGTATGTGCTTGTGTGTTTTTGAGTTTTCTCGCAGGTACAGAGCTCTAGAGCAGTAGGAAAGCTTCCAAAAGGTAGAAAAACCACTTTCTGTCAGAATCTGCCGACTGTGTCAGACCATCGTGATGGTCTGCCAAACTCGGAATTTTTGGTAAGCGAGTTCATCATGTTAAAAATAAAGAAGTGACGTCGTATATATTTTTGCAAAAAGGATTTTCTTCAAATAGAAGGAAATTACAAAAATGAAAAATAGAAGCATTTACTTCAGCAAATAGTGGAGGCCTAAAGAGAATCATTCAAAAGAGAATCATTCAAAAGAGAATCATTCAAAAGAGAATCAAATCCAAAAACTGAACTGTAAGAGGAGTGGCTGTCCAAAGTAGTGGAGAAATGATGGAGAAGAGCTCTCAAAATCATCATGAGATTTTTTGGTCACTTGGCTATGGTTTGAATCATTTCGTTCAGTTCACTCTCATAGAGTATGTCCAACCGCACACCCATTTTTGGGTAGTCTACTTGTGAGAGTCATATCTCTCAATATATGTATCCAATTTTAGTGTTTAAACATTCATTCGAAAGTTTATCTCAAGTACTTCCTCTGTCTAGAACAGTTTTATGAAGTTCTTCATGCCTCTGTGAGTTATTCAGTTTTTAGTGAAGTCCAATGTTCAGCCTAACTGAGTAGACATGTAGCCTGTTTTGTATCAAAGAGTTGCCAACCCAAATCTACTCCAAATTGACTGTTTCATAGCTCATTTGAAAGCTATAGGTGTCTAGTTTGACTGGACAAAGTTTGAACTTCATTGCGTTTTTCAGTTGGTACCAGTTTTCATTTGAAGGTTTAGTTGTTGGAAATAGTCTTGATCCTGAGAAGGTCTTCTACACTTTCTGCTGCGAATAGGAGAGCAATTCTCCAACAATTGGTATCAGAGCATTGGATTTTAAAGAGGCAAAGCATTGGAATCGAAGTAAAGCAAAGGAGAAGATACAAATCAAAGGGGAGCTTCGTGAATTCAAGAGAGAGCGCCACAACATACTTGAGGTAAACTTCAATCTTGGAAGTTTTCAATGGCTGATTTAGGACAACAAGTTGAGAAGTTAGACAAAGATAATTTTCAGTCTTGGAGGTATAGAATGATAAATTACCTTAAAGGTAAAGGTTTATGGAGTCTAGTTAGTGGAGACGATCCACAACCGGTGGACCTTGAATATCCCAACATTACTCCGGCACAAAGGAGACAATTTGTTGATTGGGAAGAGAGGAATCAAAGGGTGATGTTCCTCATCTCACACGTTATTTCTAACACTATGATTGGTCATGTGCAAAGCTTAGAAAGAGCCAAGGAAGTTTGGGAAGCATTGGGGAAGGTGTATGCTACCTCAACAAGGTCTCAAAGGATGCAACTCAAGAACGAGCTCAACAACATGAAGAAAAGCTCAAACCAAAGCATTAGTGAGTATACATTGAGGATCAAGGAGCTTCGATATCAGCTAGCATCAGTTGGATGCAAGATAGAAGAGGAAGACATCGTCCAAACAGCCCTCAATGGCTTGAGGAGTGAAGAAAAGTGGAAGCCCCTCATCACAAACATTCTTTATAGAGATCCTCTCCCAACATTCGACGAGATTATACCAAATCTTGTGGCTGAAGAGGTTTCTCAACAAGGAGAAGGCAACAAAGGTAATGACAGCCATAGTCAAATTTTTATATGCAGGACGAGGTAGAGGAACGAACTCAAGAGGAGGCTCGAGAGGAAGAGGAAGAAGCTACAACACAAATTTCAGCCAACACAACTCGGAGGACAACAAGAACAACTCAAATGACAACACACATGGAAGAGGTCCAGGAAGAAATATAGGAAGAGGTCGAGGTTCATACAATCCTCATAAAGGTATAACATGTTATCATTGTGGTAAACTATGACATTATGCAAATGATTGTTGGCAAAAGAAAGGAAGGCTGAATGGAGGCAACCAAAGGAGCCAAAAGAACTATGCGAGTACATCAAGTGAAGGAGACAAGCAAACCATGCTTGCCATGAAGCATGACTACAACAACTCGAGAAGTGATGACCAAAAATGGTTCATAGATTCAGGTTGCAGCAACCATATGACATGCCAAGGAGATTTATTCACAAAGGTACAAGCTCTAGATGGAAAAGGATGTGTGGAGACCGGCGATGAAACTCAACACGCAATTGAGCATGTTGGAGATATCAAGCTTGGAGATAAGAAGGTATTGGCTGATGTTCTTCATGTTCCTACTATTGCAAAGAATTTGATTTCAATAGGACAAATGGTAGAGAAAGGATATCATGTCATCTTCAATGAAAAAGGCTGCTTTATAAAGAATCCAAAAGAAGGATTCAAGGTCATTGCTCAAGGAAGGAAAGAAGGTAGGATGTTCACCTTGGACATTCAACAACCACATGGAAAGGTGATGTATATTTAGTTTGGAAACAAGAGGATTGCTGAAATCGATTTGTGGCACAAAAGGTTTGGACATATCAACATTCCCAAGCTCAAGGACATGAGCAACCATGAAGTGGTAAGAGATCTTCCAAGATTCAATGATGTTGGACTACATGAGTTTTGTGAAGCATGCCAACTAGGAAAGCAAACTCGACAACCATTCAAGAAGAGCAACTATGTGACAAGGAATGTCCTCGACTTGATACACACGGATGTATGGGGACCATCACAACAACCATCAGTGGCTGGTAATAGATATTTTGTCACTTTTATCGATGATCATTCAAGAAAAGTATGGATGTTTTGCCTAAAACAAAAATCAGATGCGTTCTCCATGTTCAAGATATTTAAAGCACAGGTAGAAAAGGAAACAGGACGCTACATAAAGACCTTGAGGTCCGATGGAGGAGGAGAATTTTTCTCCAAAGAATTTTTAGATTTTCTTTATTAAAATGGCATCAAGAGACAATTTACATGTAGGTACACACCTCAACAAAATGGAATAGCTGAAAGGAAAAATCGACATATCACAGAAGTTGCAAGATGCATGCTCAACGAGATGAAGATGCCACTAAACTATTGGGCTGAAGCAGCTAGTACGGCTGTTTATTTGATGAACAAGTGCACAACGGCTGGAGTGCATAATCTAACTCCCAAGGAGGTTTATTCCGGTAAGAAACCTGACCTTACACATCTCAAAGTTTTTGGATGTGTGTGTTATGTTCACATCCCTCAAGAGCTAAGGCCAAAGATGGAGGAAAAGTCCGAAAAATGTATTTTTATTGGATATTCATTGGAGCAAAAGGGATACATGTGTTACAATCCGGTGACAAAGGAGCTATGAGTCTCACGAGATGTGGTATTTGATGAGCTAAGACCATGATTTGGAGACAACGGGAAAGAGAAGATTCTTGAAGAAGATTGCGAAGATGATGGAGGTGCTGTCCAAGAAGAATTTCAGCAAACAAGCACTCAAATGTCAGGTCCAGAAGCTTCTACATCACTTGGAGAAAGCTCAACATGGAAGGGGAGGTTAAGGAGTCATTCCTCATCACCAACATCAGCTTATGAAAGATCTAAAGCTGAAAGTGCTGCCCAAAATAGTGATTCAAATGCAAGTGAAGAAGAGTATGAAGAGGTGATCACACCAAAGGTAAAGTTGAACCGGTTGAAGAAGCAATGTTCAAAAGGGAATGAAAGGAGGTCTTCAAGAGCAAGGTATCCAATTGAAAGGCTGAGCTATGATAGTTTTATTGCAAAGCATTTTGCATATATGACACAGGTGGTCAAAGACAAAGAATCGGATGCATATGAAGAAGCATGTACACAAAAAGAATGGCAAGAAGCTATGCAAGAAGAGATACATGCTTGGAATCAAAGATTGGTCGAGTACCTCACAAGGTGTGGGTATAGTCCAAGTAATGCAGATCCCTCTCTCTACATGAAGAAAGAAGAAGGCAAGCAGGTATATATTTGCATATACGTTGATGATCTCATCATAACAGGAAGTAATGTTACAGGAATACAAGAGATAAAAAGAAAACTCGGTAAGGAGTTTAAAATTTCAGATCTTGGTGAGCTAAAATACTTTTTAGGCATTGAGATAGTCTATGGGAAAGATGGCATTTACTTGATGCAAAGAAAGTACCTGTTGGATGTTCTTTTCAGATTTGGAATGAGTGAATGCAAACCACTCACTCAACCTATGGACATAAATGTAAAGCTATGCTCAAATGATGGAGAAAAGTTACATGATGTAACTACATACAGGAGTATTATTGGTTCATTGATCTACGCTACGATCACAAGAACAAATTTGTGTTATATTATTGGAGTTCTTTCTCAATTTATGCAAACTCCTACAAGTGAACATTTAAATTCAGCCAAACGAGTGCTAAGATATATGAAGCACACCGTCAGGTGGAGACCATTCCAATTTATGGTGACAACATGTCAAGCATTCACTTGACAAGCAACCCAATGTTTCATGCACGAAGCAAGCACATAGAAGTGCATTATCATTATGTTCGAGAAAAGGTTTTGAGCAAAGATGTGGATATAACGTTCATTGGAACTAATGACCAGGTTGCAGACATGTTTACAAAGTCTTTAGATGCTTCTAAGCTAAAGAGGTTCAAGGATGACATCAACTTGCAGGATATGGCTGAAGGTGCAAGCTCACATGTGAGCTTGAGAGGGAGTGTTAAAAATAAAGAAGTGACGTCGTATATATTTTTGCAAAAAGGATTTTCTTCAAATAGAAGGAAAATACAAAAATGAAAAATAGAAGCATTTACTTCAGCAAGTAGTGGAGGCCTAAAGAGAATCATTCAAAAGAGAATCAAATCCAAAAACTGAACTGTAAGAGGAGTGGTTTTCCAAAGTAGTGGAGAAATGATGGAGAAGAGCTCTCAAACTCATCATGAGATTTTTTGGTCACTTGGCTATAAAAGAGGCAAGGGAGGACACTCAAGAAGAGAGGAAGAAGGCGTGGAAGTCCCCTTGTAGCTAGTTCATTTGGTTTGAATCATTTCGTTCAGTTCACTCTCATAGAGTATGTCCAGCCGCACACCCATTTTTGGGTAGTCTACTTGTGAGAGTCATATCTCTCAATATGTATCCAATTTTAGTCTTTAAACATTCCTTGGAAATCTTATCTCAAGTACTTCCTCTATCTAGCACAGTTTTATGAAATTTTTTATGCTCTGTGAGTTATTCAGTTTTTAGTGAAGTCCAGTTTTCAGCCTAATTGAATAGACAGGTAGCTTGTTTTGTATCAAAGAGTTGCCAACCCAAATCTACTCCAAATTGACTGTTTGATAGCTCATTTGAAAGCTATAGGTGTCTATTTTGATTGCCTAAAGTTTGAAGTTCATTGCATTTTTCAGTTGGTACGAGTTTTCATTTGAAGGTTAAGCTGTTGGCAATAGTCTTGATCCTGAGAAGGTCTTCTACACTTTCTGTTGCGAATAGGAGAGGAATTCTCCAACACATCATGGTGTAGGTGATCCTAGAGCACATAGGAATCTACATTTGCATTTGCAAAATTTTCATTTTGGTGGACCATCGCGACGGGCTCACGCCATCGCGATTGTGTCACACCATCACGATTGGCTCACGCCATCGCGATAGCTCGGCCAGACCATCACGACAGGCTCATGCCATCACGACGGTTCATTTGAGCCATCACGATGGTCATGGACCATCGCGACGCTCCCGTCGACCCCATGCCATCACGATTGGCTCACGCCATCGTGATGATCCTCTGCCACGTGTCAAGCCGGACCATCGCGACGATACCAGGTACGCCATCACGATGCCTCGAAATTGAACCATCACGATTGGCTCAAGCCATCGTGCCTCGTAACCATCGCGACGGGCTCACGCCATCACGACGGTTGCGTTGACCATTGACCATCGCCATCACGATTGTTTGCCATCCAGACCATCGCGACGCCTCGCACTCTCGGACCATCACGATTACACCACACCATCACGACGGTTCACCTGAGCCATCGCTATGGTCCCAGACCATCGCGATTATCTCAGACCATCGCGATTGTTCACCCAAAATGCAAAAATTAGGGTTTCATTTTTTGGGCAAATTTGAGGCTAATTTGAGAGAATTTTTGGGTGACTAAGCTCATAGGAGACCCCTTAACTTGTATTTGAAGAAAAACGTAATTGTCAGTTTTCACCCCCGAGGGTCTGAATGCTCATATCTCTTTCATTCAAAGTCTGTTTTTTGAGATTTATAGCTCATTAGAAAGCTCCTTACGATTACTACGTGATGTCAACTATTTTTTTCAAAAAGAAGACATTGGTTTTTAGATAGGAAAATTTGAGGTTGACCATTTGTGAGACTAGAAAAGAAAGGGGGCATCTAAAATAGTTTGCCAAAAAAGGAAGGACCTTAAAAGGTGTATATATCAAAGTGCTTGAGCATCCATTTAAAAATTGGTCTAAACATTGGATTTTTATACGTCTACCAAGGGCTATCAAAGGCAATCAAAGCAAAGCAGTGAAGAACGCAAGCCTTGGGAAGTGCGACTTCTTGGGCAACAAAGCAATCAAAGGAGCTGACTTGAGGTTGGAAGAATCCTCAACCCCCTCAGTCAATTATTAGCTTAGGCTAAACGGTAGCATTGTGGATTAAATTAGAACGACGATAGGAACACATCATGTTCAAGAGACATAATTCTTCAAGTCCAAGATTACGATAAAAGTGTGCGATACAAAAACCTAAAGGAAAGAATTTAAGACTGACGGAACAAAAACTCAAAAGTACAACAAACAGTCGATTCTAGACGCTTACAGTAAGACAAGACAAGAAATTAAAGACATTAAAAAAGAAACAAGCATTTAAGAACAAAGAAACGTTGACGATCAGAGTGTGTGCTGAGTGAATCAGGAAGTAAATTCATGAACCTTAGATCGGGCAAGCATATAGGTAAGTCAAACTGACAAAGCCTTAGATCATCAGAAGCAAGTGTAACAACTACTCCACGTTCGTGGGCTCAACAATTGAATAGCCACCCTTACAAATTGGGCTCAGACATGAGTGAATCGGAAATGGCTTTTAGCACAGAAAGAGCCCAGAAGGAGGGTTAAACATAGCATATTTGGAAAAACCCGAAGGACCCTATAGGACTCAATTAGAATATGTCAGAGCCAACCGCTTAGGTGCTCGCATCTATGAGGATGGTTTGCGAAGACAAGTGGTGCAAATGCACAATCCTGATCAACCCATTGGACTGGAACGTCCAGTGGTGAAATTTGAGAGAGATGCATACATAGACAAAGAAGGAACAATGTACATCATAAGTACTCAGCCAAATAATATCAATGAGTTTGGTGTAATTTAGTTAGACACAGAAGCGAGGACCCAAGGAAAGGAACCGCTAGGAGAAGAACCCAGGACACCTAGAGGGAAATATGTACTGATAAGAGTACTAATCCCAGAATGGATCCCTCAGGATAATAGAAGCATAGAGTTGTTCATGAATAAGGAAACTGATGAAGCATTTTGGAGATACAGAATGGAACAACCTAGTGAGGTAGGCTCCGTCATGTTATATGAATTCAAGGACCTAGATACTCTTGGAAAGGTTGTATACCTTGATGATACTTCAGAACGAGTGTTTGTAGTACTAGACCATGCAAGAAATACCTACACATGGAGAGGTGAGTTAGTCTTCCCCCCATCTCGAACAAATGTAAACCCAAGCCATCAAGGTGCTGGAACATCCTCAGCCCATGGTAATCAAAGAGAGAAGAACAAAGAGAGACTAGAAGTAAGCTTCACTCATTTGATAGGGAGAGATAGAACAACCACGAACACCAATAGAGTGGAAAGACAAAGGGGACCTAGAATACCAGGTGGTAGAGATGATTTCCCTCTACCAAGATGATGTGAACACCCAAGAATATTGAGACCCACTCAGTTAGTAAAGTCAATGAAAACCTACTTTGATGGGATAGGAGATCCCTATGATCATGTTGCAGAATTTAAGCAAGTGCTCCGAGCAGAGCAAGTAGAAGACATGTTCACACAGTATAAAGCATTTGGACTAACGTTAAAGAACACGGAGTTGACTTGGTTCCAACCATTGCAACAAAGGAAATTTAGGGATATCCATCACTTGTTGGAGTCATTCATCACTGAATTCTCTAAAAGTGGAATCAGACATGATACATCTTTGTTAATTCATAGCTACAAACAAACCCCTCAGGAAACCCTTAGACTTGTAGGACATAGGTTTAGAAAATATGTGGAAAGATGTCCGATGCAAGAATTACCCTCACAGGCCAAGTGTCATTGTTTTTAGATGGCCCCTTGAGCTCTAAACTACACTCCTATGTATACTTGAAGGAACCCAGAACATTAGAGCAATGTGTGAGAATTTGCATAGACATTGAGGACAACCTTGGAGACAAATTGGAACTCTCAAAAGTCTATAAGGACTCAGATTGTTCATCTCTAGCATCCTCAAAACTTTCTAGTTCGATTTGCGAAGCCTATACCAAAAAACTTAGACATGATGTTTCGTGCATATCAAGCAAGATTAAAAGAAGGACCCAAGATAGCTGAAATGAGTAAGAACTACCCTCGAGCTTATTTAGAAATTGAGAGGACTAAACTTTGCATGAAGATGGTAGAATTAGCACAAACTATGTTCGAAGCCTCACATTATCTTATTTGGAACAACATGGCAAAACCTGAATTGCACTTCCAAGGACTACTCGAGAGGCTAGAATACTTGGTCGATAGAAATGAGAAAAAGAATCAGCAAAAGAACCCTATTGTCTTAGAGACACAGGAAAAGAATGCACCATCCCTATCTTAAGTACCAAATCTAGAAGGAGAAGACAGTCTGTCTTCCATACGTAAGTATTCACATGAATTTCTAAGAGAAATCCAAGAATAGAAGTGGAGAAAAGAACAAGGAACCCATCCCCCTATTCAAGAAATAGAAGACTTGCAAGAGCAATTTCCCCAAGACATTCCCTCTATTTATGACGTAGAGGACGAACAACTGAGTGAACACACAGGTTTTGAATCCAATTCTTTGCAAGAATTACCGCAGTTCACAGGACCTTGGGAAGCTAAGTCTATTAGCATGAGAGCACCAACTATACTAGTGAGGAATGAAGAATCAATAATCCCTAGAAACACGGAGGTGATCAAGAATACCAAAGTACAATGCCATCTCACTCTAGAGGAGTTGTTGAAGCTTAAACCAGAATTGTGGAAGCATGTAGCAAATCAATTCCTTGAGCTTGCCACTACTCCCTCACAGATAGGATCACATAAGAAGGTACCTGAGATACCTTAGTTGGAATCAGAGATGTACGCGAAGGAGAGGAAGGTAACACTTATCTTCCAATAACCCATCAGGGCTACACCACCAAAGCCATCTTAGATTCAGAAGCCGGAGTAGCCATCGCTACGACTGCTTTATGGAAACATTGGGGTAAACTAGCATTAAGACCTACCAAGATGAAGCTACAAATGGCTGATGGACATATAGAGAAGCTGTTGGGCTTACTAGAAGGCATATCTCTCACCACTTGTGGTGTGGAGTTTGAGCATACTTTCACCATTTGTGATTTTGGGAAAAATCATGCTTATGAGATGATCTTAGGATGACCATTCATGCGTCAGTTGCAAATTGTACAAGATTGGGGAACTAATTTGTTGTACTTGCAACATCTAGGAGTGACTACCAAAGTCAATCTTAAAGACTATTCCCATCGAGATGTACCCCCAATACAATGGAACATCATCCATAAGACACAAGAAGAAACGGAATCGGTACACTCATTGGAATCAGATCCCTCATGGTTGCACGAGGATACTCATCTATGGATGTGTAAAGTAGCTAAACAAGAGGAAGAATGGTTAGAAGCCAAGACCTTAGGTTCAGAACAACATCCACGAACCCTTCAAGACCCAGCTTATGCACCGATAGTATTTCCAGACGAGGAATTCGAGCCTCACGGTTGGGTAGAAATCTTAGCCACGATGGACATAGCAGTGAATGAAGAACAATGGACCCCTCATTGTGATGAGGACGGGTATGATATTTCCATTTTCATGATTGAACCTATTGAGGAAGACTTTATCCTAAAAGAATCCACCGAATTGATCCAAGAACCGGATGAGAGTGATGACGAGGACCTAGAATCCATCATCATGGAACCCTTCTGTTCCACAGAAGAGGAATATCTTTATTTTGTAGAAGCCAAAAACTCTGATGAAGAAAAGGAAGGTCAAATAGAACAACTTGAGTCATCCTTACAAGATACAGAAGGCAAACAAAAGAAAAGAAAGAAATCACCTAAGACAGAAGAAGAAGAAGAAGAAGAACCACTCATGGAAGTACCGGAGAACTTCAAGAAGTATGAAATAGAAGATAGAAGAATCATGGTATGAATGCCTAAAAGAAAAGCTGATGTTGGAGAAGTATATGATAACCGAGAGAAAACCAAAAAAATCATAGTCACCATAGAAGGAGAAGCAGAGAAATGTACATACATTGGGCATGATTTGATGAATGAAGAAGAAGAAGAACTAATTGCCCTACTACGTGAATATAGAGATGTGCTCGCTTGGAGTTACAAAGACTTGAAAGGAGTAGACTCGGATATATGCTCCCACAGAATCCCTATGACTCCAGATGCAAAACCTACGAAACAGAAACCATACACATATAATGATAACTACACTACCAAGATTAAAGAAGAAATAGATGGTTTGATAGAAGCAGGATTCATTTACTAAATTGAGCATACTGAATGGGTATCCCCCATTGTGGTTGTGCCCAAGAAGAATGGAAAATTGCGTGTGTGTATTAACCTTAAAAAATTTAATGCCGTCATGATTAGAGACAGTTATCCTCTTCCTATCACGGAACATTTATTGGAAAGAGTTGCGGGCAAGGAAGTTTATAGCCTTCTTGATGGTTTCTCAGGCTATAATCAAGTGGCCATTGCTCTAGAAGATCAACACAAGATAGTTTTTGCCACAGAATGGGGCATATTTGCATTTCATGTGATGCCATTTGGGCTAAAAAATGCACCCGCCACTTTCCAAGGACTCATGTGTCATGTCTTCAAGGAATTCTTACGTAAGAATTTGGAAGTTTATGTCGATGACATATGTGCACATTCAAATATGAGGCAGGCTCATATCCCAGAACTAAGGCAAGTATTTGACAAATGTCAAGAATATCAGGTTTGTTTGAACCCAAAAAAATGTGTTTTCATGGTCAGACAAGGCAAAATTCTAGGACACATTGTGTCAAAGAATGGGATTCTCTACGGATGAAGAAAAAGTGAAAGCAATTGCCGACCTATCTAGACCAAATAACGTAAAAGAAGTACAGGCATTTATGGTTCATTATGGTTATTACTGATGGAGAGTGTTAATCTCCAAAAGAACAAGTTATCCTTGAAGTTATAACACCTCTATATCGAGAATAACTCAAAACCTTTACCAATTTGGAGGATCAATGATCAATTACTAATGTCTTGAACAAACTGTGAAGAAGATGACTACACAGAAAGTCTGGTGCACATAACTCTCTCATTGACTTATCAAATGTGTAAAGTTTTTTATAAAACTTTGCAGAAGGTGTCATCTATAGTTTTCCCACATCCTCCAACTTAAATGATTCCAAAAGACTCAGTAGATCTTGAGAAATGATCTTAACAAGTCACCTATGTCTAAAACTATAGTTATTTACAGTCGACTTTGACACCTGCAACTTCTAAAGCTTGATTCTCCCAAACTAGAACCTGTTTAATCAAATACTTATAGCCATAGATAGATTGCCTTCCAACTTAAAGAATGAGTGCTTGCTTGCTCAAAACTTTACACTATGGACGGAGAACTGACCAAAACATTAGCATCAAATTTTGCACCTCTTGCAACTTCACTTCTTTACATTTACATATGTAGATGTTCCTACACTCAATTCTCTCAGCCTAATCACAATTAAAAGTTGAAAACTTGTACAGAGGTCAATCAACTATAGACTTAGACTTGTACAAAAGAATTTCACAAAAGATTCAACACAGAAGGAGAACTCTCAAAAATATCCGGCACAACTTTTCTTCATTTCTGGAAAACTTTACATCTGAGTGATGAGAGAATCTTACTAACTTCTAAAGTGTCTAATGACTCATACAACTTCTAATTTCTCTATTCACATGCTCTCTCATATTTTCCCCGACATTTCTACTTGTATATATATAGGCAAATATGTACAAGCTCATAACCATACAAAAGTATAAGTGAGCTATCTCTTAATTAATGTACATATGTATACACATCTTCATCCTCTCAACATATACTTTCTTCATGCTTCATATCTTGATCTTTTCTTCAATCCTTGACTTCAAACTTTATCAAAACTTCAATTGTTGATTGCCTTCCACCAACATCTCCCCCTCAATCATCTATTGAGGTTTTCTCTATCTTCTTTATACCTGCCATGTCTTTGAATCTTTGTAGCTTTGGTCCATCCAAGCTTTTGGTTAGCATATCAGCTATCTGATCTTTTGTTGAAGTATGTATAACTTCAATCTCTTTATCCATCACCTTCTCTCTTAGAAAATGATACTGAATCTCAATATGTTTAGTCTTGGCATGAAAAACAGGATTAGCAGCTAAATACAATGAACTCATGTTATCTCCATGAATAATAGGTGTACTTTGAATGATGTCAAAACTCTTCATAAGAGTCTTAAGCCATATCACTTCCTTTTTTGCTTCAACCATACCTTTATACTTTGCTTCTGTAGATGATAAAGCAACTGTGTGTTGCTTCTTTGAACACCATGAAATTAACTTATCTCCCACATAACACAAGTATCCATAAGTTGATCTCCTATCATCAGGATTACCAGCCCAATCTGTATCACTATAAATCTTGATGTTTGTTTCTCATGTAAAACCATAATACAAATCTTCTTTGAGTGTACCCTTAATGTACCTCAACACTCTTTGTCCTGCAACCCAATGTTCTTTCCTAGGACAAAGCATGAATTGAGATAATACTCCTACTGCATATGACAAGTCAGGCCTAGTTAATGTAGCATAGATCAGACTACCAACCAAACTTTGATATAGCTTCATGTCCTTGAATTCTTCTACTCCATATCTGCTCAATTTGTGATTCACCTCCATTGGAGTAGGTGCTACCCTGCAATCATCCATCTTAAACTTGATCAACAAGTTTTTCAAATACCTTTCTTGAGTTACATACACTCCATGTTGAGTGTATGAGATCTCCATGCCCAAGAAATATGACAAATCTCCCAAGTCACTAATCTTGAATTCTTTCTCCATTTGCTTCTGCTTTGTATGTCCTTCTCATCTGTACCTGTAAGGATTATATCATCAACATATATGCACATATAAATGAACCCATCATCACTTGCTTTTACAAGCAAGCTACTATCTGATTTTGATACTTGAAAACCAAGTTTCTTCAAGAACTTCACAAGTCTATAATTCCATGCCCTTGGAGCCTGCTTCGAACCATACAAAGATCTCTTGAGCTTACATACATAATCTGGATATCTTTCATCTCTGAATCCTTGTGGTTGCTCTATGAAAACATCATCTAAAATGTAACCATTTAGAAAAGCATTCTTTACATCTAATTGGCATAAATTCCAACCTTTACATGCAGCAATAGCTATGAGTGTCCTGGTGGGTGTCATCTTAGCCACAGGACTATACGTCTCATCATAATCTATACCATATGTCTGAGCAAAACCTTTCACAACAAGTCTAGCTTTATATCTAGACACACTTCCATCTGCAAACCTCTTTGTCTTGTAGACCCATTTGCATCCAATGATCTTCTGACTATTTGGTTTAGGAACCAAATCCCATGTCTGATTCTCCATCAATGCATCATACTCTTCCTGCATAGCTTTCTCCCAATTTTCCTTACCTTTTGCCTCTTCATATGTAGAAGGGTCTTCATCTGCCTTTATCATATAAGCATAATCTTTGGTAGCCAAAAAAGAAGTGTCATAGCTATACCTTGTAGGTTGCCATTTATGTCTTGATGACCTTCTGAGTTCTCCACTTCTTGAGGTCTCTGGTTCATCACATTCTGGATCAAACATTGGCACTTCTTCAACTTCAACCTATACTTCATTGTTCTCCTCTTCATCAAATATCTGAACCTTTGGTTTAACTATCTTTTGATTCACAACTTCTTCATCACCTGCATAAATATTGATTGTACGTGCATACCAAGTACCTTCCTCATCAAATGTAACATCCTTTGATACAAGGAATTGTTTTGTGGATGGACTCCACAACCTATATCCCATATGCTTATCATCATATCCAATGAACACATACTTTTCAGCTTTAGGTTCCAATTTGTGCCTTAATTGAGATGGCACATATGCATATGCCAAACATCCAAATACTTTGCAATGATCTAGAGTAGGTCTCTTACCCCACCATGCCTCATATGGTGTCATACCCTGCAAAGCTTTACATGGTAATCTATTGACCAAATATGTAGCTGTATTTACAGCCTCAGCCCACAAATAATTTGGGCAATTTTTCTCCTTCATCATGGATCTTGCAAACTCAAGAAGAGTTCTATTCCTCCTTTCTGCTACACCATTTTGTTGAGGAGAGTACTTGCAAGTAATTTCCCTTTTTATACCTGCATTCCACAAGTAATCACTGAACTCATTAGAGAAATACTCTCCCCCTCCATCTGACCTTAGTCTCTTCAATTTTTGACCTGTAATTATCTCTGCATACACATGATAATGTTTGAATTTATTGAATACCTTTGACTTATCTTTGATCACATAGATAGTGATCCATCTGGTAGCATCATCAACATAAATCGCATAATACCTTGAACCATTGATGCTGAAATCCTTTGATGGTCCCCACACATGTGTGTGTACCAATTCAAGATTCTCTAAATACATAAAATCATGCTTGGAATAAGATTGCTTATGCGCCTTACCTAATTGACATGCCTCACATCTGTATGTCATATGTTGACCTGAAACATTAGGCAATCCAAGCACTGAACCATTGTTAACCATATCTTTAATACCTCTTTCATTGAAATGTCCAAGCCTTTTGTGCCAAAGATCTAACTCAGAGATCTTATGTCCTCCATAGGTGAACAAGGCATGACCAACATTACCTTGAATCTTCAATGTGAAAAATCTTCCTTCTTTCTTTCCTGAAACAATTTGTTTATACCCATTTCTAGGGTCTTCGACAAAAACTCCTTCATTAGTGAACCTAACTTCATAACCTTTGTCAACAATTTGTCGTACACTTATCAGATTCTTTGGAATTGTAGGACCATACAAAACCTTACTCAAGAGAGTACTTCCATCCTTGGCCTTCACTGATCCAATTGACTTCACATTGTGCTTTGTATTGTCACCTGTTTGAACTACATGATTAGTTACCTTATTTTCCAAATCGGTCATCAAAGCTATGTTGCCACTCAGGTGATTGCTACACCCTGAGTCAATGTAGAAGACTCTTTGGTCTTCACTTTGCCTTTCACAAGTTGCATTCATTATCAATGTTGAATCCTCCTTTTGATCTGAAGCATAATTATAGTAGGTATTGTTGTATTGTTGACTTTGGAATCCTCTACCTGCATTTCTTCCAAAATAGCCTCTACTACCTCTTTCTCTGAAATTACCTCTTTGATTTCTGCCACCTCTTCCTCTTGAATTAAAGTTATGATTATATCCACCATTATTCTGATTATTATGCCAACAATCATTAGCTAAATGATTTGTCTTACCACAAATCCAGCAAGCTTTGACTCCATCTTTATTACTTCTGCCTCTTCCTCTACCTTTGCCACCTCCTCTTCCTCTTAGGAAGTTAGCCTGGCTAGTTGTACCTTCATCTTCATTTGCTTGTTGCTTCCCTTTGCTATTCTTCTTCTTATCCTTTGAATACATTGCTTGACCTGCACTTTTATCACCTTCACCTTTGACATCCTACTCAAAGGTTAGCATGTGTCCTAGCAATTGATTTAAATCATGAGTAAAATGATCTAGTGATAATTCAGTAGACAAAATGAATGGCTTCCATTTGCCATCACCTCTCAACCCTGTGAGGTTTTGCCTTACTAGTGCTTGCTTGCTCAAAACTTTACACTGTGGAAGGAGAACTGACCAAAACATTAGCATTGAATTTTGCACCTCTTGCAACTTCACTTCTTTACATTTACATATGTAAATGTTCCTACACTCAATTCTCTCAGCCTAATCACAATTAAAAGCTAAAACTTGTACAGAGGTCAATCAACTATAGACTTAGAGTTGTACAAAAGCATTTCACAAAAGATTCAACACAGACGGGAAACTCTCAGAAATATCAGGCGCAACTTTTCTTCATTTCAGGAAAACTTTACATCTGAGTGATGAGAGAGATCTTACTAACTTCTAAAGTCTCTAATGACTCATACAAGTTCTAATTTCTCTATTCACATGCTCTCTCATATTTGCCCCGACATTTCTACTTGTATATATATAGGCAAATATGTACAAGCTCATAACCATACAAAAGTATAAGTGAGCTATCTCTAAATTAATGTACATATGTATACACATCTTCATCCTCTGAACATATACTTTCTTCATGCTTCATATCTTGATCTTTTCTTCAATCCTTGACTTCAAACTTTATCAAAACTTCAATTGTTGATTGCCTTGCACCAACAATTACAAACGATTCATACACATGTATGCAATCATAGTCAAGCCTCTGTACTCTTTTTTTACCAAGTTTGAATGGACAGATGAGTGTGAGAATTCATTCAATGAACTTAAATGACGTTTGTGCTCAACACCTATATTGACAACCCCAGATTGGAGCAAGCCATTCCATGTACATGTGGATGCATCCAACTATGCCATAGGGTGTGTGTTAGCACAACCTACAAATAAAGTTAATATAGACCTCCCCATAGTGTACGCGAGCAGACAATTGAATGCAGCAGAAAGAAATTACACCACTACGGAACGAGAGGGATTAGGAATGATCTACGCTGTTGAGAAATTCAGACATTATTTGTTGGCAAATAAGTTCAAATTCTTCACTCATCATCAAGCATTATTGTACTTATTCAATAACCCATGTAACACAGGACGATTGATACGTTGGTTTCTATTACTCATGGAGTATGACTTCGAAGTAGTAGTCAGGAAGGGAAAGACAGACGAGCTGACCACCTCTCAAGATTAACTTCAGGAGAAGCTCCTCAAGGAATAGCAGATGAAATGTCCGACACATACTTGTTTAACCTGGAGATAGTACCAAAATGGGCTAAACCTATTGTCCCTATTCTCACATATGTACCCAAGAATCCTAGGATAAGGATCAAGGAAGGAGAGATTACCAAGTCTCAGAGATATCAAATAATAGCAGGAAGTATATATAAACAGGATAATCAAAAGATTTTTTCTTGTTGTGTAGATGACTCAGAACATGCGAATTGGTTGCAATTAGCACACATAGGTGCATTAAAGCAACACCATTCAAGACATCATACACTATAGACTCTGCATAGACTAGGAATATATTGGCCTTCCATGGAAGCAGATGTCTACAAGTTATGTAAAAAATGCACTGTTTGTTGTGAAAGACCACGAGTAGAACATGCTACGTTATATCACCTGTCTCTCACACAAGAATGGAGTGAACCCTTAGTGATGTACTTGAGGATGAAAACATTCCCTCAAGGAATGACCTTAGCATGACAATGCAATCTAGAGCAGGAAGCTCAAGACTATTCACTTATTGGTGAAAACTTATACAAACGAGGACGAGATGGATACCTAAGACAATGTGTTCATGAAACTGATTATTTGAACGTACTAGAGACTACACACCAAGGTGTTGCAAGAGGTCATTTTGGCCCCAATAGGGTAATCAAAGCCATCCTCTTTGCAGGATTATGGTGGCCCACTCTTCACATGGATGCACATACCTATTTTAAGAGATGTGATGTGTGCTAGAGAACTCAATTTCCTACTCGCAAAGATGAAATGCCACTAAAACCCGTGATGGGAGGACGTGCATTCTCTAAGTGGGGTATAGACTTTGTAGGACCCATTAACCCCCCTGCAAAAGGTACACATGCAGAATACATTATTGTAGCTACAGATTATCTTACCAAATGGGTAGAGGCCAAGGCCACAAAAAAGAATGATGCACACACGACTACAAAATTCTTATTTGAAAATGTCTTCTCAAGATATGGATTGCCTATAGAGTTAGTGAGCGATCAAGGAACTCACTTTCTAAACCAAGTCATTGAATATTTGTTACAGGATTTTATGGTGATTCACAAGAAATCCGCACCATATCATCCTCAGGCCAATGGTCAAGCAGAAAGCACTAACAAGATCTTTTGTAACGTACTGACGAAACTCATGAACAACAAACGTTCAGATTGGGACAAACAGTTACACCACGCTGTTTGGGCATATCGAGTGGCCTACAAGACCGTACTCAATGCAAATCCCTTTCATATGGTTTTTGGTTAGAATGATGTGCTTCCTTTGGACTTCTTGATACTGAACCTTAAGGTTGCACAAGAACATCAGTGGACCGGCCATGAATTATCATCAAGAATAATGGACTTGGAACGATTATGAGAAACCAGGTTGAAAGCAGCAGCAGGCATGTATGCAACAAAGAAGCAACAGAAAGTCTATTTTGACGCACATGTGAAAGACAAAGGCTTAAAAGAAGGAGATTTAGTCCTAGTGTGTATGATGAAACAGCATGCACGGAAATTAGAAAAGAGAGGTTATGGACCTATGATCATTAATAGACTCTCGACAAGTGGAGCAGTACAATTAGCCACCGTAGAAGGAGACATAATGCCTAATTACATTAGTGGCTGTAGAGTCAAGCTTTATCAAGAACCTCTTACTGAGGATATGCTTAGATGACTCACGTTGGCAAAGAAGC
The DNA here is from genome assembly GCA_020310875.1 of Ceratopteris richardii. Lineage (NCBI taxonomy): Eukaryota > Viridiplantae > Streptophyta > Polypodiopsida > Polypodiales > Pteridaceae > Ceratopteris > Ceratopteris richardii. The sequence goes on from CM035426.1 coordinate 41,986,648, forward strand.
GTAAGGAGGAAGAAAAACGAATACGCGTGAAAGCTCAAGCAGAGGCCATAGAACGCATTAAGTGCATGAAGCTAAGAAGACAAGGAATAGGTAGAGAACATTATAACCATCTGGAAGCAACACCCAAATACCCCATGGCCATGTGTCAAGCAAAGTCAAGTAGTCATCCTAGCATAGTGGATAGGAGACCATTTATTAGAGTTAAGCTAGAGCACGACAACCCTTGCCAAGAGCTCAGGGCTTTAATTGACTCAGGTGTTGTGACTAGTGCGATTAGATGGTCCCACTATAAAGACTCAAGAATAGAAATGCGGCCAATTGAGCCATACCTCATAGGGCTAGGAGGCATGGAAACCCCTTTCATGGGTGAGGTGGACCTCCCTATCCTCATACACGATGTGACCATGACAACAAAGTTACTAGTGTGCCATGATGATGACCTGATAGAACCCCTAATCCTTGGCCAAGACTGGCTATATGATCACTCAGTGGACCTAAATCTTAGACAAGGCTCCTTATAGATGGGAACCTTAGACCAGCAGCGAGTGATACTGCTTGACTTCCCTAACAGCACTCCGCCTGAGGTATGTAACCCTAGACCATATGAACTGCATGCGATGGAGGACTGGAAGATCTTTGGCTAGATAAGTCATGTTATGTCTACCCCAACCCTCAAGGGCTTGGCGATGGACAATTGCCACTCAGAAGAACGTCAGGAGATTTTCCCCTAGTCTTCCTGCAAATAAGAAGGGGTCACCACCCAATCGATGGGACAAATGGGGACCATTCGTGGTCAGGTGGGTTACATCAGTGGTCAGGTGGACTGCATCATCGGACAAATGGGCGCAACACCCTACGGTGCCCATCCTTCCACACTTACTGTGGAACTGGCCTAGATTTTTGATACAAAACGAAGCATTTCTTAATGGGCAAGTTTCGCAAGTGTTTGAACTCCCTTTTTTTCCCAAGCAGAGTGTCCATCCGACCTCTCCAGTCCAACCACGAAGGAGTCAACCACAACGAAGGAACCCAAACTGACAACCCTACCAGAATATTCAAAGAAAACAACAGTATCAGCACCATAGAATCAGCGGCATGAAACGAGTATGGGTGCCGAAAGGACAAAAAACACCAATAGTTTTCACCAATGCAGATAATGATAAGAAGAAGTTAGGGCAGAAGCAGAGTCAGCATCCGACATCTCCTCGGCCTTCTTCTACAAGTATGAACAGTTGATAGATTTGGATCGACAAGAAATATCTGATGAATCGACCCACACCCACACAGATATGGGTACCCAAACAATGTATTATAGCTCAACACTCAAGCCATGTAATATATAACCTTCAGAAATCTTTTCACCCCTTAACACCACCACATCCAATATCACCTTTTGTCCCTCAGTAGGAACATACCACCCGCTCAACCACCTTTAGGAGATGGATACCGAAACATATCCAGATGTCTTCTCCGAACCTGTTATCTAACATTACTCCCACCCCAACTAAACCATACCCTTGTAATAACTCTTTCACAACCGAACTCTGTACAAATTCACACACTATAATCCAACATCACTTATAATAACATGGCATCAAGCAATGTATGCACTATCTGAAGCATGTAGGTGTCTAGAGACCTGCATTAGTTTGCAAACAAATCATTCCATAAACCACCTCACAACACTAGGCTACACGGGTTACACATCGGTTATGGAAAGGGATTGCGGTCTCACTTTATTGGGATCATGATTAATTTCCATACTAATGTGCTAATCTTTTGTAGCAGATTTCTCCGCACTCGCATTATTCATCATGCACACAGAAGGACTGTCTGAAGCTGGCCCTAGTGTACCGATGGTCAATATTGGTGAATTACTGGCGGAACCCCATCCTACATCGCAGCCACCGGAATTTCAAGGATTCCCCCAACCAATGCCAATTGATGATCCTCCTAGAGGATGCATTAAAAAAGTTCACCAAAATTCCCATTGGTTCCAAGGTTTAGCAGGACCTTTGGCGGATGTAGACTTCATTTTTGATGCCACATTGACTTTTGACAGTAGTAAGTGGGGAAAGTATTAATTCTTCTTCGGAGAATTTGAAGCACTCCAGAATACAGAAGACTTAAAGCATGTTTGGGCGAGATCAAGCTTTACAGAATACTTCAGTGATCCACTGCCCAAATCGGTTTTTTATAGATGTTACTACCTAGTGACCACTCCAATAGCCTCTAAGAACAAGGACTTGTCGGGCACTTTTATTTTGCCGTCTTTAGTAAATGACCCCCCTTTCAAAAAGTTCTATCTTTCAAAGGATTTGATTGGAGCTGCCATTAAGATCCATGGAACTCACATGCCGATAGAGCGAGAAAGGCTAATTCCAGAGCCGATGAAGCATGGGGATGTTATTAAATGGGAAGACATCTCGACCATCACACCTGAGCTATCTAAACCATTACGTATATGTATGCAACACTTTGCATTCCCAGCTGATCGATTCACCATGCCCCACAAGCGCATTTGGTTTGGACTATATTTAGCATGTATTGGGCCCCAAACGGTAGATTTAGCAAGTTCGATTATTGATCAGCTGTATCTAGCACAACAGAGATGGGAAAGAAAGAAAGTTATCCATGGATGTTGCGCTCTCACGTGGATTGTGTATATGTGTTTGGCATATGACTTGCCAATAGAGCATGCTATGACGAGTGAAGAGTTGAAGGCATTTAAAGGGACGGCCAAGAAAGCCCCAAAAGCTAGCAAAGGATGGGCAGGAAAGTGCATGCGTGGAACTATCCCATGCCTACAAATTCCAGAGTCCCTGTCACATCAACCCTCTCCAGAGCAATCACCTACGGAACCCCCTACAGTTATGCAACCCATTCGCATACGACTGTCACTGCCAATCATCACAAAAGGTACAGCCAGTACCGTTACCTCTCAAGCAACCACCGTCCAGGAACCTACCACCACTGCAGCAGGCATTCCCACCTCCATTGGTGCGGAAGCGTTTTCTTTCCTATACCCAATCTGGAAGCAGAACCAATGAATACCACGTTCGATTTTGAAATGCCAGATGCTTTTTCAAACAAATTTTAGTTTTCCGAAGGCCAATTTTTCTCTCAAGAATATGAATGACCAAGTTACCGTACCACTCCCCCTGATCAACCACAAGGACAAGTAGTATCTAGTTCAAAAGAAGAAAGGACAGAAATGGAGGATGAAGACGGAGATGATGAAGCCAGTCAGGGAAGCCAAGAATCTCAAGAGAATGTGCAGATCGATGAACAGGAACAGCACACTGATACTCAGGGTGACACCAATACTTATGAAGATGAGACATTTGATGCAGCTACCTATACATTAGCAATTAAGAAGCTATACCGAACCATGCAAGAAATTTGGGCACGTAGAAAGCTATCTGAAGAAGAAAGCCAAGTGCTTATCAAACAGGAACTTGCCACAGGAGGCTTTGAAGAAGCCTACATCCAAGGTTTCAGAGAATTAGTTAAATCAGTGGGCACTAATGAAGTGTTATGATATTTGCAGAGAAAGCCACTACCACAGTTTGACCCACGCCGAGTTCGATTACTGTCAAAACCGGGTCAATACATTCATGTACCGACAAATGCTCAGTCGTCCCACCAGGCCAGGGAAGCCCGCCTCATTCCTGAAGAATCTTTGGTAGAAGAAACGAGCATCATCGACTCCCCGCCCCACACTTCTATTGTACATACCACCACTGTTGTCGAAGTACCCACCACCCCAACCACCCCTCTTTCACCCCCCATCCCTCCAGTCTCCCCTGTACACCCTGCCTCTCCCACACCATCCACATCCTTCGATAGTGCGATAGCAAAAGCTTTTGTTGCCTCCATTCCTCTCACACTTCCCACACCCACCCAACCTAACCTCCCTCCTCGGACTTCCACCCTTATATCCAATCCATTTCTCCATCCATCCCTTCCTACCCCACCCCTCCAAGACCCTTGTTCCCATTCCTTCCTCCATTGATGAGCCCCCGTCTCACCTCCTGGAATCACTCTATTTCCTCTTTCTCCTCTCCACCAAGCAGTCCAAGAGACCCCATCTGTAAATTATTCTGCCACTTTTGTAAATCCTGTATTTACACCCATGCACGCACCCACTATCACTCCACTATTCATAGTCACGACACTCGACTCCATGTCCAGTGACATGGATATATCACCCCCCCACTGCACCACCACTCACCTCAGCCATTTCACCACCATCTTTAGGCACATCACATTTCTCCATAATCACCACGGCATCCACTTTCCCATCCCCATTTCCCTTTCCCCTTGCATCGACACGCACACACACAGCATCTTCACTCACTCCACCATTACTATTATCACCCACCATCGACACTGCATTTCGTCAGATGTTCGCATGCATGACACAAGTGAGAGATGAATTTGCATCTCTAGGCACCAGTTATCAGACGCTGCAACAGACCGCGAAGTACCTACAGTTGAAGCTAAATTCTTTAACTATTGAGAATGCCTCCCTTAACACCCGCTACCAAGAGTTACGCCAGGCCTACCACAAACTTGAAGTCGAAAGTGAACAGAAGATAAAAGAGGTCATCATTGATATAGACAATTTGTTAAGGACCCAAACCATTCGAAATGCAATGCTAACTAGAAACATGGGACTCTCAGATGCCACCTAGCAGCAGCTAAAGAAGAGAACCAACGCTTGCAGGAACAGAATAGACAGAATCTTGAAGTTGCTTTAGATCAACCGGACATACCCTTGAGTCCTAGTCATTTCAAAGTTGTTCCCTCCGAATCCATGAAGATACTATTGGAAGACCGTGTTCAACTACTTGAGGAGTATGATAGCATGAATGCAGAATATCAGAAGCTCAAAGAAGACCACAAAATATTCCAGTTACGAGCTCCTGTATAGCAAGCACCACCAGCTCCTACGGCTACATCTCCTGAGATCATCGAGGAACTCAATGCTTTACGGGCCCCGATATTTACTCTTCAAACATAGATCGCTGCTTACGAAGCACCCTCTAGGCCAAATTCCCCACCGGAACTACCAATGGATGAAGAAACAATGACTATCCTGGTGGAGGACACTTTTGAAGAAGCTTACGAACCCCAACCAATCCCAGGTGGACACGTCACAGTGGAAGGCCAGATGACCTTTGAACTCCCTACCCCCGCGTGGATGAAGATGGTCGAAGAACTTGGACGGACCCACTCAGCACGTGTGGAAGCTCAGTTGCACGCAATGGCTATAATCAAAGAACGAATTTTACAATCCCCTTATTTTGCTCACTTGGCCCCTTGCAGGTACATATCTGGGCATGAGCTTCAATACAAGCCATACTTTATGTTAATGGTAGAATATGAGCTGGCCATCGAAAAAGAAACAGGCAAGAAACCCTCCCACGCAACTCAATTTGAGCCTGACAACTTGCCCCCAGATGCACAGAACGGAGAGATATTCCAACCAACTTGGCGCCAGGACTTGTTACAGCAATACCCCGAAATGATGAGCACATGGGCCAAAGCACCACTCCATTTAAATTATAACCCATGTTGGGGACCGATCCCAAGACGTCGCTCCTGGAAGGCCTTTGCAATTAAAGTACAAAACAACAAGCAATGCTAGGACTGGTTAAATTACCTGTACTTCACTCCACCCTACGGACCGCCCACCATTGGATATATGATGGCAACTATTCACCACTGGCTCCCCCGTTTACGATGAATGGATGATGTAGCAGCGCATATGACTGTCAAAATCTTTGAAATAATGCAAATAGTATTCAAAGTCCTCTCTCGAGTCAAGGCACCACATGTTAACACCCCGGGATTCGAGCATGGCAATCAAGATTTAGAATATGATATGAGTACGACACCATCGCTCCGGTTGTGTTATGCCTGGCACTATCGAATCAAATATTTACCGATGTGCTATAAACTGACCTTCGAAGAAATGTTCACTACCAGTTTTTGGGAGTATCACTCAGAGGTGTTCGTAAGCAGGCCTACACACCTACTACAATTATTTGCCTATGAACAACTAGTGTACTCCACACATTAGAGACTCCCGCCACTAGAGGAACCTCAACCCATAGATTGGGAAAAGCTTGAGGTAGATCTTGCAAGAGGTATCGGCCTTTCAAAGCACACCCTCGCTAAGGACCTCCTACAAAATTATATCGGACACACCCCACAACAAGGTTCTATCGAGGACGACAGAAGCGAGAGGGAGGGGGGTGTTGGTAGTAGCCAAAGGCACAGACGCCGAGGAAGCGTGTAAAGACAGAGCACAACGAAGTAGCAGGGATCCAGATAGATTATTTCTCAAAGAAATACTTTTCAAAAACTCTCAACATTGATTTTCATCACTCATGTACCATATGTAACATAGAAAACCCCCTTTTGTAATTAGTAGCTCCATTTTGTGCAAGCCGAGGTGTCCTTGAGCTTGAGGAGCTTAGGTAGAACAAAGCTACCAATTTTTGTTATTTTTAGACCTCATTTACCGTCTCAAATAGCACCTAGAACCTATTTTTTAACTATGCCGATCACTAGATGTGAAACCGGTCAAAACTAATCTAAAAATTATAAATAGAGCTAGAGAGCTCATTTTTTAGGTTAGCTTGTATGAGTAGAGAAGAGCTTAGAGCTATATTGAGCTTGTAATTGAGATCATCCACATATTTGCATTTACCTTAAGAAAGTTTCTCAACGTACTTCTGGAGTGTCATGTAAATACACTAAACAAAATCAGGCTCCAATAATATTATTCCTGCTTGTATTACTAATCTTGGTTGTGAAATTTTGCTAGAGAGTGATTTTCAGACTGTTAGGAATTCTTATGGGCTTCAAAGTGACCTTTCAACAAAGATGGAATTGGCTCATATGTAAGTTTAGAGAAAAGGTTTTCAAAAGGTATAATGCTTTCTACTCTCTTGCTCACATAAATTTTTTAATGAATCATTTAATTATGCCTTATTCTACTTATGTTCTTTTCATCTTGGCTGCCCTCTAAAAAACAATTAATCTAGGTTATCTTTCTTGCCATGAAGTTTCTTGTGGGGGGATGGGGGGAATGCCCAAGTTAGTAAAGTGAATAAAGTGGCTTGGTCTATCTGCTATTTACCTAAGCAAGAAGGAGGTCTAGGGATTCTATGCCTCATAAAGGTGGTAGAAAATTTGGCAGCAAAATGGATTGTTAGAAGTCTGGATTCTAGTAATTTTTTATCTTTATTAATCAAAAGGAAAACTCATATGTTCTATTTAAAAAAATATAAAGCTTGGAATAATAACCATCTCTAGGACATTATTGCTTCATCCCAACACTTTTGTCATGTTGGTTGTGCTTTATCTTGCAGGTCATGGAGATGATGGCTGAAGGTTAAAGGTTGTTATTATACTCCTAATAAAGATTTTGTCCACAAAACCTATTTTTTTCTACAAGAATCACCCTAGAATGGTTTGATTAGTCTGTGGAATAATTGTGAACAAGGAATAAGAGAGCACTAATTCCACAAGAAGGGCTTTAGAACCTGACAAGATTTCTTCCAGGAGGATTAATTTCTCATACTTCTCTGAGGGCAATTACTAACCTTTCTCCTCCTTCTTTGCAAGTATTGATTCAAGCCAAATGTGAGTTTTTGCTCAAAATAGAGGTATGCATCAGTAGATCCTTGATTCTACACAAAGTTGCTCTAGACATGTTTGGGTTCTTCAAAAAGCAAAAAGGAAACATTTCCAAGATTATTAGCAGACTCAACAATAGATGGAATGTTAGGTGGTCCAATTACCAATGGAGATATAGGTTCAATTGTTTATGGGTCTTCCCTACAAACATCAAGCACTCTCTATTGCAATGGCTCATTATCCATAATGTGATATGGACTGGTAGCAGAGCAAAGAGAATTAAGGTTGATGATGGTAAAAATTCATTTTGTGGCACGGAGGAGGATATTTCCCATCTACTTTGGAACTCTTGGCATGCCAAGCTTTTTTGGCAAGTGTTCTCTCCTTATCAATAGTTGAAGGCCATCCCCAATCTGGGAAAAGAAGATTGCATGTTAGGCTCCCGTAAACACAAGGACCTATTGTTATGGTAACGGTGGAGAAGCCACACTATATGGCATATATGGATCAGTTGGAATCATACGAAATTTGATATTGAGAATAAAAACTTTTGTTCTTTCTCAGGAGAGTTTTGTATCACTCTGGCAATAACAACTTTTTGTTCTCTCTCAGGAGAGTTTTGTATCACTCTGGCAAGAAGTGCCTGCATTCCATTGTCTAATGTTCTATGTAATAATACCAAGGTGGCTGATGTTCTCCAATCCCACCTCCCCTATAAATGGAGATCTCTGCTGTCCTCTTTGTATTCATCTTTGGATAAGTCCTATGAGTTTTGACTGCGTCTTTCATGAGAGGCACTAGTTTGTATTGTACTTAAGATCTTTGTATCTTTCTGTGGTTCCTGCCCCTGCACTTGTAATCTTCCATTATTAATTTAATTCTCTTTGTTGTGTCGAAAAAAATTCACGGATAGCTTTGCCTCAAAGTGAACCACAAGCGACCACGTAGAACAGCTTGCGCCGCGGTCCATCGGTTCTCACGTACAATCTTTGTTTGCTTTCTGAACGAAACCTTTCCAGAGTGTTGCTTTGCGTATCGCAGCTTTTTGTTTTTGCTTTTTTTTTTTTATTGTTTAGCTGGATTCGCAGTGCGCACTGCTTTAGGATGCCTGTTCATTTGCCTGGGTTCTGAACAAAGAAAAGCAGGTCTTACACTAAAAGATCAGACAAAACCGCTGGTCTGTTCAACGACAGAAAACTTTCTGCTGGTATGTTCAACGGCAGAAAACCGCTGGTATGTTCAACGGCAGAAAACTATTACGTGACGAGTTCACGACGAGCGAACTTGGAACGCCTTTCAGGCCTCCAAAATTCCACCCTCTGTCTTAAGGCTTTAGCACCCTCGCACACGGCCTTTCTTGTACGGACACGTCATCGCCATCAAGAATAACAGCTTGGTGACCGTGTATAAACTACTTGGTTGAGCTGTTGCTGGTCAGTGGCAACTGCCAAGGACATCACACGTTTCTTCTCTCTCTCTCGGCCGAAAGTAAAACATCATTCACGGTCGTCGACTCGTCCTGCGTTTCTCTGACCACTCGTGACTCCATGTGCGTTGTGTTGCGTAACAACGAATACGCATATAACATAATGTGATACGAATATGCGTTGCTCTGAGCAGTTCATGTGCGCGGCATTGCAGACATTAGTCCTCCCGCGCAGAACGCATATTGTACATGAAACTGAGGTGTGATACTTTATGAAACTGAAGTATCCATGGACTGCGGAATTATGATTGCAATAGCAAACGTGAGTGAGTTCTCTTTTTTTTTTTTTTTTTTTTTTTTTTTGTCCACGTCCTGTAGGACAGTTGGTTGAGCTTTGGCCTCTTGAGGCGGAGGTCCAAGGTTCAAGTCCCAGGTTGGACATGTTATGGCTTAGGCCAATTAAACTCAGTTGTAACCATGTCTCTCAGTTGTAACCTTGTCTAACCCCTGCTTTGTAGGATACGGGGGGTCCCGCGGGTGCTATGCCCATTCACTTGTACAGTTGCAATTTCAAAGTTAAAGTCCGGGGGAGTAGGCTTCGGCTAAACCTCCATTTAAAAAAAAAAGTTCTCTTTTTTTTTTTTATATATATATTAAATGGAGGTTCGGTCGAGGCCTATTCCCTCGGACTTTAACTTTGAAATTGCAACTGTACAAGGAAGGGCATAGTACCCATGGGACCCCCTTATCCCACAAGAACAGGTATACAAGGAAGGGCATAGTATCCATGGGACCCCCCTTATCCCACAAGAACAGGGGTTTACAAGACTGGGTTAAACGGCGGTCAACACTACCGCAGGGATAAACAAACAGTGGCACTCAGCCACAATGCAACATCTTTCAAGATTACATGTCCCTTACATGTTGCTGCCAGGGATTGAACCCTCGCCCCCGCCTCAAGAGGTGAGAGGCCCAACCACTAGGCCAGCGAACTGGGACAAACATGAGTAAGTTCTACGAAACACTCTTGAAGTGTGCCATAAATTATGCTTGTAAACGAGATTGTCTAAGCACGTGAATTCGGGTGGTTTGACCTGCTGCTTCGAGTGCCGGCAAGAGTACACACTCACACATCCAACCTCATAACATAGAGGCACCCATCATGAGAGACTCATGGACTTGTGGAGCCAAGACTTGAACTCAAGACTACCTCTCACAACTTCAAGGCATAGAGAATGTCCTGTACCATCCTTGTATGGTATGATGATCTAGGGTTATATAGCTTGACTATGTAGTTTCTCTCTGGCTTGTAATATTTCAATTGGGTTTAAGGGCCATCTTTTTCCAAAGTTCTACCTTAGTGAGCTTTCTAGCTTGTAATTTGGTGGTGTGGGGTTTTATCTCACATGTGGCGTAGAGAATGCCCCCTACCATTCTTGTATGGTATGTTGATTTAGGGTCTTATAGCTAATTTATTACTCAGTTTCTATGCTTTGTAGCAATTTTAATTGGGCCTTAGGGACATGCTTTTTCAAAGGTCTATTTTAGTAGGCTTTTGGGCTTTGTAATCTTAGCGGTGTCAAATATGTAACCTCTACTTAATGAGATACAAGACATCGCATGGTATTAAGCCTGGTTTCATTTGTACTTTCAATTGTTTCAAGCGCAATTCTAAAGATTAGGCCTCTCGCTGAACTTAGTAAACAAAAACCATGAGACTACTTGAGATATACACATATCAGTCGCCCTACACATAGTCTCACTTACTCTTTGCCATGACTTTTGAAGCAAATATGCAGTAAAAAAAAATAAAACTAGTAACCACAAGTAGATGAGATGTAGAGTTCAAATGGTTGGTTCTATTCGATACACATCTTAAGTGTTTGGTTGGAGAATAGAATGGAACCTTGAGATTGAAGTGTTGACTGCATTGTTCATAATAATAATAACTATAATATTTATACATTTTTTAATTCATATGTGTATGTGAAGCTACCCGATATGGCAGAGAGGACTTTTGCCATCTCTTCTTATCTCTTCTTTTGTCGATATGGAAATCTCTTACCAAGATTTTGAGTTTACGAAGGGAAATCAATTGAAAACAAGCATTATTTGGTGAAACTATTGGCTGCTCTTTTGCCTTGTGGAACAATATTAGAGGGGAAGCACTCTAGAAGATATGGAAAGAAAGATATGTGATCAACTTTGATGCCCATCCAAAGGAATTATAGATTGAAAAATCCCTCAACTTGTTAAGAAGAAGAATATGTAATTGAATAAATCATTGCATTTCAGACACCATAGGATGTTTTTCTTGGAAACAATAAGATTAAAATCAAGTGGGTCGTTCATGAGGGCGATGAAAAAATCATTAACCTTCTCATTAACTCACTTTTAACCATTAGTCACCCACCAAATCATAGGTCTCCTTCTGGTTTGGTATGTGATAACTATTACACCTTTAGGCCATTCTACCCCATTTTTGTGGGATACAAGGGATCCAAAGGGCACTAAGCCCATTCACTATATAATTATTCTTTTATTAATTCAATCATGGGAGATAAGACCTCAGCCAAACTTTATTTAAAAAAAAAATTATATGTGTATGTATAAATGCAATTGCTCATGTGCATCAATGTATGATGTATGAAGTATCTATTTATCATTTTTGTAGTCTATATACATTTAATATGCAGCATTCACAAATGGCATGCTCATTACATATATAATGTTTGGGGTATTCAATATGTTTGGTACCCTCGGTTCAAGTACCATGTGTAATCATTGGGAACTGAGGTCTTGGGTTCAAGTCCTACAAGGAGTAGGGAGAGTTAAGTGTATTTCACGCAAGCTCAAGCGCAAGCTTCTAGAAGTTCTAACTTGATCTAGCTAGATACTTGGAGCACATGTAATTACAAGGGAGACACTTGGATGGATAATATCTACTTGCCAAAGTAGGTACAAGGTTGGAAGGAGAGCTAAACATAGAGGCAAAAGGTTGGAAGAAGAGTCATCTATCATGATTGTGGTGGGTCTAATTTACTAGTTCTTCACAAAAATACTCAATGTCAATTAAAAGGGACTAGAGTACCACGTATTTTTGGTATCCAATAAGTTGGATGGCTTGTTTCTCTTATTCACCCACCAAAGGATTTTAGAACTAGGAAATTCATCTCCATGGAAATGAATTATCGTTTTAGTTCCTATCAAATTATTAATATCGGCATAACCAAAATTTGTATGCTCACCATCACACTTAAAAATTTATCTACCTTACTATCTTTGGCACCACAATCGCAAATTTATGCATTTGGAACTTCATGGTATCTCAACCATAACATACGATTCCTTCCTAACTTAATGTTGAATCCATTTCACTTACTATTTTATTGGATAGAAACACATATTTCTTCATAAAAATGATCTTTAATTACACATCATCTTCGCACATTCAAGTTGGTTTTTCCTTTTGTACATATTGGTGCTGATCAAGAGGTTACATATCTACATGTTTATAAAGCATACGAATTATTTGATAGGTCTTTAGTGCTACGAATGCGTTCCTTGAAGTTTTGGCAAAAATAAGGAATTTGCAATAAATAATCTACAAAAGAATCAAGGTGATTTGTCAACAAGAGTAGGTCGAGCATAAGCAAGAGAAGCAATGATGTTGGTCATCGCGATGTTGTGGATACAACCACTGGCCTTCACAAAAGGTAATCTTGATGGTACCAATTACACCCTGTGGAAGTTTAAAATAACTTCTATTCTTGATTCATATGATCATCTAGAGATTGTTCTTGGGAGTAATCGTGCACCCCAAGAAACACTTGATCCGAATAATCCTCATTGAATAATCCATCCTGATGCTAATCTTCTATGTGCTTGAAAATGTAGAAATGCAGATGCACTATGTGCGCTAGTTAGATGCACTATTTATAGTGTTTTGATTCTCATTCAACATACTACCAAGGCTTGTGTAGCATGGAACATATTGAGCAATCAATATGAAACTCATAATCAGACACAAATCTAAAACTTGGAGAATTAGCTAGCATCAGAAAGGTTTGCTCATGGGGAGACTATAGAGGTATTCATCACTCACATAAAGAATCTACAAGATCAAATCACACGAGCGAGGTTTGGTGTACAAAATCTAAGTGAGGATATCGCTGCCCTCAAGTTTGTCTACCAAAATTTTCATGGTTTGGTAATTTCTCTTACTTCCCAAATCAAAGCTCAACCTCTAATTTTTGAATAATTCAGTGCCTTAGTCATGGAAAAGGAGATGTGGATCAAGGCAAAGTATAATGCTATGTAAAGCTAGCCGAGAGATATGAAACAGTTGGGAGATATGAAATAGTTGGTAAAATATATAATCCAAAAATATCTCACTGACCAAAAGTTCTACCGTCTCAACCCTATGGGCTAGGGGGATAGGCCCCTGTAGACCCCACCTAAGGGGGAAGCCCCCCTCTGCAATACCCCCATTAGGCTTCTGTGGTAAAACCACCTAGTGCCACAAGGCATTTATTTTTGCCTTGAATGGCGACCCAATGGACTAGAAGTTCATGCTCTACCTAACCTAATGGCTAGGCTCATAAAGATCATCTTTTTCCATCAACAATCACACATAGACCTCATCTAACTTGGAAGTTAGGAATCCAAAAATGTTCGGAATCTCACAATGGCTTCTCCTCATAATCGGGGCCTTACAATGGAGAGCACCATGGATCATTTGTGGTCACTTCATGGTGGAGTATTGAGTATATCTAACACCCCCCTCAATGCCCACCCTGCAGTGAACTACCTCCTTGGTCCAATGCCAAGCTTTGGAAAGTGTCGATGAATTTGCTCTCTCCCAAGAGCCTTGGTGAAGATGTCTGCTCCATTTTCTTCAATTGGACACTAGCTTATCTCCACGGCCTTGTCCTCAATCAACTCACACACATAATGATAATGAATTTCTATGTGCTTGTAACATGTATGGAAAACAGGATACTTGAAGATGGCCATGCAACTTTGGTTGTCACATTTCAATCCTATAGCCTCATGTCCTTGTATTCCTATGTGCCATAGGAACCTCCTCAACCATACTTCTTTACATGCCGCTTCATACTCAGCTTCAGTAGAAGCTAATGCTACAATCGATTGCTTTTTATTGATCAAAGTGAAAATCCCTAGTCCTAAAGAAAAGCAATATCAAGAAACTAATTTTTTGGTATCAATATCTCTTGCCAAATTTGAGTCATTGTATCCAACCACAAATGATCCTTCTTTATAAAGAATACCATAATTAGTGGTTCCTTTCACATCCATGAGTATCCGCATGCATGCCTTCCAATGAGTTTGGCAAGGCTTATTAGAGAACCTGCTTACACTCTAACAACATAAGAGATATCTGGTCTTCCATCACACAAGTAGATGAGGCTTCCAACTTATTTCTTGTATCTTCCAATATCTGCTAGAGATGAAGTATCTTTAATAGATAGGTTTGTGTTGACCTCCATAGGTGTGGAAATTTCCTTGCAATCCTCCATGTTGAATGCCTTCAAATTTTTATTGCATACTTTTGTTGAGAGATGAAAATATTCCTTGATTCCTACCAAACTTCAAGGCCTAAGAAATAATGCATTAAGCCCAAGTCATTCACTTCAAATTCTGATATGAGGACATCTTTTGTTTTTGAAGAAGAGCATCATCCTAGAGGAGATGTAGAATCGGAAATGTTAGTGTTGTGCATGAAAATGGTAGAGGTTTCTCAAGACATGCTAGAACAAGTGGTTTCATGTAATCACAAAAATTGAGTACAAGCACAATTATCTTCCCTCCTATCTTTAGAACATAAAAATTAGCATCATTATTATGTGTCTTGAAGCCTAGATTCAAGAGATACATATCTATCCACTAGCAAAATGCTTTAGGGGCTTGGTTTAGCCCTTATAATGCCTTCTTTAGCTTACATACCTTGTTCTCTAAATGGGGATCCTCAAACCCTTGTAGTTGAGACACATATGAAGTATTTCAATGGCGATGCACCACAATGCACTCTCCTTCTTGCACTCTCCACAAAAATATCCTCCAAGTAGAAAATCGAGCTCCTAAGGCCACACACAGTACTCCGCACAAAGACTACAATATACGCACAAAAACACAGTACACAGGGAGCACGACGACAGACTTCTTAGGTCTTACAAATGTGGTCGAACTTATAGTCTGTGACTAACCAGATCACTATATGTTTTATTAAAGAACATATACAAAGAAGTGTCCAATGGCCATTTGGCCTTTAATATGGACACTAACGATAACAATCTCCCACCAAAGGCCAATTCAGTCAAAGTAACTATGGGAGAAAATTAAAGAATGATAAAGAATACCTGAGTGTGAGTATACAAATTATACCTCCCACCTGATGGGCATCATTTACACAGTATACAAGTGAGTCTGTAAGATCATGAATCAAGTAACCCCCATCAAGTGACAACAGTGTCGAAAGCTATCCTGTGTTAGATCTTTAGTCAAAGCATCTGCATCATTATCTCGAGTGTGAACCTTCTCAAGGATAATGCGCTCAATGGCTAAGCAATCTTGAATGAAGTGATACGTCACCTCAATGTGCTTGGTCTTTGCATGATAGACCGGATTCTTAGCCAAAGCAATGGCACTCTGACTATCACTGAGCAAACAAGGTACATGCTGAGGTAAACCCATATCACAAGCAAGACGAGAAAGCCACAATGCTTCCTTACATGCCTCACTTGCTGCAACATCCTCTACTTTTGTGGTGGAAACAACTGTACATTCTTCAAGACAAGATCTCCAAGAGATAGCACCTCCAGCAAAATGAAAAATGTACCCTGATGTAGACTTACGATTGTCTACACAAGCAGCATAGTCAGAATCTGTGTAACCAATAATGGATGCTTTCCCTATACCTAAGCATAGACACTTGTCCTTAGTGCCACTCAGATATGCTAAAATCATCTTGATTGCTTCCCAATGTTTCTTGTCTGGATTAGACATATATCTGCTCACAACTCCCACTGCAAATGCAATGTCTGGCCTTGTAGCTACCATAGCAAACATGAGACTACCAACAACAGACTGATAGGGAATTTTGGTAATGAATTCCTTTTCCTCATCTGATTTGGGGCAATCATCCTTGCTCAATTTCAGATATGTGGGTAAAGGTGTACTCAATGCCTTTCCACCCTACATATTGAACCTATGAGGTACTTTGGATATGTACTCACTTTGAGACAAGTATATGCATCTTTTGCTTCTATCACAAGTAATGCACATGCCAAGAATATGTTTGGAATCCCCCAAATCCTTCATATCAAATTTCTAAATCAACTTCTTTTTGAGAATTGACAAATCATAAGAGGACTTCCCAGCAATCAGCATATCATCGACATAAAGTATCAAGCATATCAAGCTGCCATCTGAGCATCTCTTTGTGTAGAGACAATGATCCTCATTGCTTCAAGAATAGCCTTGAGACTTCATAAAAGCATCAAACTTTTGGTACCATTGTCTAGGGGGTTGTTTAAGTCCATACAAGCTCTTCTTAAGCTTACAAACTAGACATTCCTTGCCAAGAAATACATAACCCTCTAGTTGTTCCATATAGATCTCATCAGTAAGATCTCCATGCAAGAAAGCAGTTTTCACATCCATTTAGACTAGCTCTAAGTCCTCCATTGCAATGAATCCAAGCAACATGTGAAGGGTAGTCATCTTGACCACTGGATCCTCGAAATCAACACCATGTCATTGCTTAAAACCCTTTGCAACAAGTGGTGCTTTATACTTTGGAGAAGCACTATTTGATGTGAATTTTAGCTTATATATCCATTTACATGGTAGAACTTTCTTGCCATTTGGCAAAGATACCAAATCCCAAGTACCATTCTTGTGAATAGAATCCAACTCACTCTTCATGGCACGCTCACACTTGGCATGATCCTCTGTCTGCATAGCCTCTTTGAAGCAAGAGGGCTCACCGACATCTGTTAGCATAACAAAATCTAAACCTGGAACATATCTATCAGGTGGATGTGAGACACATGCAGAACGTCTCAATGGTTGCTGAACAGGAATATGTGCAGACTGATCTGAATGGACATTCTCTTGAACATCCCTATGTGCAGCATTTTTATGCATGCTAACCAGAGGACTAGTATCCTCAAACATCACTCTTCTCACTTCAACCGCCTTAATGGGTTGTTTATGCATCTTAGACTCATTGAAAATGACATCACTACTTCTGATCACTGACCATGTTTCAGGATCCCATAAGCGATATCCAAATTGTCCTTCTCGACCATATCCAAGAAAAATGCATCTCTTTGACTTATGATCCAACTTTTGTCTAAGATTCTTTGGTATATGAACATATGCTTCACATCCAAAAACTCGAAGATGATCATAATATGGTGGCTTCCCTATCCTTAAGTCTTGTGCCACTTTGAAACCTTTGGCAGTACTAGGTGAAAGGTTAATCACATGAGCTGCAGTCAATACAGGTTCTGCCCAAAAACCTTGTGAGAGGTTTGCATGATGCAACATAGAGACTACTCTATCTTGAATAGTTCTATTCATCCTCTCAGCTACACCATTCTGTACTGGGGTATAAGGAGCTATAAACTAGCTACAAATCTCTCTAGACTAACAAAAAAGGCTTAATTCATGTGCGGTATTGTTGAGGGTTCAGTATGGATAATCACAAAATCAAATTCCTGTAATAAAAGCATCCACCTGTCTAATCGTCCTGTTAATAAGGGCTTCTTGATTAAATAGACCAAAGCCTGATGATCCATGTGAAAAATCACCTTATTGCCCAACAAATAATGTCGAAACTTGTTAAGAGCATATACCATTGCCAAAGCTTCCCTTTCCGTCACTAGGTAATTTCTTCCAGTCGCACACAATACTCTACTAGCATAATAGACGGGTCTATACCATCCTTTCTCTTTCTGCTGCATCAAAACTGCTCCTACAGCCACATCCAATGCATCAACAAATATGTGAAATGGCAATGACCAATCGGGTGGTTGCAAAATTGGTGATACCAACACCATCTTCTTTAACAATTGAAATGCTTTCTCTTGAGCCTCTGCCCACACAAATGGAACATCCTTTTTTGTCAAATGCGTAACTAGTAGAGAAATATTTGCTAAATACCGTAAGTATCTGGAATGCCACTTAATCTGACCCACGAACTGCATAACTTCTTTCACATTAGTCAGTGCTTTAGCTGTGCTAATAGCTTCAATCTTCTTAATATCAATAGCTATCCCTTCTTGCGAAATGACATGGCCCAATAAAATACCACTTCTGACTACAATCACACTTTTTAAACGGATTCAACACCATCCTAAACTGCCTACATTTGTCAAAACATGATTTCAGGTGCAGCAAATGCTGAACCATCTTGCCAAAAACCAAAAAATCATCTACGAACACCTGCATGAAATCCTGTAGATAAGGTTCAAACACTTTGTGTGCCACATAATTGAACAATGGTAGTCCATTCTTCAATCCAAAACTCATGATTGTAAAAATATAAGCACCAAATTCAGTAATAAATGTTGTTTTATGCTGATCCTCCTCAGCCACACCAATTTGGTTATACCCTGAAAATCCATCCAAGAAACTATACATTTCATGCCCTGCTACTACGTCCAATATCGCATCACAAAACGGCATAGGAAACGGATCTGTAACCGTTGCCGCATTTAACTTTTTATAATCGACACAGATTCTGAGCTTCCTGCTCTTTTTCGGGACCACTATAATGGGAGATAGCCAACTCACCTGGTTCACCGGTTTGATAAATCCGACTGCCAATAGTTTATGAATTTCTTCCTTCACCTGTTTAGCAAAGTTAGGATTCATTCTATATCCTTGCTGCGCTACGGGTACTGCATCCGTCTTCAGATTAATCCGATGTTGATGTAAATCAGGGTCTATACCTTTCACTTGAGAGTAATCCCCAGCAAACACATCAACATACTCTTTTAGTAAGCAAATGAGATCCTCCCTAAACTTTCCTTCCAATGTTTCACCAATCCGCACCATCTTTGGTTCTACTTCTGTTCCCAAATTAACCTCTTGAAGCTCCTCCTCCTTTACCCTCGTAGAACCTGCATACTTCTGATCGTATATCCGTTCCGCCAGAGTTATTATTTCTTTCTCTTGTTGTTCCTCCCACTGCTGTACTGGAATTTCCATACCTTGCTCGAACATCTTTTGTATTTGTGCACCTTCAACCTGTTCATCTGGAACTAGCCCTTCTACATTCTACACAACCAGATTATCCTTACTTAATACTCTTGCGACATCAACCTCTAATACCGGTACCACTGTTGGATTTTCTTGCAAAAACTTTTCCTCTTCATCATCTTCGATCTCGTCCGCTAAATTAATTGTCTGAGCCATGAGTGGTTTCTCCTGTACAGACATATTTCTCCTTCCTCGCATAGGGATTGTCACTTGTTTTTTTCCCTTTGTGATCATCACCACATTCAGACCCCAATCCTGCTTGACTTTATCAATCCGAAACCAAGGTCTCCCTAACAACATTTCATACGGATATGCTGACTCAGACATTCTGATGACAACAAAATTTACCATAAATGTCATTCCTGAAATGATAATCTGTTGCTGCTTTAGAATGCCAATCGGCTGTACTCGAGTTTGATTCGCCATTTTGACCTGAAAAGGTGCTAGAGCCAATGTCCCTCTTCCCATTTCGATAAAAATATGCTCAGGTAATATGTTTACCCTTGATCCTTCATCAAGCAACACTTCTTCACATCGCCTCTGGTTGTACTATAGCTGAATTACTGGCACTACAAGGTCAACATCTGCTGGATCAATACTATTGGCTCAAGTTGAAGGTACCGACCTAATTTTTGGCTCTGCATGCTGCCCAAGTAACCTCTTCAATAACTTCTCTCGAAACGCTGGTACCAAAGATAACAGTTGATCCAAACACAACTGTAACGGTGAGCTAATGATTACCTCAAACCAATCTTTTTCCAGATCTTGCTTGCTCTGACCCCTATTCCCCTCTATTATTGAAGGTATCAAATCCACGTCTTGTTGTTCTGACTTACACACCTTACCTGCTGTTGCAGAGCGAAGAAGAGCACAAGGCAGAGAAAAAGATGGGCTCCAAAATTTTTCCGATTTGGACACCTTATTTTTGTATCATAATCATTTTGTAATATAATTTTCGATGTAAAAGCACTAGAGGAGTCCTCTAGATGCATCCCCACAGAAGATTAGTAGCTTACCCATGTAAATTAGTAGGAAATTAGCCTTTTAGTGAATAAAGTGTCGGTCTCTTGTCTGAAAGGACCATTTTTAGGGCACATGTATATAAGTCAATTTGTGACTCTTTGTAAAGACTTTTGGCCATTGTGAGAATCAAGAGCACAGAATTTCGAATTTGTGTCTTCTCCTCTCTGTATCTTCTCTTTGTGAGCTTGTATGCATGTGTGTTGCTTGAAAAGAGTGTTAGGAAGTGTTGTCTATCCATGAAAGTGTTTGTTTGATGTGGTTAAGGTGTGTGTGAAGTGCTGAAGTGTAGGAAGGTCATTCTCGCAACTCAGTATTTTGCTCATAACTTGAAGCAAAAGTGCCAAAATTGAGTGAAAATACCACCATTGGATGCGTCTTCTTGAGAGCTTCGAAATGCATATGCTATTTGCTATATTTGGAGTCCAAAGCTGAGAGCAAAGCTCAATGTACTGTTGACTGCTGCACCAAGTATCGTGACACCATGACTGGCGGTTGAAGCTTGTTTGGTTTAGATCTTGCCTTGTTTGCACTCTTTGGGAAACTCATGTGCATTGATCGTCATTAGAATGCATGTCTTCATACACTCGGTTAGGTTTTGATACTTATCTGATTGATAAATAAAGCGTGAATCCCCACTATATGTACTTGAGGGGGATTGAGGTATAGTCTCTTTCTCCGCAAGTCCCTAGGTTGGATCTTAGGTACACACGTTTTTTGGCGCCGTTGCCGAGGAATGTCGAATCAAATTGAGGCATTCGTGTGATGGTAAGTAGCTTTTTGCATTGAAGTGAGTGGAGGAGTAGTGATTTTCTCTTCTTTGGTAAGTCACATTCATTCGCACTTATTACTTCTCACTCTTGGAGTGTGTGTAGTGAGTTATTAGTCTAGGGAAGTGAGTGGAGTGAGTAGAGTAGTGAGGAAGTTAGAGTAGCCATTAACTCTAGTCTTGTGAGTTTTTGTAGTTAGAAAGAATCTTTCAAAAGAAAAGAGTATAAAAACCAAAACCATTGCCTTTTTCCAATCATTTGTTCCCAAAACGAGTATCGTGAGAGCACTCTGTCGAGTATCGTGAGCTCAGACCAGGGATTTTTGGAGCCTTGCAGAGCGAGCCAAAGGGATAAGGGAGTTGGGAAAAGGTTCCAAGGTGAGCACACTACTGAATCCTTGTGCAAAACTACTTTTGAAATCAAGTTTGCAGAAAAACGATCTGCGGTAAGTATCGTGAAGGCCATACAGGGGTAGAGAAGAAGTATTTTTCTGATTCAGGCTAAGAGGGGAGGGTAGATGCAATCAAAACACATGTGTATGCACTCAAAACCAAAAAAACACTTGCAAAAAATTGAAAAGTGTCAAGTATAGTTTTCTCCCGCGGTCGAGTATCACGATACCTAAGTATCATGATCTCCTGTGGTTGAGTATCGTGATACCTCACCTTGTTGAGTATCGTGTATTGTGGAACTCTTTTCACGATACTTGTCAAGTATCGGGTATCGTTGAATTGGGTTTGACGATACATGGCAAGTATCGAGTATCGTTGAGAATTTCTCACGATACTTGTCAGATATCACATATTGTGTATCGTGAAATTCGGATCGCGATACTTGGTCAGTATCGTCTATCGTGAGTTTTGGATCGCGATACTTGCTGGATATCGTGTATCGCGGAGGTAACTTTCCCGATACCTGACGAATATCGAGTATCGTCTTGAATTTCCTCGCAATACTTGTTATGTGTCGAGTATCGTGGACATTTTCTTGTTAAATATCGTGTATCGCATATCGTAAGGAGTTCTGATCGCAATACCTGTCAAGTGCCGTGTATCGAGTTCTTCAAGTATCGAGTATCGTGTTTATCACGCGATATTGGGCGACTATCGAGTATCGTGTTTTGTCCAAGTATCGTAGATCGTCTTCTGTGAAGTATTGTGTATCGTCTCTATTCAAGTGGTCGAGTATTGTGGTACCCTTCTAGTGTGTCACATATCGAGTATCGTGACATACCCAGCTTGGGTCAGACATCGAGTATCATGAACCTTTTTGGGGTCAAGTATCATGACTTGAGGTTTCACAGTCAGTCCTTTCTCAACCAAATTTTTCTAGAATTCTGACCCTTAGTGAAGAACTCTAGAAGCTGGAGGTTGGCAAGGGCTGATCAAAGCTTTAAAGTGAATGAACCTAAGGTCTGGGAGAACCCTAGGAAGCCGAAGAAGTGTAATCTCTTTAGTGGGAAGTGTAGCCAAACCCAATAGCCACTCACATTATTCTGAAACCTCTAGTGAGTCAGAGGAAGAAATTCCTATGGCTTCCGAGGACATGCAGAATACAATGTCGATGATTGGCATGATGTAAATTATTTGAGGGAGAATATCGGACATCTTTAGAATATGTGACCACCAATCAACATGAGATACCCATATACCTAGATGGTCTAAACCGATCCGTGGCCAGACTGAAGAAAGCTTCAGATGCTTACATAGTGTCGAGGCCAGCTGTTAAGTATGCAAGAGGATTATATATGGACAAAAGGGATATCCAGTATGTTGTTACAAAACACCCTGAAAACATCAATGAACTTGGGGAAGAAAACAATGCTCATAACTTTAATGAAGAAAGAACCGAAGAGCAAGTAACCACGCCCAGAGGGAGATCTACTGTGACTTGTGTATGGAGAGGAGACCTAGTTCCTCAAGATGAATCATTAATGGATGTGTATTTGATCAATGGAATGGAGCATCTCCTTAGAGCCCACTCTTCATTATGGGAAGTAGCCCCTAACCCAATTACTATCTATGAGTTACAAGACCCTGAATTCCCCACCATTATCACATATTTGGACAAAAATCATAGGAGATACTGGCCTCTAATAGAGTCAGAAAGGGCAGGGTTGAAATATCAAAACATTCCAGTATTCCCCCCTAGGGATCAAGCCACTACTTCACAAAACCCACATGGAACCTCTGAGAATAATTCATTCCAATAGTCAGTACAAACACAACAAACACATATTCCGGTCATACCACATGTACAGTTCGCTATGCCGTCAAATAACCCTAAATATCAACCTCAAGCACCTGTTGACCCAAGGAACAGAATTCCTGCCCTAGTCCGACCACCTGTGGTAAGAGGACCAGGTATACCCATTGGAAGACCAGTTTTCCCAGTGATGCCTAGACCACCTGAAGCAGGAAGAAGATTGAGACCTATTCAAGTTGCCAAATGTATGAGAAACCACTATGATGGCTCTAGTGAACCTTACAATCATATAGCTGAATTTAAGCAAGTAATCAGAGCAGAACAAGTGGAAGACTTTTTGATCCAATATGAATCTTTCAGTCTAACTTTGACAGACACAGCTTTAGCTTGGTTTCAGCCATTAGACCCAAATAATTTTCAAAACATGGAGCAAGTCTACCAAGAAATGATTGAGGAATTCACTAAATCTGGGATAAAAAACAACTCATCATCATTGATCCATAGTTTTAAGCAAGCTCCTACAGAATCAGTGAGATTGGCAGCAAGAAGATTTAAGCAGTATGTGGATAGATGCCCAGTGGAAGAGAGAACTACCCAAAACAAGATGGTGTCATTATTTTTGGAAGGATTAGTGAATGGATCCTTAAGATCATTAGTATATGTGAAAAGAGTTCAAACTTTGCAAGAGTGTATGAAAGAATGTATCGATCTAGAAGACAATCTAGCAGAAGATTTGAAAATACCTCAAGGTAGTATCAAAAGTGAAGACTCAGCCACTAGCACATCAGATCCTAAGAACAATGTAGAGGAAATAGCCGACTTAGTAGCAAAGAAGTTGAACGTTCAAGGACAAAGGAACTACCCCAACAACCCAATGAGAGTGCCTATGCTTAGAAGATGTATGCATTGTGGAGGTGATCATCCCTCTCACTTGTGTACTAGGAGTGTAGTCCCTGACATCTGAAGCTAAACCTTCCAAACAAAGACCTTACACATATAATGATGTTTACTCAGCAAAGATCAAAGAAGAAATAGAGAAGTTATTAGATGCTGGGTTCATTTATGAGATCGAACACACGGAATGGGTGTCACCTTTGGTGGTTGTACCGAAAAAGAATGGTAAGTTAAGAGTATGCATTAACCTGAAAAAGGTAAATGCTGCCACCATAAGAGATAGTTACCCATTACCCATAACGGATCATCTTTTGGAAAGAGTTGCAGGGAAGGAAGTTTATAGTTTTTTGGACTGCTTTTCAAGGTATAATCAGGTAGACATTGCTCCTGAGGACCAACATAAAACAGCTTTTGCAACTGAATGGGGAGTATACGCCTTTAGGGTTATGCCCTTCGGCCTAACCAATGCCCCAGCCACTTTCCAAAGATTGATGTGCCATGTATTCAAGGAGTTCCTGAGAAAGAGTATGGAGGTATACGTGGATGATTTATGCACTTATTCAACTATACGATCAGAGCATATCCCTGAACTAGGAAAGATCTTTGCCAAATGTCGACAATATAGAGTATGCCTCAACCCAGAAAAATGTGTCTTCATGGTTCAACAAGGAAAAATATTAGGACATATTGTCTCTAAGAATGGAATCTCAACTGATGAAGACAAAATCAAAGTGATTTTGGATTTACCGAGACCAAAGACTGCTAAAGAAGTGCAAGCATTTATGGGACATTGCAGATACTACCGAAGATTTATACATATGTATGCCATAATTGCTACACCTCTTTATGCATTATTGTCTCAGTTTAATTGGACTGAAGAATGTGAAAAAGCTTTTAACGAATTGAAAAGTCGATTGAGTTTAGCACCAATCCTTCGAGTACCTAATTGGAACAAACCATTTCACATTCACGTAGATGCTTCCAAGTTTGCCATTGGTTGCATCCTAGCTCAACCCGCAGATACAGGAAAGTTAGACCACCCTATAGCCTATGCCAGTAGACAATTGAATCAAGCAGAAAGCAACTATACTACGACTGAAAGCGAAGGTCTAGGAATGGCATACGCAGTGAAAAAGTTTCGACACTACTTATTGGCAAACAAATTCAAATTCTTCATTGATCATCAAGCCCTACTATACTTAGTCAATAAGCCTTGTAATACGGGACGACTAGTACGATGGTTTCTATTGTTGATGGAATTTGATTTTGAAGTAGTTATCAAGAAAGGGAATACCCACATTAGAGCAGACCACTTATCAAGAATGACACATGGAGAACCACCCATAGGAGTACCAGATGATCTGCCGGACACATACCTGTTTAATCTCGAAGTATGTCCCCAATGGGCAGAAAAGTTGATCCCTATACTCACGTATGGACCTAAACATGGGATCTCACCAAACCGAAATCAAGACCTATGGAAGACTAAAAACCTTCATATCATTGCTGGAAGTTTATATCACCAAGACTCAAGTGGATTACTCATGAGATGCGTAGAAGAAGAGGAACAAGAAATGTGGCTTCAAAAAGCACATGTAAATCAATGGAAAACTCATTTAAATTCAACCGGAACATGGCAAACATTGAAGAGATTATGCATATATTGGTCAACCATGCAAAGGGATACACATAACTATGTATTAACCTGCCAAATCTGTCAGGAATGAAATCCAGAAGAGTACTCTAATTTATGCTACTCCACCATAGCACCGAGATGGAGCATGCCTCTGGTAAAGTTCTTGAAGACCCAAGAATACCCAGAAGGAGCCATGCTAGCAAGGAAACATGCACTTGTAGAACAAAGCAAGGACTATGTTCTCATAGGAAAACAACTTTTTAAGCGAGGGAGAGATAATCATTTATGAATGTGCATTCATGAAGATGAGTATCTTGCTGTTTTAGAGATGGCACATATAGGAGCTGCAGGAGGACATTTCTCTACAGATAAAACTGCAAAAATGATTCTCTTTGCAGGGATGTGGTGGCCAACTCTACATCAAGATGCAGCCACATATGTTCAACGATGTGATACTTGTCAACGAACGAAATATCCAATTGGAAGAGATGAAATGCCACTGAAACCCATGATGAGTGCTAGAGCCTTCACTAAATGGGGAATAGACTTCATAGGACCATGGCCAAATACGTAAAGTCAGCAACTGTTCCAAAGAAAAAGAAAACAGTCATCATTGTTGAAGAAGTAGGAACAAGTTCAAAGACACCTATGAGAGGAACTAAACACCTAAGAGAGGAAGAAGCCCAAGAGACACCACAATCAAAGCGAACACATGTGTTACCGAAGATTCCTATGACACAGCAGCCAATAACCAAGAGAGACATTATATATATATATATATATATATATATATATATATATATATATATATATATATATATATATATATATATATATATATATATATATATATATATATATATATATATATATATATATATATCAAAACAAAAGTGAAGTGTTTGAATTCTTTAAAAGATATTTTGCACATGTAGAGAACTACACTAGCAAGTGATTAAAGAAGCTTAGACCTGATAGAGGGAGAGAATATTTTGCTAAAGATTTTGATGAATATTTCAAGATAAAAGTATAAAGAGAGAAGTCAACACTAGGTAATCTCCTCAAGAGAATGGTGTTGCTAAAAGGGGGAGCAAAACCATAGTTGGGACATCTAGGACTATGCTTGAAGAAAAGAAGCTACCACATTATCTATGTGCAGAAGCAATATCTACTGCATTATATCTTGTCAATAGACTACCATCCAAATCACTTCGAGGTATGACTCCCTATGAATCTTGGAATGGAACGAAGCCAAGTGTAGTTCATTGCAAAGTCTTTGGTTTCTTAGCATATGTGCATATACCTTCACAAATAAGAGGGCAATTGGGTGAGAGAGAAAATAAGGCTATGTTCATTGGATATGACTCAACACAATTGGGTTAGAAATTTTACAATCCAACCAGAAAGCAATTCACTACAAGCATGGATGTTGTATTTGAAGAACACAAGTCATAGTATGAAGAGGACAAGCAGATGGTAAAGCTACTATATTCTCTATATACAAATTTTCTTCCATTAGACAATAAGCATGATGCACAAGTGAAAGACTCTAGAAGTAAACTAAAAGAAGAACAAGATAAGAAAGAGAGAGATTACAAATATTGGAAATCTAAAGGGAGAGCCAAAATGCAAGAATGTGCAAAATGTTCCAAACATACTCCTAGAAGATCAATAAGGGAGAGATGACAACTTGAAAGGTATTGTTATGATTCTACATTTCTAACTAAACATACCATCTACTTGGCCAAAGATTTAGTTTTAGAAGAACCCTCAACTTATGAAGAAGCCAAAGGTAACCCTAATTGTGAGAAATCCATGAAAGAGGAAATTGAAGCTGTAAAAGAGATGGACACATGGGACTTGGTTCCTATGCAAATGAACACAAAGGTAATAGGTTGTAGATGGGTGTACAAATTGAAAAGGGATTCAGAAGTCTCTATTTTCATGTATAGTACCAGATTGGTTGCTAAGGGATGTGCTCAAACACAAGTCATAGAGTATGAAGAAACCTTCTGATCTATGGACGAGACGACCACCATTAGAACCTTTCTAAATAGTGCACCTGCAAGGAAATTGGAAGCTAGTTAAACTTATGTGAATAATTCTTTCCTCAATGGATGTATCAATGAGGAGGTACATATGTTAGAACCCCTAGGGTATGAAATCCCTAATTATGTATGTAAGATTAAGAAAGCACTATATGGTGTAAAACAAGCTCCTAGTACCCGGAACTATAGATTGGCGACATACTTGCACGATCAAGGTTTCAAACCAAGTAATGCAGACCCATGATTAATCATCAAAAGGATTCATGATGAAGTTATCTATTTATGTGTTTATGTAGATGACATAGGTAGGGCAAGTGATGATGTGACTAAGATAGAAAGAATCAAGAAACACATGTAGGTGGAATTCAAGATCAGTGATATTAGAGAACTTATATTCTTCCTACAGATGCATGTTATCTATACAAATCAAGGGATGTACTTGACTCAAATAAGGTATACTTAGGGCCTAGTTCTTAAGTTCAAAATGGATAATGCCATATCTGTAGGAACACCTATGGAGATGAACATAAAATTGTTTTTATGAAGGAGAATATATTGAATATGTAAATGAATATCAAAGCCGTGTGGGTAGTCTAATCTATGATACACATACAAGGGTAGATATACCTTATAGTGTTGGAGTGCTTCGTCAATTTATGCACTCTCCAAGAAAGCCACATATGGGTGTAGCTAGAAGAGTGCTCAAGTACCTCAAAGGCACAATCAATGAAGGTATATTCTACTCTTAAACATCTAATTTGGAGCTCAAATTATATTTAGATTCACAGGATCCAAGGATGATAGGAGAAGTGCATCATGATTTCTAGCATTTACAAGACCAAAACTTGTCTCTTGGCATTCTAAGAAGTACCCAAATTGGTACTTTCCTCAACTCAAGCTGAGTACATAGGCTTTATACTAGCCACACTAGAAGTTATATGGTTGAGGGTTTTATATATAGAATTGGGACTTGTGATCTCCAAACCCCAAATTTTTTGAGACACCATAAGCTCAATGCATAGAGTAGCAAACCATGTATATCATGCAAGAACCAAACATATAGAGGCTCATTACCATTTTGTTAGAGAGAAACTCTTATCAAAGAAGATTGATATGTCATTTTTTCCAATAGATAAGCAAGTGGCAGATATGATGACCAAAGCTCTAGATGGAGTAAATCTTTGTAGTTGAAATCAATTCCAGGTATAAAAGTTATTCAAAATTGAAGACTCAAGCATGGTTTATCTTGAGGGGGAGCTCTTAGAACAAAAAGCCCTCAACATGCTTGAGGATGAAGATTTCAATTTTTTGGACAACCACATTATGGTTCATGAGAATCTAATCAAGTAGAAATACAAGAGTAAATGTGAAGCCAACTCATCCCAATCAATAAAACACACTTGCTTAATATTTGGAAATGCAATATGAAGCCAAAACCATGATTCAAGTGGTTGTTCTCTGTTGTATAGTTATATGGTCTAAGGGGTAGAACCCTTGGGTTTCTAGGTGTGAAACCCTTGCGAGTTATGGTTTATTTACCCATTTAAGATGGGTCTTGAACCTTAAGGCTAATTCTCTAAGGTTGAGTACCTTAGGCTTGATAGAAGCTTCTCCTAGCCACTTGGTTTGTACGTGAGAACTTGGAAAATCTTCTTTTAGATGCCATGAGATTTCATGTGATTTCCTAAGCTTGGAAACCATGAGAATACTTAAGGGACCCATGTGATGGAAGGTACACATGTCCCCTTGAGAGGGACTTACCCCCTTGGACTTGGAGCTATATATTGGAGGGGTTGGTTGGGTGGAAATGCATCTCTCTTCCCAGTGTGAGTCTATCTAGTTAGTCTTCTTAGTTTGTGTGGAAGCTAGACTTACCCCCTTGGAATTGGAGCTATATATTGGAGGGGTTGGTTGGGTGGAAATGCATCTCTCTTCCTAGTGGTGAGTCTATCTAGTTAGTCTTCTTAGTTTGTGTGGAAGCTATGGAGCTCTCACACAAGAGTGGTATCAGAGCTAGGTTGAATTTCTCCTTTTCATGTGAAGACTTCAGATCGTCTCTTGTGTGAGAAGATGCCGGGAGCAGTTGGTCCAGCTTGCGAGGATGTCTCTCCTTTGGAAGTCAAAAGATTCATTCATATGAACCCCCCCTAATGCCAGGATTCATCGACGGCTACCCATGCCTAATTCATGAGGTAAGTTCAATGCATATGTTGCATGTATGCGTGAGGAAACAAAGATAAGAATCAGCTCACGCTCACGAGGGCTGATGGAGGCACAGGAAGAGACGTTGTTCTCTCTCTGTTGTGTTTTCGAGGAAAGAGACTTTGTTTCTTATTATATAGATATGACACTTGTTTATCTCGTATATGGGATTTGTTGCATCGCATTTGCAGAACAACTAGAGTAAGAGTTTTTTTTTCATGCGTGCAATGTTTATCTATAAAAGGAGAGATTCAGACTTGCGAACTCTCGTAAGAGAAGTGATTGAGCTAACCACATGCACCCATGAATTTATTAGTAGTCTTATCCAAGTTTTAACTTATCAAGTTGGGTAGAGTTTCCATGAAAGGATCTAACGGCTCACTCATCCTTCTTCTTTCAGAGGATGTAGTGATTGAATTCACAAAGTAGCCATTTGTGAGTGATGCTGTATACCTAAGAACCAACTTAGGGACTTGTGGAGAAAGAGACTATACCTCAATCCCCTTCAAGTGCATATAGTGGGGATTCACGCTTTAATTATCAATCCAATGAGTATCAAAACCTAGCCGAGTGTATGAAGACATGCATTCAAATGAAGATCAATGCAAATGAGCTACTCAAAGAGTGCAAACAAGGCAAAGACTATTCCAAACAAGCTTCAACTGCCAGTTATGGTTTCATGATACTTGGTGCAGCAGCCAACAGTAAATTGAGCTTTTCTCTCGGCTCCGACCTCTAAATATAGCGAATAGCATATGCGTTTCGAAGCTCTCAAGACAACGCATCCAATGATGGTATTTTCACTCAATTTTGATGCTTCTACGCTAAGTTATGAGCAAAATACTGAGTCATGGGAATGCCCTTCTTGCACTTCAGGACTTCCTACACTTCACACACACCTTAACTACAGCAAACAAGCACTTTCATGGATAGACAACCCTTTCTAACACTCTTTCCAAGCAACACACATGCACACAAGCTCACAAAGAAGATGATACAGAGAGGAGAAGACACAAATTCGAAATTCTGTGCTCTTGATTCTCACAATGGCAAAAAGTCTTTACAAAGAGTCACAAATTGACTTATATACTTGTGCCCTAAAAATGGTCCTTTCATACAAGAGACCGGCACTTTATTCACTAAAAGGTTAATTTCCTACTAATTTACATAGGTAAGCTACTAATCTTCTATGGGGATGCATCTAGAGGACTCCTCTAGTGCATTTACAACGGAAAATATATTACAGAATGATTATGATACAAAAATAAGGTGTCCAAATCGGAAAAATTTTGGGGCCCTTTTTTTCTCTGCCTTGTGCTCTCTTTGCTCTGCAACACTCTCCCCCTCTTTGTCTCTATCGTCCCTTGATAGGCTTTGCTTTTTGTCTGCATCTTGTCTTAGGCTCTTTCGTATGTAGGGTTGGCTCTGTTAAGTCGGGCTGCCACGCACGCCACCAGTGGCTAAGAATGTGCTGTTCTTAGTTACCCTCTTCAACTTTTCAGCCTCTACCTCTTTCTAACTTTTGGTCTTTTGATTTGTCTTGGTTGCACACATCTGACCTGCTGTATTGCTTTGAGCCTGTTTACTTTCTTTTCATCGCATGCTGTCAGCGGAAGGATTAGTACCTGCCAATTATCTTCTTGCACTTCATGGATACTTTCCTGGCCCTGATTCCTCCTTTCCACCTACGTGCTTTTTCCTTGATATGTGCCCCTGCGGGGCTCTGTGCAGAGATGGGTGTTGCACCCCTGCAGGGCTTCCTGCAAAGATGTATCTTCCGATATGATCTTTTTAATGAAGCTTCTTTCTTTGTCTTCTTCTTTTCTTCTTTTTGCTTGACTCTCCCGCAACACTACCCCCCTCCTGAACTCTGTCATCCTCGACAGGCTTTGGAAGTCGACGGGAGTATGTTCTATACACTTTTTGCTCTGTTTCGTTAAGCAGATTGGCTTCACGTATCATTATCTGCTTCCACTCATCTGCTTTCACACCGTCATGTGGTGGTTGTCTATGATCGGCAAAGAAGCTTAGATCATATGCCACTAATCTGACATTTAGGTTGGATGACATCTTTAAAAAGATCTCTGAATCAATTTCAAAAAACCCTGTAAAAAACGCTTCTTCGAACGTTTGCATATAGGTACTCGGCAAAAACATCAACCTAGAATAATATGCCATTATTGTTGGTCGGCTAGGCATAATGGACAAGTCAAAAACAAGAATATATGTGCTTTGATTAATGCCAATGAAGTTCAAAAATGTATATGCTGCGTGTTTGAAGACCTTTAACACTGTAAGTATCATACTGAGTATTTTATTGGTCATCTTGATAGTTAAATCGAGTACTGTTGCATAATTCTGCAGCCAAAATTCAATGGTTTTAATCATGTAATCTTCCGTAGGTAGATAGTTATGCGGTGGACTTGGAAGTTGTGGATAGTTTAGCCACTGTTTATTGATTACACTGGTCTTTTGCATATCCAAAAATTCTCGTGCTTCTCTGCACCTTGGTGTTGGACAAAAAGAAGGATTTACCTGTAATAAATATGGTGCCGCTTGCCAGTGCACCCGTAATGTAGGATGTTTCTCCAAAAATTTTCTTCTCCAAACAGGCTGCGCCGCTTCAAATTCTTCTTGAGTATAAGTGAATGTGTCATGTTTGAAGTGGAGCTGTTCGTCTGGATTTTTCTGTGTGATCTTTTTGATGTATTGTCTTGTTTTCTCTTTCATCAGTCCGTACGGAATGTTGAAAGGCTTCATGATCTTCTCTAAGTCTTTACCTTTAATCTTTGCTTCTTTCATGACTTTGATGACTTCATCTTCAAAATGTTCTGTCAACCGGGACACCAATAGTGCCCGTTCCTTCTGACTTATTTCTGCAACATATGGCATTGGATGATCATCATTTGGCTCCACCATTTGCTCTTTTATTGGAAGATTATAAATCAGGGGAGATAGAGGACGTACCTCTACCTTGTCAGTAGGATTTTCTTGTCTTGGCTCTACAGGTGTCCCGATTGGTGTTGGCTCTGTTACTTTCACGTTTAATTTTGTAAGCTAGTCAGTCTTTTCTTTTATTTCTTGCATTGCTGCTCAGAGTGCTTCTTTTGTCGCAAGCAACTCATTGCCGATTTCTGCTACCTGATCCATGTTTTCACTATAACTTACGACAAGTTTACCATTGGCCATATTCAACTGCTTTTTTAGCTCATATGTTTCTTGAGTGTACTTACGTTCCCATTCTTCTCTCAATGCTTGCTCTTGTTTCAGCAAATCTGCATATTTCTCAATTTGAGCGCTTACTTCTTTTTGGTCAATATCTATTGTCTCTTGTTTTTCTATAGGTTGTTCATATAGCAATGACTTCATCAGTTCTTTATTTCGGTTTCGTAAATTATCGTTTTCTTCCATGTATACTTTCAGTTGTGTTTCGAGCAAGTTGCTTCTAGCTTTTATCCTCTCCTTATCTGCTTCACTGGCTTCATGTTGTCTTTGTAATTCCGTCAATTGTGTTTGTAGCTGACGATGCTGGTTCATCAATGTATGACATTGTGTTTTGACTCAAGGCTTTGTATTTCTTGACTAGTCCTGAGTCCGCGTTCACTGGAGTTTGTATTTATTCTTTGAGAGGTGGCATGGGAGCTTGATTTATCATGGGGACTTCTTTCACGCTTATTTGTGATTGGTCATTCAGTTGAATAACATGCACGTTGTCACGGGGTTGTTCTATGTTCTTTGCTTGCGACTGTTGGTTTTCCGATGTGACTTCGACTTGATTAATCTCTATCCAATCTTCATTGTGCATTTCTGTTTGTATATTCGTATTGAGGGTGTCTTTTTCATGACTGGATTCTGTATCAGGGCTAGAATCTTCTAAACCTAATTCTTTATATCTGGCCACTTGTTCAGGAGTCTGTTCTTTATCTTTCATTCTCCTTTCTTTGCTTGCTTGCCTGTAATGGTGACCTTGGATATTCAAATTTACTTGCCCCCGCATATACTGATGTGTTTCTTCTAGGGCAGCGGAGAGATCTCTTTTAGTAATTGGTTGTTGGGTCCTAGGAATCTGTGGCAATGTGTGTGTCCTCTTTGATTGGGGCATAGCCTGGGCTTCTTCCTCCCTAAGACGCTTTGTACCCCTCATGGGTTTCTTTGAACTGGTTCCTGCTTCGTCCATAGAGATGACGGTATTCTTTTTCTTTGGAACCGTCGCTGACTTGGCATATTTGGCAAGCTCTACTGAGGTTGGCATCACACGCAAGCAGTTCTTCATATCCAGTGCCTCATAAATAAGTAGGCTCAAGGCCGAACTACCATTCAGAAACATTTTCTGACCCCACTTCTTCTTTGCTTCAAATAGACGTTCTTGAACGTATGGAGTCATATTTACTTGATTGCAGACTTGCCTCATAGCATGTGAGAGCAGTTGCACCACGATCTTTTGAGGTGCTGTATATCTATGCATGCTTGGAAAACAAAAGTGCTGGTGTACTAAGCGAACAGCCTCTTCAATATCAGTTCTGTTGATTTCCAAAAAGGATCTCTTTTTCGGATCATGACATTCATCTTTGACATTCGTGATTCCCTCTTGATTCCACCCGAAAGCTCTGTTAATCAACTCATGAGTGAATCGAGTTGTCTTCCACGCACCAACTTTATCCAGTACTCGTGCCTCAGGAACTGACAGCTTATTCGATGCAGGCTGAAGTGTATTCATCACTTGCGTACATCTATGAAAATATGGTAGATAAATAGGTAGTCTGAGGAATGCATCCATTCCTGCTTGTGTCCAGACATCTGTCATGCACCGTAATCCTTGTACAATAGTCTTGAAATCTTGCGACATGATAGGGAAGTAGTGATCCCTATCCATGATTTTGATAGTGGCCATGAAAATGAGATCCGATACTGGTTGGTCATCCAGAAACCAATGGCCTCTTGCTTTTGTTATTGATTCCAATGGAAGAAGTTGGACCTCTTCCTCTTGCGTAGCTTCGGAATTAGTAGATGCCATCTGCACTCAATATAGAGTATGAATTAGTGGCAAGATAGTATCAGAAATCCTCCTTCATTTGTCTTTCATAAGATTGACATTGCTCCGCGTGAATGGTATCGTCCCTTCCCCGTGGGTGTGAGAAAGGTAATACCTGGGATTTTTCCTATTTTTAGGTATTTTTATGTTTGTGTCTGAAAGAAAAATAGAAAAGTTAGTTCATAGCCAAAGCGGTTATTAATTTAATTTTTTTTTTATATAGATTATGTACAAGTGCTCTCCTATTTCCCAAGAGGAAAATGTGCTTCACCATCCTAAAATAGAAGAATAACGTGCCGAATGCTTGGCCTTGTAATGTGGCTCTATCATGCATACTTTGGATTCTGGGAACTCCATATGTGTGCAACTCGAATTACTTGGTTGATGCATATAGCTTTTCTTGCTTTTCGGCACCCAAATCTGCTTCACATTGTTGGGAGAAATCATGTTCCCAACCTTCCTAGTGAATGTGATGCTTCTCATTTGGTGCTTCTGCCTTTTCTGCTTTTTGAATCTTGGAATGACGTGTGAATTGTATGTAGACTCCTGATCTATCCTGTGGCAGTTTAGCTTCTATCGTTTTGCCTTTAGATCATACTGATTTTCCTTGTTCATTGGTTCATCCTTTTTTATGATTGTCATTTGAGTACCTGACTTGGGAATCCATATTTGTGTGCGGGCCGGCTGAGCGGCTATCACCTTTTTGAGAATCCATACTTTAGCAATTCTTTGTGGAACTGAATATCCAAAGCGATTTACATACTGGTTCTGTGGGTTCTTCTGCTGTAGCAAGTAGTTCTTCCGTTGAAGATATGCAGCCATTTGGTCCTTCCTTATCCAAGCTTGTCGAGTGTAAGGAATGGGGTATATTCTAATAGGTGCAGACTTGGGATTACTCGGAGAACTAGTCTCTCTTGTGCATGGTTCTTCGCTAAGGCTGTTTTCAGATAGAATGATACTCTGGTGACTTGCTAGATTAGAAGATGGTGTGCAAGCAAGATTCGGTGTGTCCTCACATGAAGTACTCGATGAAGGGGTTTCCATAGTGCTAGTGAACATGCATTCATCACTGTGTTCATTTGGATGAGTTATCGGTTCTATACTTGCGGCTTTGATTGGTCGTTCGTCTAGCATGCTGAATACTTCACGATGTCCTATCTTGGCCGAGATGTATCCTAAGGCCAATTGAATAGTTACTTCATCTTCGTATATCCAGTCTTGACCTAACACTAGGTCTTCGAGTAAGTCCTGATCATGACATACCATTGTGTTGTTTCCTAAGTGTACAGGTAAGATAATCTCTCCTATACACTTGGTGATCTTTCCTCCTATTCCAATCAGTTGTGCCTTTGATGGATGTAATTCTTCCTTGAGTTGTTGAGTCAATGAAAATTTGATGCAGCTTATAGCGGCTCCTGTGTCAATGAGAGCATCCACTAAGTGGTACTCTGTTTTTTCGGCTCTCGAATTCAAATATGGTTGTGTCCTTTGTTGACCTAGGTTTTCAGTGGCTCTAAAATTAGCCATTGGGATGAGTTCCTCTCCTTGGCAATATCTCTCATCTCTCTCTCTCATCCACTCTTTTCGTTTCCTAATCCGCTCTAGTGCTTCTTGTCTGACTTCCTCTCGTATTCTTTCTTCCTCTAGACGTCTATTTTTACCCATTATCAGTCGTGACATCATTTCTTCAGTCAATGGCTCTAAATATTTTTTTACTCGACATCCACTGATATAATTTGGCAATACTTCTCCATCTAGAGTTGCTAAGCTGATGGCTCCACTGGTGGATATGCGATTGATGATTAATGGGCCATATCCTCTTTTCTGCAATTTCTTAGCGTGTTGTTTCAGGGTATATACCAAAACTAAATCTCCTTCCTTCAAATTTTTGTCTTTAACATGAGCATCAAAATATGCCTTCTGTCGCCTTTTAGCAGCATAAATTCCTGCTACTGCTTGTAACCTAGTTTCATGTAGCTTCTCTATTTGATCCAATTGAGCTGAGAATTCATGTCCCGTCCACTCATGAGTTATTGCTACTCTGAGAGTGGGTATTAAGAAATTAATTGGCAAAATCGCATTTTTTCCATACACTAAGTTAAAAGGAGTAGTTCCTATGGAGGTCTTGTAAGCTACTCTGAATGCCCATAAAGTGTGATGTAATTGTTTATCCCAATCAGATCTACCATTGTTCACGATTTTGCTGAGAAATGTGCACAAGATTTTATTTGAACTTTCGGCTTGTCCATTGGCTTGTGGGTGATAAGGGGCTGATTTCTTATGAATTACCAAGAACTCATTCAGTAAGGCTTCTATCACTTCATTTATAAAATGCGTACCTCTATCACTCACAATTTCTATCGGTAGTCCAAATCTAGTGAAAACGTTCTCAAATAGAAACTTGTTCATAGTCCTTGCATCATTTTTCTTGGTAGCTTTGGCTTCAACCCATTTGGTCAGATAGTCTGTGGCTACAATTATATACTCGGCGTGGGATCCTTTAGCTGGGGGGCTAATAGGCCCTATGAAGTCTATTCCCCATTTTGTGAAAGCTCTTGCACTCATCATGGGTTTTAGTGGCATTTCATCTCTTCTAATAGGATATTTTTTTCATTGACATGTATCACACCGTTAAACATATGTGGCCGCATCCTGATGTAAAGTTGGCCACCACATTCCTGCAAAGAGAATCATTTTTGCAGTTTTATCTGCAGAAAAATGTCCTCCTGCAACTCCTGTATGTGCCATCTCGAAAATAGCAAGATACTCGTCTTCATGAATGCACATTCGCAAATGATTATCTCTTCCTCGTTTAAAGAGTTGTTTTCCAATAAGAGCATGGTCCTTGCTTTGTTCTACAAGTGCTCGTTTTCTTGCTAAAGTGGCTCCTTCTGGGTACTCTTGGGTCTTCAAGAATTTCACCAGAGGCATGCTCCATCTTGGTGCTATGGTGGAGTAGCACAGAGTGGATTTCTCTTCTGGATTTCGTTCTTGATAGGTTGGGCAGGCTGATACATAGTTATGCGCATCCCTCTGCATGGTTGGCCAATATATGCCCAATCTCCTTAGCATTTGCCATGTTCCATTCGCATTTAGATGAGTTTTCCATTGATTTACATGTGCTTTTTGAAGCCACATTTCTTGTTCCTCTTCTTCTATGCATCTCATGAGTAATCCACTTGAGTCTTGGTGATACAAACTTCCAGCAATGATATGAAGGTTTTTAGCCTTCCATAGGTCTTGGGTTCGATTTGGTGTGATCCCATCTTTAGGTCCATGAGTTAGTATTGGGATCAACTTTTCTACCCATTGGGGACATAATTCGAGATTAAAAAGGTACGTATCTGGCAGATCATCTGGTACTCCTATGGGTGGTTCACCATGTGTCATTCTTGATAGGTGATCCGCTCTTATGTGGGTATTTCCTTTCTTGACTACTACTTCAAAATCAAATTCCATCAACAATAGAAACCATCGGACTAGTCGTCCCATATTACAAGGCTTATTGACTAAGTACAGTAGGGCTTGATGATCAATGAAGAATTTGAATTTGTTTGCCAATAAGTAGTGTCGAAAATTCTTTACTGCATACACCATCCCTAGGCCTTCTCTTTCAGTCGTGGTATAATTGTGTTTTGCTTGATTCAATTGTCTACTGGCATAGGCTATAGGGTGATCTTACTTTCCTGCATCTGCGGGTTGGGTTAGGATGCAACCAATGGAAAACTTGGAAGCATCTACATGAATGTGAAAGGGCTTGTTCCAATTAGGTACTCGAAGGATTGGGGCTGAACTCAATCGACTCTTTAATTTGTTAAAGGCCTTTTCACATTCTTCAGTCCAGTTAAACTGAGTCAATAATGCATAAAGAGGTCTAGCAATTATGGCATACATATGTATAAATCTTTGGTAGTATCCGCAATGTCCCATAAATGTTTGGACTTCCTTAGCAATCTTTGGTCTTGGAAAATCCAAAATCACTTTGATTTTGTCTTCATCAGTTGAAATTCCATTTTTAGAGACAATATGTCCTAATATTTTTCCTTGTCGAACCATGAAGACACATTTTTCTGGGTTGAGGCATACTCTATATTGTCAACATTTGGCAAAGATCTTTCCTAGTTCAGGGATATGCTCTGATCGTATAGCTGAATAAGTGCATAAATCATCCACGTATACCTCCATACTCTTTCTCAGGAACTCCTTGAATACATGGCACATCAATCTTTGGAAAGTGGTTGGGGCATTGGTTAGGCCGAAAGGCATAACCCTAAAGGCATATACTCCCCATTCAGTTGCAAAGGCTGTTTTATGCTGGTCCTCAGGAGCAATAGCTACCTGATTATAACCTAAAAAGCCGTCCAAAAAACTATAAATTTCCTTCCTTGCCACTCTTTCCAACAGATGATCCGTGATAGGTAATGGGTAACTATCCATTAT
This sequence comes from Ceratopteris richardii, assembly GCA_020310875.1. Taxonomy (NCBI): domain Eukaryota; kingdom Viridiplantae; phylum Streptophyta; class Polypodiopsida; order Polypodiales; family Pteridaceae; genus Ceratopteris; species Ceratopteris richardii. Next base: position 42,026,264 of record CM035426.1, read on the forward strand.
GGTAGCAGCATTTACTTTTTTCAGATATATGCATACTCTTAACTTACCATTCTTTTTTGGTACAACCACCAAAGATGACACCCATTCTGTGTGTTCGATCTCATATATGAACCCAACACCTAATAGTTTATCTATCTCTTCTTTAATCTTCGCTGAGTAAACATCGTTATATGTGTATGGTCTTTATTTGGAAGGTTTAGCTTCAGATGTCATAGGGATTCTATGTGCACATATAGATGGATCTACTCCTTTCAAATCCTTATATGTCCAGGCAAAGACATCCCTGTATTCCCTAATGAGGCGTATTAACTCTTGTTCTTCCTCCATTGAGACATCTTGACCTATAAAAGTACATCGCTCTTCTCCTTCCTCTAAGGTTACTAATATTTTTTTGGTCTGTTCTTTATTGTCGCATGCTATTCTTGGCTAATATTTGAGGCATATAGGCTGGATCTTGTACTGATCTAGCAACTCCTTGCCTTTGTTTCCATCCTTTCCTCCTATCCTCTTCCTTTCTCGCAGTTTGGCATATCCATAGATGAGTGTCTTCGTTCATCCATGATTGGTCACTTGAACCTATACTATGAATCGACTGATTATCTTCCTCCTTATGAATCTGATTCCATTGTAAGGGGGTAACATCTTGATATGTATATGTGTGGAGATTTATTCTTGTGGTGGTTCCTTCATGTTGTAGGTATACAACGTCTTTTCCCCAATCTTGCACTACCTTTAGTTGTCTCATGAAAGGTCTTCCAAGTATCATTTCATAATTGCTTGGCCTTTCAAATTGACATATCGCTAAGGTGTGCTCGAACTCAACTCCACAAGTGGTAAAAACTACCCGTTCCACTAATCCCAAGGGTCGTTCAGTGTGTCCGTCTGCCATTTGTATCTTCATGCCTGTTGGTCTTAGAGCTGGTTTTCCCCATTTCTCCTAGATTTCTCTAGTAGCAATTCCTACTCCAGCTCCACAATCTAAGATGGCTTTAGTAGTGTAACCTCTATAGGTAATTGGAAGGCACGTGTTTCCTTCATCTCCCTCACTAAAATCTCCTACCTTATCGACTGGGATTTTTACTGTGTTTACTTCATCAGACATCTCCTTCTTGTCCACCTTGATTTCCAATTGGCTGGTCAGTTTCACCTTCAAATGTGGTTTGATCCTTAACAGTTCTTCTAACGTCGGGGTACAAGGGATTTTTACCTTTCTAAGGTGTTGTATGATATCCGATGTTTGGATTGATGGGTTCAGTTCTTTCTTTCTCATTGAGGGAATGCGGTATAATTCTGAATTATGTTCGTACTCTCCTGTGTAATTTGGCAAAACCTTTACACTATCATTTTCTTCGTTACTTGGATCAATTGGTATTATTTCTTCTGAATTCAGTTCAGGTATGGAGTCTTCAATTTCACCTTCTGCTTCTAGCTCCTCAAAGGGTGGTTCTATTCCTTCCACTTTCTTCCATCGGTCTTCTTGGACTTTTGCCCACAAATCTTTAGGCCATTCCCCTTCTACTTCGGGAACAATGGATCCTTCCCTTGTATCCTCATAGTGATTTTCATTGTGTATGTCACCTTCTTTGGTTTTCTCAGGGTCATTAAGGATGACACACTCTTGGAATTCTTTTTCAAGAATTCGTGAACTGGGTAATTGAACAACAAGTTTTTCTAGGGTCTGTTGAGTCACTTCAATTAACTTCTTACATATCTCCAACCTTTCTTTCTCTAGGTCACCTCTAGGATATTCTCTTTCATGTTGTTCAATGGTAGGTCTTGCTCTTATTCGTGCTTTGTATGCGTGAATCCACATGGCTAATTCTTCAGGCATGGGATCTGTTAAAACTGATCCTACCTCTTCTTTTTTTGACTTTCCTTTCCGAATTTCTTCTTCCTCTTCTTGTTTCTCTTTTGGATTTTGTTCACTCTTTTCATTTTCCTTCTTTTGTTGTAGTTTCTTTTCCTTCACCCTATCTCTACGGTTCTTCCATCTCTGTGTTCGTTTACTTGTAACACTTTTCTCAGGCTCCTCCGAGTCTTCAACTATTTGAGGTGTAGGTATGTTCCTTTCTCCGTTACCTTGATCCCTTCCTTTAGTTTTGTCTGGGGTCTCTTTAGCTTTGGCTCTAGTTATCGCTTTCAACGGCACAGTGTACTCCTTATCACTTCCTGACGAGTCTATCACTTCTATCACATTAATTTGCACGTTAGAGTTAACTTTGTTGGGGTTCTTGGGGCAATCTCTAAAAAGGTGTTCTTTACCACAATCACTACAGTATCCTTCCCAGACTCGCTGTGTTGGTGGTGGGTTTGGTAATGTACATTCTCTGATATAATGATCACCTCCACATCTATAACATGGTCCTCTAGGTACAGGCGGTCTGGTCATGGGTCGGGAGGGTATGGAAGCCCTAGGGGTTGTGTACATCAATGACACATAGTCTTGCTCATATCCATAGGGACTATCTGGCACTTCCATGTCATAGGCATATGGTTCGTACATTTGTCCATATTCTATCATAGAGCTCTCATAACTGGGATAGTTTCCTTGACTATGGTCATAAGATGAGTCATATGGCTCATTACTAGGCAATGGTGTGGCTGGGACTATTGCTCTCTCTAAGTTTTCTTCAGATTGAGCTATTTTTACTGGGACAACATTCTGAGGATGGGGTGGTTGTTGTCCTAACACCGGTTGTGGTTGAGTGTACCCTTAATAAGCATATGGTCATGGTACAGGTGCCTGCTGCTGATATGTGGGATATCTAAAGGCTTCACCTCCTTGATCTCTCTGAGGGTATCCGTAAGGTCTCATGACAGGTTGTGCAGGTCTTGATTGCCTATTGTAAGGACAATTTTTAGAGCTGTGATTTGTGTATTTTTGTTCTATGCTCCAATATTGTAAAGGGCCTGGAACGGGTGGTCTATTGTAAGCATAGGCAGGTGGTGGGACTATTCCCCTAGTGCACAAATGAGAAGGATGATCACCTCCACAATGCATACATCTTCTAAGCATGGGCACTCTCATTGGGTTGTTGGGGTAGTTCCTCTGTCCTTGAACGTTCAACTTCTTTGCTACTAAGTCGGCTATTTCCTCAACATTGTTCTTAGGGTTTGATGTGCTGCTGGCTGAATCTTCACTTTTGACACTACCTTGAGGTATTTTCAGATCCTCTGCTAGATTGTCTTCTAGGTCGATACATTCCTTCATACACTCTTGCAAATTTTGAACTCTTTTTACATATACCAAAGATCTTAATGATCCATTCAATAATCCTTCTAAAAATAATGACACCATTTTGTTTTGGGTGGGTCGCTCTTCCACTCGGCACCTATCCACATACTGCTTGAATCTTCTTGCTGCCAATCTCACTGATTCTGTAGGAGCTTGCTTAAAGCTATGAATCAACGATGACGAGTTGTTTTTATTTCCAGACTTAGTGAATTCCTCAATCATTTCTTGATAGACTTGTTCCATGTTTTGAAAATTATTTGGATCTAATGGCTGGAACCAAGCTAAAGCTGTGTCTGTCAAAGTTAGACCAAAAGATTCATATTGGATCAAAAAGTCTTCTACTTGTTCGGCTCTCATTACTTGCTTAAATTCAGCTATATGATTGTACGGTTCGCTAGAGCCATCATAGTGGTTTCTCATGCATTTGGCAACTTGAATAGGCCTTAATCTTCTTCCTCCTTCAGGCGGTCTAGGCATCATAGGGAAAACGGGTCTTCCAATGGGTATACCAGGTCCTCTTGCTACAGGTGGTCTAACTGGGGTAGGAATTCCATTCCATGGGTTACCAAATGGTTGAGGCCGATAATTAGGGTTATTTGCAGGCATAGCAAACTGCACATGTGGTCTAACCGGAATTTGAGTTTGTTGTGTTTGTCCTGACTGCTGAAATGAATTATTCTGAGAGGTTCCATGTGGGTTTCGTGAAGCAGTGGCTTGATCCCTCGGGGGAAACACTGGAATGTTCTGATATTTCAACCCGGATCTCTTTGAATCTGTTAGAGGCCAATACCTTCTCTGGTTTTTGTCCAAATATGTGATGATGGTGGGGAAGTCAGGATCTTGTAACTCATAGACAATAACTAGATTAGGGGCGGCTTCCCATAATGAAGAGTGGGCTCTAAGGAGATTCTCCATTCCATTGATCAAATACACATCCATTAAGGAGTCATCTTGGGGAATCAGGTCTCCTCTCCAAACCTTAACAACAGTAGATCTCCCTCTAGGTGTGGTCACTTGCTCTTCATTTCTGTCTTCGTTAAGGTTTGGAGCAGTGTTTTCTTCCCCAAGTTCATTGATATTTTCAGGATGTTCTGTAACAACATACTGGATGTCCCTTTTATCCATATAAAATCCTCCTGAATACTTAACTGCTAGCCTAGGCACTATGTAAGCATCTAAAGCTCTCTTTAGTCTGGCCACTGATCGGTTTAGTCCATCAAGGTATATGGGTATCTCATGTTGATTGGTGGTCACATATCCTAAAGATGTCCGATATTCTCCCTCAATAATTGACATCATGCCAATCATTGGTACAATGTTTTGCATATCCTCTGAAGCCATAGGAATTTCTTCCTCTGACTCGCTAGAGGTTTCAGAATAATGTGAACGGCTACTTGGTTCGGCTACACTTCCTACAGAAGAGATCACACTTCTTCGGCTTCCTAGGGTTCTCCCAAATCTTAGGTTCATTCACTTTAAAGTTCTATTTAACCTTGCCAACCTCCAACTTCTAGAGTTCTTCACTAAAGGTCAGAATTCTAGAAAAATTTGGCTGGGAAAGGACTGACTATGAAATCTCAAGTCATGATACTTGGCCCAAAAATTTCATGATACTCGACCTTTCGACAAGAGGATACACGATACTTGGATGAGACGATACACGATACTTGGATGAGATGATACACGATACTTGGATGAGACGATACACGATAGTTGAAGAACTCGATACACGATATTTGAGCAACACGATACTCGATACACAGGAAACACGATACTCGATACTCCAAAAAATGCGATACTCGATATACGATACTTGATCACATGATACTTGATACTTGTGAAGTATCGCGATCAGGGATCACACGATACTCAATACTTGTGAAGTATCGCGATCAGGGATCACACGATACTCGATACTTGTGAAGTATCGCGATCAGGGATCACACGATACTCGATACTTGTGAAGTATCACGATCAGGGATCACATGATACTCGATACTCCAAAAAACGCGATACTCGATATACGATACTTAATCACACGATACTCGATACTTGTGAAGTATCGCGATCAAGGATCACACGATACTCGATACTTGTGAAGTATCGCGATCAGGGATCTCACGATACTCGATACTTGTGAAGTATCACGATACTCAACCACAGGAGATCACGATACTTGTCAGGTATCGCGATACTCGACTGCACTTGACACTTTTTCAGTTTTTTTGCAAGTGTGTTTTGAATTTAAAATGAATATGTGTGTTTATCAAGCTCTTCTACCCTCTCCTCACCAATTGTATCACCCAAAATATACTTTCTAAGCCCTGTCAGACCCTCACGATACCTGCCAAAGATCGTTTGGCAATGATACTTAATTTTTGATTGATGAAGATGAGTAGCAGATTGAATTGCTCACCTTAGAGGCTCTTTCCCAAATCTTCTATCACTCTCTCTAGCTCTGCACTGCTCCCAATCTTCTTTCTTACTGGATATGATAATCGAGTGAAGACTTCTCTCGATACTTGCTCAGAAAACAAGTAACTTGGGAAAGTCGACTTTTTTGGCTTTTATACTTTTTGAGAAGCTCTCCTAACTACAAGGACTCAACGAGACTAAGATTAAAACTACTCTAGCTTCCTAATTACTCTCTTCTTTCTCCTACTCTACTCACTCCACTTACTTCCCTAGACTAATAACTCACTACACACACTTCAAGAGTGAGAAGTAGTAAGTGTGGATGAAAGTGACTTACCAAAGAAGAGAAATTCACCACTCCTCCACTCACTTCAATGCAAAAAGCTACTTACCATCATACGAATGCCTCGGTTTGATTCGACACTCCCCGGCAATGGCGCCAAAAAATGTGTGTACCTAAGAACCTGTGAAGAGATGGATAGGTATATGCTTGAAGATGAAGAGGTGTTGCAAAATCCTTGATCTACACCAACCAAATGAACTCCAGAAGTATATGGTGGGCCCTTTTACCTTGCCAATGGATGTATTAGACACCCTATGTACCTTGGAAGATCACTCTCAAAAAGATAGATCAAAACAGATAAGTTGGAGTTAGCTCAGAGGTGAAAACTTGCTATTATTGGTTCATACACCTGTCCAGTGTTTTACATAATTCTCTGAGCACAGCAGCAGTTAGCTTAATTCCTCTTGGGGAAGTCTAGGTAACTTAAAGAGCTAACTTTCAAGAGTAATCTCATCAAAAATAATAAAGCACACACTGAGAATGAGTTTTAACAAGTGATGACATCATCCCGATTTTCACGGGCTGCTACAGTTTTAGACCAGTGAGCAAAACAATCACCATAACTCACAATATAGGAAACCAATGATTATGAAAATTTGTATGGTTATACTGGAAAGTACGCTGAATCCAACAAGCTTTACATCACTGAATTTGGATAAGTAACCACTGAGAAACACCTCTGACAAGATGAGTGAAAAAGTCGGGTACCTGATAGAGAAGTGAAAATGCACAGACACTGTTGACTTCAACTGAACATGACTGAAGATGGCAACATCCAAATGACATGAAAATTTGTGAGCATATAGTAGAATTATAGAGCTAACGTTACCAAGTTAAATAACTGAAAATTATGCACCAAGCTCAGAGAAAACATCTCTGCAAGCTGACTGAGAGAAATTGAGAGTAATGGCAGTGAGTAGTACACTTCACAAGAACATGGAAAGATGAACTCAAATAATCATGAAAATGAAAGTATATTGCTTGTACAATACAATGACTTACTGATACATATGTGTGCCTTGTAATCACACCTTGATATGGCATAAAGCTCAGCTCTTGGAGGTCTTCACATAGGTCTCTCTAACCACGACTAAAACTGCCATCTATTTATAGTTGAGTTTGGGAGGCTAACTTCCCTCAATCACTCTCCAATCAATCAATGATTGATTTGATTCTCTACCTACCACAAATCACGAATTCGTGGCTCCTCTTTCCATTCTTGATCAAGTGGACTCAACCACTTAAGATTCTCTTACTTTTACATTAAGTAAACTCTTCAAAAGTTACAAGAGGTAGTTCACAAGTGAACTTTACATAGTCTTCATTTTAAGGCTTTTTCTATGACTTTGTGAGACTCAAGCCAATACTTAGGCTTGTCATAGACTTGCTCCAATAGCTCCCCCTCAAGCCAAGTATGCTTGAGGTCTTCAATCTTCCAAGATTACCTGCAAACCAATCATAGCCTTGAATTTGCAAAGCTTTGTACCATCCAATGCTTTGGTTAGAATATCTGCACATTGTTGATGAGTGGACACATATGATATTTGAATCTCTTTACTTAGAACCTTTTCTCGTACATAGTGATAATGAACTTCAATATGTTTAGTCCTTGCATGAAAAATAGGATTAGCAGCCAAATGAATAGAACTCATATTGTCACAAAAAATAGTTGGAGTTCCAAACTCCAATCCAAGATCTTTGAATAATGTCTTCATCCACATAGCTTCTTGTGTAGCTATGGCAAGACCTCTATATTCAGCTTCAGTAGAAGAGAGAGCAACTGTGGGTTGCTTCTTGGATGACCATGAAATAAGCTTTGAACCTGCAAAGGTAAGATAACCTGAAGTGCTCCTTCTATCTTCTTTGGAGCCAGCCCAATCTGCATCAGAAAATAGCTTCAAACCTAAATCAGATACATAAGGATAATAAAGTCCTTCATTTATGGTTCCCTTGAGATACTTGAGAATCCTTTTGGCAGCATCCATATGTGGTTTCCTTGGTGTGTGCATAAATTGGCTTAGCACACTCACACTGTAACATATATCTACTCTTGTCAAAGTGGCATAGTTGAGACTACCCACTAGACTTTGATATGATGTGATGTCCTGTATGAGTTCACCTTCATGTGAGCTCAATTTGTGATTGATCTCCATTGGAGTACCTGCAATCTTACAATCTTGCATCTTGAATTTTGCCAGCATGTCCTTAATGTACTTTCTTTGAGTGAGAAACAAACCATGATCTTTGTAGACAACTTACAAACCTAGGAAGTAGGTAAGTGAACCCAAATCACTTATCTTGAACTCTTCTCTCATCTGATCTTTGATCTTCTTCATACCATCTGCATCATTTCCTGTCAATATAATATCATCTACATATACACATAGGTAGATGACCTCGGAATTACTCTTTTTAATAAAGAGTGAAGGATCTGCCTTGCTTGGTTGAAAGCCTTTGTCCTGCAAGAATGAAACAAGCCTGAAATTCCAAGCTCTTGGAGCTTGCTTGAGACCATACAATGCTTTGTTAAGTTTACACACATAATCAGGATAAACTTGATTCTCAAAACCAGGTGGTTGTGCCATATATACCTCTTCTATTATCCAATGATTCAAGAATGCATTCTTTACATCTAGTTGAAGTATCTTCCAATTCTTGGAAGAGGCAATACTAAGCAAAACCCTAATAGTAGGCATCTTTGCCATAGGAGAGAAGGTCTCCTCATAATCAATTCCCTGAGTTTGTGCAAAGACTTTTGCTACAAGCCTTGCCTTATACTTGTTAATTGAACCATTAGAATTCTTCTTGAGTTTATAGACCCATCTTGAGCCTATTACCTTCATGGATGAAGTCTTGGGCACCAAATCCCAAGTGTTGTTTTCCTCAAGTGCTTCAATCTCTTCCTTCATTGCATGCTTCCATTCTGATTTTGCTTTGGCCTCTTCAAAGGATGATGGCTCCTCTTGGTTTATGTTCTGTGCTATGTAGATAGAATGTTTAGTTACTAATGAGGTGTCAAACCCATACCTTTCTGGTTTTTTCTTTTCCCTCATAGATCTTCTTAGGCCATGATGTGATGATTCTGCCTCATGTCCAAGTTCTTGCAATTTTGCTTTACCTTTAGACTTCCATGCTTTGACCTTTTCCATGTGAGATTCTTCATCATCCTCGGAGGTGTCTTGTTCTTCAATCTTTGATTGTTCTCTACCAAGCTTTGGAAAATCTTCTTCAAGATCATATGGTAAATTGATCTTCCTGCATGAATCTTCATACCATGAATTGTTCTCATCAAAAACTACATCTCTGCTTACCAAGAATCCTTTGTTGGTAGGGTTGTATAACCTGTAGCCCTTTTGATTGTTGTCATATCCAATAAATACACACCTTTCTGCTTTTGGATCCATCTTGCCTCTAACCTGTGAAGGAACATGAGCAAAAGCAATACATCCAAAAATTTTACAATGATCTAAGCTTGGTCTTCTTCCATTCCAAGCCTCATATGGAGTCATCCCATCAAGGGATTTTGAAGGCAACCTGTTAATCAAGTAAGTGGCTGTAGATACAGCCTCAGCCCATAAGTAATTAGGTAAATGCTTTTCATTTAACATAGACCTTGCAGCTTCAACAATTGTCCTATTCCTCCTTTCTGCCACTCCATTTTGCTCAGGAGTGTACCTTGTAGTTACCTCTCTTTTGATTCCTCTTTCTTGAAGAAAAGAATCAAAATCATGGGAGAAGTATTCTCCCCCTCCATCTGACCTTAGACTTTTTAGTGATTTACCTGTTTGATTCTCCACAAGAGCCAAATATGTTTTGAAACATGAAAAAACTTCATCTTTGTGTTTCATAAAGAATAGGATAGTCCATCTGCTGCAATCATCAATAAAGGAAACATAATACCTTGATCCAGATATTGAAGCTTCCTTGCTAGGTCCCCATACATCTATATGAACCAACTCCAAGAGATCTCCATGCATATAACCTTTCTTCATGAATGGTAACCTGTGAGACTTTCCAAATTGACATGCACTACACTTATAAATCATATGTTGTTTTGACAAATTAGGAAGTCCAAGTACACTTTGGTCCCTGTAGATTTGCTTTAATGACCTTTCACCAATATGTGCTAACCTTTTGTGCCATACTTCCAATTCTATGAGTGTCTGACTACCATAATTAAAGAGAGCAATGTTTCTAGTGTCCTGTAATTCAAATGTGAACAATCTACCTGTCTTTTCACCTTTTGCAATTCTTCTGAATCCTTGACTTGAATCCTTGACTTGGATCTTCAACAAATGCTCCTACTTTTGTGAACCTGACTTGCAACCCTTTCTCTACTATCTGCCCAACACTTATCAAATTCTTTGTAATGGTAGGGACATAGAGTACCTTACTGAGTAGGTTGATGTTTCTATCAGGTGCTTTGACATTGCCTATTTTCTCCACAGGATGTTTTGTATCATCTCCTATTTGTATCTCATGCTTATTCCTTGGATCTTCTAAATCTGATAGGAGTGCCACATTTCCTGCCACATGATTTGAACAACCTGAATCTATGTAGAAAACATGCTCATCAGATTTACCTTGTGGCATCGCCATGTTCATGATCAATAATGAATCCTCTTTGTTTGAGTCTTCTGTGTAGTTATTTTAGTCTCTCCTTCCTTTGTAGCCTCCTTGATAGTTTTAATGATTGTAGTTGTTGTAGTTGCCATGGTAGTTGTTGAACCTTCCTCTTAAGTAGCCATAACTTCCTCTATTGTATCCTCTGCCTCTTTGATTCCTGGAATTCCTAAAGCAATTTTCAGTTGTATGATTAGTTAATCCACAAATAGAACATGAGTTGGAGTCTTGGGATCTCCCCCTGCCTTGTCTACCTCCTCTTCCTCTACCTCTGCCATGTCTTCCTCTACCTGCATAGTTAGCTTGATATGTACCTGCTTCATCATCCACTTTCTTTGCCTTTCCTTTGTTATCTTTGGACTTGCTTTTATCAGTGTATAAAGCTGAAGATTGATTACCTTTAGAGATTTCTCCATTTTTGATAAGCTTTGCCTCTTGGGTAAGTAGTTGTCCAATGAGTGTATTGAAATCAGGTACATGCATGTCCATGTACAAATCCATAGCTGTGGTGAATGCTTCCCACTTGTCATCTGCCTTCAAGCCATCGATGACCTGCCTTATAATTTGCTCTTCATCTATTACCTCTCCAATGCTTCCCAACTGATCCGCTATGTCCTTGAGCTTTGTGACAAAATCAGTCACATTTTGTTTGGGAGCCTTCTTGAGAGTTGTGAAATCAAGCCATAGTTGATGCTTCCTAGCTTTAGTACTTGAAGAAAAGAAAGCTTCAAGTGCATCCCACACTTCCTGAGATGTCTTACAACTTCTAATGTGAGGCAACAAAAAATCTGAGATAGAGTTGAGGAGATAAGACCTTGCAAGTGCATCCTTGGAGCACCATGTGCTCAATCTTTCTTGCTCTTCTTGTGTTGGTTGACTTTTGTTCCTGAAACTTGGCATAACTTCATCTCCAGCCACATAACCATATAAACTTCTACCTTGGAGATAGGCTTCCATTCTTAATGACCAAGCTCAGTAGTTACCTCTGTCTAATTTGTCAATGATGAAGGAAATCCATGTGCCATGTTGTCCAACCTTGCTCTGATACCACTATGAAGAGATGGATAGGTATATGCTTGAAGATGAAGAGGTGTTGCAAAATCCTTGATCTACACCAGCCAAATGAACTCCAGAAGTATATGGTGGGCCCTTTTACCTTGCCAATGGATGTATTAGACACCCTATGTACCTTGGAAGATCACTCTCAAAAAGATAGATCAAAACAGATAAGTTGGAGTTAGCTCAGAGGTGAAAACTTGCTATTATTGGTTCATACACCTGTCCAGTGTTTTACATAATTCTCTGAGCACAACAGAAATTAGCTTAATTCCTCTTGGGGAAGTCTAGGTAACTTAAAGAGCTAACTTTCAAGAGTAATCTCATAAAAAATAATAAAGCACACACTGAGAATGAGTTTTAACAAGTGATGACATCATCCCGATTTTCACGGGTTGCTACAGTTTTAGACTAGTGAGCAGAAAAATCAACATAACTAAAAATATAGGAATCCAATGATTATGAAAATTTGTCTGGTTATACTAGACAGTAAGATAAATCCAATAAGCTTTAAAACACTGAATTTGAATACGTAACCACTGCGAAACACCTCTGACAAGATGAGTGAAAAAGTCGGGTACCTGACAGAGAAGTGAAAATGCATAGACACTGTTAACTTCAACTGAACGTAACTGAAGATGGCAACATCCAAATGACATGAAAATTTGTGAGCATATAGTAGATTTATAGAGCTAACTTTACCAACTTAAATCACTGAAAATAATGCACCAAGCTCAGAGAAAACATCTTTGCAAGCTGACTGAGAAAAACTGAGAGTAATGGGAGTGAGTAGTACACTTCACAAGAACATGGAAAGATGAACTCAAATAATCATGAAAATGAAAGTATATTGCTTGTACAATACAATGAATTACTAATACATATGTGTGCCTTGTAATCACACCTTGATATGGCATAAAGCTCAGCTCTTGGAGGTCTTCACATAGGTCTCTCTAACCACGACTAAAACTGCCATCTATTTATAGTTGAGTTTGGGAGGCTAACTTCCCTCAATCACTCTCCAATCAATCAATGATTGATTTGATTCTCTACCTACCACAAATCACGAATTCGTGGCTCATCTTTCCATTCTTGATCAAGTGGACAACCACTTAAGATTCTCTTACTTTTACATTAAGTAAACTCTTCAAAAGTTACAAGAGGTAGTTCACAAGTGAACTTTACATAGTCTTCATTTTAAGGCTTTTTCTAGGACTTTGTGAGACTCAAGCCAATACTTAGGCTTGTCATAGACTTGCTCCAATAGAACCAACTTAGGGAATTTTGGAGAAAGAGACTATACCTCAATCCCCTTCAAGTGCATATAGTGGGGATTCACGCTTTAATTATCAATCCAATGAGTATCAAAACCTAGCCGAGTGTATGAAGACATGCATTCAAATGACGATCAATGCCAATGAGCTACTCAAAGAGTTCAAACAAGGCAAAGACTATTCCAAACAAGCTTCAACTACCAGTTATTGTGTCACGATATTGTTGGAGTTTATTGACCTCCAAAATATAGCAAGAAGTAGGTGGAACCCCCTAGTAACAAGTTGACCTTCTCACAAACTTCATCACAGAAAACTAGTCATGCTTACAGAGCTTACTATTCTCTAATGGATTAAAATTTTCTAAAACTGTTTTAACCACATATACTAGACACGAAGAGCTTTTCAATGAGCCAAAGAACACTCAATTTGGATAAATACACAAGGAGATATGACCTCTGCAAGTTTGAGGTTTAAAGGAGACCTTCAGCAGAGGTGAAACCAGAGAACACATACTACTTGCAGAGAGTACTGCTCTCAGATCACAAATTCAATGACTATGAAAATTTACAGGAAGAAAGTAGACAGTAAGAACTTTCCAATGAGCTATGAAACATGTAATTTGAATATATAATGATGGAGATACAAGCTCTGCAATCTCTGCATACAAAACTATAGCAGCATAGAGATACACATATGCCTCTCTTGGACTTCCCACAAGATCATGCCTTTTCTCCTCTTTTTATAGCATGCAAAACTAATCTAAAACCTTCCTAATACATCTAAATTTGTGGTAGACACTTGGGTGGAGGTATTACATGACTCAAGTGCTCAAATAAGCAAAGTATTGATGGACTTTGAGAACTAGCCACATCGACCTTCCACTAGGACACCACTGTAGCTCCCTTGTGACTCACTAATTTGACTCACCATGTTCTAGAACTCACGTGGTATTTTTGCTATCTTTTATGAATAATATGAGCCTTCTTGAAGTATTTGAAGACTTCCCAAAGGTATTTACATAATTTGAAACTTGTACCCTACATAAAACAAATGCTTGCAACATTCTCCCCCTCAAGTTTCAAAGGGTATTTCCTTCATGCCAAGAATATAGTTGAATCTTTGAAGCTTCGGTCCATCCAAGGATTTGGTGAAGATATCTGCAACTTGATCCTTTGTTCCCACAAAAGAAACTTGTACTTCATTGTTTATGGCCTTCTCTCGAACATAATGATAGTGAACCTCTATATGCTTTGTTCTAGCATGAAAGATAGGATTTGAGGTCATATGAATGCTACTCAAGTTATCCCCATATATCAGTGGTACATCAACCTGCACATTCAAGTCATGAAACAACTTTTTAAACCACATAACTTTAGTAGTAGCCAATGCTAAACTTCTATACTCAGCCTCTGAAGAAGATAAAGCAACTATAGGCTGTTTCTTTGAACTCCATGTTAATGTCTTGTTTCCTGCTATTACCACATATCCACTTGTGGATCTTCTATCATCTTTGCTTCCAGCCTAATCTGCATCACTAAAGACTTTAAGAGTTAGATCAGCATCATGACTATAAAATAATCCTTTGTTCATGGTACCTTTCAAATACCTAAGCACTCTTTTCGCTGCATGCATATGAGGTACTCTAGGTTCATGCATAAACTGTGACAATACTCCCACTGCATAGCATATATCAGGTCTAGTTTTTGTTGCATAAATCAAAGATCCTACCATGGATCTATACACATTCATATCATGCAACTCATCACCTTCCTTTGCACTCAACTTTACATTACATTCCATTGGAGTAGAAACAAATTTACATTCCTGCATACCAAACCTTTTCAACATATCACATATATACTTTCTCTGTATCAACCACATACCTTCATTGCCATACACAATTTCAATCCCAAGAAAGTATCTAAGCAAACCAAGATCTGAAATTTTAAATTCCTTTCCCAAATTACCTTTTATCTCATCAATTGCTTTTGCATCATTCTCTGTAATCAACAAGTCATCCACATAAATGCATACATAGACACACATGCCATCTACATGTTTTACATAAAGTGAAGGATCAACATGACTCGTTGTGTATCCTTGCAGCATAAGATACTTTACCAACCTTGCATTCCATGCCCTTGGTGCCTGCTTAAGACCATACAATGCCTTCTTTAACCTGCATACATGATTAGGGCATTTTGCATCCACATAACCATCTGGTTGTGACATATACACTTCTTCATTTAACTCACCATTAAGAAAGGCATTCTTTATATCGAGTTGATATATATTCCACCTTTTACTTGCAACTAAAGCCAACAAAGTTCTCACCGTTGCCATGTTTGCTACTGGACTAAATGTCTCCTCATAGTCCAATCCTTGAGTTTGATTATATCCTTTTGCTACAAGTCTAGTCTTATATTTTGACACACTACCATCACTATTTCTTTTAATCTTAAAAACCCACTTGCAACCAGTTACCTTTTGCTTTGGTGTCTTTGGAACTAGATTCCAAGTCTTGTTATCCTGTAGTGCTTCCATTTCTTCGCTCATTGCTTTCTCCCACTTTTCATCTCCTTTTGCCTCATCATAACATGTGGGTTCATTTTCCTGCTCAACTTTTGTCATAAAAGCATAATGAGTATTCATGAAAGATTCATAAGTATACCTTTGAGGTTGTTTACTCACTCTTGAAGTTCTTCTTACCTCCAATGTAGATGCTCTTCCTTTCTTATTAGGAACCTTTGATGATTCTCCATACTCACATACATCACTAATTTCCTCTCCTTTATCATTAACTTCAACAAGTTTGAGTTTACCTTTACTTTTAACACTTGGAGGTGACTCTTGCCTTAATCTTCCATTGAAAGGTAGCTCTCTTTCTTCATCCAAACCGCTTTTCTCATCACTTAAACTTCTTGTGGGCTGAGGTAAGCACTCATCTCCTTCACTTGTATCTTCTTCATCTTCATTTATGACCTGCAAACTTTTCTTATCTACATACCATGAAAGTGATTCATCAAAATTTACATCTCTTGAAACAACCACCTTATTGGTATGAGGATTATAACATCTATATCCTCTTTGAGTATCTGCATAACCAATAAATATACACTTTTCTGATTTCACATCAAGTTTTGATCTCACTTCACTAGGTACATGTACATAACATACACAACCAAATACTTTCAAATGACTTACACTTGGTGTCCTTCCATGCCATACCTCATATGGTGTCAAATGATGCACTCCAGCAGTAGGTACTCTATTCATAATGTACACACTTGTGCTAACAGCTTCAGCCCAAAAAGAATTAGGCAAACACATATCATTTAGCATGCTTCTAGATGCTTCTGCTATGATTCTATTTCTTCTTTCTGCGACTCCATTTTGTTGTGGAGTATACCTGCATGTAACTTCTCTTTTGATACCTTCATCATACAAAAAATCAGTAAAAGCTTGAGAGAAATACTCTCCCCCTCCATCGGATCTTAGCTTCTTAACATATCTTCCTGTTTGCTTCTCGACAAATGATTTAAAATTTTTGAAACAATCAAAGACTTCACTCTTATGTTTAATGAAATACACAAATGTCATTCTACTATGATCATCAATGAATGATACATAGTACTTATTACTAGCCAAGGATGCCTCTTTAGTAGGACCCCATACGTTTGTGTGTATAAGTTCTAGCAATCCACTGCTTACATAGCTTGAATGCTTGAAAGGTTGTCTACTCTGCTTACCCATTTGACATGCTTCACATAGATGCACCATATGTTGCTTAGTAAGATCAGGTAATCCTTCAACAATCCTCTTATTTGATAGCTCCTTTAACTTGTGTACATTCATGTGTCCAATCCTTTTGTGCCATAGATCAAGCTCTGCTATTCGATGCATACCATAAGAGAAATAGTTTGTATGATTTGGGTTTACCTTGAATGTAAACAATCTACCTTGTTTTTGACCTCTAGCAATTAACCTCCTTTGCTTTGGATCCTCAATGAAGCAACTTGCATGATTAAATCTTATTTGCAAACCTTTTTCTACCATTTGACAATTTGACATCAAATTCTTAGTGATCGTTGGCACATAAAGTACATCCTTCAAGCAATTTGTCTTGCTCTTATCCTGCATAACAACATCTCCAACCTACATAATCTTATGTGTTGTATCATCTCCTGTTTCAACATGACTTTTACATGAAGGATTATGCATATTAGAAAACCATGAAGCATCATGTGACATATGGTTAGAACAACCACTATCTACATACCATACATCACTATTGCAATTCATCTTAGTTTCTACATTCATCATAAGAAGAGAATCATAATCTTCACTTTTACCTTCAACTGCATAATTTCCTTGTTGTTTACCTCTTCTTGAATAGCCTCCTCTTCGATTACCACCTTGATTATTTTCATTTTGATAACAATCTTTGGCATAGTGTCCATACCTTCCACATATATAGCAATTGTTGTTATCTTCACTCCTTTGTCTTTGATTGTAGTTGTAGTAGCCTCTCGTACCTCTAGCGCTTGATCTTCCTCTTCCTCTTGTGTTGAAGAAGTCACTTGAAGTCCCTTGATCATCGCTCCTTCTTCCTCGACCTCTATTTGAACCTCTTCTACCTCTGTTTCCACCTCTTGATGATCCTGCATAAAGAGCTTGTCCTTGAGATCCTTTTTTATTTGAAGTAGAGCCATTTAGATTCATCTCCTCCATGACCATAAGAGCAACATGCTGATCAAAGTCTGGTAATTCTCCTCTAACATAAATTGAAGTAATGAATGGTTTCCATCTCTCATCATCCTTGAGTCCGTTGAGAGTATGTGCAACCAAGTCGTCGTCCTCCACATGAGCTTGAATTGATCCTAGTTGATCTGCAATCTCTTGAACCTTCAACAAGTAATCATTGACCGATGTCCTTGTATCTTTCTTTATGTTATTCAACTCATTTTTGAGTTGAATCTTCCTTGCTCTTGTACCTGTAGCATACAACCTTTCCAATGCAAGCCAAACATCTCTACTTGTGTC
Source organism: Ceratopteris richardii (assembly GCA_020310875.1). NCBI lineage: Eukaryota > Viridiplantae > Streptophyta > Polypodiopsida > Polypodiales > Pteridaceae > Ceratopteris > Ceratopteris richardii. Next base: position 42,044,253 of record CM035426.1, read on the forward strand.
TAGATCTTGTATGTGTCCTACCGTTGAATCTTGAATATTTTGTGATAAAATGAATATAACCCTTTTGTCTCTTTCATTCCAAAGTCTAAACTCCCTCAATTGTTGCTGATTTGGATCCTCTGGTAATATAGGTTTGATATCCGTTCCATCAATCAAACCATACAAGCCTCTACCTTGCAAGTATGCGGTGATTCTAAATCGCCATGCTTGATAGTTGTTCTTATCAAGCTTCTCTATTTGTGCATGTTGATCGCCCATTGTGTAAAAACTAAACTTCATCCTTTAACCCTCCTTTTGCATATGTGTGATAAGAATAAGTATGAGATTTACCTTTGTTATAAAGTTTATGCACCTTTCTTTGCTTGGATGTTGCTTGAGATGCTTCCTTGCTATCTCCTTCTACCTTTGTGTAGTGTCGATGATGAACCTCTTCTCCAATAGCTTCACTGTTGTATATTATTGAACAATGCATTGTTAAAGTATTATATTATTAATGTATTAATATGTTTTTGATGTTTTTTATATAGCAGCTGAAGGTTCGTGAGGAGCGTGCAAGGCGTGAAAGGGCGAACATCAATAATCGGAATAATTATTATTTAGCTTGTAAATAAACCTGCGTAGAAGGTTCTATTGTTAGAAAAGTAATGGTCAGAATAAGGGTCATTGAAGACCGTAGTTTCTGTTATTGAAAGCAATGGCTTTCCGTAAAAGTTATCAACTTTTAGTTTCACGCCTGCTTTTCGAAGCCGCCCTCTTGTAACCACTCTTTTCGACGTAATCAAAATTCCTATAAATACATGCGCTCTGTGGACTGTCGAAACAGAGTGCATGGGGGGAGATTGCACCCAATACTGTGTTCTGTCTCGTCTCTTGTTGCGTCTATTCTCTGTGTGTTTTCTGTGCCCGTAATCTCTGTATGCGCATGAGCAAGATCCTGACAACAGTGGTATCACAGCTCTGCACATGTCAATACAGAGGGTCTGTCTTTGGTTTCGGTTTCCGTCTTCGGTTTCTGTTTCAGTTTCAGTTTCAGTTTCAGTTTCAGTTTCTGTTCCGATTCCGATTCCGATTTCCGTTTCTGTCTTCGGTTTTGGTTTTTGCTTCTGCTGCTGTTCCTGTTCTTGTTCCAGTTCCAGAACCAGAACCTACGTTTACACCTGCGGCTTACTCCAAGGCGTCGACTAAGGCGTCGACTAAGGCGTCGACTAAGGCGTCGACTAAAGCAAAGAACTTAGGCAATAACTTAGGCAATACATTGGCACCCAAGGCTCCCTTGGCGACCGTTGGCAGCCGTTGGCTACACGCGAGGCAATTTTAATTTTTGAGTGGTAATAGAGAGGTTTAGAGTCCCTAAGGTAGGAGGATTTGAACCCACAACCTCCCACTTTCAAGGGAAGTACTTTGACCACTCCACCATCTCTTGGAGTTGTTATTCAAGTTCTCTTTCTTTGGTACTTGTGCAAGGCGCTCGCGGCAATTTCAAGGATGGACCCAACAAAGAATCAAGTGTAACTTTCAATCCGTAGGTCGGATTGAGGCGTGTAATATACCGTTGGAAAGCTCTCGGAACGAACTTTCCAATGAGCTAGCTTAGAAGTGTGAATTCCTTCAAAATCATTGGATGGCACTTGAGTGAGTGTTCAAGATACCAAGCAAGGTTGAGAGCAAGGATCCAAGAGCACCATGGGGGATTACAGTAATTTACCTTTACCTGGAGTTTCATTCGAACAAGAGTTAGAGATTATGAACCAAGAACTTCAAGCACTTCAACAAGCCATACACGGACGTTATGCTATGCTTCAATTCGACGGACGAAAAGATGGCCACTTTGTCTTATCATGGCTATCCCTATTCAACGATTTCTTTTCCGATGGGTTATATTCAGAAAATAAGAAAATTGAGTTTGCCACCAATTATTTGGTAGGACGAGCGCAGTTATGGTGGAATGATCTTTCTCGTCGTGCAGATTGTCCACGCACCTAGAAGGCTTTTCAAGAAGAGTTTAAAGATTCATTCTTACCTTTACAGTTTACCTTACATGTTTGATAATTGTGATGTATTTACATATTGAATTTAGTCTATAGGAGCATATCACCTTTAATTTTTGAGATTTTGTTTTACTGCTATGGAAAGATATCTCCGATCTCTTTATAGAGTGGCTATAACATATCTTTTGAGCTTTTCTTCCAAGATCAAAAGAATTTGGACTTTACCCATTCATCATCAAACAAACTTTTTTTTTAATCATCTTTTCGAAGCCTCGATTCCTGAAGGCATATTGTCATGCTATTATGATAAAGGGGTGGATCATCTTCAGCACCTGCACATATCGGCAAATTACTTTGTAACCATCCAGATACGTTTCTTGTCAATTTATATGCATAGTTGTCTTCTTTTTGCATCCACTTACATTTTGGACATGCATGTTTTGCATCGTACATGGAATATACGCATCGTTTAAACATGGTTTGTCTTGTATGGTACATGAATTCTTATTGCAGGGACAGGTATGTATTTTATTGCAGGTTAGCGAGGAGAAAAAAAATACATATGTCAGGGTGTGTAATCCCCTTTTGGTCTCTTTATGTATCATGGAAATTGTTTGTCGGAAATTTTCCGGTTTTCAAAATCACGCCGTTATGCTGCCGAAATTTTTACAAAATTCATATGCACATGCATTCAAGTATAAATTCATGATTAGAAAATTAATTATTATTTTATCATATCCACATATTCATTTTTGTCATCACTTTTGGATTACATTTTGACTTAAATCCTGTATATCATACCCCAACACATTAATGTACCAGCTCCATGAACATTTCCATGCATGTATTTTTACATGGCACATGCCTATTTTCTTTATTCAATGATGAAACATGTGACTGGCCATCCATGTTTATTATTTTATCACCTGAGGTCAGTTGCTTGTTCAACTGAGGGGCATGTTATACCTTATGGAATATGTTGAACAATGCATTGTTGGATTGAAATATGGAATAGCCAATGCATTGTTGGATTGAAATATGGAATAGCCAATGCTTTGTTGGATTGAAATATGGAATAGCCAATGCATTGTTGGATTGTAACATAGAATATGTTAGCCAATGCATTGTTGGATTGTAACAGTAACATGGAATATGTTGAACAATGTATTGTAATTGTTAGAGTGTTAAATTATTTTATCAACTGAGGTCAGTTGCTTGTCAACTCAGAGGCATGTTGTATATTATTGAACAATGCATTGTTAAAGTATTATATTATTAATGTATTAATATGTTTTTGATGTTTTTTATATAGCAGCTGAAGGTTCGTGAGGAGCGTGCAAGGCGTGAAAGGGCGAACATCAATAATCGGAATAATTATTATTTAGCTTGTAAATAAACCCGCGTAGAAGGTTCTATTGTTAGAAAAGTAATGGTCAGAATAAGGGTCATTGAAGACCGTAGTTTCTGTTATTGAAAGCAATGGCTTTCCGTAAAAGTTATCAACTTTTAGTTTCACGCCTGCTTTTCGAAGCCGCCCTCTTGTAACCACTCTTTTCAACGTAATCAAAATTCCTATAAATACATGCGCTCTGTGGACTGTCGAAACAGAGTGCATGGGGGGAGATTGCACCCAATACTGCGTTCTGTCTCGTCTCTTGTTGCGTCTATTCTCTATGTGTTTTCTGTGCCCGTAATCTTTGTATGCACGTGAGCAAGATCCTGACAACATTCACATTCTTCATCAAGGTATTATAACCTTCTCCAAGCTTCAATTCCTTGCTCTGATACCAATGTTGGAGTTTATTGACCTCCAAAATATAGCAAGAAGTAGGTGGAACCCCCTAGGAACAAGTTGACCTTCTCACAAACTTCATCACAGAAAACCAGTCATGCTTGCAGAGCTTACTATTCTCTAATGGATTAGAATTTTCTAAAACTGTTTTAATCACATATACTAGACACCAAGATCTTTCCAATGAGCCAAAGAACAGTCAATTTGGATAAATACACAAGGAGATATGACCTCTGCAAGTTGAGGTTTAAAGGAGACCTTCAGCAGAGGTGAAACCAGAGAACACACACTACTTGCAGAGAGTACTGCTCTCAGCTCACACATCCAATGATTATGAAAATTTACAGGAGGAAAGTAGACAGTAAGAACTTTTATTTGAGCTATCAAACATGTAATTTGAATATATAATGAGGGAGATACAAGCTCTGCAATCTCTGCATACAAAACTACAGCAGCATAAAGATACACATATGCCTCTCTTGGACTTCCCACAAGATCACGACTTTTATCCTCTTCTTATAGCATGCAGAACTAATCTAAAACCTTCCTAATACATCTAAATTCGTGGTAGACACATGGATGGAGGTATTACATGACTCAAGTGCTCAAATAAGCAAAGTATTGATGGACTTTGAGAACTAGCCACATCGACCTTCCACTAGGACACCACTACAGCTCCCTTGTGACTCACTAATTTGACTCACCATGTTCTAGAACTCACGTGGTATTTTTGCTATCTTTTATGAATAATATGAGCCTTCTTGAAGTATTTGAAGACTTCCCAAAGGTATTTACATAATTTGAAACTTGTACCCTACATAAAACAAATGTTCGCAACAGATACTTGGTGCAACAGCCAACAGTAAATTGAGCTTTTCTCTCAACTTTGACCTCCAAATATAGCGAATAGCATATGCGTTTCGAAGCTCTCAAGAAAACACATCCAATGGTCATATTTTCACTCAATTTTGATGCTTCTACTTCAAGTTATGAGAAAAATACTGAGTCGCGAGAATGACCTTCCTACACTTCAGCACTTCCTACACTTCACACACACCTTAACTACAGCAAACAAGCACTTTCATGGATAGAAAACACTTTCTAACACTCTTTCCAAGCAACGCACATGCACACAAGCTCACAAAGAAGATGATACAGAGAGAAGAAGACACAAATTCGAAATTCTGTGCTCTTGATTCTCACAATGGCAAAAAGTCTTTACAAAGAGTCACAAATTGACTTATATACTTGTGCCCTAAAAATGTTCCTTTCATACAAGAGACCGGCACTTTATTCACTAAAAGGTTAATTTCCAACTAATTTACATGGGTAAGCTACTAATCTTCTGTGGGGATGCATCTAGAGGACTCCTCTAGTGCATTTACAACGGAAAATATATTACAGAATGATGATGATACAAAAATATATGATACACCAGTGGCTAAGAATGTGCTGTTCTTAGTTACCCTCTTCAACTTTTCAGCCTCTACCTCTTTCTAACTTTTGGTCTTCTGATTTGTCCTGGTTGCACACATCTGACCTGCTGTATTGCTTTGAGCCTGTTTACTTTCTTTTCATCGCACGCTGTCAGCGGAAGGATTAGTACCTGCCAATTATCTTCTTGCACTTCATGGATACTTTCCTGGCCCTGGTTCCTCCTTTCCACCTACGTGCTTTTTCCTTGATATGTGCCCCTGCGGGGCTCTGTGCAGAGATGGGTGTTGCGCCCCTGCGGGGCTTCCTGCAGAGATGTATCTTCTGATATGATCTTTTTAATGAAGCTTCTTTCTTTGTCTTCTTCTTTTCTTCTTTTTTCTTGAATCTCCCGCAACAGATGCATCCCCAAATGTTTCACTACTAAATTTGGGTGCATAATGTATAAAAGTTCAATAGTGGAAGATGATGGAGAACAAAGAGAGGTCTCTCTCCCTTAAGGATTTGTGTTGAAGATACAAACCCAAACATGGAGGAGCATGCAAACTCATCAAATTGAATTTAGGGAAGTATTTCGTTGTCATTTCTCTTATTCTTTGCATAATTTAATTCTTTATTGCCTAAATGGATGTATAATGTTAAGTATTCTCACAATATCTTATAAGTTTGAGGATGTTATGATATAGGGAGGATACTCATTCAAGAAGCTATGAAATGGAGCTTCTTTGTCACACAAATTTGTTCCTTTTTTCATCCTCTTTTGTATTTATGTGGATATCTCATGAGTAAATACTTATAACACCAAGACAAGTGTTCTTTTAAGTATTTTAGAAGAGGACATCCATTTTGTAAGCTATGAACTATGATGTGAACATAAAGACAAGAGATATATGTTCCACTGGAGCACACAAGGAACATGGTGGGAGCTTAGGATAAGTATTTCCATGCTCTAATTTTCATCATATATTTATGATGTGTGTTGCTCATCATATAGAAATCACAACTCTATGCAAAATGAAAATACTTATATAAGGATCATGGATCTTTTCATAAATTTCCTTTTTCATGAGTAAGGGTACATGTGTGTGACATCCATTAACTATGCATAGAGATTCTACCCTTTTAAAAAATGCATGCATAGATACATGATTTCAAAGGTAAATGCACACATATGGGCACACAAGTAAGTATCAAAATACCCAAGGACAACTTCAACATTGGACAAGATGGGATGGCCCAAGCCTACTTCATCACCATGAGATCACTCACGTAAAGTGAAGAGGTGGACGAAGCTTAATTTCCAAGTAAGTATTTGCACCCCTTTTCTTTTCCTTACAAACCAAAGAACATGCAATTCATGTCATAATAGACATGCATTAGAAAATGGATGCATAAATTCTGGTGGCTCTATTTGTTGGGTCACCTTCACAGTTAAGTCATGGGAATACTTTGCAATATGCATCAAAATATGGTTTTGGAAAAGAAAGATTGGTTGTGCATTTTCATGGGATGGAGTATGAAGTATGCATTATGGCAACTCATATGCATAAAAACAAAAGCACGTGGAAATTTTGCACCATCCATTGGATGAACAAAGTGCCAATTTGGAACTTTTGCATGCTTTAAGGAGGGGTTCAACTTCTGAACCTTATGCATGCTACAACTTTTCCAATAAAGGTGTAAACGTTTGGCAAGCACTATGCAGATGGAATATTTGACATGGGTTTTTGAGTTGAGAGGGAGATTAAATTCCTGAAGTTAAGCTTAAGTAGGATTTTATTTTATTAGTTTTTAAAAAGAATGGTGATGATGCCGATTGACCACTATACACCATTTAATTCCTTTATGTTTGGCTTAGTAATTAAAATCCAAATAATCTTAACTTCTTCAAAATAGCTTAAGCTTAACATCCCTCTTATGGAATTTTAAATTCCATTAAAGCCCATGGCATGCCTGATTAGCAAGGCCATAGACTTAAGGTAGTAGTACAAAAATTTCTCTCTTAAAACTAGGATAAAATGGTGGTAACCTAGGGCACCTAATCTCAAGCTCTAAGAAAGAGAAACCATGATATAAAATAATCTATGTAGTTTTGGAAGATGGAAGTATTGGTTATCCTAATCAAGAAAGTTCTTTGTTTGAGAAAACTAAAGAAATATTCAAAGCTTTTCAGTATTCTTCCAAGAAAATACAAGGCATGAAGAGACGATAAAACGCAAGGGTTGTAATAAACCCTAAGTACCATTTTCTAATGTCCTAGAGATAAAGGACCATATAGTAAATGGAATTACCATCTAACTCAACATAGAGATTTGATTGGCAAGTCAATTATTCTTTCTCAGATTACTCATCATGTAAAAAAAGATGATATCTAGTAGAGATATAAACTAGCTCTATCATCAAGTGACATAAAAGGGATCTTGTAGAGTATATCTGAATCAGGCAATAATTGAAAAGTCAATTTTTGAGACTATTCTTTTCAAGTTGAAATTATAATTAAAACTTGCTAAGTTATAATTTCATTGTGACATAAGCAACGATTATGCTTCGCAATGAAAATGAAACCTACAATTCTAAGAAGTAATAGCTCTTACTTGATTAGACAAAAACAAGGTTTGATCCAAAGATCCAAACCTTTACTAAAGTGGAAGTGTAAGCTCGATGATATGGGACATCTAGGTTTATACTACCACTTAAGTAGATTCGGTGGTATGGGACATCGAATTTATGGGTAATCCAAACTTGAAACTTTGCGATATTTGTTCAACACGCTTGGAGGAAAGGTAAAAGCTCTGAATAGTTCGGGGAACAATAAAAGATTGAAAATAAACTTTTTCAAATTCTATTGAAAGAGCACGATTTTCAATATACATTCATGTAGTTTTCAAGGACGAAAACTCGTAAGGAGGGGAGAAAATCCCCAATAACTTGTATCTTATGCCTTAAAAAGACCAAATAAGGTATTGTAAGGTAAAATATATGCAAAATATAGATAAAGTTGAAGTACTTCCTCGTATGCTAGTGCTTCATACTTCTTTCGTTACGTCTTCCAACCTAGATAAAGTTCTCAAGGTTTGGGAATTCTCAAAGAACCTCAATGCAAGAGAACACTTTCATATATCATAAGTATTGTACGAATCTTAAGTGGGTTAGGAAAAGAAGTTGGATGAGCTATAAAGCATAATCCTAAAAGTATCTTGATGCTTCATGGAGATAACATAACATACATTATGGATTCCACTAATATAGACGTAAGGAATATGGCTTCTTGTATGAAGCATAATAGCTAGATCCCTAAGTAAAACCCATGGGTAAAGCATTGAACATGAAGGGATCTATAAGAGCAAGACCTAGTCTTATCTCTTATTTTGGCAAAAGAAGAGAAGAAAAGCCAAAAGACCCAAGTAGGGTAAAGATCAAGTCAAACTTTAAGTTTGATAAGATGAGTCACACCACATTAAATGGCTAACCAAATATTTTGAGTATGATTAGTAGTGGTCTATCTAAGCACCTTAGTCCTCACTCTCATAATTTAGTACCATATTATGAAGGGCATTTAAAAGGACAGAGAAGGTGAGAAGATATAGAGACATAGCTATGTAGATTGGATGAAGAACACATTGGTATGGGACAGTGGGTACCGATTCCCATTGAGTACTTTTTCTTGATGGCCAAAAGAAAAAGGGACTCATGATCCAATGGAATACATCAGGAACACAATGTATAGGAATAGGAATCTTCTTCAATTATCCTCTCAAAGGGAAGAAGAATTCTTCCAACAAGATACAAAAGAATCTATCTCTCATAGAAAGTTAGAAATAAAGAGAGGATCAACTTCTTTGACTTTGAAGGTTAGCTCCAAAGGTTGACACTACTAAAAGCTTCATCTAAAAGTTATGACCTAGAATTCTAGGAACATAAAGATGATCTTAGGCAAAACTTGAAAGAATACTGAGAAAGATCATCTTTTGGATACTTGATAGTTCAAGTCAATGAGAAGATTTAGAGAGATCTAGTTACGATGTCAATGTAGGCCATCTTTAATAGATCTAGAATTTAAGGGAGAGAACTCTAGACGGATCAAGAAGACCTTTAAGGTTTGAGATCCAAATAAAGATCCATAAGGATTAAGCATTGAAGAAATGATTGGAATAATCTATTTCTACTTGTGATCTTAAAGGTAACATGATCTTTTACACTATGGGTTCCCATCTTGGGACGTAGTTATAAAGATCTTAATCTTTTTGGAAGAACAAGTAAAATATATTTCAATCAATTAGAGTCTACAATAGTTAGATTAATCCCTATGGATTCTAGTTCCTTAAAGTGGATTCTCAAAACTATGTAAATTTTTTAAAGAAAATTAAACCCACTTTTGGTAAGCTATTCTCTCTGAAGATAAAGAGGATGTTATATCCTCTTAGAATTAGATAGATAATCCACCTATACTATTCTATTGGTTGGGCAAGGAATTATAAAAATAGATTCCCCTCTATGTTTGGAGGAGAATGTTAAAAGTGGAAAATCCACCCACTTTACTAAGCCTAAAGGTACAAAGTATGTGTACATCTAAAAGGAAGTGATTTGGGTAGGGATTATGAAAGATTCATGTTCCTTTTAGAACAAGTTGGATTCTAGCTTGAGAGATCAATCTGATAAGGAACCCTTAAGTAGCATTCATCTATTTTGCTAGGTCCATGCACAAGTGGTGCAAAGCAATGGACCACAGTAGTAATTTAGCTCAAGTCACTTTGTATCCAACTAATTCACATGTTTGAGCTATGGAGATCTAGATGGCACATGACTTAAACAAAGAAATAGGCAAGAATGTGTTCTTCCACCCTTTTCATTCTTTCCATACTTTGCATTCAGCTCAATTCTTTTTCGTATGCAAAGTAGATGGAACTTTGAATGATTGGAGCAAGGAATTAGACCACACATGGATTCCCCTCTTTTAGGATTTAGTCCGGGTAGAATCTATCTTCTCAAATAAATAGGAGAATTGGAGAGATGAAGACCATGATCCTTGAAATTGATCATGGGGCACGGGCGAATACCCCAAGGTATATGTCTCTGCTCATTTCCGAGGATGGAAATGCGTTTAAGGGGGGGAGGGGAGAATGTCCTATAATTACATGGGTCTAAGGGGTAGAACCCTTGGGTTTCTAGGTGTGAAACCCTTGGGATTTATGGTTTTTTTACCCCTTTTAGATGGGTCTTGAACCTTAGGGTAACTTTCTAAGGTTCAATACCTTAGGCTTGATGGAAGCTTCTCCTAGCCACTTGGCTTGTAGGTGAGAACTTGGAGAGTCTTCTTTTAGAAGTCCTGTGATTTCCTAAGCTTGGAAACCATGTGAATACTTTAGGGACCCATGTTATGGAAGGTACACATTTCCCCTTGAGAGGGACTTACCCCCTTGGACTTGGAGCTATATATTGGAGGGGTTGGTTGGGTGGAAACACATCTCTCTTCCTAGTGTGAGTCTATCTAGTTAGTTGTATTATTTTGATGGAGCTCTCACACAACAATCTCCAACCAAAACTCCAAAGAAATTGATTAATTTTGATTCCTCATTTCCTAGAATGTAGGAAAAGGGAACACGACACAATAAACTAATCTCACATGGATTTTGAATTGATTTTGGTTGTTTGGAATCATGGAGATCCACAAGGAGATATGGAGTGTATATATGGGAAAGTTATTAGTGGTATTTGTATTTTAAAAAAGCTTGTATCATTTGAATTTTTCTGTGTGCACTAGAGCTAAAGCACTCCCTTAGGGTTTGTTATTGCCAATCCCTAAAATATTAGGGTGACCCCTTGTTGATTTTAAGCTCGTAATGAGAGTATGTGTTGTCTATAATCCAAAATCTTGTGCACAATAGAATCTTTACATTATTGGACAACATCCTCTAAGAGGAACTGGACCAATTGTAATCATGATGGGAGCATGAATATGCTTGAGTTTGGACTTTCCATCGATAAATAGAAAGTTCTTCATAGTTACTTCTCAAGTAAATAGTATGTTTTGCATCAACTTGTTCATTTTGATTTCACAAAGGAAATAAGGTATTTTATTGCACTAATTTGGAGTTCATAAGATAAATTAAAGTATCCAAGTGATATAGGAAAAATTGTATATTAGAAAGTTGAATCAAACTTAATTACCCAAGGTAGTATATTACTTCCATTCTCCTCCTCTCAAGTACTTTCAAATATACTATAGAAACTATATTTTCTTTCAATTTTATGTGTAAGTGAATCTTGTTGATCCATAGGAACTAATTTTTTTTATTGGACATCAAGAAAAAATTTAATAATTAGGCATTATTCTGATTTGATCTTGATAAATGTATGTGGATATAATGGTTGCTATTCACACATATATAGACTTTGTTTGTTGTACAGATATGAAAAACTTGGTTGATTTCCACATATTTATAATTCCCTTATGTATATAATTTTGTTGTGGTCTTATTATCTTGATTCATGTGAACAAATTGGACCTCTTCCATAAATGTGCATGCTTTTTCTTGTTTCTATAAGATGTTCATGATTGTATACGTAGGATTTGTTGATGCCCACACAAATTAAGGCTTCTAGTGGTTTTCAAGGATGTGAAAATATTGCTCCTACTTATCGAATGATTGTTGCTCATAACATCTTTGCACTTGCAGCCCATCATGGTTGGAATGTTTTTGGACATTAAAACTGCATTTTTGAATGGTGATTTTCATGAAGAAGTGTATGTTTTTTAGCTTCGTGGATTTGTGCAAAAAGGGCATGAAAACAAGGTGTGTAGGTTAAATAAGGCATTATATGGTTTAAAGCAAGAACCATGTGCTTGGTATGAAAAGATACATGCCTATCTGATTGCACATGGTTTTGAGGATAGTTCAACTATAAGCACCTTATATTTTAAGTGTGCAAGTGATGTGCTTCTGACTATTGTTGTGTATGATGATGACATGCTACTCACTGGTCCTCATGAGAAGCATATTGCTGATTTTAAGGCTGATTTGCATGCCTCATTTGAGATGTCAGATTTGGGGCATTTGCATCACTATTTGGACATTTAGTCTATGCAAGTTGATGGCAGAATAGCTTTGTGTCAAACAAAATATGTTGACACATATTGCAGCATTTTGTCCTTGAAGACTATAAACCTATTGCAACTCCTATGGAGATAGCTTTACGATTGAGTCTTCATGATGCTGGAGATGCATTTGATGTTGTCCTCTATCAGCAAGCTGGTGGATGCTTGATTTACTTATGCATTACTCGGCTAGATATTCAGTTTGATGTCTCATAGATGATCAAGTTTATGCATTGCCCAAGTGTTAAGCATTGGCAGGTGGTTAAGCACATCTTTCGCTACTTGAGTGGTACTCAACTACTTGGATTGTTTATCCCAAGGGGGGATCACTATCATGAGATTTACATGCTTTTTTTGACTCTAAGTAGGCTATTTGCTATGACACTCGTATGTCCAGTTGTGAGGCTGAGTATAGGGCAGCTTTCACAGCTACTATTGAGTGTGTGTGGCTCAGATGCCTTTATGGCTGATTTGGGTGTTAGTCAGTCTTTTGCCACCACCATCTTCACTGACAATCATAGCACATTGGAAGTCACAAAGAACCCTGTGTTCCATGCTCGCACTAAGCACATTGAGGTGCATTATCATTATGTCAAGGAGAGGTTCTTTGCTCGATAGATCAACTTTGTATACGTGTTGACACAGGAGAACATTTTAGACCTTTCCATGAAGGCTCTGCCTAGGGAGAAGTTTGAAGCTTTCCACAAAGCTTTGGGCTTACTTCCTTTTGTGGATCGATTCCACATAGTTTGGGAGTTTCTTATACATGAGTACGAGCTCCTTGTTCACCGCATCACTCCCAAGGGGGATTTGTTGATATATCTAGGTAGTGATGTGTGTGAACACACTAGGATCATCGGGGTTTTTTTCCTCTTTAGGAGGTTTTTTCTCGTGAATTGCATATATGCTTATTGCCCTAATGGGTTACTCATCTTTGTACATTCTAGTGGTAATACATTTAATATTGTGTGTTGTGATCCAAGCTTCTTCTTCTTCCTTGTGTTGTTTGCATGCTTCCACAGACCTCAAACTCCAACATTAAGATCTATTTCTTAAACTACAAAGCTCATTGGCTTACCCCAAAGATTTCCTTGAGAGATCTCCCCATCAACTCAAGTCTAACCATCTGCTAATGTTTTTCATATTCAAAATCCATAGATTCTCTCCAAAATTGATAATCCATTGTGTATACCAACCACAAGAATTAAGTACGCACTATGTTTGTTTTGAGTTTTGCTTAGAAATTGCATAGTTTATCCTTTGTACTCTACTCCTATCGATCTTGAAGGAGTGTTCTTGGTCTATAAATATCTCAAACCTTAGGTGATCTCTGACTAAGGTTGATGATTCCTTATCAATACCCAATTCTACTTATGGTTTACTCAAAACCCTTGGAAATATACTTTAAGATAAATTATAAACCTACTGGAATAAGTCCAAGAAGTAAAGAAAACGTATCTTATCTTTATGACTTCTCGAAAAAGATATTTGCACTAAGAAAATACTTATCTTCTAATGCTTCTCTTTTACTCTTATTCTCATTTCAAAAATGATATAGTTAGAGTGGACTTCTTCTTTTCATGTTTGGAGAATACTTTAAACACATACAAATATCCTAGACTTTCATGAAGCATATATGTTAGGACAAACAAAACACTGATGTGCTTTGCATATGCATGTGCATGTGCACCCACTCATATCCGTCTCCTCTGATGCACTTGTTCCCTCGTCGAAATACAATGTTCGAGGCATGCATAATGCACCTTCGCATCTCAAAGTATAGATACAATGTTCATGGTAGGCATTTCTTGCCCGCATCTTTAGAAAAACAATAATGTGGGTCTCTATTGGGTGAACAAAATAGAAAAATAAGAGGTGCTTCTAATTTTCAATTTCACAATGATTTATGGTGATAAAAATTAATCTAAAGTACAGCTCGAGGAGCTTTACAAGATAAAATATGGTAATACATCTTCCCTCCTCAATTGGAAGTGTTAAAAATGCCACCAATTCCATTGCCAAAGTTGTTATTGTCTAATAGTTGACACTATTTGCTACCCAAAAAAACCAAATCAAGTCCCATTTGAGTGAGCTACAAGATATTACAGAGGCTGCAAGACCATCACTTCATCAATTTAAATATGTTTCAAATCGAACACCTGCAAAAAAAGCAACATGCATCCAAACTTGACTCACGAGTAAGTAAGTACCAGCTAGGAAAAATGGCTAGACACGCCACTTTGGAGGTTTCCCAAATGTCTCTTGCAAATAGTTTCTTCAAAATTGAATTTATGCCTGCTTTCCAAAGAAGACATATGATGGAAGTTCTTCACCCATGTTGGATTTCCATTAATTTAAAATGGCCATACACTTTTCATAATATTCTCTTTGATGATCCATAGGATAGCTCATAAATTTTTTGAATAGATACATCAATATACTTTATGAATGAATTTATATTTTTTTTCTCTCTATATGATAGGGCAAGCTTCACCAAAAGGTCCACATCTTGATACGTGATGTATGAGCTAGAGATTTCTCTCCTTTGTACCCTACTTCAATGCATATTTCCTTTGTTGAAAATCAAGTCTCAATCATGCAAAAAGGCTCAACCACGAGTTTTGCAAGTGGACTAGGCTACGTCGATCGAGATCTCAACTAGTCGAAGGTTAACAAGGGAGAAGCTATCAAAAGGTAATATCCACACCTTCTAAAGCATACAATCACTTGAGAAGAAGCTAGAGGAGCATCTTAGAGCTCAATATGGCTGAGTATAATGCACAAATAGAAAAGTTAGAGAAAGGCAATTATCAAGCATGGAAATTTAGAGTTAGCAACTACCTCATGGGCAAAGGATTGTGGGGATTAGTGAGCAGCACGGAGCCAATGCCTCATGTACATGATCCACTACTTCAAGGGCAGGTCAAAGCACTTAATGAATGGATAGAAAGGGATAGGAGAGTCATATTCATTCTATCCCAAAAATTCCATTGTTTTTACCATATATTCTTCCGTTGGTAGGTAATTATGAGGCGGACTAGGTAACAATGGGTAATTCAGCCATTGATTATTGATGCTTCCTTGGCGCTGTCCTTCCCAAAATTGCGACCAAGAGCGTCTGCGGGGTACTGGGCAAAAAGATGGGTTTACCTGAAGCACATATGGTGATGCTTCCTAGTGTACCCACAGTGTAGGATTCTTTTCCAAAAGCTTCCTCCTCTAGATAGGAACAACCCTCTCGAACTGATCCTCTTGAGTATAATTGAAAGTATCTTTGTTGAACTGGAGGTTTCTGTCAGGTTCTTTATTTGTTGTCATCTTTATATATTGTCATGTTTGTTCTTTAAGTAGTCTATATGGTACACTAAATGGCTTCAAAATTTGGTCCAAGTTTTTGCTCTCTATTTTAGCTTCCTTCATGATTTGTATTATTTGATCTTCAAATTCAGCAGTAAGTTGGGACACCAGTAGTGCCCTTTTCGGTCGGATCAGTTCTGCAATGTCCGGAGTATTATGTTCAATTTGGACCTCCTATTCCTCCCTTATTGGCGAATGATACAAGGGGGGAGAGAGAGGACGTACCTCAGTCTCCTCAGTAGCCTCTGCAAATTTTGGAACTACTGGTGTCCCCTCAATGCCCTTGTGGGCTAGTTCATCCTGTAGTTGCTTTATCATTTCTTTCTTTTGCTTAATTTCTTCTTGTGCCTGCAAAATTGTTTCCTTATTCTTTTGGATTTCCTCGACCACTATTGCGAGTTGATCTGTATCTTCTTTACAATGAAGTAGGTATCTATTTTCCGCTTTCTTCCATTTGGTTCTAAGAGCGGCGGTGTCTTCCATGTACCTCTTTTCCCATTCGACAATGGTTGCCTGTTCCTTTTTGAGCTGATCTTCATACTTAGCTAGCTTTTCTTCCAATTCTTTGATATCCTTTGCTGGGCTTCCCTGAGTTGCAATGGGCTGATCACTTAGAAGAGCTGTCATGAGCTCCTTGTTTCGGTTCCTTAGGTTTTCTGCCTCCTCCATGTATACCTTGATCTGTGATTCCAATATTTTGCTCTTGGCGTTCGTTCGTGCTTTCTCAACCTCGTTAGCTTCATATTTCTTTGTGAATTCCTGAAGTTGTTCTTTCAATCTGGCATTCTCCGTCTCTAGAATTTTGTACTGCGTTTTGACTTCTTGAACTTCATTTTCTTTCTTTAAGATCTGTTCCTTTGCTGTCTTTAACTCAGTAGAAAGATTCTTACTAATATGTTGAAGTTCATTCTTGTCTTGCATCGCTTGATCATAATCTTCATCAGCCTCAATCATTAATTGTTGTGTGTCCAGTGCGGTTCTTATCATATCTTGTACGACAGGCTTGAGTTGAGCGATGTCGACATTCAACCATGTCCTTGGTATGCTCGGAGCTTCGCCGGTTTGCAAATCTTTTCCCTGCTCCACATGGATGGTTTCATTCTAGGGTTGTCGAATTTGTAATTGTATTTGTGGTTCTTTTTCTTCTTCCTTCAATTCAAGAACTTTCGTGGCACTCCCTTGAAATGTGACATCCACGGGGGAGGGTTCTGCCATGACCCTTAATGGTGTGAAGGGTTCTTGTTCTTCTACTGTCTCGTCTTGAGGCTCTTTCATTGATATCTTGAGTGACTCTTCCCTTGAAAGCGGTGCCTCCCTGATATGAATAGTGGAACTTTCATTAAGTTAAATTTCATGCGTTCCTTCATTGTTGGCTTCTATGCCTTCGGTGTTCAACTCTTGGCGGGTAGAGTTGTTATCCACTTTTATGTCCTCTTCTTCATTGTAATTTATTGCATTCAATTCCACCCATTGTCCATCATCCTTGGATTCACATTGAATATCCATATTCAACAATGAGTTGTCGGGTTCTTCTTGTATATCTGAAGATGAGCTTGAATTGTCCAACCCTATTTCCCTGTCGCGGCGTACTTTTGTTAGCTTCTTTTTGGCTTCCATCTCCTATTGGGCTTGCTGATAATGATGCCCTTATACTGGCAAATTGACTTGCCCTTCTATATATTGATGTGTATCCTCGAGGGCTTGAGTTAAATCTTCCTCTATGAGCGGCATGTGCTCTTCAATTCTTGTTTTTGGAAGCACGTGTATTCTTTTCGTGGCTGGAACTTCCTCTTCTACTTGCTTGACTTCCCTGAGTCTCTTCGTGCCTCTCATCCTGGGTTGAGAGCTAATTTCTGCCTCTTCCAAAATCTTGACTCCTCTTTTCTTTTTAGGAACAATGGCGACTTTGGCATATTTGGCCATGGCCATTGCTGATAGCATTTCTTGCAGATGCTCTCTAATACCTACAGCGTGGAAAATCAATATTGTCAGAGCAGCGCTGCCATTGAGGAACTTCTTATTATTCCATTGCTTTTTTGCTTCTAGTAACCTTTCTTGGATGTAAGGATTCAGGTTAATCTGATTGCCAATCTGCTTGATGGCGTGTGAGAGCAATTGAACAATAATCTTTTGAGGGGCCGTGTACCGATGCATATTCGGGAAGCAGAAGTGCTGGTGAATAAGCCTTACTTCCTCTTCTATGTCAATCCTATTGATATCCAAGAATGTTCGTGTTTTTGCGCCTCGACTCTCTTCTTTCACTACCTAGTTCCGTCTTTTTCCCATCCAAAAGCTTCTTTAATCAAGTCATGCGTAAATTGGATGACTACCCATTCACCGACTTTATCCATCACTTTAGCTTCAGGCACCAATGGATCATGCAGTGCCGGCTGTAATGTGTTCATGACCTGTGTGCATCTTTGGAAGTTGGGCTGATAGATTGGCACTTCAAAATATTTATGTATGCCCGCTTTCTTCATGATGTCTATTGTAGACGGGAGTCCATGCAACACTCTGAAGTCTTGGGACATGATTGGAAATTGATGATGGTATCCATGATTTTTATCGTTGCCAGGAAGAGATACTCTCCAGCCGGTTGATCTTCTCTGAACCAATGTCCTTTTGCTTTGGTGATACTTTGGAGTGGAAATTTCAGTACCTCCTCTTGTACTGTTGCTTTAGAATCCTCAGAAGCCATCTGCACTTGTAAGGAAAAGCGCATTACCTTCAAGGGAAAGTATAGAAGTTGTGTAGTGCATTGCAGTGATTTGTTGTCGTTCCATCACTCCCTTTCCCATGGTTCCATAGATGATATCTCTTACCACATCTTTTTATTTCTTATCTTGAAAGAAAACAAGCGTTAGTATAGCCGAAGCATTTAGTATGTCCATTCCTAAGAGAGTTGAAGCTATGATCTAATCTCCATTGGAGAATGTGCACCATTAATTTGATTAGGTACATCATGTGCCGAATGTGTGGCCTTGTAATGTGGCCCTACCATGCATACTTTAGGTGCATCTGATACTTCATGAGTGCAATTGGCGTATCCATTGTTTCGATGGTCCACTCCTTGCAGTCACTTGGGTTTCCAAAGCCATTTCATGGGTGCTTGGGTAGGTCTTTTTCTTTCTTTGATTCCTCGGCCTTCATATGTTTTCTTTGTTTCCTCCAGTGTCCTAGTGATAGAGGTGTTTCTCTTCCTGTTTCTAGGACTAATCTGTTTTGGCTTTGTCATTTGCCTATTCTGATGTAATGCATCCTCCTGAGTGCTTATCTCTGGTTTGGCTGCCTGAATTATCTTCTTGGGAATCCATATCTGATGTCATGCTTTTTGAGCTTCGATCAAAGGCGTGGGAAGCCATACTTGCAAGACTCCTTTTGGTTGGGACTTTAGTGAAACTGACTTTTTGATTTCTATTTTCTCCTTATGAATTGATGCCGACGTCTTCTCTTTCTGCACCTGATCCTTGCGGACCCATTTGTATTTGACCATTCCTTGATGTAAGTATCTGAGTGTTGGATTCCTTATTGGTGGTCCTTTGTCTGGGTGAGAAGTAGCATGAGAGTTGGTTTCCTTAGTGTCTGGCTGCTCTTGAACTGAATGGAGTGATTTCCCTTCTTCTTTGGAAATTTTAGGGTTTGAACTTTCTAATTCTCCTAGCTTGGTTTCTGAGGTGGTGCGACTGGGATCATGTTTCAATAGTTTTTCTTTGCATCTCCTTGAACTCTCAATGGCCTTTGGTTGTAGTAAGTGCTTCTCTCCTAACAGACTAAAAATTTCCTTATGCCCTATCTTCGCGGAAATATAGCCTTGAGCTAGGTTGATGCTTACTTCATTCTCAATAATCCACTCCTGTCCTAGGATCAAATATTCTATTAAATCTTCATCTCTGCACACTAAAACTATTTGCTCCATGGAAGAATTTCCTAGGTGGAGGGATACTATCGTTGTTCCAATGCATTCTAGGGTTTGACCTCCAATTCCTCTCAATTGGGCTTTTGTGGGACTCATAATCATTTGCAGATCTTTTATGACCGTATTCCGTATGCAACTAAGTCCTGCTCCTGAGTCTATCAAGGCATTTACCAATTTGAATTTTGTTTTGCCAATCCCTAGGTTTAAGTAAGGTTGTGACATGTATGACTTCGTCATTTCAGATTTATGGACTTGGTAGTTGGCCATAGGGATAGGTTCTTCTCCTTGCAGATAGCGTTCACCTCTTTGCCTAATCCATTCTTTCCTTTTCTTGATGCGTTCTAGGGCTTCTTGTCGAGCCTCCTCTCTAATCTGTTCTTCTTCTTTCTTCCTATTTTGGGCGCCTACTAGTCGTGCTAGCATTTGATCCGTCAATGGCTCCATGAACCGTTTAACTCTACATCCACTTATGTAGTTAGGAAGAATGTCTCCATCTAGAGTGGCCAGATTAACTGCTCCACTCGTAGAGATCCTATTGATTATCAGAGGTCCATATCCACACTTTTGTAACTTCTTGGAATGTTGCTTTAAGGTGTAAACTAGGACTAGATCTCCTTCTTTAAGTCCTTTATCCTTTATGTGAGCGTCGTAATATGCCTTTTGTCTTCTCTTGGCTGCATAGATTCCTGCTACTGCTTGTAACCTAGTTTCATGTAACTTCTCGATTTGGTCTAGTTGTTGGGATAACTCATGTCCATTCCATTCATACTGTTGGGCTACTCTCAATGTTGGGATTAGAAAATCAATTGGCAAAATTGCATTCTGCCCGTACACTAAATTGAATGGGGTAGTTCCAATGGCAGTCTTGTATGCTACTCGGAAGGCCCAAATTGCGTGATGCAATTGTTTGTCCCAGTCAGACCTCCCATTATTGACAATCTTTGTCGATACTGTACATAATACCTTGTTGGAACTTTCTGCTTGACCATTGGCTTGGGGATGGTATGGGGCTGATTTTTTGTGAATCACTAAAAACTGATTCATTAGCGACTCTATTACTTCATTAAGGAAGTGTGTTCCTAAACAATCTCAATTGGTAATCCAAAACGGGTGAATATATGCTCAAAAAGGAACTTAGCAGTGGTTTGAGCTTTTGGTTTTGGCTTTTGCTTCTACCCATTTGGTCAAGTAATTTGTGGCTACTATGATGTATTCAGCATGTGATCCTTTGGCTGGGTAATGGGTCATATGAAGTCAATACCCCATTTGGAGAATGCTCTCGCACACACCATAGGTCTCAATGGCATGTCATCTCTCCTAATTGGGTATTTGGCTCTCTGGCATGTCTCACAACTTCGTACATATGTTTGGGCATCCATATGTAAAGTTGGCCACCACAAGCCTACGAAAAGGATCATTTTTATAGTCCTTTCGGCGGAAAAATGACCTCCTGCTGCACCTGCGTGCGCCATCTCTAATATGGGTAAATACTCTCCTTCATGAACACATAATCGTAATTGGTTGTCTTTTCCTCTTCTAAACAAGTTTCTTCCTATGAGAACATAATCCTGGCTCATCTCCTCTAGGGATCGTTTTCTAGCCAAGCTAACTCCTTCCTCATGTTCTCTTGTCTTTAGGAATTTCACTAATGTTTTGCTCCAATTGGGTGCTATCGTTGAGAAGGGTATGGACGTATGATCCTCTGGCATTGTCTCATGGCATTCTGCACAATTACTCACGTAGTCATGGACATCCTTGGGCATGTCAGGCCAGTATACTCCTAATCTCTTTAATTCTCTGATGGTTCCATGACTTGCTTGGTGTGTTCTCCATTTGTTCACATGTGCTTGTTCAATTAACTTCGTTTGTTCGTCCTCCTCAACACATCTTAGCAAAACTCCATTGGGTTCCTTATAGTACACACTTCCCGTGATAATATGCAAGTTTCTTGCTTGGAGAATTTCCTTTCTGCTATCCTTATTGATTGAATGTTGTGGGCCATGGGTGAGTATAGGAATTAATTTCTCTGCCCACTTTGGACAAACTTCCAGATTGAACAAATAAGTATCTGGCAGATCATCGGGTACTCCGCTTGGTGGTTCTCCGTGTGTTAACCTTGAAAGATGATCCGCTCTTACATGGGTGTTCCCCTTTTTCACTATCACTTCAAAGTCAAACTCCATTAATAGTAAGAACCATCTTATTAATCTTCCAGTGTTACAAGTTTCATTGACTAAGTACAGTAAAGCCTGATGGTCTATGAAGAACTTGAACTTGTTGGCTAAGAGATAGTGTCTAAATTTTTTCACTGCATAGACCATTCCTAATCCTTCTCGCTCGGTAGTGGTATAATTCCTTTCAGCTTGATTTAGTTGTCTGCTTGCGTAGGCAATTGGATGATCTAATTTTCCTTCATCGGCTGGTTGGGCTAAGATACATCCTATTGTGTAGTTAGAAGCATCAACATGAATATGAAAAGGCTTTTTCCAATTTGGCATCTTCAGAATTGGGGCCGTGCTAAGTCTTTTTTTTAACTCATTGAATGCTTTCTCGCACTCTTCTCTCCAATTGAATTGAGTTAAGAGACCATACAGGGGTTTGGCTATTATGGTATACATGTGGATAAACCGACGGTAATATCCACAATGTCCCATAGATGCTTGTACTTCCTTCGCATTCTTAGGTCTTGGCAGTTCTAAGATGACCTTAATCTTGTCCTCATCCATGGATATTCCATTTCTGGAGACTATGTGCCCTAAGATCTTTCCTTGTCTTACCATGAAGACACATTTTTCTGGGTTCAGGCAAACTCAATATTGGTGGCATTTATTAAATATTTTTCTCAACTCGAGATGACCTCATCTTTGATTCGAGTATGAACATAGGTCATCTACATACACTTCCATGCTCTTTTTCAGGAATTCCTTGAAAACATGACACATCAATCGTTGGAAAGTAGCCGGTGCATTAGTGAGTCCAAAAGGCATCACCCTGAAAGTATAGACTCCCCATTCGGTCGCAAACGCGGTCTTATGTTGATCCTCAGTAGCAATAGCTACTTGGTTGTATCCGGAGAATCCATCTAAGAAGCTATAGACTTCCTTTCCTGCTACTCTTTCCAATAGATGGTCTGTGATGGGTAATGGGTAGCTATCACGTATGGTGGCTGCATTGACTTTTTTCAAGTTAATGCACACCCTTAATTTTCCATTTTTCTTAGGCACAACTACTAATGGTGATACCCACTCGGTGTGTTCTATCTCGTATATGAATCCTACTGCTAATAGTTTTTCTATTTCTTCCTTAATTTTAGCAGCATAGATCTCATTGTATGTATAAGGGCATTGTTTTGATGGTTTCACATCTTCTCTCATTGGGATCCTATGAGAACATTCGAGGGTTCCACGCCTTTGAGATCCTTATATGTCCATGCGAACACGTCTCGATATTCTTGGATCAGTTGTATGAGTTCCTCTTCCTCCTCTACTGATACATCTTTGCCTAGGTATGTGAATCGGTCTTCTCCGTCTTCCGCTGTTACTATAACTTTTTTTGTTTGTTCTTTGTTGTCGTATGCTTCTCCATCTCGAGCTTCTCGTTTAGGCATTTGAATAGCTATTTTTCTCTCCTCTACTTCGTATCTTTTAAAATGTTCAGGGACTTCAAACAGATCTGGGTCTAGTCCAATTTTACTCATTTTTGCTTCTTGTTCTTGTACTCTGGGAGCGGCTTCTATTGCCAAGATCTTGGTCGAATCCTGTTTCTCTTTGATTCGAATGGTGTCCAGGTAGCTTTCCTCTGAATCAAATTATGGTTCCATTTCTATACTCTCATACTCCTCTTTGCATTCTTTTTCCAAGACTTCCCCTTCTTCTACTTCTTGAAGGACAACATGTAAAGATTTACATCATAGCGTTCCTCATCTACGCACTCATTCATTGTCAAGACTTCCTCATTCACGCATACATCTAAGGTGGCTAAGATTTCCATCCCGGTCCATGCGGTTCAAAGGCCTCATCCGGAAAGATTTGAGGCATGTACCTTGGGTCCTCTACTGATCGGTAGTTAGGATGTCCTACATGCCACATTTGTCCTTTACTGTCCTCTCTCTTGGCTTCTTTGCACATCCATAACTGAGTGTCCTCGTGTATCCATGATTGATCACTCAATCCAGCACTATGAATGGATAGTTCATCTTCCTCCTTGTGTATGGGATTCCATTGTAGTGGAGGGACGTCTCTGTAGGAAAAGGTGTGCAAGTTTATCTTGGTTGTATTTCCTTGATGTTGTAAGTACAATGATCTCTTCCTCAGTCTTGCACTACCCGCATTTGTCTCATAAAGGGTCTTCCTAATCATCTCATAATTGTTAGCCTTTTCAAACTTACAAATGGCTAGTGTGTGCTCAAATTCAACTCCACAGGTCATTAACTTGATTCTTTCCAGGATTCCTAGGGGTTTCTCCACATGACCATCTGCTAATTGGAGCTTCATGTGTGTGGGTCATAAGGCAGGTTTTCCCCATTTCTCCCAAATCTCCTTGGTAGCAATTCCTACCCCAGCTCCCGTGTCTAGGATAGCCTTGGTCATGTACCCATTGTAAGTGACAGGTAGACATGTATTACCTTCGTCTCCCTCACTAAACTCTCCCACTTTATCAACTGGGATTTGTATTTTAGAAGTGTTTTCTTTTCCCCTTCCTTCCTTTTCTTCCTTCTCTGGCTCTATTTCTAATTGACTCGCTAATTATCTCCATAATTGTGGCTTAAGTTGAAGTAACTCTTCCACAGTCAATTTGCATTGTACTTTTGTTTTCTTTAGTTCCGTTAGATTGTGTGAACTTTTTTTTGAGTTTCCTTTTCCTTTTCCATGTACTGTGGGTGCTCGTATTATTATAGACTCCTTTTCGTATTCTCCCATGTAATTAGGTAAAGTTGAAACACTCAGGGTTTCCTCTCTATTTCTATCGAGTCTTGATACTTCCTCGTATACTTCCTCCTGGTTGGGATTTGGTTGATAAACTTCCACATCTATTTCCTCAAAAGGAGGCTTCGATACTTTATTTTTCTTCCATTGTTCTTCTCGTAGTCTATTCCATAATTCCTTCGGCCATTCTGCCTCTAAGTCCGGTATTATTGACACAGGTTCATCTTGAATTTTCATTTGTTCACCTTTGTCATCCTTCCTTCTAAGTTCTTTACCTTTGGATTTGACACATTCCTCATATTGATCATCTGCTATCCTTGTCTTTGGTAGAGTTGGGATAGCCTTTTCTAGGGTTGCTTGTGCCACCTCTATAAGCTTTCTACATATCGCTAGTCTTTCTTTTTCTAATTGCTTTTGTGGGTAAAGTTTTTCATGTTGCTCTACATTCGGACCCGTCTTAATTCTAGCTTGGTAAGCTTTCAGCCACATATCTAAGTCGTCTGGTTTTGGGTCAGCTAGAATTGATCCTGGTTTCTCTATCTCTTGGATAAGTGGTGGCACAAGAATCTCCTCCCGAATCCTTTGTTCTTTATGCTCATTCTTGTTTCAGATTTGTTTTTTATTATTATTTTTTTGACTCTCATTTTTTGCCCATTTATCTTTGAGTTTTTCTCTTCTTTCCTTCCATTTTTGTGCTTTTGTGTTCTGGGTACTCTCGCGGATCCTCAGAATCCTCACTTACCTGAGCTTTAGGGCTTACCCTTTTATCGCTCTCTTGTTCCTGTTCTGGTTGTTTTCCCTTTTTTTGCCTTATCTGAGCTCTCGTAATGGCTTTTAATGGCACTGTATACTCCTTATCACTTCTCGATCCCTCTATTACTTCAATTACGTTGATTGGTGCAGTATCTTGGACTTTGGTTGGATTCTTAGGACAGTCCCTGAAAAGATGTTCCTTTCTGCAATCATTGCAATATCCTTCCCAAGTCCTAGGTGGTGGTGGATTGTAAGGTCGAGGGCACTCTCTAATAAAATGGTCTCCTCCGCATCTATAACACGGTCCTCTTGGCACAGGTGGTCTAATGGTTGGTCTCATGGGTGGTTGTGCTTTAGGAGTGGTATACATTAGAGTTGGGACCTCTGTCCCATAGCTCTGGTCACAGTTTTCATATCCATAATAAGCTGAATCATAGGTTGGTTTGTAATCTATCATGTTGGCTTCATATGGGTAGTAATCTCCTGGTGGCAGCTCATATCCAGGGTTAGCTGATTCCATATTGATTGTTGATGATGCTGGCACTATGGCTCTTTCCAAATTTTCTTTTGGCTGGGCATACTTCATAGGTACTACCTGTTGAGGTTGTGACAGTTGGGGTCCTAAGACTGGTTGTGATGGTGGATACAGTGCCTGTTCATATGGTCTTGGTGCTCCTGCTGGTGTTGGATAGAGATTGTATCCGGGCATCTCTATGCCTTGCTCTCTAGGTGGATATCCATGTGGTCGGTACTATGGTGGTTGGAAAGGTCGTGCCTGCCTATTGAATGGACAATTTTCAGTGGTGTGATTAGTGTATTTTTGTTCTATGTGGCAATACAAAGCGGTTCCTTGTTGGTGCTGTCTGTTATATGGGTATGTTTGATGTGCACCGGTCCCTCCTCGCACACACATGTGTGTGGGGTGATCTCCTCCACATAGACTACATCTTCGTAATATTGGTACTCTTAGGGCTGGTTGTTGGTAAGTTCTTTGCCCCTTGACTCCTAGTTTCTTTGCTAATAGCTCCGCTAATTCTTCCATATTACTAGAGTTGGAAGTAATGGTACTTCGCGAGTCTTCTGATTTAGTGGGGTTGGGTGTGCTCTTGAGGTCCTCAGCTAGGTTATCTTCTAAATCAATACATTCCTGGAGACATTCACTTAGGGTTTGTAACCTCTTCACGTAAACTAAGGTTCTTAGGGTTCCATTCGTAAGTCCATCCAAAAATAATGAAATCATTTTTTGCTGGGTGGGTCTCTCAGCCACTCGGCATCTATCCACATACTGATTGAATCTTCGGGTAGCAGTCACTGTTTCATTAGGGTTCTGTTTAAAACTGTGAATTAAAGACGCAGAATTGTGTTTAATCCCTCTCTTGGTGAGTTCCCCAATGAATTCTTGAAAGAATTGCTCCATGTTTCCAAATTGATTGGGATCTAATGGCTGGAACCAAGTTAGAGCCGTTCCTGTGAGGGTGAGTCCAAAAGACTCATACTGCACAAAGAAGTCGTCTACTTGTTCTGCCCTTAGAACTTGTTTAAACTCAGCAATGTGATTGTAAGGTTCTCCCAATCCATCATAATGATTTCTTACACACTTGGCCACTTGGATAGGTCTTAGTCTTCTCATTGGTTCTGGCGGTCTAGGCATTACAGGGAAGACAGGAACTGCTAGTCTAACTGGGGGCATTCCCGGCTATCCTCCTACTGGTGGCCGTGGTCTTACTAGTGATCGGTACTGATTTCTTACTCTTGGGTGGGGATGATTGTTTGTTTGCACTCCTGGAGTTGCGAATTGTACATGAGTAGGGTTTGGCACACTTCGTTGGCTGGTCTGTCTTGACGTGGTGTGTTCTGTCTCTTGTTGATTTCCAAAAGGGTTCTGCGAAGTAGTTGCTTGATCTCTTTGAGGGAATACAGGCACACCCATGTATTTCAGTTGAGCCCTATCCAAGGCACTAACCAACCAGTATCTTCTCTGATTTTTGTCTAGATATGTGATTCTCGTTTCATCTTTTGGGTCCTTCAACTCATAAAATGTCATAGGGCTTTCTTCTCTCCCTGGAGCCAGAAAGTCTGTTTGAAGCAATAAGTCTGATCCATGGATCATATATACTTCCAACAGGTAGTTGTCTTGAGGTATCAAGTCTCCTTTCAAGACTCACGTTACTTGGGATCTACCTCTAGGAGTCGTCACTAGCTCCTCAGGGTTTGGTCTTCCTGAGTTTTCTGGTTCCACTAAATCTCCCCTTTCATTGATCAACTCCGGAAATTCGGTCACTATGTAGATGTGACCCATTTTGTCTATGTATGCTCCTCCCTCATACTTGACAGCAGGTCTAGGCACAATCGTGGCATCCATGGAGGTTACCATCCTAGCCACTGATCTGTTTAAACCATCCATGTAGATGGGGATCTCCTGGGCATTAGTAGATACATAATGTAAGGAAGTACGGTAATCTCCTTCTACAGCGGTCATGAAATGTCTACTTGGAGCGGGACCCTGCATGTCTTCCGAAGCCATGGGTATCTCTTCTTTTGATTCACTGGAGGTATCTAAGTAGACAGAGTGGTGACTAGCCTGGGTAGCACTTCCCACAGAAGATATGACACTTCTTCGGCTACTTAGCACCCTCCCTGACCTCAACTTCATTCACCCTCTTGAAGCTCTCTAGGTCTCTCAAACTCTCCTTGAGTGGCTCTTCCAATGCCTCAAGTTTGTCCTACAAAATGTTACAAGATTCTGGAGGATACCACTTCTAGGTGATACTGCACCAGGCGATACTGCTCTGGGCGATACCAAACTGGCCACGATACGATACCTAAAACCTACGCGATACGATACTTGTCGTATAGATGATACGATACTGCTGTTGGTCGCGATATGATTCTTGATGTTTGGCCGATACGATACTTGATGCACCTGACGAGACGATACTGAACTAATTCTACGATACGATACCAGAGTTTCCTACGATACGATACCAAGATTTGGGGTGATACGATACCAACAGTTCCCACGATACGATACCGGTTCCCTCACATGATACGATACCACAACAACTTACGATACGATACCTAATAGTCAGGCGATACGATATTGCTGCGTGATCACGATACGATACTGGTTTGGTATCATGATACTAAACTAGGACCTGGCACGATACGATACTTCAAGGGTTGAGGATATGATACCTTACGATCGAAGCGATACGATACGATACTGAAAATCCAGGCGATACGATACTAGGGTGGGATGCGATACGATACCAATGCAAGTGGTCGATACGATACCACCAATTTGCATGATACGATACTTGAATGGTATCGCGATACTAAGCTAGGAAGAGGGCGATACGATACCAAAAGTGGACCGCGATACGATACCACTTTGGCAAGGAAAGATCGCGATACAACCCGGTGATACGATACCACGAGTGGTATCGCGA
This sequence comes from Ceratopteris richardii, assembly GCA_020310875.1. Classification (NCBI taxonomy): domain Eukaryota; kingdom Viridiplantae; phylum Streptophyta; class Polypodiopsida; order Polypodiales; family Pteridaceae; genus Ceratopteris; species Ceratopteris richardii. The sequence continues at coordinate 42,072,963 of CM035426.1, forward strand.
TACCAAGGCTGGTGACCGGCAATACGATATTTCAGCGAGTATCGCGATACTAGGGAATTTTTGGTATCGCGATACCAAAAACTCAACCGATCGCGATACTCAAGCCAAAATACCTCCAAATGCTAAAATTTTTACACCCCCTTGCTTCTCTCTCAACCTTCCTCACTCCTAACCTACTATCTCTTTCAAGGAAGCTCAAAAACAAATTGTCCCCCCCCCCCCCCCCCACGATACCGAATGGGCACTTAATCACGCGTTTGTGCACTTTTAGTGTGTTTTTGTCATAGAAACTTTGTGGAATCTTACCTTTGTGCTGTCTTGCTTGCACCTTGAGCTCAAAATCTAGCTTTGATGGCCTGAAATGCACGATACCTCACACGCGATACCAGTCGCTGCTCGTCCGGGATACTGCCTTTCAGAACAGTAGAGAAATGAACTAATTGTTTTGGTTTTTATACTTTTGGTGACTGCAACTGAACTACACTAACTTGGCAAATGTTTTGAGACTTTTCTTTGTCTTGAACTACTCCTACTTCACTCCTCTCCTTCTCTCCGCTCCTTCTAACCTAACCCCAACTCCTCTTACTCTCCCTTCTTGCTAACCCTAAACCTAAAAACTCATTACACACACCTTCCGGATGTGAAGTAACAAGTGCTGAAGTGCTTGACTACTTGCCACTGAACGAATTCACTTCTACAAGTACGATTCTATCACACTTGATCTATAACCATCAGGAAGGCACCTTGGCTGAGTGTTCCCCAACAACGGCGCCAAAAACGTGTGTACTTAAGTCAAGAAGACTCAAGGACTTGTGCCAAAGAGACTAAACCTCATTTGCAACACAAGTGCGTATAGTGGAAAATTGACACACACTTGTATGTAAATCTGATCAAACGACCTAACCAAGTGTACGAAGACATGTGCACACATGATGGAAATGAAGTGGTTCAGCTGATATGCATGAGAAAAGACTAATCCACCTCCCAAACTCACTGAAAGACTGAAAGTGTCTGCCGCGATACCTCTTACAACAGTGTTCAGTAAATCAAGGATTTCTCCCAGTTCCAAGCTCTGAATATAGTCAATAGGGTACTTGTTTTGAAGCTCTCGACAAGACGCATCTAATGGAAGTGGTCGATTCTGACAACTTTCCTTCAAGTTATGACCAAAATAGTGAATGGTGGGAAGCACCCACACTCACGCCACAACTCCTACAAGCTCACACACACACTACAGTAGCTCAAAAATAGTGGGAAGGGATAGACAACAGTCCTACACACACATTCCAAGCATTACATACACATACAAGAAAGTGAAGATGGAAATCTGCAAGAAAGAGGCAAATTCGAAATTTTGGAGAGCTCCTTCTTCACAATGGCAAAAAGTCTCTACAAAGAGTCACAAAGTGACTTATATACATGTGCCCTAAATTTTGGTCCTTTTACACAAGAGACCGGCACTTTATTCCAAAAAAGTGAATTTCCTACTAATTTACAAGGGATATTTTACAACAAGTTGGGATTATGCAACTAGAGGACTCCTCTAGTGCATTTACATGGCTTTGAGGGAATTCTCTAAGACCTCGAAGAAGAAAAATTATGCCCATTAATTTGAAAATTTTGGGGCTCTTCTCTTGTGCTTCTTTACTCTGCAACGCTTGGTAAATTCACTCTTTTGACTCAAAGGAAGGCACAAGAATTGCATTCCGAGTACAAAGTCAGAAAGGCTGAATATGACCTGAACTTAGTCTCAAGTGAAGCATTATTTGAATACAAAACTCATCAACAGAACCTCAGTGGGTCAACACACTGATGTTGTTTACCACACTAGTATCTTGTGGTTAGATGATGTTTTAGATTTGCTTTGAATCTTATTGAGAATCTAGTTTATTTCTCTTAAAGATAGCAAAAATGCTTCAGTACCTTGTTGAAACATATCTTTAAAAAGTTAAAGTCCTGAGTCATCTAGACTTTGACTCGTAGCAAGTTTACGTATCTTTAGAGTTTGAATTGGTTGAACATAGTTTTAGTTCTTTCTTTCTGCTTTCTAAATCTTTTGGATTTGACTCAGATATGGTATTTGATTCTTTTCACAAAAGTCGAGGGTTAGCTGATTAGAACTAAGTAACTAAATTAAACATCCTAGATAGATTTTTTGTACAAGAACCTTTTCAATGTTCCAAAGATAATAAGTTTAAGTGGACTTATTTATTTGAGTTTGCTTGAATTCATAGCATAAATGATTTCCTAGAGTCTAATATACTCTAGAATAGAGAAGTTAGGAATTGCTAAGTAGATTGACAATTCCCAAGAACTTTTAGCTCAAGTCTTTGAGAAAAGTGTCCTAAGTTGGACAATTTTTCATCTTGAATTTGAATTGGTCAAGTTATAGTACGTTTGAATCAAAGAAAATGGTAAACTCTCTCCTATAATTTACATAGGATTTTTAAACTCATTAGGACAAAGTAGTCCTCTAGTCGGGTGAAAAAATCGAGAAATTATTGGATAAAAATAAACCATTGAACATACATCCAAGCTAGATGTTTAGAAAAATCAAACTTTAAGTGCTCCAAATCAAATTCAAGTGAATCAAGAGTTCTCAAAGTCTTACAAGGGATAAGAATCCCGCCTTTGTTACTAAGTCCATGCACTAGTCATGCCCAGAAATGGACTAGTAATTCGAATCCACCCAGTTCACATGTTTGTGCCTAGATCGCACATCGAGAAACTGTGAATTGACTAGGGATGATTTTAGATCCACCCTTATTATTGATTCACTACTTTGTACTTTGACTAGTGTATCGAAGTACAAAGTAAGACAATGTTTTGAATCATTTGGGCAGGAATTGCCACCATAGAGATGAGACATGTTCTTCCAGTTCTAGAACATGACCATGTTCTTCCAGTTTTAGAACATGAGGCTCAAGGGTTGCCTACAGTAGATATATAGCTCTATTTTCGAGGATGAAAATGTTTTCCAAGGGGGGAAGAATGTAATATATTAAGTCTATGATCTAAGGATCCGATCGGTTTAGACGGATCTGAAATCGGACACCGTTTTGGTCATGCGTGTGTATGACCAAAGATCTTGAGTTTAGACTTACTAGGAGGTCTTGTACTCTTGTGAACAAGTGAATCACTTAACCTAGTGGTTAGGACTCAAGGGTGTGAAGGAGGAGGTCTTGGGTTCAATCCCCATGGGGTACATGGGGAGAGTATTTTGCCCAAAGAGATCTAGAGCATTCCAGAAGCATCCACTTGAGTTAACTCAAGTTAACTGGGACACTTGGTGCACATGCAATTACTGGCCGACACATGGATGGTTAGTATCCACCTGCCCAAGAAGGCAGTCCCCTGGAGAGAGCTATATATAGAGGCATTTGTTTGGGAGGAGAGTCATCTCTCTAGCATGTGGTGGTCATAATCCTCGTTCTCTTGCAATTACCGAGTTATGGGAGATCAGATGTTATGCATTCCTCGATGAGCATCATTTTCAGTTGTAGTTGGGATAACTTATGCTTATTAGAGGTGCTAAGATTAGGTGCATATATCCATTGTAGGTACTCTATGTGAAAGATAGTCTAGTCTTAGTGCGAGTTCAACCTTATGTGTAGTGTGAGACTCTTCATGTCTCACTTTTTCTACCTATAGATAGGTCTATTGGCATCATGATACACATGAAAGGGAGGATTCAAATGCTCAAATGGATGCACATGTAGAGCATGATTTGGATGCTTGTAAGGCTTATGTAGAGCATGATTTTATTGATCATATAAATTATCATGTGGAGCAGTCTTTGGTTGATCAATTGGATTCTTTAAAGTATGATGTGGATTCTCATGTAGATCATTATGATGATACTCAATTAGAGTATGATCATCATTTTGATCTTGGTGTTGATGTTGTGTAGTTAGCTCATATGGTGCATGTTGATACACTTGGTGTGGTAGAGTAGGATAGCTCTTATGATACACAGTGTATGCCAGAGCATACTAGCTCTCAGGTTGCATAACTAGACATATCCTTGGTTGATAGGGTGGCTGATTTGGATGCTAAGGAATCAACAGTATTCAATCATTCTTGGATTTGTTGTGGGATTGAAGGGCTCGATTGATGGATCACGTCAACCGCTAGTGTTCCTATGATATGGTGCATGCCGAGTGCTTCAAGCAGTTCAAGTGATGGAAACATGCAAAGAATTTTGATTAGCTCAAGACCTTGGGAAAACAATTTAGAATGTTCAAAGATCAATCATTGATAGTTACTTACTTGGCAAAGTCATACGTTCATGCATGATTATCAATAATTATTCCATTCACAAGTCATAGAAGCAGCCTTATTTCTTTGGAGGGTTTAGAGGTTGAAGTTATTCAAAATTCTAAGAGAACCAAAGTTGCTTTCATATGCTATTTAGACAAAAAACAAATCATATGCAGTGACCCTAGAAAGAGCCTTGATTCTCATGCATGCATGTATTTCATTCCCAAAGCAAATACATGAACTGATTGAATTCTAGTGTAGCTGATGAGCTTTGTCACACTTGGTACAAAACATCAAATCGTTTTAGTGGTATTTATGTGTTTATCATAGCACGAGTTTGAGCACAAGACATAGACACAATTGTCAGTTATGACTTGCATCAAGTAATGAATCTTTAAGTGCCATAAGGAATTGAACGAGAATATCATGATAAAAGGCTTTGAGCCCACATAATACATAGAAGCAGGTTTAGCATGACACATTTCAAGAGCCTTTATCTCTTAGCCTTTCTTTTGCCTTTATCTTTTAGCCTTTCTTTTTGCCTTTATCTCTAACCCTTTCTTTTGCCAAATTTCATCCTCCATTCTCAAAAAATGAGCGCTCCTCCTTCCATTTTTGCCACCATCCTCTACCTTTAAAAACTTACTATTGTTATTAGCCAAAGAAAAAATGATGCGCGCACAATTTAACTAGTTTTACCATATTTTACATTTCCTCTTTTTGGTTCACGTATTCGTTTTGCTTTATTTTCTTTGGTGTATTTTATATTGTTTTTAATATTTGAATGTTTATAGTTTGTCTTTGTGTTTTCAATTTATGGTTTCTTATTAGCACAAACACTAAGTGGATGTTATCATGGGTGCAAAATTATATAGTGCATGGATACATGAGCATGTAGATGGATTACATAGGTTTAGAGTTATATTACATAGAGACATTACAATCCCATATGTGAACTAAGTTACATATCTTCATACACACATGGGTGTATAACTCAAGGCATAATCATAGTTCACTTTAGTATGAGCACGCATAGCATTTTGAATTACACATACATCACATATCTTAGTTAATCAGCATTCAGACATTAAGTTAGGGTTCTCATGATATGCTCATGGAGTGAAAACTTTTGAGTGCCGCTTAATATACCCTCAATGCTTTCAAGGAGTGATATCAACATTGAATTCTTCTCAAAGAATAGTCTCATAGTTCTAATTTACCAAGTTGAACTTGAAAGGATAGAAAATTACAAATGAACCTATGATGCTTTTATTATTTCAAATAATTCAACATCACCAAGAGAAGAAAGGTAGAATAATAGAATTTTATCATTTCTCATCAAGTAAAGGAGAGAGGATCTCTCCAACATCCACCCCTACTAAACCTGCACATTGTCCTGGATGGGCCAATCCTGGAAAACAAAACAAAAGCAATATAAAAACTTTTTTTGATCAAAGTCAAAACTCAAATATTTTTTCAATTGTTGTTTTAATGAATGCAAATTCTTTTCTTTTTTCTTGGAAGTTGATAATAACAAATCAAAGTCTCAACTATTAACAATTTTGTGCAACAATTACATAAAATTAAGTTCAGAACCAATTACAAACTTGGTCTTAATTGTCCAAAAACAAATGTCCTAATCCACTCATTCGAATTCAGCCATTATCTCATATAAATAAGTGTACATAATGCATTCTTACATATCCATGAAATGCTATTAGTTCCTCTCAGGCATACATCTGCCTCGTTTGCCCATCAATCTAGAAGCGATTTCACACTAGTTTACCATGTCTTTTCAGCTTTTGGGATTTTTTCCATTTTTCTTTACTTCCTCAACATCCATTAATGCATTAAAAGATTCTTAGTAACTTGTATTTTTTTGGGGTGCAAGAAAAGTATAAAATTCACTTTGTTAAAGTTTGATAATATATAATCTTTACACTTTTTTTGTTTTAAGGAGAAAGGCTTAACCCCTTATTCCGAGCTAAGGGTTTAGATGCATGCATAAGCAAGAAATTAGATTTCATTCAAACATGCTTGTATGCACAAACATGCACTGATTTATACAAAACAATACCTTTGTTCGACTTGAGCTTCAAATTTGATTTGTTCTTTCCTATCTTAACCATATTTATAAAGACTTCAAAACAAAGTTCAAGTAATTGCATTCCTACTTGAGTCAGATAGTTGCACTCGTAATTTGATACTATCATAAGCTAGTGTTATAATGTTTGGAAATATGAATAAACACACTACACAGGGAGCACGAAGACAGACCTCTTAGGTCTCACAAATGTGGTCGAACGTACAGCCTGTGGCTAACCAAGCCACTATATGTTTTATTAAAACATATACAAAGAAGTGTCCAATGGCCATTTGGCCTTTCACATGGACACTAACGGTAACAATCTCCCACTAAAGGCCAATATGGCCAAAGTAACTATGGGAGAAAAAATAAAGAATGATAAAGATTATCTGAGTGTAAGTATACAAACTATACCTCCCACCTGATGGGCATGCTACACAGTAGACAAGTGAGTGTGTAAGATCAGGAATCAAGTAATCCCCATCAAGTGACAACAGTGTCGAAAGTTATCATGTGGTAGAGCTTTAGTCAAAGCATCTACAGCATTATCTCGAGTGTGAACCTTCTCAAGAATAATGTGCTCAGTGGCTAAGCAATCTCTAATGAAGTGATACCTCACCTCAATGTGCTTGGTGTTTGCATGATAGACCAAATTCTTAGCCAAAGGAATGGCACTCTGACTATCACTGAGCAAATGAGGTACATGCTGAGGTAAACCCATATCGCAAGACACGAAAGCCAAAACACTTCGTTATATGCCTCACTTCTTGCAACATACTCTGCTTCTATGGTGGAAACAACTGTACATTCTTGAAGACGAGATCTCCAAGCGATAGCACCTCTAGCAAAATGAAAAATTTACCCTGATGTAGACTTACGATTGTCTACACAACCAACATAATCAGAATTTGTGTAACCAATAATGGATGCTTTCCCTCTACCTAAGCATAGACACTTGTCCTTAGTGCCACTCAGATATCTTAAAATCATCTTGACCACTTCCCAATGTTTCTTGCCAGGATTAGACATATATATGCTCACAACTCCCAGTGCAAATGCAATGTCTGGTCTCGTAGCTACCATAGCATACATGAGACTACCAATAGTAGACTGATAGGGAATTTTGGTCATGAATTCCTTTTCCTCATCTGATTTGGGGCAATCCTCCTTGCTCAATTTCACATATGTGGGTAAAGGTGTACTCAATGCCTTTCCACCCTGCATATTGAACCTGTGAAGTACTTTGGATATGTACTCTTTTGAGACAAGTATATGCATCTTTTACTCCTATCACGAGTAATGCGCATGCCAAGAATATGTTTGGCATCCGCCAAATCCTTCATATCAAATGTCTGACTCAACTTCTTTTTGAGAATTGACAAATCATAAGAGGACTTCCCAACAATCAACATATCATTGACATAAAGTATCAAGCATATCAAGCTGCCATCTGAGCATCTCTTTGTGTAGAGACAATGATCCTCATTACTTCGAGAATAGCCTTGAGACTTCATAAAAGCATCAAACTTTTGGTACCATTGTCTAGGGGAATGTTTAAGTCCATACAAGCTCTTCTTAAGCTTACAAACTAGACTTTTCTTGCCAGGAACTACATAACCCTCTGGTTTTTCCATATAGATCTCATCTGTAAGATCTCCATGCAATAAAGCAGTTTTCACATCCATTTGGACTAGCTCTAAGTCCTCCATTGCAACGAATCCAAGCAATATGCAAAGGGTAGTCATCTTGACCACTAGAGAGAAGATTTCCTCAACATCAACACCATGTTGTTGCTTAAAACCCTTTGCAACAAGTCGTGCTTTATACTTTGGAGAAGCACTATCTGATCTGAATTTCAGCTTATATACCCATTTACATGGTAAAGCTTTCCTGCAATTTGGCAAAGATACTAAATCCCAAGTACCATTCTTGTGAATAGAATCCAAATCACTCTTCATGGCACGCTCCCACTTGACATGATCCTCTATCTGCATAGCCTCTTTGTAGCAAGAACGTTCACCGGCATCTGTTAGCATAACAAAATCTAAACCTAGAACATATCTATGAGGTGGATGTGAGACACATGTACAACGTCTCAATGGTTGCTGAATAGGAACATGTGCAGAATGATCTGAATGGACATTCTCTTGAACATCCCTATGTGCAGCATTTCTATGCATGCTAACCGGAGGACTAGTATCCTCGAACACCACTCTTCTCACTTCAACCTCCTTAATGGGCTGTTTATGCATCTTAGACTCATTGAAAATGACATCACTACTTCTGATCACTGATCCTATTTCAAGATCCCGTAAGCGATATCCAAATTGTCCTTCTCGACCATATCCAAGATGTTAAAACTGCTTTCGGTCAAGCTCTTTTAATCTCGTTTCGGGTTCTTGGGATGGACAGGGGTCTGATAGTACAAAGGCCCTTTTTTTTATTTTCCCAATTCAACATTCAGTTAACAGCTAAAAATACCTTCCACTTCAACACTTAGTATTGCGCAATGCGTCTACCAGGCGTATCAAGCATTTACTAATTCACACAGGACTGTTAATGTTAATCGCAATGTACAGTAATTAACGCTTAATTATTGAAACTTAATATTCAACACAGTACTCAGAATTCTCGAAACTCTGCAACACAGTTTCCTCCAGCGCAATTGCCCAGACAGACAGTCTCACGATTCCTCATGCCCGAAGAGTGTCATGCCTTGCCTTTTCATTAATCAATAGAAAGTTACATTTGTTCGCTACGCCTTTTCGGTGCATGCGAATATGAAAAATAAAATTACATATCCAATCTGGCGGCTTACACTAGCACGCACGGTGGACTGGAACCCAAAATGGAAAATTACAGTCAAGGCTCATCGATAATGCCTTGGGTATACAGAGTTCTAGCCAATTTAAATATTCTGGTAATTTTCTATTTTAGAGAATCTAGCATATTTTTCAATATGTCCGGCTCAATCAGTTGTGCATCAGTTCGAACCGAACTGGCAGCAATGACTTGAGTCATGAGCGATTCTGTTTGGGTCTGCAAAAAGGCTTCCTGTAAGTAGAAGTCATTAGTGATAGCCACATCTCTTCTCAGCTTCATCTCAGCGATCTTTGCATCAATTCTTGAGAGTCTATCCGCTTGAGTGCCTAACTGTTTTTCGCGTCTTTCCAGCTCTTCAGTTTGAAACTGCATTGTCTTATAATAGGCATCTTGCTCTTGTTTAAGCACGACTATCTCTTTCTTTAACTGTATAGTCCGGCCAAATTCTGCTTCTAATTCATGACTTTTCTGAAAAAGTTCTGCGGACACTTTCTTCAGATCTTCAGTATTCTGCATAGCCAAGTCGGCCATCTCTTGGCCTTTATGTTCCACCAGAGCGAGGTTTGCACGTGTCTCCTCTAGCAGATTGTCGAGAGCAACTTGAGCATCTTCGTTATCTTGTACCAATTGTTTTGATTGAGAGATTTCTTCCTCACGAGCATCAAGAAGGACATTTTTTTCTTGCAATTCAGCAATTGCAGTGTCCCGTTGAGCAATCAAAGTGTCCCTTTCTGCTAGTTGGTCTTGGAGTTGCTAGAGCTGAATCTGCAAGGCGTGGTTCTTGGCTTTAACTGCAATTGCTTCTTCTTGGAGTGGAGCAATGTCTGCTTCGAGAAAATCAACTTTACTCTGCAACTCTTGCTGGATGTTCTGAGTTGCTATCTTCATCTGTAGGGGCAATTGCTTGGAAAATTGAATGAGGAGTTGGCCCATAGATTCCGTAAACATAACTGCTGGGGATGGAAGAGCAGGAGTGGGCTGGGATGAGGAGGCTGAGAGCAGATGAGGGGAGGGTGGTGGAGAATAATCGGGAGAAGATAATTGATGTGTTGATGCCTCGCAAATGGCAGTAGAGGGTGCACCAGGAAGAACTTCAACATGCGTAGAACTGGTAGTTGGCGGAGGAAGAGAGAGAAGGGCATTCGGCACCAAAATTATTCCAGTCTCGATCTGACTTTCTTCCGTAGTAGCTTCAGTAACAACCTCAGTAGTGCCAGTCACTTCCTTGATTGCATCTGTTTCGACAATGACTTCATCTACTTGGACCGTGACTGCCTTTGCTGGGACATACACGGGTGGTGACAAAGAAGTTTGACAGTCTGTACCTCCAGTAATTTCGACTATCTCCTTCACAGCCTCCACATCCGGTTGATGAGATTCCTCCCGCGACGAGACTTCCGCTACATCGTCCATGACAACATCTTGATTCGGCTGCTTGAGAGAAGAAGATGGGGCAGATTCGACCTGTAAAGAGGTGGCAGTGTGGTGGAAAACTTCAGCTTCTTGTCCTGCAGTGGAACCCTATACCTGGCTTTCGGATGGACTAACGTTTCTGCGTTTGCGGTGGAAAAAATGAAGTAGGTCTTCATCATCATGTCTTCCAGCATTTGGGTAGATTCTTCATGTAGCAGCATGGTAGTCGGGCGAGGAGGTGGCTGCATGGCTTGAAGCACCAGAAAGAGAAAAGTTAGGAGATGAGATAAACGAGTGCGAGCGATGTCATTCTTGGCGATTTGTTTTGTAACCGCTACGCATTCACAGTGAATGTGCCTAAAGAAAAAGGACGTAAAATTCACAGGTTCTCTAGAAGCAGTGTCTATCATAGAGTAAAATGGTCGGGAAATACCATAGGTATGTTTTTGCAAGTTTAACACAACGACAAGGAATTGCAGAGCAGTACACCTTGGTTCAAGACGGCAAAGAATGGCAAACTCATTTGATGAGTGCCGAGGAAACAAATCCTTCATGGTGGCGAGAGAAAGGAGTGGGCCATTTTCCAATCCCTCCTGAGGGAGACGAGATGAGCATACCTCTTCAATAGCTACCCATAGTTCCAACTCTATCTTGTTTGCAGACTCTTTGTTCTTCCAAGATGATTTTATAGTCCCATTTCATTCATCAGCTTGCTTCTTTCTCCAATCCTTGATGGCATGACCTTTCTTTGAACAATAGAAGCAACTTCCTGTGAACTTTTGCTTCCTTGGCTTCTTCTTTGATCCATCAAAAGAGCCTTTTCCTTTTGCATTGGCTGAGAATGCAACATCACTTGTACTTTGCTGATTCTTCAACCACATCTCCTCTTCTAAAAGCACAACACAAAACTCTTCAAATGTAAGGGGAGTTGGTGTTACCTCAGTGTTAAGGGTTTTTACTAATCCATCATACTTTGCTGGAAGAATATGCACAAATCTTTGAGCCAGCTCTTTCGGTGTTATAACAACACCAATTTTAGCCAATTGATCTTGAAGATGTTTTATCCGTTTGATAAAATTTTCAGACTTTTTAGAATCATAATGCTTCTCATTTGCCAACTGGTTTTCTAGATTCTATATCCTAGTTCTTGGTCTCATATTGTTGAGCCAATATGCCCCAAGCCTCATGTGCTTTAGTAGTATGTTGAACTAAAGTAAGCACAAAATCACTTACACTAGTGACAATTGCACATAATGCATCAACATTCTGACTCTTCCAAGCTCGTAGAAGATCTAGATGTAGTTGAATAATCAATCCTTAATTTTTTAGATCTTCAACTGGTATAGTCTCTAGATCCAATCCCATCAGTCCCATGATAGTGTCAAGTAACTCATAGGAGTCAAAAATTGTAGAAATTTTGAACTTCTAGAGTATATAGTTGGTTCCATCGAGCTTCCCTTTAGTGAATGCAGGTGGATGAATTTGAATAGGTGTAGCATTAGCATTAGCTAGAGGACCAAGACCATTGTTTGATGATGAATCCATGATGTAATCACTGGAATAATCCACTGATATTCTAGTATGCTAGTAGGTTGAAATAGTGATACTTTTCAAGCTATTCGAATCTTAGGGCTTTGATACCATGTAAGACAATAGTTATGGAATATAACAAAAGAGTAGTAGCAGAGAAGATAATAGATATAAGAGAATATCAACAATTTTCTACTAACAGCAAGTATAAAGATGATGGCATTGTCCACCTCTACGCTCTCAAGGTAGAGCTTAAATGGCGATCTAGAATAATCTAGATAGGGAGATACAAGATAGAGGTACGCTACCTTGATTCAATGTCTCAGGTAGTGCAGAAGTCATTTATATATAGGATAATGGGTGGCCTTCTGCAAATGTCTATACATGGGTGGTAGAACATGGGTGGCCACCGCTCGGGTAGTTGCCATACATGGGTTAGGTTGATTAAACTGACCTCAAAAATATAGATGATTTCTAACTTTGAGAGGGAATATTCCATGGACCCCCCATTCGAGGTTGTTCCCTGCCGCTGTCGTCGAGATTTTCTCTCCTCTCTCACTCATGAAGGCCTACAGGAAACACATTCGATGAAGGTAGCCAGAATTCCCTGAGAAGTCCAAGATGCATCCTCACAAGGATGTCAAAGGGAGTTCACATGCAAACTTTGGAAGAAATCGAGCAAATCCAAGGTACTGGTCAAAGCTCGTCAAACTTTGGAAATTAGGGTAAAACTTTCAATGTCTCCAAATCACATGAAAATTCATATACTTGTAAATCCTATCAAAGTTAGTCTAAAGCCCAAATTTCACATGAAAATGGATTTTCTAGCACATTGATATGCCATGTGCATTCTGTAAAAAATGTAATTTTTCTACTTACACCCTACAAAATCTTGTATAGGAATTTTTGTAGGCCATATGGTTTGGCATGTATAAAGACCATATGAGCCTACATATTTGTACAAAGTTTCAAGGCTATCAGCGCTTCCTAGAGACCTTAATGCCACCTTGCAAGCTTCCAAATGTAGTCAAACTTGTACAAGGGAGATTCAGATGGGAGTTTTTTCTGCATATTCCTAAAGGAGGCCTCTCAAAAAATAGCCCTACAAATTTTTATCTTCATCAAAGGATATTTGAAGGGTCAAAGAGCACAAAATCTAGTTTTCAAGGTCATTGTAGTTTCTTAGAATAAGAAAAGTGAAGGCTTGGAGGGTTGCCACATGGCAAACAATGATTGAACCATGTTGTACGATCAACATGAGCTCATATTCAAGGGTGGAGATGCACTAAAGCATAAAGAAAGGAGCATCCACGATTTTTTTCACCGGATAAGCCTTTTTTAATGATGAAAGATCAATAATGCAAAGTTTCTCCAAAAATAGTGGCTTATCTTATCCAAATTGATGTCAGCATTGATCCAACGGTCCAGATCAGCCCCAGATCCAATGGTCAAGAATGAAGGCGCCTATTCTCCTCCTCTTTGCCCTAGATATCATATAAAGAACCAATCCTAACCACCTATTTGATAAATCGAAAGGTTCTAATCAAAAGAAGCTGATCTTAGAGTTGAGAGTTGATTTCTCTAGATCCAAGGGCCCAAATTCATTCAGAAACTATATAAACCCCCCACCAAACTCCTAGAGCATCATTGTTAGGCATCCATAGGGCCCTTGATAGCACATGGTTTCCTTGAGATGATCACCCTCAGTTGAGCGTGTGAGGATCCAAGGTGGGCTAGTAAGAGCATAGTTCCTAGATTCAATTTTTAGACTTCCTCTCTAGGATAGGCTCATAAACCCAGTTTCTCTTTCTTTGCTCACCCTCAGTGGAGCGTATGAGTGAGTTAGAGCTGGTTTTATGTGTCTTAGAATGCTTTAGAAACATATTATAATCCTAGTAAGATATAGGGTCAATGAAATGGAACTTATCCTCTTACGTGTGACATTCGATTGAACTGTCATGGTGAGAGGGTCGTGAGGATCACCATTGACCAGTAGAATGCTTAGCTTGACGTTTCAAAACATTCATGTATGTTTTTATCATAACAAGTTCTTCTAATTCATGTCTCATGTCTCTTATTTCTTTGTCTCTTCTATATTTTTACATGTCACCTTCTATCTCTTTCTATGTGTGAGAAGGCTGCGCAGTATTGCATTATGCCAGTGAGGATGATCCATTAAGGTTGAGAGAATAATTTTCTTTTCATTCATAAATCATGACCCACATGCATTCATACCACAAACACCCATGCATATGTTTTAGTTTCAAAAGTGTATAAGAAGCTCCATTCTTGGACCATTCTTCCTTATGAGACTGATTCATGTGTGTGGTTTTAGTTTTTTTTTCTCATCATGCATTCATTCCATTCGAAAGAACCTATGAATGTGAATTGAATTTGGAAAGTGTTTAAGAAGCTCCATATTTTTGGACCATTCTTCCTTTCTGAACTGATTCATGTGAGTGGTTTCTTTTGTCCGCATCATTCATGTTCATGCGATTATCTCGTGTTCATATGTTCCCCTTTCTCTAATCAAATCATGACATCTCTTTCCCCCATACCCAACTTCATCTTCACCTTCACATTTTTAATTACATAAACCTTCCAACACTCACTAGCTACATACACTCTACATGTGCCATGACCAGACCCGATCCACCCGGATTGCGATCACCTCCACATTTGAAACCGACGTGAAACGTTTCGTGGCATTTGCTTCTGATCTTGTTGGGAGGTTGTGATCCATATTTTTTGTTTCATATTTTTCATCCTCATCATATCATCATCATCATTCTTGATTGTTGCACTAGATTTCTCACAATATCGTGCACATCTTCGTCGTGAAGTAAATCCATTTGTGAGAGATCTAGAACATCGTGCATCACTCGCTTATTCACATAAGATGGAGGAAGGATTCAAATATCTTATTATTGAGAAACAAGGCCAAAGAATAGTCTCTTCTATGTTGAGAGAGAAGAGAAAATTCAATGGCATCAACATTATAAGCTACATAGATTTGTTTGAAGAGCAAGCTATGATTTTTGGTCTTCCCGAAGATCTTTTGATATCATTCTTTGAACAAATTGTTGATAACTCTATCATAAACCGTGTCACTCAATATGATAGTCTTCCTTGGAGTGATTTTAGAAAGGAGATGCTCAAAGAATTCTATCTTGAAGATTATAGCCAACATAATCGGGATGGATTCTTACGATGGGTCAATTCCCCAAAGCCTAGTAGATCTATTACTCACTTACAAAATGAGTATATTAGATGCTATGAACAACTTCCTGATGAGGATAAGATAACTTTGGAACCTGATCCTGTGATCAATTTTCTTAAGCTTCTTCATCCTGAAACGCGTAGGGAAGTTGAACGGCGATTAGAAGAGCCAGATAAGTGCTATGGTCTTACTGACAATTGGCAAAAAGTGCATAAAGTAGTAGAGGATGTAGCCCATAGACATCAAAGATGATCCATGCTTTATGAGCAAACTAGTCTTCCTCAAGCTAGCCTTCCACAAACTAAGCAGCAAGTTAGAGAACAATCCCATGCTATTCTTTTTGACTCTACTCCTATTCCTCAAATGATGGAGCCTACTCAAGGTTTTAAAGTAGAGCCAAACAAAAGTGTAGCTGAACAATCTCAAGACGAAATTCTCACTAAGCAAATGGAAAGTCTTATTGCTACACAATCCAATTTTGCCAAGACTATAGATGCTTTACAATCTAATTACACCAAAACTTTCCAAAATCAAATGAACCCAATGTCTTTTCAAGAGCCTAATCAACATGTTATAGCTACCAATCAAAATCCACAAGTAGCTCCTACTCAAGCAGATCAAGTTCCTCCAATGCATAATCCTTCAATGCAAAATCCTCGTCCTCATGTGCAAAATCCTCAAATATATCAAAACATATATCCTCAAGCTTCTCAAACAAATTTTCAAAATCTTCAAAGTCAAAATTTTCAAAATCATCAACCATATACTATGGAAGCTCCTCTTGCACCTCAAGCAGCACATGCTGCTCCCCAAGCTCCTCAAATACATCAATTGCCTTATCAAAATCCTAATTATCCTGTTCAAACAATTCTTTATCAACAAAATACTCAATTTCAAAATTTACCACCACAAGTTAATCAAAATCCTCAAAATCAAAATGGTTTTGTGCGTGGCCCTCGTCGTTGGTATGATTCATTAGAGCACTTTTTGAGAGATTGTGAACTATTGAAGGCTACTAAGGAGCAACGACTAGTAATAGACATAGACAAGAAAATCTGTGACTATCCATATAGGCTACCTTTGCAAGGAAATTATGGTAAGGGAGGAATGAAAAAAATCTATGAAGATATAACCATAACGGACGTAGGAACTAAAGGTGTGAAACTAGAAGCTCTTGATGAACAACAAGTAGAATCAAGTAAACCCACAAAGAAAGGTGACTTTTCCATAGAGATTTTAGTAAAGAGCACGAGATGAGATTAGGAGAATAATGGCTTGGGAGTCACCGATAGAAGATCAATCTCTTATTCCTCACATATCCAATTTAGAAGAAAAACGAAAAAGAGATGAAGTTGAGCCTAGTGAAAGAAGAGTGACTCGAAAACAAACCTTAGAGGGAATAGAAACAATCATAGAGCAGGGAGAAACATCACAATCCAAAGATAGAAACATCACAATCCAAAGATAGAAAACAAGAATCTTTGGATTGCGATGTTTCTCCCTGCTCTATGATTGTTTCTATTCCCTCTGAGGTTTGTTTTTGGGTCACTCTTCTGTCAATAGGCTCAGGGTCATCTCTTTTTCATTTTTCTTCTACATTGGATATGTGAGAAATAAGAGATTGATCTTCTATCAGTGACTCCCAAGACATTATTCTCCTAATCTCATTTTGTGCTCTTACAAAAGCCTCTATGGAAAAGTCACCTTTCTTTGTGGGTTTACTTGATTCTACTTGTTGTTCATCAAGAGCTTCTAGTTTCACTCCTCTAGTTCCTACGTCCATTATTGTTATATTTTCATAGTGTTTTTTCATTCCTCCCTTACCATAATTTCCTTGCAAAGGTAACCTAGATCGATAGTCATAGATTTTCTTGTCTATGTCTATTACTAGTCGTTGCTCCTTAGCACCCTTCAATAGTTCACAATCTCTCAAAAAGTGCTCTAATGTATCACACCAAGGACACCTACGAGGGCCACACACAAAACCATTTTGATTTTGAGGATTTTTATTAACTGGTGGTGGGAAATTTTGAAATTGAGTATTTTGTTGATAAGGAATTGCTTGAACATGATAATTAGGATTTTGATAAGGTAATTGATGTATTTGAGGAGCTTGGGGAGCAGCATGTGCTGCTTGAGGTGCAAGAGGAGCTTCCATAGTATATGGTTGATGATTTTGAAAATTCTGACTTTGATGATTTTGAAAAAATGTTTGAGAAGCTTGAGGATATTTGTTTTGATACAGTTGAGGATTTTGCACATGAGGATGAGATTAGGCTCTTGAAAATACATTGGGTTCATTTGATTTTGGAAAGTTTTGGTGTAATTAGATTGTAAAGCATCTATAGTCTTGGCCAAATTGGATTGTGTAGCAATAAGACTTTCCATTTGCTTAGTGAGAATTTCCACTTGAGATTGTTCAGCTACACTTTTATTTGGCTCTAGGCTCCATCATTTGAGGAACAGGAGTAGAGTCAAAAAGCATAGCATGGGATTGCTCTCTAACTTGCTCCTTAGTTTGTGGAAGGCTAGCTTGAGGAAGACTGGTTTGCTCATAAAGCATGGATTGTCTTTGATGTCTATGGGCTACAGCCTCTACTACTTTACACACTTTTGGCCAATTGTCAGTAAGGCCATAGCGCTTATCTGGCTCTTCTATTCAGCGTTCAACTTCCCTACGAGTTTCAGGATGAAGAAACTTAACAAAATTGATCACAACATCAGGTTCCAAAGTTATCTTATCCTCATCACCAAGTTGTTCATATCCTCTAATATACTCATTTTGTAAGTGAGTAATAGAGCTACTAGGCTTTGGGGAATTGACCCATCGTAAGAATCCATCCCGATTATGTTGGCTATAATCTTCAAGATAGAATTCTTTGAGCATCTCCTTTCTAAAATCACTCCAAGGAAGACTATCATATTGAGTGGCATGGTTTATGATAGAGCTATCAACAATTCGTTCAAAGAATGATATCAAAAGATCTTCGGGAAGACCAAAAATCATAGCTTGCTCTTCAAACAAATCTATGTAGCTTGTAATGTTGATGCCATTGAATTTTCCCTTCTCTCTCAACATAGAAGAGACTATTCTTTGGCCTTGTTTCTCAACAATAAGAGATTTGAATCCTTCCTCCATTTTATGTGAATACGCGAGTGATGCACGATGTTCTAGATTTCTCACAAATGCATTTACTTCATGACGAAGATGTGCACGATATTATGAGAAATCGAGTGCAACAATCAAGAATGATGATGATGATATGATGAGGATGAAAAATATGAAACAAAAAATATGGATCACAACCTCCCAACAAGATCAGAAGCAAATGCCACGAAGCGTTTCACGTCGGGTTCAAATGTGGAGGTGATCGCTATCCGGGTGGATCGGGTGCGTTCATGGCACACACAGAGTGTATGAAGCTAGTGAGTGTTGGAAGGTTTATGTAATAAAAAATGTGAAGGTGAAGATGAAGTTGGGTATGGGGGAAAGAGATGTCATGATTTGATTAGAGAAAGGGGAACATATGAACACAAGATAATCGCATGAACATGAATGATGCAGACAAAAGAAACCATTCACATGAATCAATTTAGAAAGGAAGAATGGTCCAAAAATATGGAGCTCTTAAACACATTCCAAATTCAATTCACATTCATAGGTTCTTTTGAATGGAATGAATGCATGATGAGAAAAAAAACTAAAATCATACACATGAATCAGTCTCGAAAGGAAGAATGGTCCAAGAATGGAGCTTCTTATACACTTTCGAAACTAAAACATATGCATGGGTGTTTATGGGTGGTATGAATGCACGTGGGTCATGATTCATGAATGAAAAGAAAATTATCCTCTCAACCTTAATGGATCATCCTCACTGGTTCAACGCAATACTGTGGAGCCTTCTCAAACATAGAAAGAGATAGAAGGTGACATGTAAAAATATAGAAGAGACAAAGAGATAAGAGACATGAGACATGAATTAGAAGATCTTGCTATGATAAAAACATACATAAATGTTGTGAAACATCAAGCTAAGCATTCTACTGATCAAAGGTGGTCCTCACGACCCTCTCACCATGAAAGTTCAACCGAATGTCACACATAAGAGGATAGGTTCCACTTTATTGACCCTATGTCTTACTATGATCGTAATATGTTTCTAAAGAATTCTAAGCCACATAAAACCAACTCTAACTCACTCACACGCTCCACTGAGGGTGAGCAAAGAAAGACAAACTGGGTTTATGAGCCTATCCTAGAGAGGAAGTCTAAAAATTGAATCTAGGAACTATGCTCTTAGTAGCCCACCTTGGATCCTCACACGCTCAACTGAGGGTGATCGTCTCAAGGAAACCATGTTCTAGCAAGGGCCCTATGGATGCCTAAAAAGGATGCTCTAGGAGTTTGGAGAGGGGTTTATATATGGATTTTCTTTCATGTCTATGGGCTACAACCTCTACTACTTTACGCACTATTTGCCAATTGTCAGTAAGACCATAGCGCTTATCTAGCTCTTCTAATCGCCGTTCAACTTCCTTACGAGTTTCAGGATGATGAAGCTTAAGAAAATTGATCACAAGATCAGGTTCCAAAGTTATCTTATCCTCATCAGGAAGTTGTTCATAGCGTCTAATATACTCATTTTGTAAGTGAGTAATAGAGCTACTAGGCTTTGGGGAATTGACCCATCGTAAGAATCCATCCCGATTATGTTGGCTATAATCTTCAAGATAGAATTCTTTGAGCATCTCCTTTCTAAAATCACTCCAAGGAAGACTATCGTATTGAGTGACACGGTTTATGATAGAGCTATCAACAATTCGTTCAAAGAATGATATCAAAAGGTCTTCGGGAAGACCAAAAATCATAGCTTGCTTCAAACAAATCTAAGTAGCTTGTAATGTTGATGCCATTGAATTTTCCCTTCTCTCTCAAAATAGAAGAGACTATTCTTTGGCCTTGTTTCTCAACAATAAGAGATTTGAATCCTTCCTCCATCTTATGTGAATAAGCGAGTGATGCATGATGTTCCAGATCTCTCACAAATGCATTTACTTCACGATGAACATGTGCACGATATTGTGAGAAATCTAGTGCAACAATCAAGAATGATGATGATGATATGATGAAAAATATGAAACAAAAAATATGGATCACAACCTCCCAACAAGATTAGAAGAAAATGCCACGAAGCGTTTCACGTCGGGCTCAAATGTGGAGGTGATCGCAATCCGGGTGGATCGGGTCTGGTCGTGGCACACGCAGAGTGTATGAAGCTAGTGAGTGTTGGAAGGTTTATGTAATAAAAAATGTGAAGGTGAAGATGAAGTTGGGTATGGGGGAAAGGGTTGTCATGATTTGATTAGAGAAAGGGGAACATATGAACAAAAGATAATCGCATGAACATGAATGATGGGAACAAAAGAAACCATTCACATGAATCAATTCGAAAAGGAAGAATGGTCCAAAAATATGGAGCTTCTTAAACACTTTCCAGATTCAATTCACATTCATAGGTTCTTTTGAATGGAATGAATGCATGATGAGAAAAAAAAGTAAAACCACACACATGAATCAGTCTTGAAAGGAAGAATGGTCCAAGAATGGAACTTCTTATATACTTTTGAAACTAAAACATATGCATGGGTGTTTGTGGGTGGTATGAATGCACGTGGGTCATGATTTATGAATGAAAAGAAAATTATTCTCTCAACCTTAATGGATCATGTTCATTGGTTCAATGCAATACTATGGAGCCTTCTCACACATAGAAAGAGATAGAAGGTGACATGTAAAAATGTAGAAGAGACAAAGAGATAAGAGACATGAGAAATGAATTAGAAGATCTTGTTATGATAAACACATACATGAATGTTGTGAAACATCAAGCTAAGCATTCTACTAGTCAAAGGTGGTCCTCACGACCCTCTCACTATGACAGTTCAACCGAATGTCACACGTAAGAGGATAGGTTCCACTTCATTGACCCTATGTCTTACTAGGATGGTAATATGTTTCTAAAGAATTCTAAGACACATAAAACCAGCTCTAACTCACTCACACGCTTCACTGAGGGTGAGCAAAGAAAGAGAAACTAGGTTTTTGAGACTATCCTAGAGAGGAAGTCTAAAAATTGAATCTAGGAACTATGCTCTTACAAGCCCACCTTGGATCCTCATACGCTCAACTGAGGGTGATCGTCTCAAGGAAACCATGTGCTAGCAAGGACCCTATGGATGCCTAACAATGATGATCTAGGAGTTTGGAGGGGGGTTTATATAGTTTTTTTGAATGAATTTGGGCCCTTGGATCTAGAGAAATCAACTTTCAACCCTAAGATCAGCTTCTTTTGATTACAACCATTGGATTGATCAAATGGATGTTTAGGATTGATTCTTTATATGATATCTAGGGCAAAGGGGAGGAAAATAGTCGCCTTCATTCTCCACCATTGGATCTGGGGCTGATCTGCACCATTGGATCAATATTGACATCAACTTGGATAAGATAAGCCACTATTTTTGGAGAAACTTTGCATTATTGATCTTTCATCATCAAAAAAGGCTTATCCGGTGAAAAAACTCGTGGATCCTCCTTGCTTTATGCTTTAGTGCATCTCCACCCTTGAATATGAGCTCATCTTGACCGTACAACATGGTTCAATCATTGTTTGCCATGTGGCAGTCCTCCAAGCCTTCAATTTTCTTATTCTAGGAAATTGCGGTGACCTTGAAAACTGGATTTTGTGCTCTTTGACCCTTCAAATATCCTTTGATGAAGATAAAAATTTATAGGGCTATGTTTTGAAAGGCTTTGTTTAGGAATATGCAGAAAAAACTCCCATCTGAATCTCCCTTGTACATGTTTTACTACATTTGGAAGCTTGCAAGGTTGCATTAAGGTCTCTAGGAAGCTCTGATAGCCTTGAAACTTTGTACAAATATGTAGGCTCATATGGCCTTTATACACGCCAAACCATATGGCTAACAAAAATTCCTATACAAGATTTTGAAGGGTCTAACTTTAAAAATTATATTTTTTACAAAATGCATATGGCATATCAATGTGCTAGAAAATCCATTTTCATGTGAAATTCGGGCTATAGACTACCTTTGATAGGCTTTACAAGTACGTGAATTTTGATGTGATTTGGAGACATTGAAATTTTTGCCCTAATTTCCAAAGTTTGACCAGCTTTGACCGCTAACCTAGATTTGCTCGATTTCTTCCAAAGTTTGCATGTGAACCCCCTTTGACATCCTTGATACATCTCGGACTTCTCAAGGAATTCTGGCTACCAGGCTTCACTGAATGTGTTTCTTGTAGGACTTCATGAGTGAAAGAGGAGAGAAAATCTCGAGGACATTCGCCCCCACTAAACCTGCGATTCCTCCGGAAGTGCCACTCTAGTATCTGTGAAAAAGAAAATGTTCCAGACATCAAATTCTTTTATAGGCAACATAAGAAACATGAAAGGAAAAATTGATCATATGCATGAATGAGTAGGCAATGTGAAATGAAGCAAAATTTGCATGAAAGAAAGAATTGAAACACGCAACATGAATATGCATGAACAAATAGGCAACATATATGCAAATGAACAAGCAACATTGACAACAAGAAAGAAAACAAACAAGCATCAATATGAAGTGGACATGGATGTATTGAGTCCTCTTAAGCATCAGTTCCTCTCATCTTGAAGGAAAATTTGTACCTTTTTCATAAAGCAATCTACCTTAAATACGATTATAAACAAAGATTTAGGATTTTCAAGAGAAATCTCTCATCTTTAGCTTATTTTAGATCAAATCCTTTCCTACATAAATATGAATATGGTCTTTCTCTGATAACATGCAAAGAAATCTAACTAAACTCCACTAATGCATAAATCTGCCTATATAGCACATGATTTATTCTACTATGCCTCCTTATCTTCCTTTGGCTTGCTCTCTCTCTTTTTTTTTGTTTTTTTTTATAATGATGATGATGATGATGATTCGGTGACTTTATGGTTACGATCACTTTTTTGGAGTGGAAGAAAGTGTAAACTTCTTGGTAACATGTAGAAGGCTTTATTTTCTGCTTTTTTTTTTATGACGGGGAAAAATTAAACCCCGATACAAGATACAACCATTTTTTATGACGGAGAACAGTCATTTAAACTCCGATACAAGTGCTGTGAGATGGACTAAGGATGTAGAAACATGCAGTAGCACGAGCTAGGATTTCAACAATTATGCTTTCGATACAGGATACATATGCATGTTTATATATGAAAGTCATGTCATCAAAATAAACCTCCAAATCTACATGCCCTATCTTTCCATAATCCTAGATTATAATCAATTTCTTAGTAGATAAATTACTACTTAAGATACAATTTTACACAAGTAGAGAAATCATCATTTGCTCTTTTTGACTCAAGTGATGTGGATATGCAATGCAATGCAAAGACTGAAAACAAACATGCATGAAACAAGAATGGAAAAAAAGTAGAATGAACTTGACAAAAAAAAATCAATGAACTTGAAAAATTTATGATATTTTTATATGTTATATATATATATATATATATATATATATATATATATATATATATATATATATATATATATATATATATATATTTAACATGATACTCCTATTTATGAATCGGCCTCATTGTTGTCATCTTCTTCAATGTCCTCATCCAAAATGTACTCACCATTATCACATTTGTTGAATAGCTTTATCCTTTTACCTGCAATCCAAGCTTTTAGTGCAACACCATTTAATTCACAAAGAGCATACGTACCATTGTTGTTGACTTTTGATACAATGTATGGCCCAAACCACCGTTGAGTGAGCTTTTTGCGTGCATCATATTGAGAGTCAAATTTACTATCATAAATGAGCACCCAATCTCCTACTTCAATTGACTTAGGACGCAATTGATGAGTTTTATCAAAATAATGCTTGTTCTTCATTCTAGATTCCTTAATTTTTCACCAGCATCATCAAGTCTTAATTTACCTTGTTCTAACTGTTTAACGCACAAACTCAAAAAATCATCAGTAGACATGTTTTTAAACCAAGGCAAATTTGACCATGCAGAAATATGAGACTGAATTGGAAACAATGGTTTTTGACACTACATGAGTTCAGCAGGCATATAACCAGTAGTACGTGTGCACGTTATTCTATCTGCCCAAAGTGCAAAAGGTAAGAATCTAGGCCATTATTTGATGTCACCATTACATGCTTTAGATATGGCTTTCACAATAGGTGGATGCCCTCTCTCTATTTTACCATTGGCCTCTAGATTATATGTAGTAGTGAGAGACAAACGAATACCGTGATGTTCAAAGAACTCTTTAGCTTCTCTCGCATTTAACTCTCCACGATCGGCAACTACTTTCTCTATGTATCCAAAGCGACTTATGACATCTTCAAGCAAGAATTTGCAAACATTGTAAGTGGTCTTAGATCGTAGTGCATGTCCCTCTACATGATTAGTTAAGTCTTCTCTTGCAAGTACAATGTAACGCATTTTGTCAATACCTTTAGGCATAGTTACAAGATCTACTACCCACTTGTAATGAATACAGGGTGGATAAGTAGGATGCAATGGATCTCTATGTTTGACTGATGAATGAAGTTGACAAGTAGAACATGTAGAAACATAGCTACTAATGTCAACATACATCCTAGGCCAATAATAGGTACTTCTAATTTTTTTAATATGTTCCAAAAAATCCTTTATGACCTGCCCATAATGTCTCATGCATTTCCTTCATTACTTGCAACTGAAGACCTCGTTTTCCTAGGACTCGCTGTGGATTCTTAACCTTATCCTTAGCATGTCTCCAAAGATAACCGTTACATAGGAAAAAGTTATAAGCTCATTTCCTAATGTTACGGAATCTATTCGTAGTCCAGCTAGATAATGGTTGTAGTGTACTCAGATACTTTCCTATGTGTCTCCATTCATTTTCGTACTCAGACTCATGAAATTTCTCATACTCGTATATATATGAAACATAGTCAACTAAGTTCACATTCTTTATTAGATCACTTTCAAGATCATCATCAAATCTAGCTCTCGATAACATATCAGCAACTGAGTTTGACTTACGTGAAATATGAGCTAACTCAGGATTTATGAACTTAATATATGAGATCCATCTAAGCATGGCTATATCAGGAGATGAACAATTGGCTATCATTCCAACAAGAGGCAAACAATGAGTCTCAACTTTGACATTTGCACCAATGAAATATTCTTTGTCTGTTTTCAAAGCTGTTACCATACCCCATAGTTCTCGTTCGATCTGTGGATATTTTCGTTGTGTTTCATGTAAAATTTTGGCACCAAACCTAATTGCATATCTATTCCCTTCACTATCATCTTGACTTATGACCCAACCTATACCAATAGGACTAGTATCATCAGTCAATATAATAGGTTTGTTAGCAAAATAGTCTACATGCTTAAGGATGGGAGATTTAAGCAATAATTTCTTCAATTTACGCATAGCTTGAGTGTTTTATTAGTCCAAATAAATTTTCATTTCATCCTCAATAAGTCATAGAGACAACCAGCAACATGAGCAAAGTGTGGGATCCAAATAACATAAAAGATGCAAGCACCAAGAAATCTGCGTACCTCACTCACGTTGTTACATGTTTCAGAAATCTTGCTAATGGCATCAACTTTTTGTGGGCATGGCTTTCGACTATAATGACCACATAAATGTCCAACAATAAGAACCTTGTTGACACCAAAAATAGATTTTTCAATGGAAAATGTGAGACCTACCTCTTCAAATCGTTGAAATATTCTTTCACAATCAGAGTATGGTCAAGAACAAATTTACGACTTCCAAATGAGTCTAAAGTAATGTCCTTTATTGGTTCCTCACTCCCTTTAATTGGAATATCATCAATGAATGGCATAATTATATGAGGATAGAATCATGTAAGACTATATTCATATCATTCATCATATGAGCCACAGAATTAGTCGCTCCTTGAGGTAAAGTACACATTCGCACTAAGCCTAAAGGAGTTTTCATTGTGGTTATGTCACGACTATCAATTGCTAATTGGAATTGGTCATATCTAGAATATAAATCACCCATTGAATAGATAGAATGTCCTGAAAAGGATTCAACAAACTCATCTACAATGGGTCCTGTTCCTACATTCCCTATAGTGACTTTATTGACTAGTTGGAGATCTTGAATAAAACAAAGTTTTCCATTCTTTTTAGGCACAGTGAACCATCTATTTGAGTAAGGTGCAAAAGATGGCTCTAAAATTCTCACGTTTATCTTTTCCTTAAGTAGTTTCATTAGCTCAGGTAAGTGAGCCTTTGGAATTGGTATAGGGCGAAGATTCCATGGAATATGTGGAATAGTAAAGATTATCATGGGTGCAACTAGCTTAAGATCTATGCAACCAATCTCATGAGGATACATAGTAAAGGCTTTTCCATGGCTACGTATGACTCTCTCAAATTTATCTCTCTCTACTGGCAAAAGAAAGTCATCATTTGTACCAATTTTCACATGTTTGATTGTCTCATCCGTGAATGTATGTCCTATGTTTTTCTTATCCCGAAGAATTGGATCGTTTTTCACATCAATAATTTTTTCATTGCTTCCTTGGGCTAATGGTTGAGCTATGGGTTTGATTTTTTTTTCTGCAGTTTTGTACTTTGTTTCAACTAAGGTATCATGTGTTTGGTTACATTTTGAGCACTTGTCATCATTGAGAGCATATTCCTGGATAAGAGCATACTCATCAAGGGAAGAAAGAAGAATAATATGGGAATTAGAATTTTGTTGAAGACATAACTCTAACTCCTCAAGAGTAGAGAAACAATGAGATGTTTCAATCACATGCTCAATGTTCTCATCATGTTCCATGATTTTGTTGTTTTTAAACCTTTTTGGGTTTTTTGGATAAGAGACTTGGACAATTGACTCTTATGAAGAAAATTTAATCTAGAATGTGGAAAACAAAGTGATAAACTATTGCACATGTTGGTTGGATGCGAGATGTCAAACCAATATCCACTGTTGTCCCGCTCAACAATGGATTCTATCCGAAATTTTGATCATATGTAGCTCCAAACATGAATCCAGGTGCACAATCACCAGAAGCATGCTCATGACCCTGAGTAACAATAGGTTTCTTTCTAATTGACAATCGATTCCTAGGATGATTCACTCCTACCGTCATGACTTGAAGTGATTGCATTCCATCCTTAGACTTAAATATAGCATAGGTAGACCCATCATCCATGGCTTCAGTTTCCATACGACTCTCACAAATAAAGGGTTGATCGAAGAGAACTTCACAGGAGCAATTATCTTGAATAAAAAAGTGAAACTTTTCTGTGATTCCTCCTATGGATATGGGCACACTAGCAAAGGCTCCATACAGGGTACCTACACCATTAACTGCAGTTCTCATACGCCATCCACAATCTTTATCTATGGGCCATTGAAACTTATTATAGACTTCTCTTGAAATCACATTGATTTCGGAGCCGGAATCTACTAATGCATTTATAGTGATAGCGTTCTTATCATTTTCTATTTTAACATGAATCTTTGATGTACCTCTAGACCAAAATTTTCTTTTAAAGTGACTTTCATAATTGTTTTCATGATTTTCATGGTCAGTTTGAATAGGTCCTAAGAACTTTTTATTAATATTTACTTCATCATCATCAAAGCCCTCTTCATCAGATTCATCAAAGTTTAAGGCTTCATTCATAGCTTGATCTTGATCTAGAGAATCTTGCATCTCAATATCTAGATTAAGCGCAAACCTCTTCCTTTTAATTAGGCCGATAAAGTTATCTTTAAAAACAGGCTTTGCAATAGAGAAAACTTGTTGTAAAGACATAGTCAGTTGACTCTTAAGCAAAATGTCATCTAAAATCTCCATAGGATCTATTTTTCTCTCAATTTCTAAAATCAAGATTGCTTTCGGTTTTCTCATTGGTTTCTTTTGTTTTTGTTCAGGATCTTGTTTTTGTTCATGTTCTCGTGTTTGATCTTCAGTTTGTTTTGATTGTTCTTGTTTATCTAAAGGCTTTGGTTCTGTTTTTCTTTGCTTTGTCTTCTTTCGTTTTTGTTTCTCCTCTTGTTTTTGTTCATTGGGTTGTGATTCTTGTTTTCTATCTTTGGATTGTGATGTTTCCCCCTGCTCTGTGATTTTTTCTATTCCCTCTGAGGTTTGTTTTCGAGTCACTCTTCTTTCACTAAGCTCAGCTTCATCTCTTTTTCGTTTTTCTTCTACATTGGATATGTGAGAAATAAGAGATTGATCTTCTATCGGTGACTCCCAAGCCGTTATTCTCCTAATCTCATCTCGTGCTCTTACTAAAGCCTCTATGGAAAAGTCACCTTTCTTTGTGGGTTTAATTGATTCTACTTGTTGTTCATCAAGAGCTTCTAGTTTCACTCCTCTGGTTCCTACGTCCGTTATGGTTATATTTTCATAGTGTTTTTTCATTCCTCCCTAACCATAATTTCCTTGCAAAAGGAGCCTAGATTGATAGTCATAGATTTTCTTGTCTATGTCTATTACTAGTCGTTGCTCCTTAGCAGCCTTCAATAGTTCAGAATCTCTCAAAAAGTCCTCTAATGAATCACACCAAGGACACTTACAAGGGCCACACACAAAACCATTTTGATTTTGAGGATTTTGATTAACTTGTAGTGGGAAATTTTGAAATTGAGTATTTTGTTGATAAGGAATTGCTTGAAAATCATAATTAGGATTTTGATAAGGCAATTAATGTATTTGAGGAGCTTGGGGAGCAGCATGTGGTGCTTGAGGTGCAAGAGGAGCTTCCATAGTATATGGTTGATGACTTTGAAAATTTTGACTTTAAAGATTTTGAAAAGTTGTTTGAGAAGCTTGAGGATATATGTTTTGATACATTTGAGGATTTTGCACATGAGGATGAGGATTTTGCATTGAAGGATTATGTATTGGAGGAACTTGATATGATTGAGTAGGAGCTACTTGTGGATTTTGATTGGTAGCTATAACATGTTGATTAGGCTCTTGAAAAGACATTGGGTTCATTTGATTTTGGAAAGTTTTGGTGTAATTAGATTGTAAATCATCTATAGTCTTGGCCAAATTGGATTTTGTAGTAATAAGACTTTCCATTTTCTTAGTGAGAATTTCCACTTGAGATTGTTCAGCTACACTTTTATTTGGATCAACTTTAAAACCTTGAGTAGGCTCCATCATTTGAGGAATAGGAGTAGAGTCAAAAAGCATAGCATGGGATTGTTCTCTAACTTGCTCCTTAGTTTGTGGAAGGCTAGCTTGAGGAAGACTAGTTTGCTCATAAAGCATGGATTGTCTTTGATGTCTATGGGCTACAACCTCTACTATTTTACGCACTTTTTGCCAATTGTCAGTAAGACCATAGCGCTTATCTTGCTCTTCTAATCGCCGTTCAACTTCCCTATGAGTTTCAAGATGAAGAAGCTTAAGAAATTTGATCACAAGATCAAGTTCCAAACTTATCTTATCCTCATCAGGAAGTTGTTCATAGCATCTAATATACTCATTTTGTAAGTCAGTAATAGAGCTACTAGGCTTTGGTCAATTGACCCATCGTAAGAATTCATCCTGATTATGTTGGCTATAATCTTCAAGATAGAATTCTTTGAGCATGTCCTTTCTAAAATCAGTCCAAGGAAGACAATCCTATTCAGTGACACGGTTTATGATAGAGCTATCAACAATTCGTTCAAAGAATGATATCAAATTTTGGGAAGAACAAAAATCATAGCTTGCTCTTCAAACAAATCTAAGTAGCTTGTAATGTTGATACCATTGAATTTTCCCTTCTCTCTCAACATAGAAGAGACTATTCTTTGGCCTTGTTTCTCAACAATAAGAGATTTGAATTCTTCCTCCATCTTATGTGAATAAGCGAGTGATGCACGATGTTCTAGATCTCTCACAAATGCATTTACTTCACGATGAAGATCTGCACGATATTGTGAGAAATCCAGTGCAACAATCAAGAATGATGTTGATAATATGATGAGGATGAAAAATATGAAACAAACAATATGGATCACAACCTCCCAACAAGATCAGAAGCAAATTCTATGAAGCGTTTAATGTCGCGTTCAAATGTGGAGGTGATCGCAATCTGGGTGGATCAGGTCTAGTCGCGGCACACACAGAGTGTATGATGCTAGTGAGTGTTGGATGGTTTATGTAATAAAAACTGTGAAGGTGAAGATGAAGTTGGGTATGGGGGAAAGAGATGTCATGATTTGATTAGAGAAAGGGGAACATATGAACACAAGATAATCGCAAGGACATTAATGATGCCGACATAAGAAACCATTCACATGAATCAATTCGGAAAGGAAGAATGGTCCAAAAATATGGAGCTTCTTAAACACGTTCCAAATTCAATTCACATTCATAGGTTCTTTTGAATGGAATGAATGCATGATGAGAAAAGAAACTCAAACCACACACATGGATCTGTCTCAAAAGGAAGAATGGTTCAATAATGGAGCTTCTTATACACTTTTGAAACTAAAACATATCCATGGTTGTTTGTGGGTGGTATGAATGCACGTGGGTCATGATTTATGAATGAAAAGAAAATTATTCTCTCAACCTTAATGGATCATCCTCACTGGTTCAACGCAATACTGCGGAGCCTTCTCACACATAGAAAGAGATAGAAGGTGACATGTAAAAATATAGAAGAGACAAAGAGATAAGAGACATGAGACATGAATTAGAATATCTTGTTATGATAAAAACATACATGAATGTTGTGAAACGCCAAGCTAAGAATTCTACCTGTCAAAGGTGGTCCTCACGACCCTCTCACCATGACAGTTCAACCGAATTTCACACGTAAGAGGATAGGTTCAACTTCATTGACTCTATGTCTTACTAGGATTGTAATATGTTTCTAAAGAATTCCAAGACACATTAAACCAGCTCTAACTCACTCACGTGCTCCACTGAGGGTGAGGAAAGAAAGAGAAACTGGGTTAATGAGCCTATCCTAGAGAGGAAGTCTAAAAATTGAATCTAGGAACTATGCTCTTACTAGCATACCTTGGATCCTCACGCGCTCAACTGAGGGTGATCATCTCAAGGAAACCATGTGCTAGAAAGGGCCCTATGGATGCCTAACAATGATGCTCTAGGAGTTTGGAGGGGGGTTTATATAGTTTTTTTAATGAATTTGGGTCCTTGGATCTAGAGAAACCAACTCTCAACCCTAAGATGAGCTTCTTTTAATTACAACCATTGGATTTATCAAATGGATGGTTAAGATTGGTTCTTTATATGATATCTAGGGCAAAGGGGAGGAAAATAGGCGCCTTCATTCTCCACCATTGGATTTGGGGCTGATCTGGACCGTCAGATCAATGCTGACATCAATTCGGATAAGATAAGCCACTATTTTTAAAGAAACTTTGCGTTATTGATCTTTCATCATCAAAAAAGGCTTATCCGGTGAAAAAACTCATGGATCCTCCTTGCTTTATGCTTTAGTGCATCTCCACCCTTGAATATGAGCTCATCT
Source organism: Ceratopteris richardii (assembly GCA_020310875.1). Lineage (NCBI taxonomy): Eukaryota > Viridiplantae > Streptophyta > Polypodiopsida > Polypodiales > Pteridaceae > Ceratopteris > Ceratopteris richardii. The sequence continues at coordinate 42,104,887 of CM035426.1, forward strand.
TCATCGTACAACATGGTTTAATCATTGTTTGCCATGTGGCAATCCTCCAAGGCTTCAATTTTCTTATTCTAGGAAACTGTGGTGACCTTGAAAACTGGATTTTGTGCTCTTTGACCCTTCAAATATCCTTTGATGAAAATAAAAATTTGAAGGGCTATGTTTTGAAAGGCCTCCTTTAGGAATCTCCCTTGTACAAGTTTGACTAAATTTGGAAGCTTGCAAGGTGGCATTAAGGTCTCTAGGAAGCTCTGATAGCCTTGAAACTTTGTACAAATGTAGGCTCATATGGTCTTTATACATGCCAAACCATATGGCTAACAAAAATTCCTATACAAGATTTTGTAGGGTCTAAGTGGAAAAATTACATTTTTTACAAAATGCACATGGCATATCAATGTGCTAGAAAATCCATTTTGATGTGAAATTCCGGCTATAGACTACCTTTGATAGGCTTTACAAGTATATGAATTTTCATGTGATTTGGAGACATTGAAAGTTTTGCCCTAATTTCCAAAGTTTGACCAGCTTTTACCGCTACCCTAGATTTGCTCGATTTCTTCCAAAGTTTGCATGTGAACTCCCTTTGACATCCTTGATGCATCTTGGACTTCTCAGGGAATTCTCGCTACCTTCACCAAATGTGTTTCCTGTAGGCCTTCATGAGTGAGAGAGGAGAGAAAATCTCGACGACATTCGCCCCCACTAAACCTGCGATTCCTCCGGAAGCGCCACCCTTGTATCTGTGAAAAACAAAATGTTCCCGACATCAAATTCTTTTATAGGCAACATAAGAATTATGGAAGGAAAAATTGATCATATGCATGAATGAGTAGGCAACGTGACATGAAGCAAAATTTGCATGAAAGAAAGAATTGAAGCATGCAACATGAATATGCATGAACAAATAGGAATCATATATGCAACGGAACAAGCAACATTGACAACAAGAAAGAAAACAAACAAGCATCAATATGAAGTGGAAGTGGATGTATTGACTCGGTTTAAGCATCTGTTCCTCTCATTTTGAAGAAAAATTTGTACCTTTTTCATAAAACAATCTACCTTAAATACGATTATAAACAAAGATTTAGGATTTTCAAGAGACATCTTTCATCTTTAGCTTATGTAGATCAACTCCTTTCCTACATAAATATGAATATGGTCTTTCTCTAATAACATGCAAGGAAATCTAACGAAACTCCAGTAATGCTTAAATCTGCCTATATAGCCCGTGATTTATTCTACTATGCCTCCTTATCTTCCTTTGGCTTGGTCTCTCTCTTTTTTTTTCTTTTTTTTTTTTAAAAGATGATGATGATTCGACGACTTTATGGTTACGATCACTTTTTTGGAGTGGAAGAAAGTGTAAACTTCTTGGTAACATATAGAAGGCTTTTTTTTTATGAGGGGGAAAAATTAAACCCCGATACAAGATACAACCATTTTTGATGACGGAGAACAGTCGTTTAAACTCCGATACAAATGCTGTGAGATGGACTAAGGATGTAGAAACATGCAGTCGCAGGAGCTAGGATTTCAACAATTATGCTTTTGATACAGGATACATATGCATGTTTATATATGAAAGTCATGTCATCAAAATAAACCTCCAAATCTACATCCCCTATCTTTCCATAATCCTAGATTATAATCAATTTCTTAGTAGATAAATTACTACTTAAGATACAATTTTACACAAGTAGAGAAATCATCATTTGCTCTTTTTGACTCAAGTGATGTGGATATGCAATGCAATGCAAAGATTGAAAACAAACATGCATGAAACAAGAATGGAAAAAAAGTAGAATGAACTTGAAGAATTAATGATGTTTTTATATGTTATATATATATATATATATATATATATATATATATATATATATATATATATATATATATATATATATATATATATATATATATATATATATATATATATATATATATATATATATTATTTTTAACATAGATACTCCTGTTTATGAATCAACCTCATTGTTGTCATCTTCTTCAATGTCCTCATCCAAAATGTACTCATCATTATCACGTTTCTTAAATAGCTTTATCCTTTTACCTGCAATCAAAGTTTTTAGTGCAACACCATTTAATGCACAAAGATCATACGTACCATTGTTGTTGACTTTTGATACAATGTATGGCCCAAACCACCGTTGAGTGAGCTTTTTGTGTGCGTCATATTGAGAGTCAAATTTACTATCATAAATGAGCACCCAATCTCCTACTTCAATTGCCTTAGGATGCAATCGATGAGTTTTATCAAAATAATGCTTGTTCTTCATTCTAGATTCTCTTTATTTTTCAATAGCATCATCAAGTCTTAATTTACCTTGTTCTAACTGTTTAATGCGCAAACTCAAAAAATCATCAGTAGACATGTTTTTAGACCAAGGCAAATTTGACCATGCAAAAATATGAGACTGAATTGGAAACAATGGTTTTTCACAGTACATGAGTTCAGCAGGCATATACCCAATAGTACGTGTGCACGTCATTCTATCTGCCCAAAGTGCAAAAGGTAAGAATCTAGGCCATTGGATGATGTCATCGTTACATGCTTTAGATATGGCTTTCACAATAGGTGGATGTGCTCTCTCTATTTTACCATTGGCCTCTAGATTATATGCAGTAGTGAGAGATAAACGAATACCGTGATGTTCAAAGAACTCTTTAGCTTCTCTCGCATTTAACTCTCCATGATTGGCAAATACTTTCTCTATGTATCCAAAGCAACTTATGACATCTTCAAGCAAGAATTTGCAAACATTGTAAGTGGTCTTAGATCGTAGTGCATGTCCCTCTACACGATCAGTTAAGTCTTCTCTTGCAAGTACAATGTAACGCATTTTGTCAATACCTTTAAGCATAGTTACAAGATCTACTACCCACTTGTAGTGAATACAGGTTGGATAAGTAGGATGCAATGGATCTCTATGTTTGACTGATGAATGAAGTTGACAAGCAAAACATGTAGAAACATAGCTACTAATTTCAACATACATCCTAGGCCAATAATAGGTACTTCTAATTTTTTCATATGTTCCAAAAAATCCTTTATGACCTGCCCAATATGTCTCATGCATTTCCTTCATTACTTGCAACTGAAGACCTCGTTTTCCTAGGACTCTTTGTGGATTCTTAACCTTACCCTTAGCATGTCCCCAAAGATAACCGTTACATAGGAAAAAGTTATAAGCTCATTTCCTAATGTTACGGAATCTCTTCATAGTCCAGCTAGATGATGGTTGTAGTGTACTCAGATACTTTCCTATGTCTCTCCATTCATTTTCGTACTCAGACTCATGAAATTTCTTATACTCGTATATGTATGAAACATAGTCAACTAAGTTCACATACTTTATTAGATCACTTTCAAGATCATCATCAAATCTAGCTCTCGATAACATATCAGCAACTGAGCCTAAAGGAGTTCTCACGACTGTCAATTGCTAATTGGAATTGGTCATATCCAAAATATAAATCACCCATTGAATAGATAGAATGTCCTGAAAATGACTCAACAAACTCATCTACAATGGGTCCTATTCCTACATTCCTTATGGTGACTTTATTGATCGGTTGGAGATCTTGAATAAAACATAGTTTCCCATTCTTTTTAAGCAGAGTGAACCATCTATTTGAGTAAGGTGCAAAGATGGCTCTAAAATTCTTATGTTTATCTTGTCCTTAAGTAGTTTCATTAGCTCAGGTAAGTGAGCCTTTGGAATTGGTATAGGGCAAAGATTCCATGGAATATGTGGAATAGTAAAGATTATCATGGATGCAACTAGCTTAGGATCTACACAACCAATCTCATGAGGATACATAGTAAAGTCTTTTCCATGGCTACGTATAACTCTCTCAAATTTATCTCTCTCTACTGGCAAAAGAAAGTCATCATTTGTACCAATTTTCACATGTTTGATTGTCTCATCCGTCAATGCATGTCCTATGTTTTTCTTATCTCGAAGAATTGGATCGTTTTTCACATCAATAATTTTTTCATTACTTGGGGTAATGGTTGAGCTATGGGTTTGATTTTTTTGTCTACAGTTTTGTACTTTGTTTCAACTAAGGTATCATGTGTTTGTTTAAATTTTGAGCACTTGTCAACATTGAGAGCATATTCCTGGATAAGAGCATACTCATCAAGGGAAGAAAGAAGAATAATATGGGAATTAGAATTTTGTTGAAGACATAACTCTAACTCCTCAAGAGTAGAGAAACAATGAGATGTTTCAATCACATGCTCAATGTTCTCATCATGTTTCATGTTTTTGTTGTTTTTATAATTTTTTTGGGTTTTTTGGATAAAAGGCTTGCACAATTGACTCTTATGAAGAAAATCTAATCTAGAATGTGGAAAACAAAGTGATAAAATATTGTACATGTTGGTTGGATGCGAGATGTCAAACCAATATCCATTGTTGTCCCGCTCAACAATGGATTCTATCCAAAATTTTGATCATATGTAGCTCCAAACATGAATCGAGGTGCACAATCACTGCAAGCATGCTTATGAGCCTGAGTAACAATAGGTTTCTTTCTAATTGACAATGGATTCCTAGGATGATTCACTCCTACCGTCATGACTTGAGGTGATTGCATTCCATCCTTAGACTTAAATCTAGCATAGGGAGACCCATCATACATGGCTTTAGTTTCCATACGACTCTCACAAATAAAGGGTTGACCTAAGAGAACTTCATAGTTTGACTTACCTAAAATATGAACTAACTCACGATTTATGAACTTAATATATGAAATCCATCTAAGCATGGCTATATCAGGAGATGAACAATTGGCTATTAGTCCAATGAGAGGCAAACAATCAGTCTCAACTTTGACATTTGCACCAATGAAATAGTCTTTGTCTGTTTTCAAAGTTGTTACCATACCCCATAGTTCTCGTTTGATCTGTGGATATTTTCGTTGTGTTTCATGTAAAATTTTGGCACCAAACCTAATTGCATATCTATTCCCTTCACTATCATCTTGACTTATGACCCATCCTATACCAATAGGACTAGTATCAACAGTCAATATAATAGGTTTGTTAGCAGCATAGTCTACACGCTTAAGGATGGGAGCTTCAAGCACTAATTTCTTCAATTTACGCATAGCTTGAGTGTGTTTGTCAGTCCAAATAAATTTTCGTTTCTTCCTCAACAAGTCATAGAGACAATCAGCAACATGAGCAAAGTGTGGGATCCAAATAACATAAAAGATGCAAGCACCAAGAAATCTGCGTACCTCACTCACATCGTTACATGTTTCAGAAATCTTGCTAATGGCATCAACTTTTTGTGGGTATGGCTTTCGACCATAATGACCACATAAATGTCCAACAATAAGAACCTCGTTGACACCAAAACAGATTTTTCTATGGAAAATGTGAGACCTACCTCTTCAAATTGTTGAAATATTCTTTCACAATCAGTGATATGGTCAACAACAAATTTACGACATCCAGATGAGTCTAAAGTAATGTCCTTTATTCGTTCCTCACTCCCTTTAATTGGAATATCATCAATGAATGGCATAGTTATATGAGGGATAAAATCATGTAAGACCATATTCATAGCACTCATCATATAAGCCACAGAATTAATCGCTCCTTGAGGTAAAGTACACATTCGCCCATTTATCTTGAATCAAAAAGTGAAACTCTTCTGTGATTCCTCCTATGGATATGGGCATACTAGCACAAGCTCCATACAGGGTACCTACACCATTATCTGCAGTTCTCATATGCCATCCACAATCTTTATCTACGGGCCATCGAAACTTATCATACACTTCTCTTGAAATCACATTGATTTCGGAGCCGGAATCTACTCATGCATTTACAGTGATAGAATTCTTATCATTTCCTATGTTAACATGCATCTCTGATGTACCTCTAGACCAAAATTTTCTTTTAAAGTGACTTTCAAGATTGTTTTCATGATTTTCATGGTCAGGTTGAATAGGTCCTACGAACTTTTTATTAACATTTACTTCATCATCATCAAAGCCCTCTTCATCAGATTCATCAAAGTTTAAGGCTTCATTCATAGCTTGATCTCGATCTAGAGAATCCTGCATCTCAATATCTAGACATAGTCACTTGACTCTTAAGCAAAATGTCATCTAAAATCTCCATAGGATCTATTTTTCTCTCAATTTCTGAAATCAAGATGGCTTTAGGTTTTCTCTTTGGTCTCTTTTGTTTTTGCTCAGGATCTTGTTTTTGTTCATGTTCTCGTGTTTGATCTTCAGTTTGTTTTGATTGTTCTTGTTTATCTAAAGGCTTTGGTTCTGTTTTTCTTTGTTTTGTCTTCTTCCCTTTTTGTTTCTCCTCTTGTTTTTGTTCATTGGGTTGTGATTCTTGTTTTCTATCTTGGGCTTGTGATGTTTCTCCCTGCTCTCTGATTGTTTCTATTCCCTCTGAGGTTTGTTTTTGAGTTACTCTTCTTTCACTAAGCTCAGCTTCATCTCTTTTTCGTTTTTCTTCTATATTGGATATGTGATAAATAACTAGTCTTTAGCAACCTTCAATAGTTCACAATCTCTCAAAAAGTGCTCTAATGAATCACACCAAGGACACCTATGAGGGCCACGCACAAAACCATTTTGATTTTGAGGATTTTGATTAACTTGTGGTGGGAAATTTTGAAATTGAGTATTTTGTTGATAAGGAATTGCTTGAACAAGATAATTAGGATTTTGATAACGCAATTGATGTATTTGAGGAGCTTGGGGAGCAGTATGTGGTGCTTGAGGTGCAAGAGGAGCTTCCATAGTATATGGTTGATGATTTTGAAAAGTTGTTTGAGAAGCTTGAGAATATATGTTTTGATACATTTGAGGATTTTGCACATGAGGATGAGGATTTTGCATTGAAGGATTATGCATTGGAGGAACTTGATATGATTGAGTAGGAGCTACTTGTGGATTTTAATTGGTAGCTATAACATGTTGATTAGGCTCGTGAAAAGACATTGGGTTCATTTGATTTTGGAAAGTTTTGGTGTAATTAGATTGTAAAGCATCTATAGTCTTGACCATGTGTAGCAATAAGACTTTCCATTTGCTTAGTGAGAATTTCCAATTGAGATTGTTCAGCTACACTTTTATTTGGCTCTACTTTAAAACCTTGAGTAGGCTCCATTATTTGAGGAATAGGAGTAGAGTCAAAAAGCATAGCATGGGATTGTTCTCTAACTTGCTCCTTATTTTGTGGAAGGCTAGCTTGAGGAAGACTAGTTTGCTCAGAAACCATGGATTGTCTTTGATGTCTATGGGCTACAACCTCTACTACTTTACGCACTTTTGGCCAATTATCAGTAAGACCATAGCGCTTATCTGGCTCTTCTAATCGCCGTTCAACTTCCCTACGAGTTTCAGGATGAAGAAGCTTAAGAAAATTGATCAGAAGATGAGGTTCCAAAGTTATCTTATCCTCATCAAGAAGTCGTTGATAGTGTCTAATATACTCATTTTGTAAGTGAGTAATAGAGCTACTAGGCTTTGGGGAATTAGCCCATCGTAAGAATCCATCCCGATTATGCTGGCTATAATCTTCAAGATAGAATTCTTTGAGCATCTATAGCTCAGTGATGAGTAGCACCTCCTTTAATGTCAATCCGGGAAGACATGAGGATGGTATGCAGACCTCGAGCAAGTGAAGGCACAAATGTGTGAGTGAGAAGCACACAAACATGCACACACATACACACACACGCGCACACACGGCAAGAACAAAGAGAATAAGACAATGGAATCACTTCTATTATAACCAAGTTCTCATACAAGCTCAAAACTACAAGAAGCTAGCCCCTAAAAATGAGCTCTCTAGCTCTATTTATAGTTTTTGACTAGCTTTGGCCCTGTCCAGACCTAGTGTCCGGCCTAGTTAAAAATTAGGTTCCAGGGCTTATTCGAGGGCTCAAACGAGATCTAAAAAATATGAAAATTGGCAGGTAACTACTTCTAAGGCTCCTCAAGCTCAAGGACTCCTCGGCTTGTAATAAATGGAGCTACAAAAAGGTGAAACAATATTTAAAAGGGTTTTTAGTGATGAGAATCACTTTTAAAATGATGTAAGGTTTGGAAAATTTTAATGGGTTGCCTTAGTTCTAGATCTGCATGTATGCCGTACTTGCTTCTCCCCATATGATGCCAACACTCTCCCCCCCGCTAGCGTCTGTCGTCTCTGACAGACCTCTGCTCCACGATTTGATCAATGTACTGTTGTAATAGGTCGGTTGCCAATTCTTGTTCTTTAATCTGTAGTCCCCAGACCAAATCTCTTTGCAGGGCATCCCAATTTACTGCTCTAGGCATGTCAAGTTGTGGCGTGGTGTAGAGCTCTGAGTGCCTGTTTATTCACATGCGAATAGTTGTAGTAGGTGGGTTGGGCGTGGCGCGAACACTTCTGAGTGTGCTTCCCAGAACCCCGTGGTGAACATTTCATCAAACGTTTGCTTGTAGCAAGCAGGGAGATACCTGATTCTTGCGGGCCAGTTGATGAAGCCCGGAATTGGCGGCTGGATATTACGTACATTTCAAAAAGTCTTTAGCACCACTTGCATCATGTCCAAAATTTTGAGCATCATCTGTGCAGTGACATCTGGCATGGGGTGGAGGTGTGGCATCCAATGTCTGATGGTAGCTATCATATATGCTACTGTAGGTGTGCGTGTTGGTGGTGCGATCGAGGGATAATTCAGCCATTGTTTGCAATTTGCGTTGTTCTGAACCTTATAGCAAGTGCTTTCCATGATCGTCTCCTTTGTACTGGTCCAAAGCAAGAGTTATACTTCAAATGCATGGGAGCATGGTCCCATGTTCTAAGCATTTCCGGATAGGTTTCGAGTAACTTTTGCCTCCAGATGGGTTGGAATATGGCTCGTTTTTTCGCTTCTAGAATATCCTCTGGTTCGAATTGTGTTGCGAACGTGGGGTACCTATTAGTGACTCTTTTGATTTCTGCGTTGTAGTCGGCCAATAATACAAAATAGGGTTCATATTGTAATTCAGAACTAGTTATCAGTCTTCTAGGGGCCAGGTGTCTGAAATACTCTGATTGAAGTATGGTTTCTTCAATGGTCCTCATTGCCAGCATCTGAGTGGAGATACATTCCTCCTGAGTTGTCCCCATTTCTTCTACCTATTTCATCCATGCCGAAGGGGGCTCTTCATAAGTGTCTTGTCCTTCCTCCGTGATTCTGCCTCCTGGAAGGGGTTGAGGCTCATAGTTGTCTTCAAATGTTTCCTCCACTGGAATGATTATTGCTTGTTCTTCTAGTGGTTGATCAGGTGGAGAAGGGGGTCGTTCATACTGTAACAACTTGATCTTTAATTCTGCCACTTGTCGTCGTAGCTCAAGTACCTCATTGGTTGTTGAAGATTCGGGCTCTAGAGAAGTGGCTGCATGGACCATCTTTTTAGCTTCTGTTGGTTGTGGTGTAGGCACTTGGGATCTCTGTAGCTCTTTTACTTGGTCAACCAGCTGATCATGTGCTTCTAAGAGGTTGGCATAGGTTTCCAAGATTTGTTGTATGCTTTCTGAAGGGACTGCCCGGAAGCTAGCAGGGTCAATGGGTGCCCCTGGAGTACTTTCTATGGCGGCTTTGAGGTTGTCTTGATTTTGTTGTTGTAATCTCCTGTTTTCTTCTTGTGCAACTGCTAGTTGGCATCGGACTAGAGCCATGTTTCGTTGTAGTCTAGCATTACGGGCTAGCTGATCTCTGAGTTGTTCTTCCGGTGCCCTAGTCACCTCTGTATGTTTGGCTTCGAGCTCCACCTGAGATTGTTGGAGGGTGGTCACCTCATGTTGTAGTGCTGTATTACTTAGCTCCAAGGCATTGACACATGCCTGGAGTTGAGCCGAGAGATTTCACAGCTCTGTGTTATTTTCTTCCAGTAATCTATACTCTTGCTTAAGTTGAGTGGCCGCTTCGAACATGGTGTCTAGTGCATGACTAAATGATGTGGATGCAGTGGTAGAGGTGGAAAATGCAAAGGGTTGGGAAATGAGGAAGGGAAAAGTGGATGATGTGCCTATAAGTGAAGTGAAATGTGAGGATGTGGGAACAATTGTGGTGGTGGGTGCTCCTGTGGATGGTGAAATGTCCATGGGATCGGACGTGATTGTGTGTGTTGTGTGAATCGTGAATACGGGAATGGTGGGCGGTGTGTTAGTGGTGGATGTGAATGTGGGTGAGGTGTGCTAGGAAAGGGAATTTCTCTTATAATCATCAATTTTTCGCATCATATTTACAAGGTTTTCCAACAATGGAGGTAGGGTGGCTTGTGTTGGTTCTGAGGGGGTGAAGAGGGGCTCAATGGTCTGAGGTTGGGAAAGAGGAAATGTATCAGTGATTGGAATTGGGTGTGTTAAGGTTTGGCTAGTGGCAAGTGGCTGTCCGAGGGCTGGGAGATATGAAGGGTGACCTATTATAGTTTGATCGGTGGCAGGGTGACCTATATGGGGTTCAGAAAATTGGCTGGAACTAGTGGAAGGAGGTAAAGGGGCGGATGGGGAAATGGTAGTGCGTGGTATAGTTTCACTAAGGGTTAATGCTGATTGTTTAGGAATACTAGTGGTGAGGGTTTCGGAGGGCTGGATGGGAGGTGATGGTGGAGATGGTACCTGTGTATTTACATCTGGTTCCTGAGTGTTGGTTGGGCTGGCCATGTGGACATCTTCTTGAGTGGTGGTAGGGAGGGCGGTAGAAACTTCCATTTGAATCATCTTCCCCCTTCGTGGTCGTGTATCGATCCTTCATTGATCATATTGAGGAGGGTTGCGATGTAACATGATCCTCAGAGCTTCTATAATCCCATATGTCTCCGCCAAAAGGTTCAATGATTCGACAAAATGGGGGTCCGCGTTCTCTGCTTGAAGCATTTGATTCACCATCACTCTATTTGCCTCCTCTGATAGCTTATGCCTCTTTTGTACATGCTTGATCGTATTGTAGAGCCGTTTAAGTTGTGCGGTGTAAGCAGGGGCATCCTCCTCACTCTCCTCCGATTCATTCCTCTGCATCTCCACTTGTTCATGAGTGCCTCCCGCCTGCGTGTGTTGTGCCTCATCCTCCCAATGTACTCTTCGTGCTTCACCATGTGGTCGTGCTCTCTGGGATGAAGATTCAGGGCCGTCGGTCTCAAAGAAAAACTCACTCTCAGATAAGTGGGCTGTCTGCAGGAAGCTTTCAAAGTCAAAATTTGGATCCTCTGCCAAAGTAGCCATGGATGCAAACTCAGCATTTGTGGGTAGTAGAGGGGCTGATGGAGTGGGCTGTATCATACCCCCTGATCGTGGTCCTTAGAGATGGATAGTGAAAGGGGCTACTTGTTCCTCTTCTCTGAGGGAAGCTTCTGTGGTGGCCTCACGAGGGATTAGAACCTGTGAAAGCGAACCACGCATTCTTTTTGTGGGTTGCACCCCTGACTCTCGCCCCTTGAAGAATTCCATTTGTGAGTACTTAAGGGCCCTTGCGATCGGTACATCATAAGCAAGGCATCTGTAGATAATTCTTATAATGGCATAGCAGCCATTCAAAGTAGGCTTCCGCACTCCTCGCTTGCCTGCTTCATATAACTGGTCCAGGATCCACACGGGCATTTTAATTGGTAAGATCCCAGTCTCTGCTAGGTATAATCCATACCATATCTTCTTATGAGGCTGGGTGAACCGGTCTTGCGTCGGAAATGCAAAGTGTTGAAGGCACATCCGTAATGGTATGGCGATGTTGGGGGTGAGAGCACACATTTCCTTCAACTTCTTGATTTTATTGTTCTTCATAGACTCCGGTATCAAAGGGTCTCAATCGGAAGGTACATGGGTGCCATACATCTGAAGGGCTTCCCTGATTAAAGTAATATTCAATTCAAACTTCTTTATTTCCTCCTGGTTTGATAGAGAGGGCACCAGGAATGTGCCTGAATGATCTTTATCTCCCATCACCTTCAGTGTGGCAATCAAGTAGTAGCACCTAAGAAAATCAGGTCTAGGCAAAGCTGTACTGAAATAATCTTGTAATCCCACTTTTAGCCAAATATCCTGAAGAGGGGCTGCATTCTGTAATGTTTCAAATTCTCTGGAGAAGAATTGAAATGTCCACCAGACTCCTCCGAATTCCAACTTTGACTCCCATATGTGGTCTGCATCTCCCAAATCTCCTGGCATCTCGTTGAACCAATGAGAATGCCCCTTCACTCTTTCTGTTAGGCCACTTGGAGGATCCGGGATAGGAATTCTTCTCACATTCAAAAGCTCTTCCGGCCTTGCTGTCAGTGTTGCTTCCACAGGCATGGTATCCCAATTGCTTTGAGTATTAGTGCCCGCCTGGGAGCTTGTTCCTGCTACAGCTTCCATGACACTTCTGATGCTTATCTGCTAGAAGAAGGAAGGCACATTAGCATTGCATAGGAAACAGGATGTAATAGTGTTCCCTCCATAATACCAACATGACAATCAAGATGGTTAGTGGTTAGAGATGAAGTGTTTGTGATAGATGTGAGTGGGGATTATTGGTTAGTGTCATTCTAGATGCATACTTTGGATATGCAAGGTACTTAGAATGCATCTAGTTCAGAGTGGATGGATTTACAAAATGGGTCTGGGGGTTTGATACAGGGTTTAATTCTCCAAACTTTGTTTGAGGATTCGTGGCTCCTTGAGCTGATGACGGTTAAAGGTTCATGGACTAGATTGTGCTGGATTTGGGACCTTTTGGGTACCCATTTCCAGACATTCCTAGGTCTAACCGAGTGCGTGTTAGAGTGGGATGTAAGTAGAGTTCCTGAGTTGTTTGCCAAGAGGACTTGTGAGTGTTGAATTGTGCTAGTGACTAGAGTTGGAGCTATTTGGGCTCGTAAGCAGGCCTTGGGCACCCATATCTGCCTAGCATTGGGGCTAGCCTTCATTGACTGCTTAGGGAACCAAATAGACAAGGTATGCCTAGAGTGTTGACTAGGGATCTCCTTCGTTTTAGTCCTTGATAGTGTGGCTTGCTTGATGCTCTTTTGAGACCCTATCTTTGGGGCCGTGATTTTTTCCCCCTTGCGTATCCATATCTGTTTCATGCCACGAGGCACTTCATACTGCCGAAGTTGGTGCTCATGCTTCTTGTTCATCGGTCTCCTTAGTGTCGGGTGTTGCTGGGCCTTCCCCTTGAGATTCTTCTCTGGAACAGATGGGAGTTCCTCCTTGACTTCTGTACATTTGGCAAGAGTGACAATCCTCTGCACCATAGAAGTTTGGACAAGAATAACATTATCTTCATGTGGGTTCGTGGAGGGACCAGGAGTTGGTGCCTATTCTAATGGTTTGAGTGCTTGCTTTTCTAATTCAATCGTAAGGCGGCTTTGGCCTACCCAAGCCTGAAGAAGTCCACTTCTTAGGTTGAGGTTGACTGCGTGATCATAGATCCAGCCTTGGCCCAAGACGAGAGGTTCGGTAAGATCCTCGTCTTCACATACTAGTACTTTTGCTGGCATGAGGACCTCTTGAATGTAGAGGGGAAGTTCCACCTCTCCCATGCAAGGGGTTTCAACACCTCCTAATCCTATCAGATATGCTTCTAGGGGTTTTACCTCCAATTGCAACTGTTGGCAATACAAAAGCCGAACTGCACTAGTGGCCGCTCCTGAATCAATTAAAGCTCTGACGGTCCTTGCACTCTCTCCTTGTCCTACTTCTAGGGTCACAAAAGGTCGTCGATCAACTATCTTACGGGCCAGTTCACTCAAAGCCTCGCACATGGCCATGTGATAACCTAGAGCTTCATGAGCGTCAGTCATGGGTTGATATCTACCTTGCCTTCTCAATTTCATTCGTCGAATGCATTCTAAAGCTTCAACCTGTGCTTCTTCTCGAATTCTCTTTTCCTCATCCTTACGTTTCTTTGCAGTAACGAGTCGATTGAGCATTTCTTCCGTTAGGGGTTCTTGATATAAATTGACTCTACATCCGCTTATGTAACTTGGTAGTATGTCACCTTCTAGAGTGGCTAGTTGTACTGCTCCACTTGTGGAGATCCTATTGATTATCATAGGTCCATAGCCTCTTTTCTCCAATTTTCGTGCATGTTGCTTCAATGTGTAGACTAGGACTAGGTCTCCTGCCTTCAAGCCTTTATCCTTCACATGTGTATCAAAATACACCTTTTGCCTCTTCTTGGCTGCATAGATTCCTACTGCAGCTCTCAATCGTGTCTCACCTAAACGTTCAAGATCAAAGATTCTAGAGGATAGTTCATGGCCGGTCCAGTCATGCTCTTGTGCTACTTTCAAGGTAGGTATCAAAAAATCCAATGGTAGCACTGCATTTTGGCCAAATACCATATGAAAGGGCGTGGCTTGGAGTACCGTTTTATAGGCAACTCGATATGCCCAAACAGCATGGTGTAGCTATTTGTCCCAATCAGAGCGTTTGTTATTCACCAATTTAGTCAGCACATTGCATAAGATCTTATTTGTGCTCTCGGCTTGGGGCCATCAGCTTGTGGGTGATAAGGGGCAGACTTCTTATGTACTACCAAGAATTCTTGGAGAAGATTTTCTATGAATTCATTCAAGAAGTGTGTGCCTCTATCACTTACTAATTCTATTGGCAATCCGTATCTAGTGAACACATTTTCAAATAAGAACTTTGCTGTTGTTTGAGCATCATTCTTCGTAGTGGCTTTCACTTCTACCCACTTGGTCAGATAGTTTGTGGCCACAATGATGTACTCAGCATGTGAACCCTTAGCTGGGGGATTAATAGGACCAACAAAGTCTATTCCCCACTTAGAGAATGCATGTCCACCCATCATAGGTTTCAATGGCATCTCATCCTTGCGTGTGGGATACTGAGTTCGTTGACAAACCTCACACCTCTTCACATAGGTATGTGTGTCCATGTGAAGAGTTGTCCACCAAAGACTTGCAAACAAAATTGCTTTGAACACCCGATCTGGACCAAAGTGTCCTCCTGCTACACCTTGGTGAGCAGTCTCTAATATCTTCAGATATTCGCTCTCGTGGACACACAATCTAAGATACCCATCTTTTCCTCGTCTGTATAGATTATCTCCAATGAGAGCATAGTCTAGCGCCTCTTGTTCTAAGCTCCTTTGTCTAACCAGAGTCATTTCTTGAGGGAATGTTTTCGTCCTCAGAAAGGCCACTAATGGCTCGCTCCAATCTGGCACTAGAGACACGCGATAAAGGGTGGCATGTTCCACTGGTGGCTTAGTGCGGCAAACTGGGCATTCCTTGCACATCCTATGAACATCTGCTTCCATAGTTGGCCAGTATACTCCAAGTCTCCTCAATGTTTGTAGGGTTCGTTGTTTTGAGTAGTGTTGCTCTAATGCACCTACATGTGCTAATTGCAACCACTTCGCGTACTCGTCCTCTTCCACACAACAGGCTAATACCCCGTGATCTGTATGTTTGTACACACTTCCTGCCATGATATGATACTTCTGGGCTTTTACTATCTCCCTATCTTGTGTGTTTATTATTGGGTGGTTAGGCCCATATGTCAATAATGGCACTAATGGCTTAGCCCACTGAGGTACAACTTCCAAATTAAACAAGTAAGCATCAGGTAAGTCATCTGACACTCCTTGTGGGGCCTCTCCAGATGTGAGCCTAGAGAGATGGTCTGCTCTCAAATGAGTCCTGCCTTTCCTCACTACTACCTCAAAGTCATATTCCATTAGTAAGAGAAACCATCTTACTAATCTGCCTGTATTACATGGCTTGTTTACCAGGCACAGTAGAGCTTGGTGATCAGTAAAAAATTTGAACTTATTTGCAGCAAATAGTGTCTGAACTTTTTAACCGCGTATACCATGCCTAATCCTTCTCGTTCGGTGGTGGTATAGTTCCGTTCAACTGCATTTAACTATCTACTAGCATAGGCAATTGGAAGATCCATATTACCTTCGCCCGTAGGTTGTGCGAGTACACACCCAATAGCATAATTGGATGCATCTACATGAACATGAAAAGGCTTATTCCAATCTGGTGTGGTCAAGATTGGTGCTGAACATAATCGCCGTTTAAGCTTATTGAAGGAATTCTCACATTCATCAGTCCACTCAAAGTTAGTCAGAAGTCCGTACATGGGCTTTGCAATGACAACATACATGTGAATGAACCGGTGGTAGTAACCACAATGCCCCATGAAAGCCTGTACTTCCTTGACGTTCTTTGGCCTAGGTAGTTCTGCGATGGCTCTCACTTTCTCTTCGTCAGTGGATATGCAGTTCTTAGACACTATGTGTCCTAGAATTTCGCCTTGCCTGACCATGAAAACACACTTTTCTGGGTTCAGGAAGACTTGATATTCTCTGCATTTATCAAAGATTTGTCTAAGTTCAGGTATATGGGTCTGTCTAATGTTGGAATGAGCGCAAAGATCATCAACATAGACTTCCAAATTCTTCCTCAAGAACTCTTTAAACACGTGACACATTAATCTTTGAAGGGTAGTAGGTGCATTGGTAAGCCCGAATGGCATTACCCGAAAGGCAAATATGCCCCACTCTATGGAAAAAGCCTTCTTATGCTGATCTTCTGGTGCAATGGCTACCTGATTGTAGCCAGAGAATCCATCCAGGAAGTTGTACACTTCCTTGCCTGCTACCCTTTCTAATAGATGCTCAGTAATAGGAAGCGGATAACTGTCTCTAATCGTGGCGGCATTAACTTTTTTAAGGTTAATACACACATGCAATTTCCATTCTTCTTGGGCACAACCACAATGGGGGATACCCATTCAATGTGCTCAATCTCATAGATAAACCCAACTTCTACCAATCTATCTATCTCCTCCTTGATCTTAGCAGCGTAGTTATCATTGTATGTATAGGGCTTCTGCTTAGATGGTCTTGCATCTGAGGTCATGGGAATCGTGTGTGAGCATATGTCTGGGTCGACACCTTTCAGGTCCTTGTAGCCCCAAGCGAATACATCTCTGTACTCTCTTAGCAAAGCTACCAACTCTTCTTCTTCTTCTTCTTCCATCAGGTCATGCCCTATGTAGGTGCATCTTTCTTCTCCCTCTTCTATGGCCACAACTATTTTCTTGGTAGTTTCCTTGCTATCATAGGCCTCTCCTGCTTGTGCCTCACGTTTAGGCATTCTTATCATGACTCTCCTATCGTCTATCTCATATTTTTTAAAGTTTTCAGGGACCTCAAACAAGGATTCTTCTGCCTCCGGAGTGACTTCCTTCTTCTTTCTTTTCTTTCCTCCACTCTTAATGGCTACTTGTGTGGCTAGCCTCACATCATTCGGGATTTCTCCATGTCTCTGGGGATAAGCTTCAACTTCATAGAAGTATTCTTCATCTGATGCAAAAGGTGGGTCCATAATGATTGACTCTAAGTCGGAGTCACTTGCATCCTCAAATGTATCAAGGCTAGGTTCGCATTCTTCCAAAACTGCATCTCCCATGATTCGCTCTATTGAGAAGATTGAAATGTCATAGCCATCCTCATCACAGTGGGGTGTCCACTGCTCTTCATTGATGGCTACATCCATTGTTGCTAAAATTTCTGCCCAGCCGTGAGGCTCAAACTCTTCGTCAGGAAAAACTACAGGTGCATAGGCTGGGTCTTGAATTGATCTATGTGTCTCTTTCGCACCTACCTCTCTGGCTTTTTCTCTTTTCTCTTCTTCTACTACCACTTTGCACATCCCTAAGTGGGTGTCTTCATGCATCCATGAGGATCCTGATCCTATGGAATGCACTGACTCCGTGTCATCCTTGGCTCTATGGATGGGATTCCATTTAATGGGCGGTACGTCTCTATGAGATTAATCCTTGAGATTGACTTTGGTTGTAACTCCTAAGTGTTGCAAGTATAAGGAATTGGTTCCCCAATCCTGTACTACTTGGAATTGCTGCATAAATGGCCTTCCCAAAATCATCTCGTAGGCTTGGTTTCTACTAAAGTCGCATATAGAAAAAGTATGTTCGAACTCAACACCACATGTAGTGAGAGTTATGCCTTCTAGCAATCCCAACGGCCTCTCAATATGGCCATCGACCATCTGCAATTTCATTCTCGTCGGTCGGAGTGCTGGCTTGCCCCAACGCTTCCATAAGGAAATTGTAGCAATTGCAACTCCTGCACCTGAGTCCAAAATTGCCTTGGTTGTGTATCCCTGATGGGTAACTGGGAGATAGGTATTTCCTTCTTCTCCTTCACTCGTGTCTCCTATCTTATCCAATGGTATTTAAGGCACTGTTCTATGAGATCCTACCTGGGAATGCGATTTCGCTATGTCTGGCACTTGTTTGGCTATGTGTTTCCACACTTCTGGCTTAACTTTGAGTAGCTCTTCTAAAGTGAGATTGCACTGCACTTTAGTGTTCTTTACTACCTCTGTATTCCTAGGTATGATTGAATCTTTGTTTCTTATCATGACTGTGGGTGCTCTCAGGCAAGTAGACTTCGTTTCCCATGGGCCTGTGAAATGTGGTAACTCTTGCAAGGAATTAGACTCAAAGTCTAACCTCTCATGAGAGTGGGCACTTTCCTGTTCTTCATAAATAGAAGGGATGTCCTGTGGGAACTGATCATGTGTGTCATCCACAAGTTCAATGGGAGGAGGGACTTCACTCTCCTTTGCCCACTTCTCTTCTGGTGAATACCTATTCATAGAAGAAGAGGTGTCTGGTTTAGTGGATTTAGGCACATAAGCTCCCTGGGGAGGAATGCTTATTCTATCACTTGCCCTCTCCTTAGCCTGGGAGGTGGCTCCTTTTCTAGACTTTGCAAGTAACCTCTCCAATCTATCCAATAGACCATCAAAGTGCAATGGTGTTCTGATGGGGTTAGAGCCATTGAACAAGCGACTGGCTTCAAACATGGCTTGCGCCAATTCGACCATTTTAGCACAAAGCTTTGTTCACTCTATCTCTAGATCGGCTCTAGGGTAAAATTTCTCATGATCTGTTACATTGGGCCCTTCTTGGATTCTGGCTTGATATGCTTTAAGCATCATGTCTAGATCTTCAAGAGTGGGATCGGCTAGGACTGATCCTACTCTGGGTGGTGGGTGGGTTAAGGGTGGTGTATTGAAAGGTTGGGGAATGGAAGAAGATGGATTGGCAGGTAAAGGGAAAGGTGGTGGAGGGGTGGTGTGAGAGTGGTTTTGAGATGCGAGTTCACTTATCTTTGCTTTGGTTTCTCTCAAGCTTTCTTCAAGTTCGCTCATTTTTTGTGACCATTGTCTTTTCATTCTCTCCCGGCTATCTCTCCATGCTCTTGTCCTTTTCTTGGTTATACTCTCTGTCTCACTAACCTCAGAACTCTTTTCCTGCCCTACTCCTTGAGTTTGTTGCAAGGCTTGGGCTCTAGTGACCACATGCACTGGGGCTGTGGAAGTTATACTTCCCGTAGAGTCTACCACTAACCCAATGACGTTGATAGGAGTGATTTTAGGCATGTTATTAGGGTTCTTTGGGCAATCTCATAGGAGATGCTCTTTTTCGCAGTCTTGACAGAAACCCTGAATTGTCACTGGTTGGGGTTGTGTAGGGGCAGGCAGTGGACAATCACGTATAAGGTGATCTCCCTGACATCTGAAGCATGGTCCTCTAGGAAATGGGGGTCGTACCTGCCTAGGTTGAGGTCTAGAGTTGGGGTTTGTGTACATGACATTAGCATACTCAAGCTCCCCACTATTTTCACTTGGGTCCTCATAATAGTATGACTCGTTATGCTTGGGTGACTGCATGTAGTAAGCATGTGGGCTATCAATATGTGTGGAGTCAAAACTATGGTCACTTGGATCACTGTCTGATAGCAATGGGGTGACTAGGACTATGGCTCTGTTCGGATTTTCTTCAGCAGATGCATATTTCACTAGGATCACATTGGTTGGAGCAGGGGGTTGCTGCACTAGGACTGGTTGAGGTCTCTACTGCCCTTGATAAGGTAGCTGATAAGGTTGCTGTGGTCTGTTGTATTGTTGTGGTGGGTACTGATTCTGGTATCTACCCTGTTGTGGATATGGTTGAGGGTAAGTTTGCCTAACAGTTTGTTTGTTATATGGGCAGTCCTGTGCAGTGTGGTTGGTGTACCTTCGCTCTATGGTGCAATACTAGCTACTAGGATTCACCTGGGGTTGGGCCATAATGGGACATACATTTGCCATATGGTCACCTCCACAAGTGTAGCACCGCTTAACTGGGGCAAATCTTGGAATTTGTTTGCTAGAGACACCTAGTTTTTGAGCTACCTTCTCTGCAAGTTCCTCAATGGATGTGGACTGACCAGATGTGAGACTACTAGAGCTATCCAAATCCTTATAGATTTTTGATAGCTCTAACTCCTCGCCTAGATTATCCTCAATGTCTATGCACATGCACACACATTCTTCTATAGTTCTGGGGTCCTTCAAATATATATATGACCTAAGCTTGGTGCTCAACAAGCCATCTAAAAACAAATCCACTTGCTTGGCTTGTGTGGGTAACTCAGGCATCGGGCACCTCTCTAGGTATTGCCTAAACCGTCTTCCTGCTAGTCTAACCGTCTCTTGAGGTGTTTGCTTGAAGCTATGAACTAGTGAGGAAGTGTTGTGCCTTATGCCACTCTTAGAAAACTCAATGATAAATGCCTCTAGGAGCTGGTCTATGTTTCTAAAATGCCTCTCGTTCAATGGTTGAAACCACGTAAGGGTAGTGTTCCTAAGGGTTAGACCAAAAGCATTATATTGTGTGAATACGTCCTCTACCTGTTCAGCTTTCAAGACTTGCCTAAATTCTGCCACATGGTCATAAGGGTCTCTAGTGCCATGGAAGTAAGGTCCTAGTGTGTTCTCTCGGCCTTGGCAAAGGAAAATCATCAGCATTTCTTTGGTTCCTTGGGTCTCTAAATCTCTCGGTTTCTTCTCTATCCATCCCTGTTCTCCTTCTTTCTCTTCCCTGGGGGTTGGCAAAGCTTACTTCAGGTCTATCTCTACTTCTATCTCCTTGAGCTCCATGAGCCTGGGAGGTGCCAGCTCCTTGGTGACTGTAGGACATATTGGACCGTGGTTGGGGAAAAACAAATTCACCCTTCCATGTGTAGGCATGTCTTCCATGATCGGTGACCACGAAGATCCTCTCTGATGTATTGTTTAGGTAGGTTACTTTGCCTGGGCTATCAGGGTCTTTAAACTCATAGATTGTGAGAGCACTTACTTCCTGAGGCTGGGCAAGTTTATACCTCCAAAAAGCCTCATCAGTTTCTTGGTTTAAAAGCAAATCTATGCTCTTATTATCTTGTGGAATCCACTCTGGAGTCATGATTCTGGTCAAGAAGGATTTACCACAGGGAGTTCTTGGCTCTCTCTCTAAATTCCCTTGCTCTATATCACCCATGTCGGTCTCCGCAATCACATTTCCAAACTCATTTGTTCTATCAGGAAGAGTGGTGACTACATATATAGTCCCCTCTTTATCTAGGTATGCTCCATTCTCAAACTTGACTACCGGGTGTTCTAGTCCATGGGGTTGATCAGGGTTCTTAATCTAGACCATAGATCTTCTCAGGCCGTCTTCGTAGATGCGAGCACCTAGACGATTAGTCCTGATGTATTCCAATTGAGTCTTGTAAGGTCCTTCTGACTTTTCTAGATAAGCTACCCCTCAACTACCTACAGGTCTCTCCATGTTATAGGACATCTCAGAATCACTTGTTTCTGATCGGGGAGTGTATGGGTAATCACTCAACTGCTGGGCCCAAGACCTAGCAGTGTGATTGGCACTAGCTTCAGAAGATCTGAGGCTTTGTCTGTCTCGGCCTAAGTGTCTGCCTGACCTGAGGTTCATATGCCTGGTTTATCTACCCCCTTGGTCCCAAGTACACCCTCGTTGCAGGTGAATTTGTACCAATCACTTTGTTCCTTTTAGTTGATTAATATGTTAAGCACTTGTTCAAGATCACGTCGTCAGGAATATTTAAGTGAAGTTCGCACTTGATAAGTGATCGATTTAAGTTTACTTTTGTCCCTTAGAGTTTTCGCACTTAAGACTTACTTAAGGCTTGCACTTAGTTGATTAGTTCTCTTGGACTTGATTCGTGCCTAACGTTGCCCTAATTAATTACCACACCTAAGTCGTACTTAGCCTAGGCTAGGAATTGACAAAGGAGGGTTGAGAGAACTTCCAACCTTAATCCTCTGGTTGCTCAGACTGCTGCACAAGCCCAAAAAGCCTTCTCCCAAGCTTGGTACACACCCTTGCTAGCTTGCCTTGGAATGCCTTGCTTGCACACAATGTTCCTGCAAAAGTTCTCAAGTTAATATAGCTCCTTTACCACAATGGATTGACTGGCACACATCAACAATTACAGGCCCCCCTTGGAGTAACTCACTGTACCCCCAAAATCTTATGACCACCTAATTCTACCAAATGGCCAACTTAAAAATACATGTTCTAAAACTCCACGTATGATTCTTACAAAAAACAGTCAAGGTCCACGTAGGATTCTCAACAAGCTTTCTAACGAGACCAAAATCCCATCAATCGGAGTTCGTATGGTGAAGTTATGACCATTCAGGCACCTAGGGGTCAAAACAGGCTCTCAGGGTTCAGGAAATTTCTCCTTGGTTTTTAGGTCTTTTGCCCACTCCTAAGGCTCTAATGTTATCCCAATGTGTCCAAAATTAAGCCCAAATATACCTCAATTCACTCAATTAATTCACTCTAAAATTTTATGCGTTAAGCCCATGTATTGCGATAGGTTGGGTCGAGGTGTCGCGATACTTGGGAGTGTCGCGATAGGTCGAGGTGTCGCGATACTTGGGAGTGTCACGATACTTGGGAGTGTCGCGATACCTGGAAGTGTCGCGATAGGTCGAGGTGTCGCGATACTTGGGAGTGTCGTGATACCTGGGAGTGTCGCGATACCTGGGAGTGTCGCGATAGGTCGAGGTGTCGCGATACCTGGGAGTGTTGCGATAGGTCGAGGTGTCGTGATACTTGGGAGTGTTGCGATACCTGGGAGTGTCACGATAGGTTGAGGTGTCGCGATACCTAGGAGTGTCGCGATAGGTCGAGGTGTCGCAATACCTGGGAGTGTCACGATACCTCGAGGTGTCGTGATAGGTCGGGATATGGTGAATTTTTCTGTTCTGTCTAGTGATCCTAGGAGCTCTAGGGCTGCGCAGTGTCGTGGTGCACTCAGAATCGTGATTGGGGCAACTTTTCGGTGTGTCGCGATAGCTCGAGCTCGACGCCTCGGAGTTTGCGCAGACAGAATCTGTACCTGTTGAGCTTGTTGGAGATGATGATGAAGCTGAAACCTGCAAGAAACATGCAAAAACACACACAAACAAGAACACACACTCGCTCTCTCTCTAACTCGCACAAAGCAAATGAGGGAAATGATTTGGAAGTGGGAATATAAGGTGGAGAAGGAGATGAGGATGGAGATGAAGATGGAGATGGAGATGGAGAAAAATCAGAAATTTACCTACTACTTACCATTCCAACGCATCCTCTCTATGTCTTACCATCACACGCTCGTCCTCAAAGCTCGAATCCCCGACAACGGCGCCAAAATTTGGTGTAGCTCAGTGATGAGTAGCACCTCCTTTAATGTCAATCCGGGAAGACATGAGGATGGTATGAAGACCTCGAGCAAGTGAAGGCACAAATGTGTGAGTGATAAGCACACAAACATGCACACACATACACACACACGCGCACACACGGCAAGAACAAAGAGAGTAAGACAATGGAATCACTTCTATTATAACCAAGTTCTCATACAATCTCAAAACTACAAGAAGCTAGCCCCTAAAAATGAGCTCTCTAGCTCTATTTATAGTTTTTGACTAGCTTTGGCCCTGTCCAGACCTAGTGTCCGGCCTAGTTAAAAATTAGGTTCCAGGGCTTATTCGAGGGCTCAAACGAGATCTACAAAATATGAAAATTGGTAGGAAACTACTTCTAAGGCTCCTCAAGCTCGAGGACTCCTCGGCTAGTACAAAATGGAGCTACTAAAAGGTGAAACGATATTTACAAGGCTTTTTAGTGATGAGAATCACTTTTAAAATGACGTAAGGTTTGGAAAATTTTAATGGGTTGCCTTAGTGCTAGATCTGCATGTATGCCGTACTTGCTTCTCCCCATATGATGCCAACAACATCTCCTTTCTAAAATCACTCCAAGGAAGACTATCATATTGAGTGACACGGTTTATGATAGAGCTATGAACAATTCATTCAAAGAATGATATCAAAAGATCTTCGGGAAGACCAAAAGTGATAGCTTGCTCTTCAAACAAATCTAAGTAGCTTGTAATGTTGATGCCATTGAATTTTCCCTTCTCTCTCAACATAGAAGATACTATTCTTTGGCCTTGTTTCTCAATAATAAGAGATATGAATCCTTCCTCCATCTTATGTGAATAAGCCAGTGATGCAGGATGTTCTAGATCTCTCACAAATGCATTTACTTCACGACAAAGATGTGCACGATATTGTGAGAAATCCACTGCAACAATCAAGAATGATGATGATGATATGATGAGGATGAAAATATGAAACAAAAAATATGGATCACAACCTCCCAACAAGATCAGAAGCAAATGCCATGAAACGTTTCACGTCGGTTTCAAATGTGGAGGTGATCGCAATCCGGGTGGATCGGGTCCGGTCGTGGCACATGCAGAGTGTATGAAGCTAGTGAGTGTTGGAAGGTTTATGTAATTAAAAATATGAAGGTGAAGATGAAGTTGGGTATGGGGGAAAGAGATGTTATGATTTGATTAGAGAAAGGGGAACATATGAACACAAGATAATCGCATGAACATGAATGATGCGGACAAAAGAAACCATTCACATGAATCAATTCGGAAAGGAAGAATGGTCCAAAAATATGGAGCTTCTTAAATACTTTCCAAATTCTATTCACATTCATATGTTTTTTTGAATGGAATGAATGCATGATGAGAAAAAAAACTCAAACCACACACATGAATCATTCTCGAAAGGAAGAATGGTCCAAGAATGGAGCTTCTTATACACTTTTGAAACTAAAACATATGCATGGGTATTTGTGGGTGGTATGAATGCACGTGGGTCATGATTTATGAATGAAAAGAAAATTATTCTCTCAACCTTAATGGATCATCCTCACTGGTTCAATGCAATACTACGGAGCCTTCTCACACATAGAAAGAGATAGAAGGTGACATGTAAAAATATAGAAGAGACAAAGAGATAAGAGACATGAGACATGAACTAGAAGATCTTGTTATGATAAAAACATACATGAATGTTGTGAAACATCAAGCTAAGCAATCTAATGGTCAAAGGTGGTCCTCACGACCCTCTCACCATGACAATTCAACCGAATGTCACACGTAAGAGGATAGGTTCCACTTCATTGACCCTATGTCTTACTAGGATCGTAAAATGTTTCTAAAGAATTCTAAGACACATAAAACCAGCTCTAACTCACTCACACGCTCCAGTGAGGGTGAGCAAAGAAAGAGAAACTGGGTTTATGAGCCTATCCTAGAGAGGAAGTCTAAAAATTGAATCTAGGAACTATGCTCTTACTAGCCCACCTTGGATCCTCACACGCTCAACTGACGGTGATCGTCTCAAGGAAACCATGTGCTAGCAAGGGCCCTATGGATGCCTAACAATGATGCTCTAGGAGTTTGGAGGGGGGTTTATATAGTTTTTTGAATGAATTTGGGCCCTTGGAACTAAAGAAATCATATCTCAACCCAAAAATCAGCTTCTTTTGATTACAACCATTGGATTTATCAAATGGATGGTTAGGATTGGTTCTTTATATGATATCTAGTGAGCATGATGAGAGGGATAAAAAATACGTACTTAGTTCACTTGAGACAGAGTTTGGGACAGGATGGCTGCTTAAGTGGTGTCTAAAAGAGATGCGGACACTTATGGCTCATCATCGCAATAATGCACGATATGCATTGCTTTTATGTATATATATGTGGATATGAGTATGTGTGTTTATGTATTTATGTATGTATATGAGAGAGAGAAAGAGAAAAGAGTGAGACTAGAGGTACAAATACACGCATACACACATATACATCATACATGCACATTTACACACATATACACATACATGCACATTTATACATACACACACATACATGCACATTTTTACACACGCATACACATGCATGCAATCACACACATATAATGAATACACATAGACACATACACATACTCACATGCACGTACACATACTCACATACACATACACATGCATAATCATATGTACACACACATAGACTCATATAATCATATTTACATGCATATATACATATACACATGCATATATACACACACACAACACATGCATACGCATAAATAAATAAATAAATAAATCCTATTTCAAAAATCCTAAATTGAAAACACTAATTTCGATATTAGGGTTTTAAAACCCCTAATTTAAAAACTCTAATTCAACCTTTTAGCCATATGTTTGAAGTATATGTACACATTGCATCTATTCCTCCGACGTCCTACTAGAGAGATGTCTCTCCTCCCAACCTTATGCCTCTATATATAGCTACTCAAATCAACAAGGATCATAATATATATAAAGATATATACACATCATGTCGATACACATACATAAATATAAAATGGAGTAGATATATTATGCATCACACATATATGCCTAAATGCACACATAAATATATATATATATATATATATATATATATATATATACATGCATACATATTTACATGTACACATTTACACATAGACATATATACATATATACATGTACACATCACATATACATGCCTACATGCACACATAAACATATATATATACATGCATACATATTTACACATAGACACATATACATATATACATGTACACAATTATAAACACTTGCATATATTACATGAATACATGAATATTTTACATAAATGCATATGCATATATACACATATGCATACTAACACATGTATACATATATGACACACATGCAAACACATACATATACATGAAATACATATATATGCATACTAACATATGTATACATATAATAAACATGAATACACACACATATGCATACATACATGATAAAAATTTGCTCCTTGAAGATAAAGCTATATATAAAATAATTAGGCATACCCCCGAGCTTCATGTTCTAACTTAAAAGAACATGATTTCATCCCTCCTAGTAGGATTCATCGTTATTCAAGTTAATAAAAAAATCTATTATCTGATATCCATTCAGAAGCTTCAAGTTATTGATCGATAACTAGAGTAGAATTTACTACTAATCTGCTCATATGTTTTCATTATTGCCATCATTTTGGTAAGACATCAATATAGTCTCATCTTCTTTATCCTTATTGATTTCATTTATTTCTTCTATTGTTAAATCTATGCCATGAATCACATCATCTATTGATGGATTAATATCTATTTCTGGTAATTCCTCTTCCTCATCAGTAGAATTAGCATGTAGAGAATTATCCTCTTCATCAAAAAGATTAGTATTATTATCACGTATAATGATTCTAATTTCTCTTTCAGATGTTGATGTATCAGTATCTAATGTTGAATCATTAAGAGGACTTTCTTCGATCTCTCTAACAATAAATTGTTCAAACAATGACCTACCTCTAGGTTGCACATGAATGACTTGCCACCAAGGATGAGCATCTGGGTTTTTATAAAAAAATGCTTGTTCAATATACCTAGGAAGAATATATGGTTCTTTAGTAGATCGCATTACCTTGGAAGAATCAATTACCCAAAGGGCCCAGATAATTCCTTTCTTAATGTGGAATTACTACCTTTATACTCGGCTCGAAACCAGTCAACCTTCAAAATGACCTTTCAAAATATATAACAACAAAAACCCATTATTAGGTGCTTTAAAAAATAACTAACTCTATCATAAAAAATATAAACTTTTTCTACCTATTTGAATGTACGAAATGAAATTTCACAGATACCAACAATACGTAACCAAGTTCGCTATCTATAAGGTTTGTGTCTTTTGAGCTAGCACGTGATAGTTGCTTGAAAGAAGCAACAATACTAGAATCCTCTGTTTTACGTAAAGAATCAATGGCTTTGATTCTAATATGCTGTCCAAAATCCCACATATTAGTGAACATTCGAGCCTGTAAAATAAATTCAATTAGTAAATAGAAACTAAAAATAAAATTACCTTTCGTTCACAACCTATCATTAACTCTCTTTGCTCATCTGAGATTTCTTCATTATTTGCATTGGCGCGTTGCAAACGACTATATAGCCAATCCGTGAAAGAAGATATATATGTAATTTCATTATTATCGAGATTACATCTATATCTTTTGTTTTTTCGCCTTTTACTTTGGAGATTTTGAAGTTCCTCATACTTGCTAAGGAATGCTTGCATGCATTCGCTATTATATGCTACAAAAGTAGAAACATCATTTTTTTCTTGAAATGTATATAAGAATGGAACTCCCTTACCTGATAATACCTCATCTGTTATTTTTTAAGAAGACTCGTTGGTCCATCCACATGGAGCTTCTTCATGAACTCTTTCAAGGTACTCTCTAACGTAATACATGTACTCTTCAAGCATCCAACCCTTTGCCATGGATCCTTCTGGTTTCGCTCTTTGTCGCACATAACCTTTTAATATTCCCATAAATCGCTCGACCCAAAACATCCATCGAGCATTGACAACACCTGCAATCTCTATTTCATCTACAAGATGGAATAATAAATGAACCTAAATATCAAAAAATGAAGTAGGAAGTTTTCTCTCCATCAAACATAGTAGCTCTTTACATTCACGTTTTTTTTTGTGGGATCGAGTTTTTGTCAATCTCTTTGGATGTAATCCACCTTTACATATCATAAAAACAATTATAAAGAAGTTAATTAAAAAATAAAAGATATCCAATATTCATACATATTAAATATAAAAGTATCATAATTACCTTATAAGTGATCCAAGATGATAGATCACATCTCGTACTCCTTTCGTTGTACATCCATCGATAACCAAAGGTAAAATATGTTTCAAAAATTTATGCCAGTCATGGGTCTTTAACCCAGATAAGCTCTTATCATCCATAGTAAACATGTTTTGAAAAGATGCTCCATATCCTGTAGGAGTCTTAATCAATTGAATTCTATTGTTGATAGTTTGTATCTCTTTTGTTGTAAGTACCCAAGGAGCAGGTGCATAAGTTGTTTCTTGTCGATGTCTATCAAAAACTGGCCATAACTTTGGTTTGAATTTTTTATCTTTCAAATCATTCCTTGATGCTATTGTATCTTTTAGTCCAAGAAGATGCTTCCATAGTGAATAACCAATACTTTTGAATATATGCATAGGATCAAGAAGATGACATATTTTTAACTCTTTCCAATACTCCAAAGAATACCATATTGATATGCTCTCTGCGAGTGCCAATTTTCCTTTACCTCTCTTCACATACTCATTATCTGAATCATCACTGAAGATTTCTGATTCTGGATCTATTAGAGGTCCATCTCTCCATTTTCTTTTACCAATCCATAGGCGTCATAGGTTTTGGACACTGACCTGTTTCAAGCTTTCCATTAAAATGTATTGCTTCTCTTTTAGATCTTAATGGATGATCATCAGGCAAGAATCATCGATGTCGAACATAAATATTTTTGTTGAGATTCTTACTATAGATTGATCTCAACCAATCACCACAATATGGACAAGCTTTATAACCCTTAGTAAATATTCTTGCATCATGAAAATGATAAAAATATAATTAGATTAAATCATATTTATTTACATGCATATTGAATAGAAAAATTACGTCAATACCTGAACAAACACTATATCCTGAAAATCGTGAATGGTACAAGCCACAATACCACAAACCGTAATATGTCTTTCATTGATGCTTTTGGATACATCAATGACATTAATACCTCTCCATAACTCTTGGAGATCGTCAATGAGAGAAGCAAGATATATATTCATATCTTTAACTTGTCTTTTGCCTGGGATTAAAAGTGAAAGCATTAAATGTTCCTTTTTAATGCTAAGATATGGCGGAAGATTGTAGTTTATGACTACCACTGGCCATGTTGACCATTTACTGGATTTCATGGAGAATGGATTAACCCCATCTAATGCAACTCCTAACTTTAGATTCTGTGGATTTTGTGCAAATTCAGGCCATGTAGAATCAATATGCTGAAAAGCAACACTATCGTGAGGAATTATGATTATTCCATTGGTACTTTTGTGATCATGTCCCCAAGTCAAAAGCTTTGATAATTCGGGGCTTTGAAACATATGTCTAATCCGTGGAGCCAATGGAAAATGATCAATACCTTTTTTGGGATTTTACCTTCTTCGCCCTTATATCGAGGAGATTGACATTTGGGACATGTCAAAGAGTCTGCATATTCACCTCTATATAAAATACAATCGTTAGGACATGCATGTATACATTGATAATCTATACCAAGATTGTTGATTATCTTCTTCATTTCATCATGTGAGGTAGGAAGAATATTCTGACTTGGTAAAAACTTTTCAGATAGTAACCTGTAAGTTGATAAAAAAAAGATATATTAAAAAAAGTAAATAAATAAATATACATATATATATGCATATAATTTTATATATGTGTATGCTTATGTGCATCTTTCAAAATATTCGCGAAAAATTTGATTGTTTTGGATGGCAGGATATGATTGTTTGTTTTGGAGGATATGAAATATGTACCTTCATTGAATGATTTGTCGATTCTATCATATGTTCAGTTTGAAAGTGTGAGAAGCAGGTTTATAATTGCTATTCAAAGAATTTGATACTGTTTATAGGCCATACGATGGTGACCTGGATGAATCGCATGCACAGAGGCTACTCAAGATAGAGCAACCTGATTATAATGGCCTAGTGCTAGCAGGATTCTAGGGGTATGTAGTAAACCTCTTGCATGTCAATGATGAGCATCTGAACTTTAGGATACAAAGTGGAAATCATGGTGGCTTGAGAGGATCACTTTTATAGAGCTTGTTCAAAGAGCTTCAGGTTTATGACACTGAAGTTCTTTGAACAAGCTGTATAAAAGTGATCCTCTTAAGCCACCCCTATTGGCACTAGTCCATTATAATCAGGTTGCTCTATCTTGAGTAACCTTTGTGCATGCGATTCATCCAGGTTACCATTGTATGGCCTATAAACAGTGCCAAATTCTTTGAATAGCAATTATAAATCTGCTTCTCACACTTTCAAACTGAACATATGATAGAATCGACAAATCATTCAATGAAGGTACATACTTCATATCCTCCAAGACAAACAATCGTATCCTGCCATCCAAACAATCAAATTTTTCACGAATATTTTGAAAAATGCATTAATAGTTTTAAAAGATGCGCAGACAAAAAGTTTCCATTCAATTCAAGTTCTTGTTCTTACCTTATCTAAAGTAAGAATAAAAACCTGCATTGAATGGACACTTTTTGTTCGCACATACTTTAAAATTATTTTTCCATCCTTCAAAATGTGTGTGTATGTTTATATGTGTGTGTATGTTTATATGTGTGTATGCATTCATGTATATTATGTGTATGTTTATATATGCATGTATTTATATATATATATATATATATTTTACATATATATATATATAAATAGATAGGAAATTGAAAAGTATACCTTAATAGTGTCGAAACAGATACATTACTCCATCCAAAATGATTTTGAAGATTGAGAATAAGTAAGCTCGCACTTAGTTGTGTCAAACGACTTCCTTCATATACATGCTTTAGACATTCCTCTCGAAGATATTTCTCATTTTTAGAAATATCAATGCTCTCACTGTCATTTTGATACCAATCCTCAATAAAATCTGCCATGCCATCAACTTCATCATTGTCACACAAATTTTTTACTTTATCCTCTTTTGAATATAGATCTTTCAACCTTGCATATTCCACAGGATTACTTTTGCGTAGCCTCCTCATAGAAGCTTCTGATAAATGAGGTCTTACTGGCAATTGTGAATGCTATGGAGGAATATCATCAACATCATACGTTGGAATCTACACATATAAATGAAATTCATTAGTATTCCATAAATGAATAAAACGTAAACTTTAAATATAAAATTAATTATATAACTTATTAAATATGGATAGAAAATTTTTATTCTCTCTAGCTAAAAGGTGCTCTTGGAGGTCTACGCCATCCATAATTCACTAATAGTTCATCATCGGCATGTATTGTAGTAATTGCATTGACAACTATGTATCTTGATACATCTCTACTCATGTATGGTGATTCATGACTATTTTCACGCTCCTCAAATGTGCAATTAGTCCTTGAACTATTATGTAACCCTCGACTACTATTTATTAAACCTGCTATATTTCCATGTGTGTAAGGTCTTCCATCAATATATAATCTTTCATTTTCTACATGTAAAATCCTTCTACTAGTAAGGGATGCCACATTCAAGCATATTCCATAAGTACTCATGCTTTGAACATAACGTGAAAGTTGATGCCAATCTCCCCATCCATATATAGGACCACAAAATGACATAAGAGTGACTTCAGAGTTTGGAGGCACATACAAATCCTCTACAATAAAGAGACCACAACCAACATTAGTAATAGTGGATAGAGCAATCATATAGTGATTACCACAAAAGTTGAAAACGTCTCCATCTAAAGGAAGTGGTCCTCTATTTCATCCTCCATATCTTCTTCTATCATATGTTTGTACTAAAGAGCAATCACAAGCTAGCAATGGATAATCTCCAGCCATTTCAGTCTCTAAACCAGGAGGTAGAGGATTTCTAGAAACCTCTGCTATTGATGAACAACAAGTCCATGATGTATACGAGGTATATTAACATTATGAGAAAAATCATCATCATGATTCATCATCATCGAGCAAGTATTCCTGTATATCAACAGTAATTTGATTTTGTATATGGTGTTTAAATAAAATAATGACATTAATATATATAAAAAATACATACCCAAGCATTATCACGTTGACCAAGTGATGGTGCATGCTCAAAAGTACCATAGTCTGACTCATGTTCAATACATTTCAATCGTGGTCTTCGATACGTGCCATAACAAGAGTTACACCAACATATAATATACTCTCGATAGTAAAATTCATCATAATTCCTATCGGAGGACACATGTGAAGTCGTTGCATGGGTAGGAAGTGGTGGAGTACCCTCTGATTGATCAGAATCTGCACATAATAAGAAACAAAAAAAATATAAGTTATGTATCCATCAAATATATTTAAAATTAAATGTTTGATAGTATATAGTCGTTGCACGATGAGGAGATGGTGGTGGAGTTCCATCTGATTGATCAGAATCTACAAATAATGGTATTTGATATTAATAATCTGATTATCTACATACACAAAAAATTCACATATACATATTTACACATACACATATATTCACATATACACATACACACATATTCACATATACACAACTACACATTATTGTGGGATAAATGCATGTATTTTGTATGAATGAGTGTATATGCATGCATGTGTGTATGTATATATGTGGATATGTATATGTGTGTTTATGTTATATGTATGTATATGTGTATATGTATACATATATGTATGCGTATATGTTTGCATGTATATGTGTATGTGGGTATGTGTATGTGTATGTGTATGTGTATGTGTATGTGTATGTGTATGTGTATGTGTATGTGTATGTGTATGTGTATGTGTATGTGTATGTGTATGTGTATGTGTGTGTCTATATGTGTATGCATTCTGATTTTTTTTTCTGTTTGAGATTAAATTAACAGGAGATATTGTATGGTGGAAAAAAATAAGAGGCAACCTAACATACCACCTGAGACGTGGCAGTTTTTTCGTAGATAGCTACGTCTTCAGGAGTTATTTCCACAGCAGAAGGTACACAAATTCATAGTTTATATTTATAATTTTTATATATTTTAGTAATTTTTTACATTTAATTTATGTATTTTTTTTCTTAAATAAATAGGCTGCTGCAAAGAAGAGAGTGGATTTGGGCCACACATCGCACCTACGCCAAATGGGCCATAATGGTTTTGTAGCTACATTTGTAAGTATATGTGTTATTGTGAGTATATTTTTTATTTTAGTTAAAATGCAAGCAACTAATCTTTTTATTTGATTCAATGCAGCAGAAGGATTATGGCCGATATCCTACGAAACATGAGATTGAGTATGCTACACATTTGGATATTGGCATTTGAGCAAGTATATGCGAGATCATCCTGATTCCTTTTTTAGTATTATTAAATTTTATATAATTGTTTTATTTTTATGAATGGTTTAATTGTTTTATTTATTTATGTTTGTTATATGTAATACAGGAATATTATAGAGAGATAGATATGGATGAGGTGGAGAGACAGACACAGGAGGGACGATCTCGATCGTCACAGGGTGATCATGACGATGAGGATGAGGATCATCAGGATGATCATGATACTACTGATGATGATGATGATCATGATGATGATGATCATGATGATGATAATTAGGATTTTAGTTGATTATGGCATTGGATTATATGTATTTACATTGATATATATATATTTATTTATTTATTTATTTATCTATATATTTTTCATTACAGTTATGTTTTGAATTGTGTGTATGGTATTAAGTAATGAAGAGTTTTGTTCTATTGATTGTTATTATTGTTTATATTAAGCATGCGTTTTAATACTTTAATTATATAATTCATTCATGTGTGTACCTAGTTGTATATGTATGTGTGTGTATATGTATGTACGTGCATGTGTATGTGTGTGTATATGTATGTATGTGCATGTGCATGTGTAAGTGTATATGTGTGTATGAGTATGTGCGTGTGCATGTGTATGTGTGTGTATATGTATGTGCATGTATATGTGTATATGTAGGTATGTGCATGTGTGTGTGCATGTGTATATGTGTTTTAGTACTTTAATTATATAATTCATTCATATGTGTGTACCTAAGTGTATATGTATGTGTGTGTATATGTATGTCTGTGCATGTGTATGTGTGTGTATATGTATGTATGTGCATGTGCATGTGTAAGTGTATATGTGTGCATGAGTATGTGCATGTGCATGTGTATGTGTGTGTATATGTATGTGCATGTATATGTGTAAGTCTATGTGTATATGTGTGTATGTGCATGTATATGTGTATATGTAGGTATGTGCATGTGTGTGTGCATGTGTATATGTGTGTGTACGTATGTGCATATATATGTGTATAATGTATGTATATGCATGTGTATATGTATGAAACATGCATGTGTATGTGGATGCATTTCCATTTGCATCCATGTGCATGCATGTGAATATGCATGCATGTGGATGTGCATATACATGTATTTGCATATATGTTAATGTGTGTATGTGTATATATATATATATATATATATATATATATATATATATATATATATATATATATATATATATATATATATGCAATAATGCATGCATGTAAGTCTTTTTATGTGGTTGTAGAAATGTTTGTGCATATGCATGTGTATATGTGTGTATGTCTAAGTGTATGTGCACATGTATCTGTATGTATATATGTGTGTGTATGTGCATGTGTATATGTGTATATGTGTGAAAGTGCATCTTCATCATGTATAAGTGTATAAGTGCATATCAATAAGTGTGAGTATGCTATCTAATGAAAATAACACAATTCAAATGATATACAAAGAATAGAAATTGTACTTACAATAGTTAGCATACTTTTTGCTTGATTAGCTTCTTGAATAACCTGCAATAAAGAGAGAAAGAAGAGAGAGAGAGAGAGAGAGAGAGAGAGAAAGAGAATTCAAAGAGAGAAAGATGTAGAAAGAGAGAAACAGAGACAGAGGGAGACAATAAGAGAGAGCTTAGGCAAAACAACAATTCTGCATATACTTGCTTCAGGTCCTAAGCGCAACGCAATTGCGAACGTTGGAGAGCTCTTTCATCAGATGCATGAAAATACCGATCGAAGAGCCTCCAACGTTTTAATTTTTTCATCAATAGACCGTCGTGTAAGCGATGCTACGCGTCGAGAAATCATTCCAGTTGGCGTCGCATAAGCGACATGTTTTAGCATCGCTTATGCGATGCAAAAAAGTGTCGCTTATGTGATGCTATTTAAAACCGTCCTCTTAGCGATGCTCTATGCGAGCGTCACAGACCCCCTCGTGCCACAAGTCGAAAAAAACGGCGTTTGGCTGGTCGTTTAATCGACAGTGCGCATGTGACGCTCATTATGATGCATTTTGCAATTTTATAGAACAAAATTGTGTCGCCTTAACCGTCGCTATATGCCCCTATTCCTTGTAGTGAAACACAACACCTCTTTTGATAATTTTACACTTTCTATCTATGACACATTCAGGCACCAAACCATTAGTATCAAAAAAACCTATTTTGTTATGATTAACCACAGAACCACTAGCAATACAGAATAAGTCAAGACAATTAAGAAAATTAACAGCAGACTGGTAATCAACAGAGGTTATTATATTTGTATCATCAGCAAACATCTGAAGATCGAGCTAAGCTGGGGCATCGGGAATAGCAAGACCTTTGATTTGACGCTGTTCAAAGCAGTCTTTGATTAGCTAGCCAAGAGCATCACTAGTGATGGCAAACAGAAGGGGGGCTAGGGGACAACCTGTCTGATGATCTGCATAATTTAAAAGAGTCAAAAACATATCCATTCATAGCCACTCTAGCATTTTCATTTCCAAAAAGGATACTGATAAATTTAATAAACTTTTTACCAAGGCCAACATCATGCAAGGACTGAAGAATAAAATCCCACTCTATTCTGTCATAAGCTTTATCAAAGTCATCTTGAAGAAAAAAACATCAGTTTTTTGAACTTTAGCAAACTCAATCCCTTCCGAAACAAAAATAATAGCATCAAGAATAAACCTACCTTCAATGACGCCTTTTTATTCATGCAAAATGATGGAGTCCATGATAGGGTTAAGTAAGAATGGAAGGAAAGATTTTATATAGAAAAGTACGACATGAGATAGGTCTCCAGTTGTTAAGATCATCCTTGGTATGCTTTTTGTGTATCAATTTAATTACCCCACAATTGATGAAGGCAGAAAGACTCCCTCTCCTCAAGGCCTCTTCCCACACAAAGAGAACAATGGGCACCATAAAATCAACCAAGTCCTGATAGAATTCATTAGGTATACCATCAAAGCCAAGAGTTTTGCAGGGTTTCAATTTACTAATGGTTTCTCTAATCTCGCCAACAGAGAGGGGCAGGTCCAGGAGGGAAGTCAAAGCCTGAGAAATCATTTGTTTATCTCTTCATGGCAATATGGGCTCTGGCTCTTTGGATGTCCAACCCCCTCTTGGGCGACCTAGAGAAAACATTGATAAAGAAGCATAAAGCCTCCTGCAAATTCTCCTCAGATCTAGTATGGATTCCAGAACTCTTTTTAAGCAAAGGAACATAATCTTTGGCTTTCTTTTTCTTCAAAACGTCAAATATATGTTCGTTAGGTTTTTCCATCTTCCCAGCCCGACATTCTCTTGATGAAGGAAGAGCACCTCGAGGTAAGTTAATCTTCATACCTTAATCTATTTTGAAGTTCAAGGATGGAAATCTTTTTGGCATGTGGGTCCAAGTCACTATTTTCAACTTGATCTATCTTTTTAAGTATCATCATTCTCCTCTTCTTCCTAATATCCTTCATTTTGTGCTTATACTTTGTGAGAAAACTTTGAGTATCCTTAACATAATTTTCCCAAGCAATGAAAGGATTTAGACAATGACCATAAAAATAAGAGTCCAATAGCTAAGGATGCTTGGGATACACTTATCACATTATACCAGGCTAGGAATGAGGCTCGTGTTTCTTACCTGAAAAATAGTTGAAGAGTGAGCATATGATTGAAGGTGTTTCTATAGACAATTTTCTAACAAAGATCAAAAATTTGAAGGAACATTTAATTTCTGCTGATGAAGTCTTGCGTGACAGTTCAGTTGTGTAGATTTTTCTGAATGGTCTTCGAGATTCATACCAAAGTCTTGCTTCTACTCTTCATTTGATGATGAAAGGAAATCCAAATGCCTTAACATTTGAGGAGTTGGTCTTTGTTCTATTGCACGAAGATCAATCTAGGCAGAACACGTCCATTATGCATGTTGTAGATCAAGCTTTTGTGGCTAGTCAAAAGGGTAAAGGTAAATGGAGCTTTTCTACTAGTAAGCAAAAATCTCCTGATATTGCACAATCAAAGAAAGATGATAGAGATGATAAGAAAACAAAAAAGCGGAATTGTTTTGCAAGTACTATAAAGCAAATGATCATCTCATAAAGAATTGTCCAAAGCTAGCTGCAAAAGTGGCAAAGAAAAAAAAGGCTGGGATGATTGTTGTAGAGGCCTCTACACCGAAAACAGAGTCTCCTAATCTAGTGCAGAATGACGAATGGGAGTTTATTAGTATTTGTAGTTTTGACCCATCTTCTCCTAAACAATGTATGTCTGGAGTAGACTTAGATGTTTGGTACTTTGATAGTGGAGCAACCAAACATGTTACCTCGCAACATAGTTTCTTCACTTCACTCGAGCGTGCCTCTATAGGGAATACTGCCACATGCACCAACAACGCCTCTTATCCTATCATGGGAGTTGGTAAGATCATTTTGAGTACTACTAATGGTAGTTCTTTTATATTTTCAGATGCTTTATTTATGCCAGGGATCAAGAAGAATCTGCTATCAGTTTCAACTTTAGCCAAGATTGGCTTGGTTGTGAAATTTCTTGATGACATATGTACAATTCATGAACTGTGAAATGGTGACATGATTACTGCTTCTAGCATTTTATGTTGTGGGTTGTATAAGCTCATAGACTATGAAAAATATGTGAATGATTTAGCATGTGTAGTACATGATTCTTAGGCTAGGTCAGTTGCAAAGCTTTGGCATGCACTCTTTGGTCATCTAGACTTTTCTAGTTTGCTACACTTGCAGAAATTTGAAATGATGTTGTCTTTGCCCAAACTTGAGGCACCTAGTAAACATGTTTGTGAAGGCTGTATTTTGGAAAAAATGCACCATTCTTTCTTTCCAAAAGATGATTCAATTTGAGCTACTAAAAAATCACAACTTGTTCACAGTGATGTCTGTGGCCCTATGCAGAGACCGTCTTTTGGAAACTATAATTATTCCTGACTTTCATTGATGATTTTTCCAGGCATGCATGGGTATATCCACTGAAAGAAAATTCCAAAGTGTTTATGTGCTTCCAAAATTTTTTGCTTTGGCTGAAATTTGTTAGCATGTAAAATGGGCACCCTTTGTTTTGATGGACGGGGGAAATATATGTCTTTTGACTTTAATGCATTTATGGCTGAACGTGAGATAAAACATAAGTGTATAATGTTGTATACACCTCAATGGAATGGAGTTTCTGAACAAAAGAACAGGTAACTCATGGAGATGGTGAGGTGTACGGTCAAGAGTCAGGCTTTAGCACATAGTCTCTAGCTTGAGGCTGTTATGTGTGCCGCATATGTACTTAATAGGGGTCCCACTAAAGCATTGCAGTTTATCACTCCATGTGATGCTTGCCATGGTTGCAAGCCATCTGTATCTCACTTGCGTGTTTTTGCTTGTCTGGCATATGCATTAGTGTCTGAACAACAACACAAGAAATTCGATGATAAAGTAGTGATTTTTTTTTAGTACAGTTATGAAAGCAAAGGCTATCGTCTATATCATCCACACACTAAATGCATTTTGGTTAGCCGTGATGTTGTTTTTGTGGAAGATGCTATTCAACAATTACTTTCATGTAGTAAGGAGCCATCTATTAGCTCCAAAGACATGTATGATACTATGATGCCTCTTTTTGCATTTGGACAATCTAGTGCTGGTCCTAATGAGGAAACTTCTCAACCTTTGGCAGTCTCATGTGATGATGCAGATCATTCTAGTTTTGATGCAGATTTACATGATGCATTTGTTGATGAGAGAGCTAATATTGAGGAGGCAAAAACTATGCCAAAATGGTTGGTGTGGACTTTGCATGAGAGTAAATTAGATGCACCTCTGTCATATCGTAGTCACTCAAGCTCTCATAGTGCCTTTTTTGCATGAGATTTCTATGTTATGGCTACCTCTAGTCTCTGTGGTGAGAATGAGCATGTTTCGTTTGATGAAGCACAAAATTCTAAAAATTGGATGGCTGCTATGCAATCAAAATATGATTCTATCATGAAAAATGATACTTGATCTTTATGTCACTTGCCTCTTGGCAAGAAGGCCATTGGAACCAAGTGGGTATACAAGTTGAAGCGTAACCCTGATGGAACAATTGACAAGTATAAGGCTAGGCTTGTTGCAAATGGTTATGCATAGGAAAGGGGCATTGATGTTTGTAGCATATGTGCACTTGCAGCTCATCATGGTTCAAATGTACATCACTTGGACATTAAAAGTGCATTTTTGAACGGTGACTTGGATGAAGAAGTGTATTTTTTTCAGCCCTAGGACTTTGTGCAGAAAGGGCATGAAAACCAAGTGCGCAGATTGAAAAAGGCATTATATGGTTTGAAGCAAGCACCACGTGCTTGGTATGAAACGATACATGCTTATCTGATTGCACATGGTTTTGAGAACAATCCAACTGAGAGCACCTTATATGTCAAGTGCGCTAATGATGTGCTTTTGATCATTGTTCTGTATGTTGATGACATGCTCGTCACTGGTCCTCATGAGAAGCATATTGCTGATTTTAAGGCTGATGTGCATGCCTCATTTGAGATGTCTGATTTGGGGCATTTGCATCATTATTTGGGCATTGATTTTATGCAAGTTGATTGTAGAATAGCTTGTGATCAAACAAAATATATTGAAACATTATTGTAGCATTTTGGCCTTGAAGACTGTAAACCTATTGCCACTCCTATGGAGACAGGTTTACGATTGAGTCTTCATAATGCTGGAGATGCATTTGATGTTGTTCTCTATCAGCAAGCTGTTGGATGCTTGATTTACTTACGCATTACTCGGCTAGATGTTCAGTTTGTTGTCTCATAGATGAGCAAACTTATGCATTGCCCAGGTGTGAGGCATTGGTAGGTGGTTAAGCACATCTTTCGCTACTTGAGTTGTTCCCGACTACTTGGATTGTTTTATCCCAAGGGGGGATCACTACCACCAAATTTACATACTTTTTCTAACTCTTAGTGGGTTGGTTGCTATGACACTCATGTGTCCACTAGTGGCTTTTGCTTCATGCATGGTAGCTCATGTATATCTTGGTTGAGCAAGAAGCACACTATTGTGGCCACTTCTAGTTGTGAGGTTGAGTATAGGGTAGTTTTCACAGCGACTCTTGAGTGTGTGTGTGTGTGTGGCTCACATGCCTTATAGATGATTTGGGTGTTGATTAGTCTTTTTCCACCACCATCTTCACAGATAGTCAGAGCACATTGGCAGTTGCGAGGCACCGTGTGTTCAATGCTCACACTAAGCACATCAAGGTGCATTATCATTATGTCAGGGAGAGGTTCTCTTCTAGAGAGATCAGCTTGGCATATGTGCCCATGGAGGAGAACATTGCAGACCTTTTCACGAAGGCTCGGCTTAAGGAGAAGATTGAAGCTTTTCACAAATCTTTGGGCTTACTTCCTTTTGTGGATTGATTCCACTAGCTTGGAACTTCCTTATACATGAGTGTAAGATCCTTGTTCACGGCATCACTTCCAGGGAGATTTGTTGATATATTTAGGTAGTGATGTGTCTAAGCATACTAGGACTATCGGGGCATGTTTTTCCCTTTTTAGGAGGTTTTTTCCCCCCGACTTGTATATACGCCTATTGCCCTAACAGGTCACATATCTTTGTACATTCTAGTGGTAATACATTCAATATTGTGTGTTGTGCTCGAAGTTTCTTCTTCCTTATTGTGTTGTATGCGTGCTCCTACAGACCTCAAACTCCAACATCTTAGGCTTTCTAGTTGCACCAATAGCTCCCCCTCAAGCCTAAGAAGCTTGAATCATCAATCCTTCAAGATCTCTTGCAACCCAATTATCGATTTAAACGTCTTTAGCATGATTCCATCCAATGCATTTGTCATTATATCTACACATTGTTGATTTTTTGATACATATGATAATTGAATCTCGTTACTTGTAATATTTTCCTTGAAATATTGATAATTCACTTCTATTTGTTTAGTCTTTGCATGATAGATTGAGTTTGCAGCTAGATGCAATGAACTGATCTTATCCCCAAAGATATGAGAAGTCAATGAATTAAGACTTAAGTCAGAGTATAGGGTCTTGATCCACATTGCTTCCTGAGTAAAATCTACAAGTCCTCTATATTGAGCCTCGGTTGATGATTGTGTAATAGTTGGTTTCTTTGAAGAATAAAAAATCATCTTGGTACCTGCAAAGGTGAGGTATCCAGATGTGCTTCTTCTATCATCTTTAGAGCATGCAAAATCTGCATAAAAAAATAACTTGATGTCTATATTAGATGTATGAAGATAATAAAGACCTTCATTGATGGTTCCCTTCAGGTATTTTAGGATTCTTTTGGCTTCTTCCATGTGAGGTTTCCTTAGAGTATGCATGAATTGACTCAAGACACTTAATCCATAGCAAATGTCTAACTTGGTTAATGTAGCATAATTCAAACTACCAATTAGACACTGATAGCTAGTTACATCCTCAATTTTTTTACCTTCATGACTTCAACTTCATCTCGATAGGATTACCTTGCAATCTTGGAGTACTCCATTTTGAATTTTCAAGCATGACTTTGATGTAATTCCTCTAAGTAAGGCACATACCTTTGTCTATATATACCACTTCCAATCCTAGGAAGTATGTGAGTAGACCTAGATCATTGATATTAAACTCCTCCTTCATTTGGAACTTGATCTTCCTCATTCCTTCAACATCATTACCTATGATTATAATATCACCAACATATACACATAGGTATATGGCTTCTAATTGGTTCCTCTTTATGAAGAGGGAAGGATCTACTTTGCTCACATTGAATCCCTTATCCTACAAGTAGGTAACAAGCCTATGATTTCAAGACTAGGGGCTTGCTTCAAACCATACAAAGATTTTCTTCCTGCATACATATTCTAGACATAATGAATCTTCAAAACCACGAGGTTGAACCATGTATACCTCCTCAGATATCCATAGAGTTTTACATCCACTTGATAAATCTTTCAATTGTCGGAAGATGCAACACTCATAAGTATCCTAATGGTAGGTATTTTTCCAATAGGTGAGAATGTTTCTTCATAATCAATACCTTGTGTTTGTGCATACTTTTTGGCCACTAGCCTTGCTTTGTATGTATTAATACATCCATCAACATTTTTCTTTATCTTATATATCCACATTTAGCCTATGACCTTCATAGATAGAGTCTTGGGCACCAATTCCCAAGTCTCATTTTCGTGCAAAGCATCTATCTCTTCTTCCATATCATTCATCTATTCAAGATTTCGTTTTGCTTCTTCATATGATGAGGGTTATTCATAATTTGAGTCATGTGCTAGATATGTTCAATTGAATGCTTAATAAGCAATGAAGTATCATATCCATACCTTTCAACCTTCATAGATAGAGTCTTGGGCACCAATTCCCAAGTTTGATTTTCGTGCAAGGCATCTATCTCTTCTTCCATATCATTCATCTATTTAGGATTTCTTTTTGCTTCTTCATATGATGAGGGTTATTCTTAATTTGCGTCATGTGCTAGATACATTCAATTGAATGTTTAATAAATAATGAAGTATCATATCCATACCTTTCGGGCTTTCTCTATTCTCTAGTTCATCTTCTAATGGTTTGTTTAGAAGACTTTATCACATCTCCCAACTCATGAACTTTGGCTTGGCCTTTAGATTTCCAAGAATTGATTTTGCTTCTTAGAGTCTTCTAATCATCTTTTGAGTCACTTGACGCTTCAAGTGTATGTTCATTTGTTTTTTATAAGGTTGGAAAGTCCTCCTCTAGGTCATTAAGAAGCTTGATTTTCCTACAATCATGTTCAAACCATGACTTCATTTCATCAAATGCAAGTAAGTGGGGAGTTTCTTTTCATTGGGCATTGACCTTGGAGCCTCCACAATTGTCATATTTCTTCTCTTTCCCACTCTTTTTTTTCTCAGGAGTATATTTGTTGGTCATTTCTCTTTTGATGCCTCTCTCTTGGAGATAGGAATCAAAATCATGGGAGACATATTCTCCCCCTCCATTTGACTACAATCATCTATGAATAAAACATAACACCTTGATCAAGAGATTGAAGGTTCCTTGCTTCTCCCCATACATCTATATGGATCAACTCTGATAAGTCTCCATGAATGTATCCTTTCTTGGTGGATGATTTCCTATGTGACTTACCAAATTGACAAGCACTACATTTATAAATCATATGTTCCTTTGATGTGTTTGATAGACGAAGTACATTCTTCTCCCTATTTATTTGTTTGAGAGATATTTCACCTATGCCAGCAAATCTCTTGTACCAAGTTTCTGATTCTCATAGAGTTTGGGTGCCATAGTTGAACAATGCAATGTTTTTGGTGTCTTGGAGATGAAAGGTGAACAATCTACCTAAGTTTTCTCCTTTTTTTTGTCTTCTTGAATCCTTGATGTAAGTGTTCAACAAATGCTCCATGCTTGGTGAGTCTAACACGCAATCACTTCCCAACAATTTGTCCTATGCTGGTGAGGTTGTGGGTAATAGGAGGTACATAGATTACTCTACTTAATAAGTTCTTATTACCATTTGGAGTCTTCACATTACCTATCCTCTCAAGTGGATGCCTTGTGTCCTCTCTCGTTTGACCTTCATGCCTATTCCTTGGG
This sequence comes from Ceratopteris richardii, assembly GCA_020310875.1. Taxonomy (NCBI): domain Eukaryota; kingdom Viridiplantae; phylum Streptophyta; class Polypodiopsida; order Polypodiales; family Pteridaceae; genus Ceratopteris; species Ceratopteris richardii. Next base: position 42,149,813 of record CM035426.1, read on the forward strand.
TCCTCTAAATCTCATAGTAGAGCTACATTTCCTACCACATGCTTTGAGCATCTTGTGTCTATATGAAACACATGTTCATCTGTTTTACCTTCTTTCATAGTCATGTTTATGAGAAGAAGTGATTCTTCTTGAACTTGATCATGTGCATAGTTGTTCTAGTCTCTCCTTCATTTGTATCGACCTTGGTAGTTATTTTTGTATGAGTTGTTATTGTATCCGTAGGATTTGTTGAGTCTTCCTCTTGAGCTTCCATAGCCTCCTTTGTTGTAACCTCTTCCACTTTGGTTCCTTGGATTCCTGAAACAATTTTTGGTAATATGATTGGTTAGACCACATATGGCACATGGTGATGAGCCTTTACCTCTCATCCTACCTTGCCTACCTCATCAACCTCATGTTCCTCTTCCTCTTGAGCCTCTACCTCTACCTTCAAAGTTGACTTGAGAGGTACTTCCTTCATCATCAGATTTCTTACCCTTGCCTTTGTTATCTTTGCTTTTATTCTTCATAATCTTTGCTTCATGTGTGAGAAATTGTCCCACGAGGGTGCTCAAATCAAGAATTTGCATGTCTATGTAAAGGTCCATGGCTGTGGTGAAGGCTTCCCGTTTTTGATACGGTCCTTGATACCGTTGATGACTTGCCTTACAATTTGTTCTTCATCTATGATGTGTCCAATGCTTCCAAGCTGGTTTGCAATGTCCTTCATCTTGGTGATAAAATCATTCACACTTTTCTTGGGCATCTTCTTGAGTGTTTTAGACTCCATCCATAACTGATTCTTACTTGCCTTGGTGTTTGATGAGTAGAATGCTTCAAGACCATTCCTTGTTTCTTGAGATGTCTTGCAATTCCTAATGTATGGAAGTAAGAAATCAAAGAGAAAGGAGTCAAATTCATGGGAGAAGTACTATCCCCCTCCATCTCACCTTCGCCTTTTTAATGTCTTACGTGTTTGATTCCCCACAAGAGCCAAATATCTTTTGAAGCATGAAAAGACTTCATCTTTGTGTTATATAAAATATAATATAGTCCATCTACTACAATCATCAATGAAGAAGACATAATACCTTGATCCAGATATTGAAGCATCCTTGTTAGGTCCTCATATATTTATATGAACCAAATCCAAGAGATCTACATGCATATATCCTTTCTTCATAAATGGTAGCATGTGAGACTTTCCAAGTTGACATGTGCTACACTTATAAATCATGTGTTATTTTGACACGTTAGGGAGTCCAAGTACACTTTGGTCCCTACAAATTTTCAAATTAGATTATTAGGCTTATATGATGGTGCACGCAGAAGTTAAAACTTATGAAAATTGGTACATGGGTACTTTTAGTACTCTTCAAGCTCGAGGACTCCTCAGCTTGAACAAAATTAAGTTTACTATTAAAAACGATATATACAATGTTGATGTAGTAATAAGAATCACTCTTGATTGAAAAATAATTTTTAAAACTTGGATTGGGCCTATTCATTGTTTGATTTGCATGATTGTTCTATCTTCATGATCCTTCTCTTTCCTTTCTTTGAGCTTCTTGTCCTTTAACACTTCTAACATGGTACTTAATCTTTATGTAAAAGAAAATCAAAATGTTGAAATTATGTTTCCGCTTCATGTTCTACGTCGTGGTGGACAACTCTTCATACAAATGTACCTCATTGTGAGTGTATTTTATGTGTGTAAGTTATAAATAATATATTATATATATTTATACGTGTGTGTATATGTATATATGTGTGTATGTATGTAAGTATGTATATGTATATATCTCACTTACATAACATACACTCATATATATACATACATACATGTGCGTATTATATGTATGCATATGTATGAGTGTATCTTATGTGTGTAAGTGATATATATACATTATACATTCATACATACATATCTCCATATACACGCATATATATATATATATATATATATATATATATATATATATATATATATATATATATATATATATATATATATATATAGTCTTTCCACGACTTGGTTCATCACTTTTTACTAGATTCTCCTATCTTACTTGAATTTGAGAACTTCTCTCGATTCCCTTGTTGAGCTTGTTGTAAAGCGTGAGCTCTTGTCACTGCTTGAATTGGCAGTAAGGTGGGTGGAGAACCATTCAATCCTTGCAGAATGCCTATTATGATGATTGGAGTTATCTTAAATGCATTGGCCAATTTCTTAGGACACTGACGTATGATATGATCTTTTGCGGACTCTGAACAGTTACCTTGAATGGTGAGATAGTGTGGCTATCCCATTGGTGGGGGATGTGCATATTCACATATAAAGTGGCTTCTTGGCATCTAAAGCATGGTCTTCTAGGGGCTTGAGGTGTCATTTATCTAACTTGGGTCTTAGGGTTTGGTTTTGTGTACATCACATTAGAATATTCAAGCTCTCGATTAGGCTCTATCAAGGGCACATCATATGTATAAACTTCATTATGCTCTAAAGATTCTATGTAATAGGTAGGAGGGGCTATCTCCATGTATTCAATCAAAAATCTAAGCATTGGGATCATTTTGTGAGATCACTCGAGATGCTAACACTAATTCCCTATTGAGGTTATCTTTTGGCACCACATATTTCATCGATATTACATTGGTAGGGGGTGGTGGTTGTTGTCCTTTCATTGATTGAGGTTTAAGTTGTGTCTGATAATGTGTTTGGTAGTATTGTTGTGACCTAATATGGTTGTTGCTGATACTGGTTTTGATACCTACCTGGCTATTGGTACCTTTGCCTAACTGCCTCCCTATTATAGGGACAATCCTCAGCTAGATGGTTCATGTATTTTCTATCCATTGTTCAATACTGGTCATTTAGGTTCCCTATGTTTTGAGTTTGCAACACATGTTGGCCATGTGATCTTCTCTCGAAGTGTAGCAATTCTTTACTAAGAACATTCTTTGAGCTTGTTTATTTTGACTCCTAGCTTTCAAGCAAATTGTTCAACTAATCTGTCTATTGATGTTGTGGGTTTGGATGTGATACTAGTGGAACAATCCAAGTCCCTGTAGAGTTAAGAGACCTCCACTTCATCACTCAAGTTATCCTCAATCTCAATAAACATCCTTAGGCATTGCTCTAGGGTTCGAGGCTCCTTCAAGTAGACATACGATGTTAGCTTTCCTCGTAATAGAACATCTAAACACAAGAACAATGTTTTAGCTTGGGTAGGTAACTTTGAATCGGGAATATCTCAATGTATTGCTTGAACCTACCTCTTTCGAATCTCACAATTTCTTATGGTGTGTGTTTAAAGCTATGGATCAAGAAGGAAATATTATGTCTAATTCCACTCTTAGAGAATTCAATGATGAAAGTGTCCAACAACTATGTGATATTCTTGAAACTCTCTTGATGCAATGGTTGAAACCATGTTAGAGTTGTGTTCTTCAAGGTAAGCCTAAAAGCCTTGTATTGTGTGAATAACATTTATCGACCCCTTCTACTCTCAATAGTTGCTTGAATTCAGCTATGTGATCATAAGGATCTCCCATTTGATCAAAGTAGTTCTTCATTGACTACATCAATTGAGTAGGTCTCAAGATTCTAGGATGCTCTCTTGGTCTATGCAATGGAAATTCATCAATACCCCTTGGATTCCTATGCACTCTAGCTCTCTCTCTCTCTCTCTATGATGTCAATTTCTAGCCCTGATCTTTCTCTCCCTATTTTATGCACAAAGTTCAATTCGAGCCGTTCTTTGGATTTCTCTTTGTATGCTCCTAAGGCATGAGAAGATCCTGCTCCAAGCTCACTATGAGGATCAGTATACTTTTGTGAGGGGGAAATCGGCTTAGCCTTCCAAGTCTATGCATGTCTACTATGTTTTGTAACCACATACATAATTTCAGAAGTGTTTTCTAAATTAATGCTTTTCCCTAGAACATTAGGATCCTTGAACTTGTATATGATGAGTTCATCCACTTCATTAGGCTTGCCAGGTTTAAATATCCAAAATGCTTCATCAATTTCCTTGTTAATAGAGATTTCTATACTCTTGTTATCTTGGGGAAGCCACTCTGGGAATATGATCCTAGAGAGGACTGATTTACCTTTAGGAGTTCTAGTTCCTCTCTCTTTGTTCTCCTAATCAAGGTCCCCTATCATTGACTCGGGTATGAACGATCCAAATTCATATGTCCTATCAAGTAAGAGGGTCACCACATACATGGTTCCTTCCTTATCTATATATGATTCATTCTCAAATTAGACCACAAGGTGATCAATTCCAAAATGGCACTCTAGATTCCTAAGTTGGATTATCAATCCTCTCAAACCATCCTCATAGATGTGAGCACCTAAGCAGTTGGTTCGGATATACTCTAGTTGGGTCTTATAAGGACCCTCTCGGTTCTCTAAGTATGCTAACCTACAACTGCCCTTAAGTTTCTCCATGCTAAAAAACATCTCTAAATCACTAGTATCTGAGCTTACAACATAAGGCTAATCACTCAGTTGTTGAGCCCACAATCTAGCCATATGATTGATAGTAGCTTCAGATGATCTGAGGCTTTGTTGATTGGGGTTTCCTATGTGTTTTCCTCACCTAAGGTTCATGAAATTGATTCCCTTGCTCTTAACAATAGTTTTAGAGTACATCCATGTTGCAAAGTTCTTTGGAGTACCAAATACTCGGTTTTTTCTTTGTCTTTTGTTAGTTCTCTTGTCTCAAGGTATATCATATGGAATAACTTGTGTTGTTTCACATAGCCTTGTGTCGTAGCTTTAGATTCTTTCCCTTAGTGCTATCATTTTCATATTAACCTAAAGCCTTGCACTTGAGTTCTTTAAGTTTCTTAGACTTGAGTTCTTACCCTTACCCTAAGCACATGCAATAGCACTACATCTTAGCCTCTACTAGAATTGATAGAGGGGGTTTAATGAATTTCTAACCTCACTACATGCACTTTTTATGCCCCTTGATGCCTTTAATGTCTCTCCCAAGCACTATCTCTTTGCCTTGACCCTTGTGGTCACGAGTGCTTTCTCTCAAAGCTTTGTAGACCTTGAAAGTGCCAAAAATTCTTCAAAAATAGGCAAAAACTAGGCCAAAATTAACGACCCTCATTATACCCATGTAGGCAGTCTATCACGATACGGTGAGTCTGTGGTGATAGTCTAGTCCATTGTGATAGGTTGGAGTCCTTGTCAGGGTAGAATGCCTTATTGCGATATAGTGTTGTTGGGTTGTAGGGTATGCACACACCCACAATTGTGCATAGGAACCCTACCTAGACCATAATAATATCTCTTTTTGTATCTACTTAGGATTTCACATAAAAACCCCCCCTTTAGACACTTTTAAATATTTGTCCTAAAAGTAAAGCTTGGGAAGCCTTGTAAATGCTCACATCTTTTGAAGAAGCATGGAAAAATCCCCACGCGCACGTTTCTCCTTTCTTTTGAGATTTCAAATATATGAAAAGATCTTCTTGAGATATGACAGCTAGGCATGTGCTCCTTTTTGACTAGTCAAAAGGATCACATGGGGGAATTATGCAGAGCCTATAAATAGATGCTCACTTCTTGTAAAAGAGGTTCCTTGGCCATGGCCTTGACCTCCATGCTAATGGAAAGAAGGATCATTTGGCTTCCACATTTCTCCTTGTGTGCTAGGCGTTGATCCATGTGTGTGGGTTTGGCATTTGGGGTTATCTTGTGTGTGAGCATTGCCCTCCTTTGTTCCTTTTGACGTTGGCCATGGTGCCATTGTTCATGGACGTGGGTGTGTGTGCGTTGTTTGCACTTATTGCAACTCCTCTTGGAAGAGCCTCTCACTTCCATGTGAGGCGGTTAGGGTCTGTTGCTCCCCTTTTCTCAACATTTTGGCGCCGTTGCCGGGGACATCGGCCTTTAGCCGTTGGGTTTTTTAAACTTGCCGTGCCTACACTTTGTGGATGCACCTCACACTTGGATTGAGTTGTGGATACGTGTGGCCTTCGGTTGGCCTAGGGTACCTCTCTTCTTTTAATTTTTGAGTAGTTTTAGTTCATTTTTTGTTTATTGCACAAAAAACATCCCCTAACCCCCTTCTCTCTCTCTCACTTCTACATATATACATATTCCCACACACTCAATGGAGCACGACTTTTCACATCTGTCACCTCCTAAATAAGTGAAGTAGAGGGTGTGTACCTCCTTCTTTTTCCCTCCCTCTCTTCACTCCTACGAAAATCACATATTGGAAATTAGAGAGCATATTTTTCTTTCCCACGCCTTGGATGCTTTTTTAAAGGGCATAGTGCATTAAATCGACTTGGGTTCTAGCGTGTATGCATGGGGGAGAGTAATTTCTCCCTCATTCTCTCTCTTCTTAATACCAGAACATGCACCATATGCGTTCCACTCCCGCTTTCCCCTTTTTTTGGGGTCGGTACTCACTTCTCCTCCTCCCTTCGTCTGTGCCACTCATGGCCATGGCGGGTTGAGCTCCTCTCTCCCCTCCTGCATGTGCGTAGAGGCTTCCAAGGCTGGGTGGTCAAGGATCATGGTGAGCTTCTGTATATGGGGGGGGGGGGGCACAAAAGGCTGGGCTAGCATTTTCTCCTAGGCATTCTCAGTGCTTCAGCAAATTTGGGGACTCGAGCTTCTTCATTCTGAGAGTTTGGCTTCTGGCTTTTCGTCTTTGCCAAGCTGGGCTCTCCCTTTCTCCACCTGTTGTTGGGATCGAGCTCCACTGAGATCTCCCTTTTGCACGTCTCTCCCCTCCACTTTAACTGAGTAAGGGGTTGAGATTCTTCTCGCCAGGTTTCTCTTAAGTCGAGCTCCATGTGCTCTCTGAGTTACTCTCCGTGACAAAGAGTCGAAGTTTAATCCCCTTTGATGCGCACCCTACTTCTGGCTACCCCTTCTTGCTCACTATACATGCATACGACCAGGAGCTATGGTACTCCTTTGTCTCACGGCTGGTGGGTATGCAGATCCGAGGAATTTTGCTTTCACGCTTTCTGAAGATGCGGCCATACACAGACTCTCAAAACATACAAGGGACCTCAAATGCCTCCCTCATACCTCCGCGATTTTTCTTCACATCAGATCTGCTGAATGTGTTTTGCTAGTATCTTTGGGTTGCCTGTGGAGATCTCCTTAGAGTTTTTGCTGAGATCTCATCTGCTCTCGCTCCTCCTTCCTTGATGTGTTCCCAACCACCACCTCTCCAACTCCTTGGGGTTGTGCCTCTTTTTGCACTTTTGTGCTTCGAACAGGTAGTTCTGTGGGAGGAGCGAAGGCTTCCCTCTTCTCATCTCTGTCCATCTATCAGGATTATGCCTCTGTGTTGTGCTACTTGAGGGATTGTGCTCGATTCGTGCTAAGGGGTGAATGATATCAATACTTGCTGATCAACATAATATCTGGAGGCTATGTTTTGCAATAGGCATTCAGATTCCTATCATATGTTCTTGACACTTGCGTGATCAGTAATGTAATTTTTTTTTTAAACCATGTAGTGGCAAGGTTGCTTGTCTGCCTTTTGTAAATTGCAATAGCTGTTTTGAACCTTTTATCATGCCGATGTTGAAAGGCTATGGGCCTTGAGCTGCCTCATGATGGGGGATGGAGCATGACTTTCACTATAATTGTATGACTTGGGGCGTCCCATGCTCGGTACTATGAACGATTATATCAAGCAAGAACTGCAGGATTGTAGAGCACAACTAATTTGATATACCACTGTAAAATGTTATGGAAGTATTTTTTGAAGGACTATATGCTTTGTTTATTAAGGATGTTATCTAAAATATTACCTACAACAAGAGCTGAATATGCTTTCTTGAGGCGATAATAGAGAAAGAGGTAAATTTTTATCTTCTATATGATTAATTCATGCTCAACAACCATCACGGCTCTAAGTTTGATGATTTGTGTGTGGTGTGGGACATTAAACAAATGTAGGGTGCTAGTCAACAAGATTTATGTTACCAGGAGGAAAGCATTGTAACATGCTGTGGTCATGATTCTGAAACTTATGAGGGTATTAGTAGGAAGCACATTGGTGTGTTCTTCTATTGTCTTATTCTATTGTAGTTGGATAAGGGGTTGAGCATAACAATGGCACTTGCTGACCTGCATTTGTTCACATGAAGGTGATGTATTGCAAGTTCTTTCATAATACCTTGTGTCACATAATGCTTGAACTTAAAGTTAGAGGTTTGGCCTCTAGGGTACACACATAAAGGAGCATAGGAACCACTAGTTCTGTGTCGATCATGCTCATGATCCATGTGAGGCTCGTATCACTTCTCTATTTAGAAGTTTTGCAGGCCCAAACAATGTGTGGGAAGACGTGTGGCACTAAAGTTTGGGGTTTGGATTTGTGTGGCTGTCGTATACAAGGTATGGTGACTTTTTGACTGCCCTCAAGGGAATCATGTCCAAATACCGACTTAACCAAAAGATGCTTGCCACACATTGAAGGAAGCCTCTCAAGGGGCTCGAAGCCTACAATTTATTGGTTGGGAGGAATCCTCACACGCCCCCCGAGGGACATTAATGATTCAATTTTCTTGATTTATGCTCTCTGAAGGTTATGCACTTGAAAGACACATTGCTGGGTCTTTAGTGACTGACCATATACTTGGCTTTGTGTCTTAGAGATTTCATTTATCCGTAGCTTAAAGGTAGTCAAGTCTAACTCTTCATGCCTCCCTTTTTGGGACTTAAGTTAATCGGCAATGAATGCCTGTTATGCAAGTTTAAGTTCTTCCATGACTAGACTATTGAGATCTTTGCAGATTTTTTGGGTATGCTTGCAAGATAAGGAAAAAAACTATATGGAGTGGGACTTACTCATCACTCTCCCATGGGATCTTCAGAGTGGTATGACTTCGGGATGTGGCCCTCCCACTTCAAAGCGGGGGCTTTTACGATGCATAGAAGGTTGTTGTTTTCAAACAATCACAAGCTCATTGATGCTATAATCTCTGAGGACATCTACAGCCTGGTTGATTTCCTCATGCTCTCAAATTGCTAGTTATGCCTTTGTGTTGTATGAAATTTTAGGTTGGTATGCTTCCAGGTGGGATATGGAGTTTCCTGCAACTAACCCACCTAAGGGGTCCCATGATTCCTCATTTTTATGATTGTAGGATAAATTATTCTCCATACTTTCTAACAAGTCTGTTTTTATATTGTTGTACTACAAGATGACTTCTGTATATGACTTGATAGCAGGTCTTGCAAGGGCCAACCCTTCATTCTATGATATACTGTTGAACATTGCAGATCATGATCATTTCCTTAGGCGGTTATAACAGACTTGCAGGATGGAAGGCTCTTATACCCAAGGAACAAGCAAATTTTCAGGGCTCCTCTATAGGAGCAAATCTTGTAGAGTTGTAGCCCAATGTTTTCTTGCTCATTCTGATTGTTCTCCTGTTTTTAGTCAAAATTGACTAACTATTGTGATTCGGACAGTGTGATGTGCAGCTTGGTGGCTCTCCCTCCTTATCGCTATAAAATTGTTATCTTTTGATGCCTCATCAGGTTATCTAAGAAAACGGTATAAGATTATTGAAATGTGTGATCTCTGTATTACTGGTTGGGTTTTGGAAGGACAGTCGACACTGTTGGTGACTTTGCCATACCCAAAACAAGGCCACCAAACCATCCAGGCGGAACCCAATGGAAGCTTCAACAAAACTGCCTAGGGATTATAGGCAACGAATTTGAAGAGTTTCTTGAAGCTATCTTGACCTAGTAAGCTGCTGACTATTGGAGGCCTTGTGTGGGTTCAGACCTGTTCTGAACTAATTAAGTGTGAAGTCACAAAGATCTGAGTAATTGTTTTTTGCCAGGGAAGTCATTCACCGGTTTTACAATGCTCCCATGGTTCTCATTTAAGGCTTGTTTCACTTCTCTGCTTAGGTGATTGGAAGCTTAGCAAAACGAACCTTCAGCTTATCACTATTTGGAGCTTGTTTTTAGGTGTTGGGGGTTTAACATATTGATCACTTACACAATGATTCCTCTAAGACTTTGCTACTGAATCTCTGTATGAGTTTGTCTTAAAGTGATTGACTTTGATGTAACACGTGGAGTACCCACATTTCATTAACCATATATGATTAATCCAGCCCCACATTCACAAAAATATGCATGACCTTTTCCCTTCTGTTATATATGTGATTAGCTCCAACAACATGACCACTTGTTAGGAAAGTCCCACACAATCTCAAGGTTTCTAATGCAAGGTACCACACTTGCACCTATCTGATAACTCATTTAGGAACAATTATAGGAGTACGATAAGAAATGAAGAACTAAAGGCTCGTGCTTTTTGTTTTGGATCCTCGCTTGTGGAGCTATAGTTTTTGGATTGCATGAATAAGGAAAATTTTCAAAAGAATGTCTCTTTAACAGAGCTTAGTCTTGTAGAGGTCAATGCTCCTTGAAGTGGAAACTAAAAGTTGGACTAAATGTTCTATTCAAACCTCTTTTTCCAGAAACAGTCTACTAGTTATGCATGTTTTAATTTCAGGTTTTGGAGCTCCTTGCAAGAGCTTTGACCATCCTACATAGGACTGCACAAGGGTATGCATGCTGGGCTGACTGCCCCCCAAGGGGATTGTGTCGCTCAGCTTTGAAGACTGAAGAAGTATAGATTGAAGGAAGGACTGAAGACTTGCAGATTGGCTGAAGACTTGCAGATTGACTGAAGACTTGTAGATTTTTGAAGACCTGAAGATTTCCAGATTTGAAAGATTCCAACTGGGAACAATTCAGTTGTGTATGATCCTTTCCTCTTAGCTTTGTGAAGGACGACAATGTCTAGGGAGGGGAGAGTGTTGGGTTGTAGGGTATGCACACACCCACAATTGTGCATAGGAACCCTACCTAGACCATAATGAATATCTCTTTTTGTATCTACTTAGGATTTCACATAACCCCCCCCCCCCCCCTTTAGACACTTTTTAGTATTTTTCCTAAAAGTAAAGCTTGGGAAGCCTTGTAAATGCTCACATCTTTTCTAGAAGCATGGAAAAATCCCCACGCGCACGTTTCTCCTTTCTTTTGAGATTTCAAATATATGAAAAGATCTTCTTGAGATATGACAGTTAGGCATGTGCTCCTTTTTGACTAGTCAAAAGGAGCACATGGGGGAATTATGCAGAGCCTATAAATAGAGGCTCACTTCTTGTAAAAGAGGTCCCTTGGCCATGGCCTTGGCCTCCATGCTAATGGAAAGAAGGATCATTTGGCTTCCACATTTCTCCTTGTGTGCTAGGCGTTGATCCATGTGTGTGGGTTTGGCATTTGGGGTTGTCTTGTGTGTGAGCATTGCCCTCCTTTGTTCCTTTTGACGTTGGCCATGGTGCCATTGTTCATGGACGTGGGTGTGTGTGTTGTTTGCACTTCTTGCAACTCCTCTTGGAAGAGCCTCTCACTTCCATGTGAGGTAGTTAGGGTCTGTTGCTCCCCTTTTCTCAACAAGTGTCTTGTCATGATAGAGTACCTTGTTGTGATACAACACCTTGTCATGATATGAAGCCTTGCCATGATAGGATGCATGTCTTTCACGATAGAAAGGTGTCTATCATAATAGATGGGTCTCTTGGAATTTTTTGTGATCTGACTCTCTAGATGGTGACCATTAGTCAAGCCTCATTGAACAAAGTAAAATGGAAACCCCAAGAAGTTTCTTGAAATTACTGAAAATCAAATGGCAATTTCCTCTTCTGAAGAGTATTCAACCCCATTGTCAGCCTTCCCTGCCCACCAATCTTTGAAGAATATTTGAAGATTTTTCCTTCGAACCTCCTCCTCTAGTCTTAGTCTTCCCCTGATTTTCAAAAGACCTTGTTGGCATTGTAAGTTACCTCTGTTCACCTCTTCTTCAAGCCGTGAGAGCCTCCGGTTCACCGTTTCTCTTCTTTTTTTCCGGATATCTCTTATAGCCTTGAGTCCTGATCAGAATTTCTTGATCGTGATCAGAATTTCTCGAGTCCTTTCCACCACGCTTCTCCAACACTTAGCCTATTCATTACAGTAGGTAAAGGCTTCCGCCCACACTGTAGAAATTTGTTGGTGGATAGAGGGTAGGGAAAACGATGTCTCACAAGCATGAAACCAAGGGGCTTTCTGGAGCATGGGAATCGATTTGAAAGAAAGAGTAATCAGGTAGTGGTCCAAGATAGTCAGGTCCATGTGTTGGGAACCGAAAGAATACCCCACTAGAGGATGGTGTTTTGATCAATGTAACATCTATCAAGTCTTGCTTTCCTCAAAGAGTCCCCCAATTGGAGATTTGACTAGGAGAACCCCCTCATGTCTTTCACCTCGACCAGGTCGAGATGGAGCTTGATTTTATCCCATGTCTCTTTCTCCTAGCCGTCAATGATTTTCCCCTTGTTATTCCATCGGTCCTCAGGAAACTCAACCATGTTGAAGTCCCCACAAATCAGAACATTATGAGAGAACGAGTCCAAGGAGGACCAAGAATCCATCCTCGCAGCATCCTCATTTGGAGCATACATAGAGATCAGGGAGAATTGAAAGGGGGTGCTAAATGTAACTGCCATCCACCTATGGTTTTTGTCTTCGTTGGTGTGGTCAAGTTTGTTAGCTGTTAGTTTCCTACCTTTGGGATGATACATTATGCGGCTCCTTAAAGGAAAGGATATGGAGAAGCAACACATAGAGTTGACCACATACATGTAGTACATGGGCTTCAACAGATTTCGAGCACGTTCTTCTACGTCTATGGACACTTCATTTCCACATTCTTCTACCTTTATGGACAGTTCATCTACAGTTATGATGATGAAAATGTTTTTAAGAGGAAGGAGATGTCATGGTGGGAATACCCTTAAGTTGCATGGATGCCACATAGGTGATATCAAAAGAGCTTTCAAATCTAGGTAGAGGAAGGAGGAGAGGTTTGGGTGGTTGATGGGCTTTTGATCTGTGTGTATGTGTTGTTGGAGCCATGGCACAAACTACTTCCAAATAAGAATTCTAGTGGTACGACCTCAATTATCAAGGCGTAAGGATAAGTATAGTGATGATAATGGAAAAATAACTATTTTCTACACAAGGTGCATTTATTCTACCTATTTTTTTAAATGGAGGTTCACCCGAGGCCTACTCCCCCATGCTTTAACTTTGAAATTGCAACTGTACAAGGAAGGGCATAGTACCCATGCGACCCCCCTTATCCCACAAGAACAGGGGTTTATAAGGCTGGGTTAAACGACGGTCACAACTACGACAGGGGTAGAGATACGGTGACACATCAGCCACATGCGACATCTTTCCAAGATACACATGTCCCGTACATGTTGCTGCCAGGGATTGGACCCTCACCCCCGCCTCAAGAGGCAAGAGGCCCAACCACTGAGACAGTGGCCTGGGAGTTTGAAGATTACATCCCAAATGAAGTTATGAAGGATATAAACAATGGATCCCACAAAGAACTTTGTAAATGAGTAGCTGCTACCTAAAATTAGACCTTTACAAAGGAAATTGAACATTGAATAATCTACATGGACCTCTTGGTACTAAATCTAAAAAAAATCGACCTCTTCGTAGAAAAAAATCTAAATAGACCTCTTTGTAGAAAAGTTGTTTGAAAGTACTAAAAGAAAAGTTGTTTGAAAGTCTTTGTGACTATCTTACTCTTTGTGTGTGACATCCTTTCCATTTTTTTTAGCCATTAAATTTATTTATTAAGTATATTCTACATGACAACATATCCAATTCATGTTTAGAACAAGATGATAACTACATAAATATGGTCAAAAGTTAAAGTTACTAAAGCATAAGATATGGAAAGACCTGAATAAATTGACTTAGGGATCGTGAAATTAAGAAAAAAAAACGATCTGTGGGGTGTAATGAAGCTCATTTGCAAATGGTAAAATATGGTGCCATCAACAAACTGAGATCATCATAAAGATAGGCCTCCTTCCATAGGGCTAAAGACATACTCTCTTTGCCTATCTCTCTCCATACCCCTAGAGGGCCTAGAGTTTAACTAATACTTTTGTTGATAGAGAAACATGTATATATGGATCTGTAGAGACACGCACACACACGAAGAGGCCGCCTCTCGGTTTAGAACGGAGCTGTGTAGAGGGATTCATTCGCCTTAAAAAATGCACATGAATTCCTTTGAGAATCTATAATTGTAGTTTAGTTTAAAATCATCATGGAACAACTCATTGAAATCTATGAGGTGCTGCTTAAGTTTTATGTAAAAGACAATCAAAATGTTCAAATTAGGTTTGCGGTTCATGTCCTACGTCGGAGCGGAAAACTCTTCATACATATGTACCTCATTATGAGTGTATGTTATGTGTGTTAGTCATATATATATATATATATATATATATATATATATATATATATATATATATATATATATATATATATATATATATATATATATATATAGCGCCTCTTTCAGAGAAACTCCATCGTTATTGCACGATATATATATATATATATATATATATATATATATATATATATATATATATATATATATATATATATATATATATATTCTCTTATTTTCTAATATAGAAACCTCTAGTACTACACCCATTTTCCTAAAAATTCGGATTATGGATAGAAATACTTTATATAGGAAATGGAATTCGGTGACTTATTTGGAAAATCCACTTTCCTCTTTGATGTAGAACTTCTTTGATACCATTTTCAATGTTTCCTTGCTCTAATTGAGTAATTGAAAGGTGATAGATATGAATATGTTTTCTTTTCTTATTATAAATTTTATATGACATAATACAAAGGTTTAGTTTATGATCAAAACAAAAAATTATATCATAAGTCTCGTAAGCCTTGCTCTCACTTCCTTTAGTATATATATAATTGAAATGATATTTGTTTTTTTCACTTTCGTGGTTTTCATGATGATCTTGTACTTTTGTTGAATTATTTATTGGGTGTGTGTATAAGTGTGAGAGACACACAAGAGGCACACACAAACAGCACAAATGCAGCAAGACACACAGAGAAGACAATGGCTGGAATAGCTCTCTCTATTGACAATGAATTGAACTGATGTAAGAGCTGAATAATATACTTAAGTACAAAGTACCACCACATATGAGAGTATCAAGTATGTGTTAACATGGGGAAGAAAACCTTTAGCCAACACTAGAGTAAAAAGTGCCCATGTATAGGGAAAAGATTCACATCAAAGCTACTCGAGGAACACTTAAGTGTAACAAACCTCCCTGGAGCGAATGATGTGAACACATACAGGGAGTGACAAATCAGCCACCACAAGATAATAAGCCTAAAGCTTTGTGAAAAGCTTCAAACTTTTCCCGTGGAAGAACTTTGGTGAATATGTCTGTCACATTATCTTGTGTAAGCACATATACCAAATCAATCTCTCCTACATGGAGATGCTCTCTCACATAGTGATAATGCACCTCAATATGTTTGGTCTGTGCATGAAACACTGGGTTTTGTGCAACAACCAAAGCACTTTGACTATCAGTGAGAATATGTGTAGTAGCATCAATCTCCATGCTACTACACATATTCAGCTTTACAACTATTTGTGAAAAGTGCCCTATATTCAGCTTTACAACTCGATGTTGCCACTGTACGTTGCTTCTTACTCAACCAAGATATGCATGAGTGTCGAAGGAAAAAGCAATGACCAGTAGTGGACACGCGAGTATCATAACAACCAGCTCAATCACTATCTGTAAAAGCATGCAAGCATGGCTAAACATCTCTGCCATAAAAGAGACCTAAGCTCAAAGTGCCTCTGAGATATCTAAACACACGTTTTACCGCTTGCCAATGCTTAGTGTCAGGGCTATGCATGAATCTACTCAATTGGGAAATTGCATACTGTATATCCGGCCTTGTGTTGCGTGCATATATAAGACATCCCACAACTTGCTGATAAAGAGAGTGTCAAATGCATCACTGGAATCCTGGACTGAGAACCTGAATCCTAGCTCAACTGGTATGGAAAGTGTCTATCTATCTATCTATCTATCTATCTATCTATCTATCTATCTATCTATCTATCTATGAAAAGTGTCAAAATGTCAAGAGACTTCCAATTTGGGAATCCCACAAAGGTCAAAGCATTCTTGTTTCTGAAGATCAACTTGGCCCACAAGGCCTCCCTATTGCACCACACCTTAATCATCCATTTTGTCGCAAGTTTGTTAGCCATGCACCTAATGTCCAGAATGCCAAGGCCCCCACTATCTCTTTGGCTAGAGGAGGTGGACCACTTGATTTTGGGCACACCGCTCCGATTGTGGTCGCCCGTCCAAAGGACGTTTCTGCAAATACTATTTAGTTTGGAGGGCTCATGCTCTTTCGGTCTCCAACAAGAGAGGAAGTAAATGGTAGACAAAATGAGGAACGTGTTGATAACCATTGCATGACCAGCGAGATTGATTTGCATACCTCTCCAATAGTTTAGCTTGCTTTCTAGTATAGCCAAGACCCAATTCCACCGTTGCTCCATCGAGATACCAAATCCCAAGGGAATCCCAAGAAGCCCAAAAATTTGGCCCGACAGAATGATTTGACAGCCAAAATCAAAGAGAAGATTAGGCTGAATCCCGATTGAATCCATCCAAGAAGAAACGTAAGAATTTCTTACTCCTCTTTTGAAATATGTTAGCTTGCGTTCAATTCATGTGAAGATGTTGACTATACAATCGAAGCAAGCAGATTAGAGCATATATGACTAAATATTCATTCTTGTTCAAGAGATACATGTTGTAATATGCAATTTCATTTATGATAATCTACATTTTCTTTCTTACACATGCTCAATTCCACATTGATCTATATCATATCATATGCTCACAATTTTATACACTTGCGTCAACATGATATGTGTGCAAAACAAGTCACTTAAGATTTCAAACTCATATTTCCATCGATCAATTGACCAACATGTAAGGTGATTTATCAGGGATATACAACTTCTTTCTTACAAATTTTAGGGCCCTTTGATGAATTTATATTATGTGAACAACTCAATTGAGCAATGGAAATATGATTTACACATCTCCAATCACTTCATTTGCAAGAAAAAAAAATAATTGAAAGAATTACATACATTTTGAAGATGTTTCAGTTTATTGAACATGTCTTATGTACAAACTAAGTGATTGGAGATGTTGAGTCTTGTTTCCATTGATACATTGAGTTGTGTACATAATTATTTATCAAAGGCTCTAAAATTCGTAAGGAAAAATTTTCATATCCGCTATATCACCTTGCACGACGTCAAAAGCCCAAAAATAAAGTGTAACCAAAATCACTTAAATGCACAATAGGCCTCTACAAAAGGTTTGGAGAGTCATATCCCACACTTACGTGGTTGTCCTTTTTTTGGGTGCTTTTGAGGTCATGTGAGGCGATCTATAGTGAACAGGAAACTTTTTTCTTACAAACCTTAGGGCCATGGTACTTATTTCAAACAAGTCACTTGTCAAGTCACTTGTTATGTAGTGATCCATGCTTATATAGATTTTACAATGCTAGACGGTATAGAAAAACATAGTCCTGAGAGATAGAACACTTGGCAAAATATAATTGCTCATAATATCTCAATGAATAGAATTCCTAACATCTGGGCCCAATGGGCTGGCATAATAGGGCCCCCTAGACAAAGTGGCTTCCCTTCATAATGTCAAAGCTCTCTAAGTGGCTTCCCATCATAATGAAGGCCTTACAAGTTACTGAACCATGGATCATTTGTGGTTAGTTGAGGGTGGATTATTGAGTATATCTAACATGAACCAACTTTTTGAGTTATATCCTTTCAATTTCAAACTTCATAGATGACGATCTATGGAGAAAATTAAGCACTAAAAATTGAATGAAAGGGAACTTGAACTTGTACTATGGACAGAACTAAAATTGAATAATCACCAACAGACGTTATAAATGTAGAGTTGTAGACTCCAAAATGTGAACGTAGATGTGTTTTCATTACAAATATCAAATCTTATAGATTTTTTAGATTGTCAATGACATTAATGATTGTCATGGATGTATAGAACTAATTTCGAGGAATGATGAATGCTCAAATTTGTTTGTGGATTTGATTTCTATGCATGTATCCATGGATTGAAGTGCTCAATGTAAAGGAGTTGCATTCATGGACAAGATATTGCTCTTAGATTTGGATTTCCTTATACGTTGTTGGTGAATACTAAAATATGCAATGTGAAGGAATCCGTATAGAGATTTGGTGCCATGTGCACTACAAGAAAACTACAAAATGTTTATGTTTTATCTTTTTAATTCTAATTTCATCATTTTTCTTATAAAAAGGAAGTTTGGCTACAACCTATTCTCTCAAGCGTTAATCAATAGAAAGAACAATTGCACAATTAAATGGACCTAACACCCATGGGACTCCAATCACACAAAGTAGAGGTAGCTTAAAAACAAACATGCTAGAATTAGAGGACATTATGAAGAAGTTTAATAACCTTTTTCTTTCCCTCATGGGGGTGCACTTGAACTTAATCTTGTTGATCTTGAAGAAGAACGCTTCATGATGTCTAAATTGTGGGGATTTTATACAATTAGAAATTATTTTTCGTAAAAGTAAAAGAGATCTTTTGATTGAACATTCTTTACACGGTTTGTCAAAGTTCATAGCACACCTCTCTTTCAGAGGTTATTGTCTCTTTCTAGATCTTTCAGAGGTTATTGTCTCTTATAACATTCCATATTGGAGTTAGACGTCTGCGGAAGCACGCGAACAACACAAGGAAGAAGAAGAAGCTTGGAGCACAACACACAAGACTGAAATGTATTACTAGAGAATGTACAAAGATAAATAGCCCATTAGGGCAATAGGCGTATATACAAGCCGGGGGAAAAAAACCTCCTAAAGAGGGAAAAAAGTGCCCCGGCAGTCCTAGAGTGTTCACACACATCACTACCTAAATATATCAACAAATCCCCCCTGGGAGTGATGCGGTGAACAAGGAGCTGGCACTCATGTATAAGGAAGTGCCAAGCTATGTGGAAATCACTCCACAAAAGGAAGTAAGCCCAAAGCTTTGCGGAAAGCTTCAAACTTCTCCCTAGGTAGAGCCTTCGTGAAAAGGTCTGCAATGTTCTCCTGCGTGGGCACATATGCCAAGCTGATCTCCCCAGCAGAGAACCTCTCCCTGACATAGTGATAATGCACCTCAATGTGCTTAGTGCGAGCATGGAACACAGGGTTCCTTGCAACTGCCAATGCGCTCTGACTGTCAGTGAAGATGGTGGTGGTAGAAGACTGGCCAACACCCAAATCAGCCATAAGGCGTCTAAGCCACACACACTCAACAGTCACTGTGAAAGCTGCCCTATACTCAGCCTCACAACTGGAAGTGGCCACAGTAGGCTGCTTCTTGCTCAACCAAGATATACATGAGCTACCAAGCATGAAGCAAAAACCACTGGTGGACACACGAGTGTCATAGCAACCAGCCCAATCTGAGTCAGAAAAAGCATGCAAATCTGGCGGTAGTGATCCCCCCTTGGGATAAAACAACCCAAGTAGCCGAGTACCACTCAAGTAGCGAAAGATGCGCTTAACCGCTTTCCAATGCGTGACTCCTGGGCAATGCATGAACCTGCTCATCTGTGAGACAGCAAACTGAATATCTGGCCGAGTAATGCATAAGTAAATCAAGCATCCAACAGCCTGCTGATAGAGAACAGCATCAAATGCATCTCCAGCATCATGAAGACTCAATCGTAAACCTGTCTCCATAGGAGTGGCAATAGGCTTACAGTCTTCAAGGCCAAAACGCTGCAATAATGTGTCAATATATTTCGTTTGACACAAAGCCATTCCACCATCAACGTGCATAAACTGAATGCCCAAATAGTGATGCAAATGCCCCAAATCAGACATCTCAAATGAGGCATGCAAATCAGCCTTAAAATCAGCAATATGTGTCTCAATAGGACCAGTGAGCAGCATGTCATCAACATAGACAACAATGATCAGAAGCACATCATTAGCACGCTTAACATATAAGGTGCTTTCAGTTGGACTATTCTCAAAACCATGTGCAATCAGATAGGCATGTATCTTCTCATACCAAGCACGTGGTGCTTGCTTTAAACCATATAACGCCTTCTTTAACCTGCACACCTGGTTTTCATGCCGTTTCTGCACAAAGCCACGGGGCTGAAAAACATACACTTCTTCATGCAAGTCACCATTCAGAAATGCTGTTTTAATGTCCAACTGATGTACATTCCAACCATGATGGGCTGCAAGTGCACAAATGCTCCGAACAGTAGTCATACGGCATGTAGGTGCAAAGGTCTCATCAAAATCAATGCCTCTTTCCTGCGCATAACCCTTTGCAACAAGCCTAGCCTTATACCTGTCAACTGTACCATCAGGTTTACGCTTCAGCTTGTATACCCACTTAGTGCCAATGGCCTTCTTGCCAGGAGGCAAGTCACATAAAGACCATGTACCATTCTTCATTATAGCATCATATTCAGATTGCATAGCAGCCATCCAATTTTCTGAATTTTGTGCTTCATCAAAAGAAACAGGCTCATTCTCATCACAGAGACTAGATGCAGCCATAGCATAGCAATCTGATGCAAAGGAGGCACTATGAGAGCCTGAACGAGTACGATATGACAAAGGTGCATCTAATTTGCTGTCACGCAAAGTCTGCACCAGCCATTTTGGCATAGTTTTTGCCTGCTCAATATCAGCTCTCTCATCAACAAGTGCATCATGTAAATCTGCATCAGAAATGGAATGATCTGCATCATCATATGAAACCTGCAAAGGCTGAGAAGTTGCCTCATTAGGACCAGCACTAGCTTGTCCACCTGTAAAAAGAGGCATCAAAGTATCATACATGTCTTTGGAGCTAACAGATGTCTCCTTTGTACATGAAAGCAATGGCTGAATAGCATCTTCCACAAAGACAACATCACGGCTAACCAGAATGTGTTTAGTCTGTGGATGATACAGACGATAGCCTTTACTTTCAGAACTGTACCCAACAAAAATACATTTTACTGCCTTATCATCCAATTTTCTGCGATGTTGTTCAGGCACTAATGCATATGCCAAACAACCAAAAACACGCAGATGAGCAACAGATGGCTTGCGGTCATGCCAAGCCTCATATGGAGTGATAGACTGCAATGCTTTAGTGGGACACCTGTTCAGTACATATGCTGCACACATGACAGCCTCAAGCCAGAAACTATGTGGTAAAGCCTGACTTTTGACCATGCACCTCGCCATCTCCATGAGTGACCTGTTCTTTCGTTCAGCAACTCCATTCTGTTGAGGTGTATACGGCACTGTACACTGGTGTTTTATCCCACGTTCAGCCAGAAATGCATTAAAATCTGAAGACATATATTCCCCCCCTCGATCAGAACGGAGGGTGCCCATTTTACATGCTGACAGATTTTCAGCCAAAACCAAAAACTGTTTGAAGCACATGAACACTTCGGACTTTGCTTTGAGTGGATATACCCATGCATGCCTGGAAAAATCATCAATGAAAGTCACGAAGTAAAGGTAATTTCCAAAAGAGGGTGTCTGCATAGGACCACAAACATCACTATGTACAAGCTGTAATTTCTGCGTAGCCCGAACTGAACCATCTTTTGGAAAGGAAGAACGCTGCATTTTGCCCAAAATACAGCCTTCACAAACATGTTTTCCAGGTGCCTCAAGTTTGGGCAAAGAGGACACCATTTCAGATTTTTGCAGGCGTAACAAACTAGCAAAATTCAGATGACCAAAGCGTGCATGCCAAAGCTTTGCATCTGACATAGCCTGAGAATCATGAACTGCACATGCCGAATCATTCACAGATCTTTCATAGTCTATGAGCTTATACAGCCCACGACATAAAATGCCAGAAGCAATAATCACATCGCCATTTGAGAGATCATGGACTGTACACCTGTCATCAACAAATTTCACAACCAAGCCAATCTTGGCTAATGCAGAAACTGATAACAGATTCTTTTTGATCCCTGGCACAAATAAAGCATCTGACAAAGTGAAAGAACTACCATCAGCAGTAGTCAGAATGATCTTACCAACTCCCATAACAGGATAAGAGGAGTTATTGGCGCATGTGACAGTATTCCCTGTAGGAGCAGGCTCAAGTGAAGAGAAGAAACTGCGCTGCGAGGTAATATGTTTGGTCGCCCCACTGTCAAAGTACCAAACATCTGAGTCTACTGCAGACATGCACTGATCATGAGAAGATGGGTCAAAACTACAGACAGTAGTAAACACCCATTCTTCTTCCTGCACAAGATTTGCAGACTCTGTTTTTGGTGTAGAGGCCTCTGCAACAACCATTCCAGCCTCTTTCTTCTTTGCCTCTTTAGCAGCCAGTTTTGGACAGTTCTTTATAATATGATCATTTCCTTTACAGTACTTGCAGAACAATTTCTGCTTTTCTGATTTCTTTTCATCTTTATCCTGGTTCTTCGATTGTGCAACATTTGCAGATTTCTGCTTACTAGTAGAAGAGCTCCATTTTCCTTTGCCCTTCTGACTAGCCAGGAAAGCTTGATTTGCAACACGCATAATGGACCTGTTTTGCCTGGACTGATCTTCCTGCAACAAAACAGAGACTAATTCCTCAAATGACAAGGCATTCGGATTGCCTTTCATCATGAACCGAAGAGTAGAGGCAAAACTCTGATATGAATCAGGAAGACCATTCAGAATGGTCTGCACAAGTGAGCTATCTGGTATAACCTCATCAGCAGAAATCAATTGTTCCTTCAGGTCTTTGATCTTTGTAAAAAAACTGTCCATAGAATCACCTTCATTCATGTGCTCACTCTCCAACTGTTTTCGGAGGTAAGCAACACGAGCCTCATTCCTAGCCTGGTACAAAGTGGTAAGTGTATCCCAAGCATCCTTTGCTGTTCTGCAAGAGCGAATGTGAGGAATAATGGCACGTTTGACAGACAAAGCTATCAATGCATGTGCCTGGGCATCTCTGCCATCCCAACGAATCTGCTCTGCAGTAGGTGCAACAGAAACAGCAGCACGAACAGGAATCTGCGGAATATCATCTTCGACACCATCTTCATCAGCTCCAACACCTGTATTTGCAGTATCTGTCGTTACAGGTGTAACAGGACGTCTTTCAACACCCTGCACAATGTTCCACAATCCTTTTGCAACCAGTACACGTCGCATCATATAAGCCCATAATGGGTAGTTGGTACCATCCAACTTATCCTCAACAGCCAACATACGGAATACATCACTGCTTTCAGCCATGGCCGGTGACTAAAATACCTTGATGCAGAAAATTGACTGTATCTAAAAAAGTTGAACGGAACTGCCCAAACGAGTTCTGCTAGACCTGTAGCAGACTTCGAGACGCTTAAACTGGCGAACAGAAACTGGTATATACCTTTGGCACAAAAGGACGAAATAGCCTGCACAAGCGCTGCGATAGTGCGTTCGGAGGCCGAAACGAGCTCAGATCGTGATTTTGGCACCACAGAGCAAAGCAGTTTTGATCTCGGAAACACCCTGAGTATGCTCACCAAATTTCGTGCGAATCTGAGACTGCAAACGGAGGAGTGTCGATGGCGCCCTAGAAGAAGCGACGACCTGCTCTGATACCAATTGTTGGAGTTAGACGTCTGCGGAAGCACGCGAACAACACAAGGAAGAAGAAGAAGCTTGGAGCACAACACACAAGACTGAAATGTATTACTAGAGAATGTACAAAGATAAATAGCCCATTAGGGCAATAGGCGTATATACAAGCAGGGGGAAAAAAACCTCCTAAAGAGGGAAAAAAGTGCCCCGGCAGTCCTAGAGTGTTCACACACATCACTACCTAAATATATCAACATTCCACAATGCCATCAACAACCAATTGCTTCACCTAGTACTGCTTGCTTCTAGTTGATTTGTTCCTATGGCAACAAGATTATTCCACGGGCTCGGTAGACTGACACTTACTAGGGGCACAAAAAGAAGAGGTGTCCCAAGTCTTCATTGCCATGTAAGAAAAGTTTAAACTAAGGAGGAGCAACATAAATTTTTCTTTTTTAGCTTTTACATTGGTCCAAATTCCCCAGTAGAGGATTTGCCACGTAAGAATCACTTTTTTTTTATCTAGAGGAGGGGATGCCAAAGGGATAGGAACTTAAAATCCCACCTTAAACTAGAAACGTTTAGACACCATCTCTTATTGAGCATGATATGAAAGTCAACATTCTTCTCAAATCTTAGAATATTGTCAACAACATTGTTGATGTGCCATCTT
Organism: Ceratopteris richardii; assembly: GCA_020310875.1. NCBI lineage: Eukaryota > Viridiplantae > Streptophyta > Polypodiopsida > Polypodiales > Pteridaceae > Ceratopteris > Ceratopteris richardii. The sequence goes on from CM035426.1 coordinate 42,174,122, forward strand.
AGACCCTCTAGGCATGGGGGGTCGTTCCCAGTAGGGAGGCAAGTCTACAAGCGATCTTAAGCATTGAATCTTCTCCACAATGGCTTATGTCTTGATTCTAGAAGCACTTCCAAGAACGAAACCCTTTGTTCCAAGGCTTCCTAGCTTTTTGGAGGTTCCATGACTCAACCCCTCTGATTCCTTTGATAGGGAACTAGATCAAATCATATTGTCTAATACCGGCCACCCATTTCCAATCTTCATTGATCATGAAATATTGTTTCATCTTGTTCAAACTCTTCTATACAGAGCAAACTAAGCTCGAGCCTTTGGGAGTCACTGAATAAGGGGAGAACAAAAGAGTGATAAGGTCAAGTCCCTTCTACACCAAAAGGCTCACTAGCTTAAGAGAGCTCTTGTTTCTAAAAATCATTTTGGCCCAAGAGGCTTCCCTATTGCAAAATATGATTTAGGGTTGAGAAAGAAAACAACCCATGAGGTATTGAAAAACCTTAGGAAAATAAATTAGAAAAATATTCTTGTGAAAGATTATGCTCAACAATTCTACAATTTATTCAATAGGATGGTATTCAGGTAGCACCTATCCTAGGACTATTTCTACAAGGGATTCTGCCAGCAACAAAAAAACAAGTTGTAGGATATGCACCACTAGTGTCTAAAGCAAACTTTGCAGCATTAATGGACTCATCAATACAGGTTGAGCATGTACACACACACACACATATATATATATATATATATATATATATATATATATATATATATATATATATATATATATATATATGCTTCAGAATACAAAGAATGCCAAAAAGAAGAAATATTATAGTTCAGAGTCAGAATCACAAGAATCTGAGGATGAAAGATTGCGAGCTGCAAGCAATTCACCAACATATGAGTCAAATTTTGAATCTTCCAAAGAGAGGAATGAAAAGGAATTAGATTGGCCACGCAAGAAAAAGAAGTTGTGATCAAGTCATCGGAAGAAGACTGAAGACAACACAATACATCTAAGAATCAACAACACAATACATCTAAGAATCAACTGAAAGGAACAAGCACCAATTTTAATGTGGTTGTAGTACATGCACATCGATATAGAAGTAGGTTGCATAGTCAAAAGACCTTAAGGTAGGTAGTAGGAGTAACAAGGGAAAAATTCAAAAATTTAAAGGAAATCATCATGAGGAAGTACAAGATGCAATGAGCATGCATGTGTTACACAAACTATAGTCTCAATAGCCAAAGTTGTCAATAGTCTAGGGCTGCAAATGAGAACAATAACCACATCAACATCAATAGAGAGGGGTACGATAGCAAAGGGACTTGCATTAGAGAAAGTGGAAACGAAGCCACCTCCAAAGGAAGGAACACAAGGGCTTTCACATGCATTCTTTGAAGTACTGCTAGACACATCACTATCTATTCATGTGGGAGAACGTCTCATATTAGTCCTAGAATTAGGTACCTGTATAATTGGTAAATTTAAATAGCAAGGGGAATTTTTGCAAAACGAACATACACAGGAGCAGATATGTACACAAAAAATATATAAATTGAGAAATTCCTACCTATGGACATTAATTATAGCGTATCAAAGGCAAATGTAACTATTAAGGACACTATTTTGGTAAGATACCTTATCCATGGAATATTTTACCATAAAATATGTAAGCAATTAGAATGTAATCAGTGACAGCCTATACCATTGATGGTTAAAATGGAAGATCAAAGGAAAGTACAACCATTGGCCTACAAATTGTCAAGTCAAAGTGCTTAAATCTTCGTCAAAGGATAAAGAATTTGGTAAAAGGGAAGAACAAGCATGGAAGTAAAGGAGAAAGAGGCACCAATTTTTCCCATCTCAAATCCCTCGTCAAGCTTGGTTTTTCCTAGCCTTAGTATTGCTCTTGTATGCATATTTCTTTTGTAATTTTCTTGTTAGGCTGTCTTATATTTTAATAGAACGTAAAGCTTTTTGTAAAGGGAAGTGTCGTGTTCAGATGAATCTTCGAATATGTCATGCTTTTTGTACTTCAATAAAAGCATATAAACTTTCCTTGTTTTTTTTTTTAAAAGACTACATTTTTAAATCAAGAATATCTATCCTATTTTGCAAAGAATCAAGAGAAAGTATCTCGTGATAAGACCATGTCTTCACGATTCCCTTACATTCCCACGAAGGGGACGAAATGATAATTAACCGTTTCTCTAACTCTCAATAAAGGTTTCATATTTTAGTTATACCACCATCTCTTAGGCCTAGTACTCAACATAGTGTACCTATCACCTTCGGGTCAACAAAGATGCTTTGTCTTCCTCTGCTTTGTGGGGGGGGGGGGTCCCTTGGGCTCTATGCCCCTTTTTTTGAAAAGGAGGTTCGGCATGCACCTACTCCCCCACCTTTAACTTTGAAAGTACAAGTGTAAAGGTGAATGGACATAATACTCATGGGACCCCTCATATCTCACAAAGCATTAGTGCTTTGTGGGCAGGGGTTCCCTTGGGCTCTATGCCTTTTTTTCTAAAAAGGGAGGTTAAGCAAGCACCTACTCCCCGAGCTTTAACTTTGAAAGTACAAATGTAAAGATGAATGGGCATGATACCCATGAGAACCTCAATATCCCACAAAGAATTAGGGGTTTGACAAGGTTACAACTAGTTTAAACTAGCCTAAGCCATTACATGTCTAGCCCCGAGGTTGAACACAGGACCTCCGTCTCAAGAGACCAATGCCAAGCCAACCCACCTTTCCCTTCTAACATTTTTCAATTAATTAGTGCAAGGGAGAATAAGTCTCGGCCAAACTTCTTATTATAAAAAAAAAAAAAAAAAAAGCATCCATGTTCACATAAGCTTGATTTGGAGACAATTCTCTCTTGATGTTAAGACAAAGCATTCATGAGTTCCACGACAAACTTGGAGGATATACCCTATGGGCAAAAATGCAATCCAAATGGTGATGAGATAATCTGCAATGTGAGGAATGCACGAGTCCAAACAGTACAATATCTCCCGCTATGGCTGATGTACCAACTTTTTTTTTTAGTACAATAAATTGGAAAGGCACACACATCCGACCTCGTAATGTAGAGGCACCCATCTTGGGGAACTTATGGACATCTATCTTGGGGAACTCGTGGATATGTCCAGCCAAGATTTGTACTGAGGACTTCCTCTCAAACATTCAAAGCATCAACCACTAAGCTATGCGGGCTTGAACATTTTTGCCAGCTTTGTGCATCTGTTTCGAGCCAGAAACTAATCTTATGGGTTGTCGAACGGCCATATCCGAGTAGTTCAAACTACAAACTAGTTGGGGGGAAGTCCACGGTTCAATCCCCCTTGGGTTCGACATCTCTATCTGAAGAAATAAGTAGATGGCTTCCCATCCCTTCAATGGTCGCATATCCCTTTTTCGCTGGGATCATCATGTACAGAGATGATGTGGACCAAAGCATCCTACATTACATGTTCGTTGTACTATGGCACAGCTTTTACTTGTCCACAAAACAAGCATACAACTTCCTAGAAAATAACATCTCCGACTCTACTCTCAAGAAGTCTCGGTACTTACTTTTTCCTCACATGCCGTATTGCCCCCCTGACGTAGACTTTCTTTCTGTTGTTTTGTTTTTCGATTCAATTTCCTGCTTTCCAAAATAAAAAAACATAGAAAAATACAACATTGATAACTTATTCCAATTTCTGCATATATTGTGCAAAATTTGCAAACATTAATGGTTGTAGTCCTAAGCAGGAAATCAATGCCAACTAGTGTAAGACAATAGTTACGCAATATAACACAGGAGCAATAGCAGAGAAGATAACAGATATAGGAGAATCTCAACAATTTTCTACTAGCAGCAAGTACAAAGATGATGGCGTTGTCCACCCGTGCGCTCTCAAGGTAGAGCTTAAATGGTGATCTAGACAACTCTAGATAGGGAGATACAAGGTAGAGGTATGCTGGCTCAACTCAGTGTCTTAGGTAGTACAGAAGTCATGTATATATAGGATCATGGGTGGCCTGCCATGGACGGCTATACATGGGCGGTAGAGCGTGGACGGCCACCGCCCGCGTAATTGCCATACACGGCTTAGACTGGTTGAACCGACCTAACAAATATAAATGATTTTTGACTCCGACAGGGAATATTCCATGGAATATTCCCTTTACCGTCGCGCCGGGGGCGCTACCCCCGGACCCCCACCAGGGGGCCCGCTGGCCCCCTGGGACCCCCCAGCCAGGGGGCCCGCTGGCCCCCTGGGACCCCCCAGCCAGGGGGCCCGCTGGCCCCCTTGGACCCCCCAGCCGGGGCTGCTCACCGTTGCCCCGGACCCCACAATTGGGGACCCTGGTAACTCCCTTTCCTTATAATACCTTACATGGGCCAATATGACCCTCATCCAACATTCAAGTTGGGATTCCCATGAATTGGGTAATGCACGCTTGGCTTCTCCTCATAAAGGGGGCCTTACAAAATGTGCATACAATCATGAGGGGTAGACATTGATCATATACTAACACCCCCCCTCAATGTTTACCGATGATAAATCAAGTAGGTCTCGGTCCTATGCCCATCTGTTGAAGATGCTTGTTGAGCTACTCTCTTCCAAGTGCTTTAGTGAATATGTCAGCACAATTTGCCTCTGTTGGGCAATATTCTAGCTCCACAATTTCATCTTCAATTAGCTCACGAATGTAATGGTACTGTACTTCTATGTGCTCGGTGCGAGCATGAAATACTGGGTTCTTTGCAATAGCTATACAACTTTGATTATCACACTTGAGTACAGTTGGCATATTTGATGGAAAGCCTAGATCTGCAAGAATTCTCCTTAACCAGACTGCCTCACAAGAAGCAAAACAAGCTGCTTTGTACTCTACTTCAGTGGAGGAGAGTGCGAGAGTTGGTTGCTTCCTACTTACCCAAGAAAATATTCCTGAACCAAGTGAGAAACAATATCCAGAAACTGATTTTCTAGAATCACAATCTCCAACCCAATCTGAGTCACAATATCCTTGGAGTGTATCACCTGTGGTATACAAAATACCAAAATCCAAGGTTCCTGCAATGTACCTTAGAATTCGCATACCAGCATTCCAGTGACTCTCCTTAGGTTTGTTGGAAAACCTGCTTAACACTCCAACAGCATAGCAAATGTCTGGTCTAGTGTTGCACAGAAAAATAAGACTTCCAACGAGCTTCCTATACTTCTTAGCATCTACATCAGGCATGTTATCATCCATAGATAGCTTATAATTTACCTCCATAGGTGTGCTAATTGGTTTGCAGTCCATCATTCCAAATGCCTTGAGAATTTCTTTGGAATATTTTTGTTGTGAGATGAAAATGCCATCCTTCCTTTGCCATACTTCAATTCCCAAACAAAAATGGAGTAGACCTAAGTCTGTCATTTCAAACTCAGTTCCCAAGCTGATCCGAGTTTGATTGATGAGTTCCTGATGATCTCCTGTAATGATCAAATCATCTACATATACAATGACAACAACTAGCTTGCTATCCCTTTTCGTTACATACAAGTTAGCATCAGAAGTACTTCTTTCAAAACCCATATTTTTGAAAAAATGATCTATTCGTTGGTACCAAGCTCGTGGAGCTTGCTTAAGTCCATATAAAGCTTTCTTCAACCTGCAAACTTTATTTTCTGAATTGGGCACCTCAAAACCTGGTGGTTGAGATACATATACCTCCTCCTTGAGGTGACCATTCAAAAATGCAAATTTGACATCCATCTGGAAAATAGGCCAAGACTTTTGTGCAGCTACTGCAAGTACCGTCCGAATAGTTGTCATGCATGCTGTTGGTGCAAAAGTTTCTTGAACATCAAACCCTTCAATCTGTGAAAAACCCTGTGCAACTAATCGTGCCTTATACTTTTCTAATGTTCCATCAGCTTTATACTTAGCTTTCCAAAACCATTTAGTACCTATTACCTTCTTCTTTGGTGGCAAGTCGACTAGATCCCATGTATCATTTTTGAGTATACTATCATACTCAGACTGCATTACCGCTCTCCAACCTGGATCATCAATGGCTTCTTCAATGGTGGTAGGTTCCTTTATCGAACCCATGATATCTGCCATTAGAGCCATGTTGACAATGTGTTCTGAGGCTCTTCTTTGCTCCTCTATTCTCTTTGATCTTCGTAATCCATCTGATTATGATTCTGGTACATCTACATGTGGATTGTGATCATCAAAGAGCTGTTCTGCCCACTTCGGTAGTGGCTTACGCTGTGCAGCTACAACTGGTTGGCTTTTTATTGAGGAAATTTCTCCATCAGATGTTTCCTCCTCCTCAACTTTACCCTGTCTTTTGATAGGCACAAGGTGAGATATTTCTCCGTTTGATGAGATAGTAGATTTACCTTTATCTTCTACCAAGTGTGGTCGTTCATCAAACACCACATCTCGGCTGACAAAAATCTTCCTTGCCTCAGGATCCCATAAACTGTATGCTTTAGACTCTTCACTATATCCTAGGAAGACACACTTTTTGCTTTTTGAATCCAACTTTGATCTTGTTGAATCAGGAATATGTGCATAACAGAAACAACCAAAAATTCTGAAATGCAAAACTGAAGGCTTTTTACCAGAATATGCTTCTTGAGGAGTCATCCCCTTCAGTGCTTTTGTGTAGCTTCGATTGAGGATGTAGACTGCTGTATTGACTGCTTCCGCCCAGAATGAATCAGGCATGTCTTGAGCCTTCAACATACAACGAGCCATTTCAACTACTGTCCTATTCCTGCGCTCAACAACGCCATTTTGTTGGGGTGTATGAGCTGTGGTAAGTTGCCTTTTCACACCATGCTCCTTACAGTAATTGTTGAATTCTGTTGACAAGAATTCACCTCCTCTATCTGTTCTAAATTTCTTCAGTTTCCTTCCTGATTCATTTTCTACATACTTATGCCACGTTTTAAATTTTTCAAAAGCATCAGCCTTCTCTCGAATGAAATAAACCCACATCTTTCTACTATAATCGTCGACTAATAGCAAGAAGTAGAAAGATCCTCCTAAAGCAGGTGTAGACATTTTACCGCAGAGATCAGCATGTACCAACTCTAGAGGAGCTTGAGATCGATTGCTGGTCTCTCTTGGAAATGCCTTTCGTTGTTGCTTGCCCATCATACAAGCTTCACAAGGTTCCTGCAACTCTGAAAATGCAGGCAAATGAGCAACCATCCCTGTTCATTGCATCTCCTTCAAAACTGCAAATCCGAGATGCCCAAATCGTTGGTGCCATAACCTGCTTACATCTTTATCTTTTGTAGCAGTTAAAGCACTTAACTCATACAAGTTATCCCGTCGTATGCCTTTACCTACAACATTACCTAATGAATCCATGCTTTCCGCACCACACTTATTGAAGTGAACTTCGAGTCCTCGATCTGTTATTGCAGAAACTGACAACAAATTTCTTTTGAGTGTAGGTACATAGAGAACATCGGATAACTTTTTCTTAACACCTGGAGAAGTGATAAAAGAGATGGTTCCAGTTCCTTCAGCTGGACACTTGGAGTCATTTCCCACCACTACATTGATGGATTCCTGCAGAGGCACTAGGGAACTATACCAATCCTTTTTACTAGTCATATGGCGAGAAGCTCCACTATCTAAAATCCATGGCTCATCAACACGAGCTTGAGCAGATGAACATACCTCTTCAATAGCTACCCAAAGTTCCAGCTCTGTGTTGTTTGCAGACTCTTTGTTCTTCCATGATGATTTTACAGTCCCATTCCGTTCATCAGCTTGCTTCTTTTTGCAATCCTTGATGGCATGGCCTTTCTTTTCACAATAGAAGCAACTTCCTGTGAACTTTTTCTTCTTTGGCTTCTTCTTTGATCCCTCTGAAGAGCCTTTACCTTTTGCATTTGCTGAGAATGCAGCATCAGTTGTACTTTGCCGATTCTTCAACCGCATCTCTTCTTCTAAAAGCATGGCACAAAACTCTTCAAATGTAAGAGGAGTTGGCCTTACCTGAGTGTTAAGGGCTGTTACTAATCCATCATACTTTGCTGGAAGAACACGTACAGATCTTCGAGCCAGCTCTTCTGGTGTTATAACAACACCAACTGTAGCCAATTGATCTTGAAGATGCTTTATCCGTTTGATAAAATCTTCAGCCTTTTCAGAATCAGAATGCTTTTCATTTGCCAACTGATTTTCTAAATTCTGTATCCTAGTGTGGTTCTTGGTCTCATATTGTCGAGCCAATATGCCCCAAGCCTCATGTGCTTTAGTAGTATGTTGAACTAAAGTAAGCATAGAATCACTTACACTAGTGACAATCGCACATAATGCATCAGCATTCCGCCTCTTCCAAGCTCGTAGAAGATCTGGATCTGGCTGAATCATCAATCTTGAATTTGCTGGATCTTCAACTGGTATAGGCTCTGGATCCAATCCCATCGGTCCCATGACAGTGTCAAGTAATTCATAGGAGTCCAAAATTGCAGAAATTTTGAACTTCCAGAGTGTATAGTTGGTTCCATCCAGCTTCCCTTCAGTGAATGCAGGTGGACGAATTCGAATAGGTGCAGCATTAACATTAGCTGAAGCACCAAGACTACTGTTCGACGATGAAGCCATCATGTAATCACTCGAATAATCTACTGATATTCTAGTCTGCTAGTAGGCTAAAATAATGATACTTCTCAAGCTATTCGAACCTTACAGCTCTGATACCATGTAAGACAATAGTTACGCAATATAACACAGGAGCAATAGCAGAGAAGATAATAGATATAGGAGAATCTCAACAATTTTCTACTAGCAGCAAGTACAAAGATGATGGCGTTGTCCACCCGTGCGCTCTCAAGGTAGAGCTTAAATGGTGATCTAGACAACTCTAGATAGGGAGATACAAGGTAGAGGTATGCTGGCTCAACTCAGTGTCTTAGGTAGTGCAGAAGTCATGTATATATAGGATCATGGGTGGCCTGCCATGGACGGCTATACATGGGCGGTAGAGCGTGGGCAGCCACCGCCCGCATAATTGCCATACACGGCTTAGACTGGTTGAACCGACATAACAAATATAAATGATTTTTGACTCCAACAGGGAATATTCCATGGAATATTCCCTTTACCGTCGCGCCGGGGGCGCTGCCCCCGGACCCCCACCAGGGGGCCCGCTGGCCCCCTTGGACCCCCCAGCCAGGGCTGCTCACTGCTGCCCCGGACCCCACAATTGGGGACCCTGGTAACTCCCTTTCCTTATAATACCTTACATGGGCCAATATGACCCTCATCCAACATTCAAGTTGGGATTCCCATCAATTGGGTAATGCACGCTTGGCTTCTCCTCATAAAGGGGGCCTTACAAAATGTGCATACAATCATGAGGGGTAGACATTGATCATATACTAGCAACTAGGCCCTATACGAACACCTGCGTATCAAAACAGACTCTCGGATGTGCATGATGGGGAGGCCTCTCTCTCTCTGTCATATTCATTACGTACATAACACTCCTAGTAAGGAGAAGAAAAATGTCAAGCTTCCAACACATTGACCAAGAGGTACATGTCTACTTACATGCTTTGAATCTCGGATAGTTTCAGAAAACAGACACAAGAATTCATGTGTGCTTCTTACACACATAACAATCACTTAGGGAAAACAAGACAACTATGTATCTAACTCATTCACCGAGAGGCATACATATATACAAAGATTTTATTTTATTTTTTTCCAGAACAACAGCTTTAAATTAAGAGAGAAATCTAATTTGCAAGCCTCAGAAGAAGGGGAAGAGGCAGACCCATAATGGAAAATACAAGAATGTATGATATCTAGCCTGATGGAACAATATATAGAACTGAGACCCTTAATGGAAAATACAAGAATGTATGATATCTAGCCTGATGGAACAATATATAGAACTGAGAGAGTCTGTTCATTGATTACTTTTGCAAGCTTTATAAATTTCAGATTTGGAATACCATGGGACTTCTTTGATGAGATTAAGGGATCTGAGGGGGGGCCAATCGATGCACAAGATGGGCCTCTAGACAAAAACTTATGTTTCTTTTACATGGCTTCATTCCTATTGGTGCAATGAATCGACAAGAATTCCATCCTCCAACCATTCCATAGCAATTTCTAACTGTATGAACTCCAAGAGTGATTTCCTTGTTGATATATTTAGGTAGTGATGTGTGTGAACACACTAGGACCACCGGGGCACTTTTTTCCATCTTTAGGAGGTTTTTTTTCCCTCGGCTTGTATATAAGCATATTGCCCTAATGGGCTACTTATCTTTGTACATTCTCTAGTAATACATTCAATATTGTGTGTTGTGCTCCATGCTTCTTCTTCTTCCTTGTGCTGTTCGCGTGCTTTCGTAGATGTCTAACTCCAACAATGTGTATCAGAGCAGGTCATCGCTTCATCTAGGGCACCGTCGACACTCCTCCGTTTGCAGTCTCAAAGTCGCACGAATTTTGGTGAGCATACTCAGCGTGTTTCTGATATCAAAACAACTTTGTTGTGTGGTGCCGAAATCGCGATCTGAGCTCGTTTCGGCCTCCGAATGCACTATCGCAGCACTTGTGCAGGCTATTTCATCTTTTTGTGCCAAAGGTATATACCAGTTTCTGTTCGCCAGTATAAGCGTCTCGAAGTCTGCTACAAGTTAGCGAAATTTGTTGGGGCAGTTTTGTTCAACTTTTGAGATACAATCAATTTTCTGCATCAAGGCATTTTAGTCACCGGCCATGGCTAAAAGCAGTGATGTATTCCGTATGTTGGTTGTTGAGGATAAGTTGGATGGTACCAACTACCCATTATGGGCTTATATGATGCGACATGTGTTGGTTGCAAAAGGACTGTGGAACATTGTACAGGGTGTCAAAAAACGTCCTATCACACCTGCAACTATTACAACTGCAGGTACTAAAGCTGATGCAGAAGGTGTCGAAGATGATCATATTCTGCATATTCCTATTCGTGCTGCGGTTTTTGCTGCACCTACTACAGAGCAGATTCGTTGGGATGGAAGAGATGCCCAGGCACATGCATTGATAGCTTTGTCTGTCAAACGTGCCATTATTCCTCACATTCGCTCTTGCAAAACAACTAAGGATGCTTGGGATACACTTACCACATTGTACCAAGCTAGGAATGAGGCTCGTGTTTCTTACCTCCGAAAACAGTTGGAGAGTGAGCACATGAATGAAGGTGATTCTATGGAAAGTTTCCTAACGAAGATCAAAGACTTGAAGGAACAATTGATTTTTGTTGATGAGGTTATACCAGATAGCTCACTTGTGCAGACCGTTCTGAATGGTCTTCCTGATTCATATCAGAGTTTTGCTTTTACTCTTCAGTTGATGATGAAAGGCAATCCAAATGCCTTATCATTTGAAGAGTTAGTCTCTGTTCTGTTGCTGGAAGATCAGTCCAGGCAGAACAGGTCCATTATGCGAGTTGCAGATCAAGCTTTCTTGGCTAGTCAGAGGGGACAGGAAAATGGAGCTCTTCAACTAGTAAGCAAAAATCTGCTAATTCTGCATATTCAAAGAAGGAAGATAAAGATGAGAAGAAATCAAAAAAGCAGAAATTGTTTTGTAAGTACTATAAAGGGAATGATCATATCATAAAGAACTGTCCAAAGCTGGCTCCTAAAGAGGCAAAGAAGAAAGAGGCTGGAATGGTTGTTGCAGAGGCCTCTACACCAAAAACAGAGTCTGCTAATCTTGTGTAGGAAGAAGAATGGGTGTTTACTACTGTCTGCAATTTTGACTCATCTTGTCATGAGCAGTGCATGTCTATAGTAGACTCAGATGTTTGGTATTTTGACAATGGGGCGACCAAACATATTACCTCGCAGCGTAGTTTCTTCTCTTCACTCGAGCCTGCCCCTACAGGGAATACTGTTACATGCACCAACAACTCTCCTATCCTGTTATGGGAGTTGGTAAGATCATTTTGACTACTGCTGATGGTAGCTCTTTCACTTTGTCAGATGCTTTATTTGTGCGAGGGATCAAGAAGAACCTGTTATCAGTTTCTGCATTAGCCAAGATTGGCTTGGTTGTGAAATTTGTTGATGACACGTGTATAGTTCATGATCTGTCAAATGGCGATGTGATTATTGCTTCTAGCATTTTATGTCGTGGGCTGTATAAGCTCATAGACTATGAAAGATCTGTAAATGATTTGGCATGTGTAGTAAATGATTCTCAGGCTATGTCAGATGCAAAGCATTGGCATGCACGCTTTGGTCATCTAAATTTTTCTAGTTTGCTACGCCTACAGAAATCTGAAATGGTGTCCTCTTTGCCCAAACTTGAGGCACTTGGAAAACATATTTGTGAAGGCTGTATTTTGGGCAAAATGTAGCGTTCGTCCTTTCCAAAAGATGGTTCAATTCGGGCTACTCAGAAATTGCAGCTTGTACATTGTGATGTTTGTGGTCCTATGCAGACACCTTCTTTTGGGAATTATCTTTACTTCGTGACTTTCATCGATGATTTTTCCAGGCATGCATGGGTATATCCATTGAAGGCAAAGTCCGAAGTGTTCATGTTCTTCAAATAGTTTTTGGTTTTGGCTGAAAATCTGTCAGCATGTAAAATGGGCACCCTCCGTTCTTATCCGGGGGGGAGTATATGTTTTTTGATTTTAATGCATTTCTGGCTGAACGTGGGATAAAACACCAGTGTACAGTGTCGTATACACCTCAGCAGAATGGAGTTGCTGAATGAAAGAGCAGGTCACTCATGGAGATGGTGAGGTGTATGGTCAAGAGTCAGGCTTTACCACATAGTTTCTGGCTTGAGGCTCTCATGTGTGCAGCATATGTACTGAACACGTGTCCCACTAAAGCCCTGCAGTCTATCACTCCATATGAGGCTTGGCATGACCGCAAGCCATCTGTTGCTCATCTGCATGTTTTTGGTTGTTTAGCATATGCATTAGTGCCTAAACAACATCGCAGAAAGTTGGATGATAAAGTAGTAAAATGTATTTTTGTTGGATATAGTTCTGAAAGTAAAGGCTATCATCTGTATCATCCACAGACTAAACGCATTCCGGTTAGCCATGATGTTGTTTTTATGGAAGATGCTATTCAGCCATTGCTTTCATGTACTAAGGAGACATCTGTTAGCTCCAAAGACATGTATGATACTTTGCTGTCTCTTTTTACAGGTGGACAGTCTAGTGCTGGTTCCAATGAGGCAACTTCTCAACCTTTGCAGGTTTCATGTGATGATGCAGATAATTCCATTTCTGATGCAGATTTATATGATGCACTTATTGATGAGAGAGCTAATATTGAGCAAGCAAGAACTATGCCAAAATGGTTGGTGCAGACCTTGTGTGACAACAAATTAGATGCACCTCTGTCATATCGTACTCGTTCAGGCTCTCATAGTGTCTCTTTTACATCAGATTGCTATGCTATGGCTGCATCTAGTCTCTGTGATGAGAATGAGCCTGTTTCGTTTGATGAAGCACAAAATTCAGAAAATCCGATGGCTGCTATGCAATCTGAATATGATGCTATAATGAAGAATGGTACTTGGTCTTTATGTGACTTGCCTCCTGGCAAGAAGGCCATTGGCACTAAGTGGGTATACAAGCTGAAGCGTAAACCTGATGGTACAGTTGACAGCTATAAGGCTAGGCTTGTTGCAAAGGGTTATGCACAGGAAAGAGGCATTGATTTTGATGAGCCTTTGCACCTACATGTCGTATGACTACTGTTCGGAGCATTTGTGCACTTGCAGCCCATCATGGTTGGAATGTACATCAGTTGGAAATTAAAACTGCATTTTTCAATGGTGACTTGCATGAAGACGTGTATGTTTTCATCCCCGTGGCTTTGTGTAGAAAGGGCATGAAAACTAGGTGTGCAGGTTAAAGAAGGCATTATATGATTTAAAGCAAGCACCACGTGCTTGGTATGAGAAGATATATGCCTATTTGATTGCACATGGTTTTGAGAACAGTCCAACTGAAAAGCACATTATATGTTAAGCATGGTAATGATGTGCTTCTGATCATTGTTGTCTATGTTGACGAAATGCTGCTCACTGGTCCTATTGAGAAGCATATTGATGATTTTAAGGCTGACTTGCATGCCTCATTTGAGATTTCTAATTTGGGGCATTTACATCACTATTTGGGCATTGAGTTTATGCAAGTTGATGGTGGGATGGCTTTGTGTCAAATGAAATATATTGACACATTATTGCAGCGTTTTGGCCTTGAAGACTGTAAGCCTACTGCCACTCCTATGGAGACATGTTTACGATTGAGTCTTCATGATGCTAGAGATGCATTTGATGTTGTTCTCTATCAGCAGGCTGTTGGATGCTTGCTTTACTTATGCATTACTCGGCCAGATATTCAGTTTGCTGTCTCACAGATGAGCAGGTTTATGCATTGCCGAGGAGTGAAGCATTGGCGGGCGGTTAAGCGCATCTTTCGCTACTTGAGTGGTACTCCGCTACTTGGGTTGTTTTATCCCAAGGGGGGATCACTACCGCCAGATTTGCATGCTTTTTCTGACTCTGATTGGGTTGGTTGCTATGACACTCATGTGTCCACTAGTGGCTTTTGCTTCATGCTTGGTAGCTCATGTATATCTTGGTTGAGCAAGAAGCAACCTACTGTGGCCACTTCCAGTTGTGAGGCTGAGTATAGGGCAGCTTTCACAGCAACTGTTGAGTGTGTGTGGCTCAGAAGCCTTATGGCTTATTTGGGTGTTGGTCAGACTTCTGCCACCACCATCTTCACTAACAGTCAGAGCGCATTGGCAGTTGCGAGGAACCCTGTGTTCCATGCTCGCACTAAGCACATTGAGGTGCATTATCACTCTGTTAGGGAGAGGATCTCTGCTCGGGAGATTAGCTTGGCATATGTGCCCACGCAGGAGAACATTGCAGACCTTTTCACGAAGGCTCTGCCTAGGGAGAAGTTTGAAGCTTTCCGCAAAGCTTTGGGCTTACTTCCTTTTGTGGAGTGATTTCCACATAGCTTGGCACTTCCTTATACATGAGTGCCAGCTCCTTGTTCACCGCATCAATCCCAGGGGGGATTTGTTGATATATTTAGGTAGTGATGTGTGTGAACACACTAGGACCACTAGGGCACTTTTTTCCCTCTTTAGGAGGTTTTTTTCCCCCGGCTTGTATGTACCCCTATTGCCCTGATGGGCTACTTATCTTTGTACATTCTCTAGTAATACATTCAGTATTGTGTGTTGTGATCCAAGCTTCTTCTTCTTCCTTGTGCTGTTCACATGCTTTCGTAGACATCTAACTCCAACATTCCTTGAAGCCAATTTGTTAAGGATGGATTTCTTTGATAGTTTTGCTTAAATAGTGAATCATGGGTTGCAACTTTTGGATGCATTTCTTTGATGTTAGCGAGTGCGCCTCATGGGGGAGGAGAGAGACATATAGAATGTTGAAATTGTTCATGCCAATCTTCAAAATTGTTACAATGAAGTTGTTACAATAAGAAATTGGGTTACCCATGAAACCCAAAATTGATATGCTCTTAGAGACCTATGGGAAAAACAATTTCTTCCATCTTCATAGCCATGCAATATTCCTCTTCGCAAATATGCAATAATGTTACACTTATGTGTTCCTCGAGTAGGCTTGATGTGAACCTTTTCCCTATATATGTGCACTTTTTACTCTAGTGCTGGCTAGATGTTTTTTCCCCATGTTACCACATACTTGATACTCTCATATGTGGTGGTACTTTGTACTTATGGATATTATTCAGCTCTTACTTCCGTTCAGTTCATTGTCAATAGAGAGAGTTATTCCAGCCATCATCTTCTTTGTGTGTCTTGCTGCATTTGTGCTCGTGTGTGCTTCTCATGTGTCTCTCGCACTTATACACACACACCCAATAGTGGTGTCAGAGTAGGTTCAGCTCCTTCTCAAGTTTCCATTTTTCTCATCGTGGTGCACATGCACTTTTAAAAGTGCAAATCGACTTCGGAGCATAGAACAGTGAATTTAAGAGTGCAAATCAACTTCATGATGGTTCAGCTTTGGGTTCATCAAAAACAAAGCCTCAACATTCCTCTTCCACTCATTCCTCTAATGATGGTGATTTGCAAAAGAAGTATAAAAGGCTTGTCATACTATTGACGAGTGTAGAAAGCTTGCTAAACGCAATGAAAAGAAGAAGGAATCCGGCATGTCTATTGCTGAAAATTCAGCAAATGTAAAGAATGATGAAGTTAACATGGCTCAAGATTTTTGGGCATGTGTTGTTACATGTCATTATGATTCATCTTTGCATTCTAAATGTATGGTTGTGAGTGAGGATGATTCGGATTGGTTCTTTGATAGTGGTGCTTCAAAGCACATATTATCCTGCAAAAAGATCTTTTGCCTCTTTCAAAGATGCACCCAAAGGAGGACATGTGGTGTGTGCAAACAATGCCTCTTATCCTATCATTGGAGTAGGAGAGACTGAGCTTATGGCTACAAATGGAGGTGTGATTCTCTTGAAAAATGCATGGTTCGTGCCCAGTATTAAGACGAACTTAAGTTTAGTTCCTTTGATTGACAAAGATGGACTTCATGTACACTTTGTTGATGATAAATGTATGGTTCATGATTTCAGCAATGGTGATGTTATCGTGATGTCCGGTACATAATGTAATGGCTTGTATCACATGCATACATACAAGAGTGCTACCTCGAATGCCTTAGTTGCTCATACCTCTTCCATGGCTGAAATGGAGCTTGGGCATGCTCATTTTGGTCAAACTTCAATGGTTTTCTTTACTTGCAAAAGAAGTACATGGTTATTGGCTTGCCTATGCTTGAGTCCATTGAAAAGCATGCATGTGAAGGTTGCATTCTTGGAAAAATGCATCGTGCTTCTTTTCCAAAAGATAGTCATACACACACTACAAGAAAATTGCAACTTGTTCATAGTGATGTATGTGGTTCCGTCAAGACTCCATCTTTTGGGAAGCATGTATATTTATTACCTTCATTGATCTTGCCATACATGAGTGTATCCTATCAAAGCAAAGAATGAGGTATTTTCTTGCTTCAAAGCATTCTTAACTATGGCTCAAAATTTTTCTTCACAAAAGCTTTTGACTCTACGCACGGATCGTGGTGGTGAATACATGTCACATGAGTTTAATGCTTTTCTTCGTGAAAGAGGTATTTCACACCAATGTACATTGCCATATACACCTCAACAAAATGATGTTGTCAAGCATCAAAATAGAAATCTACTTGAAATGGCACGATGTATGGTTAAAGGAAAGCATCTTCCTTATAAGTTTTCGATGGAATCAATCATGTGTGAAAACTATGTGTTGAATCATTACCCTACAAAAGCATTGAGAGTCATCACTCCTTATGAGGCTTGGAATGGTCATAAGCCTATGGTTAGTCATATGCATGTGTTTGGTTATTTAGCATATGCTATTATGCCATCACAACAACGTCACAAACTTGATGACAAGGCAAAGAAATGGATATTTGTTGGTTATAGTGCTGAAAGTAAGGGATATCGTTTGTACCATCCATTGACAAACACAATTATTGTCAGTCGAGATGAGGTATTTGCTGAAAATTCAGTTTTCCCTCTACTTGAATGCAAAAAACAGCCAAGAGTTAGCTCACAAGATGTGTTCGATACACTCATGCCATTGTTCCAAAATGGTATGCTTGACTATGGCCATGTAGACCAACCAACTAAGGCTCAAAGGGCTGAAAATTTCCAAAAAACTAAAGCTAAAAATGCAGAGAATTTCCAGCCAAACATTGCTAAAATTTTTCAGCCAAAAAATATCCAAACTGCTAGAAATTTCCAGCTACAAATGCCTGAACATTTGCGTCAAAATATGGTTGAAAATGAGCATGAAATTCAGCCCACACATGATGTACATATTGAAGATGTTTTACATAATGAGCACATGTCTATCAAGAGTGCCAAAACTATGCCAAAGTGGCTCAAACAAACTTTGCAGGACAGCAAATTGAGTGCACCTTTACTTGGTAGAACAAGATCAAGCTCTCACCATGCATCAAGTAATTTTGTGGATTGTTCTCTTATTGCAAAAACATGTAATGAAGAGCCACTTTCTTTCAAAGATGCATGTGACGATCCACAATGGATGAGTGCTATGCAATTAGAAATGGATTCCATACATAGGAAGGGTACTTGGGAGTTATGTGAATTTCCAACAGGAAAGAATGCCATTGGTACAAAGTGGGTTTATAAGATTAAGAGAAACTCTGATGGTAGCATTGATTGCTACAAAGCTACATTGGTTGCCAAAGGATATGTGCAACAATATGGCATTGACTATGAGGAAACTTTTGCACCTACTTCACGCATGACCACCATTCGTACGGTGGTTGCATTGGCTGCCCATTGAGGTTGGAAAGTGCATCAATTGGACATAAAAACGACCTTCTTGAATGGTGATTTGCAAGAAGAGGTCTATGTGAAGCAATCATCTGGATTTGCTATGAATGGGAAAGAGCATATGGTTTGTCACTTGCATAAAGCCTTGTATGGTCTCAAGCAAGCTCCACGTGCATGGTGTGACAAAATCCATAAGCACTTGATTGCTCTTCGCTTCACATGTAGTTCAATTGAAAGCACACTCTATGTACACAAAAATGGGGCTGATATTATAGTGCTTGTTCTTTATGTCAATGACATACTCTTGACTGGGTCATGTGATGCAAAACTTGACATTCTTATGGCTGATTTGCAGCATACTTTTGATGTCACTTATCTTGGTCTTTGGAGCTACTATCTTGGCATCCAGTTTGTATCCGTTGAGGGGGGAATTGTTATGCATCAAGAAAAGTATGTTGAAAAACTACTTCAGCATTTTGAATTTGAGGATTGCAAGAAACTTTCCACACCAATTGAGATAGGATTCAAGTTCTCATTCGAGGATTCCGGTGATGCATTTGACACTTCTCTTTATCAACAAGTTGTGGGATGTCTTATATATGCACACAACAGAAGGCCGGATATACAGTATGCAATTTCCCAGTTGAGTAGATTCATGCATAGCCCTGACACTAAGCATTGGCAAGCAGTAAAACATGTGTTTAGATATCTCAGAGGCACTTTGAGCTTAGGTCTCTTTTATGGCAGAGATGTTCAGCCATGCTTGCATGCTTTTACAGATAGTGATTGGGCTAGTTGTTATGATACTCGTGTGTCCACTAGTGGTAATTTCTTTTTCCTTTGAGACTCATGCATATCTTGGTTGAGTAAGAAGCAACCTACAGTGGTGACATCAAGTTGTGAAGTTGAGTACAGGGCACTTTTCACAACTACAGTGCAATGTATATGGTTGAGATGCCTATTGATGGATCTTTGCATGGAGATTGATGGTGCTACACATATTCTCACTGATAGTTAGAGTGCTTTGGTTGTTGCACAAAACCCAGTGTTTCATGAACGGACCAAACATATTGAGGTGCATTATCACTATGTGAGAGAGCGTCTCCATGCAGGAGATATTGATTTGGTATATGTGCCTACACAAGATAATGTGGCAGACATATTCACCAAAGTTCTTCCATAGGAAAAGTTTGAAGCTTTTCACAAAGCTTTAGGCTTATTACCTTGTGGGGGCTGATATGTGACTCCTTGTATGTGTTCACATCATTCGCTCCAGGGAGGTTCGTTACACTTATGTGCTCCTCGAGTAGCTTTGATGTGAATCTTTTCCCTATACATGGGCACTTTTTACTGTAGTGCTGGCTAAAGGTTTTTTCCCCATGTTACCACATACTTGAGACTTTCATATGTGGTGGTACTTTGTACTTAAGGATATTATTGAGCTCTTACTTCAGTTCAGTTCATTGTCAATAGAGAGAGCTATTCTAGCCATTGTCTTCTCTGTGTGTCTTCCTGCATTTGTACTCTTTGTGTGTGCCTCTTGTGTCTCTCACACTTATACACACACCCAATACATAATTCAACAAAAGTACAAGATCATCATAAAAACCATGAAAGTGAAAAAAACAAATATCATTTCAATTATATAAATACTAAAGGAAGTGAGAGCAAGGCTTGCGAGACTTATGATATAATTTTTTTTTTTATCATAAACTAAACCTTTGTATTATGTCATATAAAATTTATAATAAGAACAGAAAACATATTCATATCTACCACCTTTCAATTACTCAATTAGTGCAAGGAAACATTGAAAATGGTATCAAAGAAGTTCTACATCAAAGAGGCCGAAAGTGGATTTTCCAAATAATTCACCAAATTCCATTTCCTATATAAAGTATTTCTACCCATAATCCGAATTTTTAGGAAAATGGGTGTAGAACTAGAGGTTTCTATATTAGAAAATAAGAGATTATATATATATATATATATATATATATATATATATATATATATATATATATATATATAAAACTAACACACATAACATACACTCATAATGAGGTACATATGTATGAAGGGTTCTCCACTCGGACGTAAGACATGAACCGCAAACCTAATTTGAACATTTTGATTGTCTTTTACATAGAACTTAAGCAGCACCTCATAGATTTCAATGAGTTGTTCCATGATGATTTTAAACTAAACTACAATTATAGATTCTCAAAGGAATTCATGTGCATTTTTTAAGGCGAATGAATCCCTCTACACAGCTCCGTTCTAAACCGAGAGGCAGCCTCTATTTGCATCTATATTTCTAGGCCTCTTCGTGTGTGTGCGTGTCTCTACAAATCCATAGATACATGTTTCTCTATCAACAAAAGTATTAGTTAAACTCTAGGCAAAGAGAGTTTGTTGATCTCACCATATTTTACCACTTTCCATATCTTATGCTTTAGTAACATGAATTGGATATGTTGTCATGTAGAATATACTTAATGAATAAATTTAATGGGTACAACAAAATGGAAAGGATGTCACACACAAAGACTAAGATAGTCACAAAGACTTTCAAACAACTTTTCTTTTAGTACTTGGATCAACAATTCTTTTCTACAAAGAGGTCTATTTAGATTTTTTTCTACGAAGAGGTCGATTTTTTTCAGATTTAGTACCAAGAGGTCCATGTAGATTATTCAATGTTCAATTTCCTTTGTAAAGGTCTAATTTTAGGTAGCCGCTACTCATTTACAAAGTTCTTTGTGGGATACATTGTTTATATCCTTCATAACTTCATTTGTGAGGTAATTTTCAAAGTCCCAGGCCACTGTCTGAGTGGTTGGGCCTCTTGCCTCTTGAGGCAGGGGCGAGGGTCCAATCCCTAGCAGCAACATGTACGCAACATGTGTATCTTGGAAAGATGTCACATGTGGTTGAAGTGTCACCGTATGTCTACCCTTGCTGTAGTTGTGACTGCCGTTTAACCCAGCCTTATAAACCCCTGTTCTTGTGGGATAAGGGGGGCCCCATGGGTACTATGCCCTTCCTTGTACAGTTGCAACTTCAAAGTTAAAGCCCAAGGGAGTAGGCCTTGGGTGAACCTCCATTTAAAGAAATCGGTAGAATAAATGCGCCTTTTTTAGAAAATAATTATTTTTCTATTATCATCACTATACTTATCCTTACGCCTTGATAATTGAGTTCGTACTACTAGTATTCTTATTTGGAAGTAGTTCGTGCCATGGCTCCAACAACACATACACACAGATCAAAAGCCCACCAACCACCCAAACCTCTCCTTCTTCCTCTACCTAGATTTGAAATCTCTTTTGATACCACCTGTGTAGCATCCATGCAACTTAAGGGTATTCCCACCATGACATCTCCTTCCTCTTAAAAACATTTTCATCATCAGAACTGTAGATGAACTGTCCATAAAGGTAGAAGAAAGTGGAGATGAAGTGTCCATAAACGTAGAAGAAAGTGCTGGAAATCTGTTGAAGCCCATGTACTACATGTATGTATGTGGTCAACTCTATGTGTTGCTTCTCCATATCCTTTCCTTTAAGGAGCCGCATAATGTAGGAAACTAACAGGCCTACCCAACCAATAAGCTTCGTTGACATGAAAAGAAGAGGTGGTCTAAGTCTTCTCTACCATTGAGGCATCGCTTACATCAAGGAGAGGCCCTAAAAATTTTGTGAGATTTAACATTAGTACAAACTCCCCAATGAAGAATTTTCCACATGAGAACCACTTTTCTATTCTCTATGAAGGAATTCCATATAGCTAGGAACTTAAAATCCCTTGTGATACTCCGACATTTTAGACACAACTTCCTGTTAAGCGAGATATGAAACTCTAGATTCTTCTTGAAACAAGGAATTTTTTTCAAATTATTGTCCTTGTGACATTTTATGCCTTCTATGTGAGGGGGATCTTGAATAAGAAGGAGGTGAGACTTCGGGTTATCCCCAAGCGTTGATTTTGTTTCTTAACAAACACAAGTCTTCATGCTCCACTCTCTGTGTTAATGCCCTTAAATCTAATCCACTGTCTTCTATCTTCATTTGTGCTATCCTTCCACACACAAAACCCTTTACTCCATAATTTATTTGCTCTTTGGAGGTTCATCAAATCTACTTCCTTTATTCCCTTGATCAAGAACCAGATCAAATCTTTATGGTAGCCCACTCTCACTCTCCTTAAGCTTCAAAGTTATTGCATTACAATATGGATACAATCAATGTCAATTCAAACCATCCAAGAGGAAACAAAGGCATTTCTTACTTCATTTTGAAAGATGTCAACTTGTTTCAATTCATGTGAAGATGTTGACTATACGATCAAAGCAAGCAGATGGGACTAAATAATCATTGTTATTGAAGAGATACATGACAATGTACATTTTCTTTCTTACACATGCTTGAAGTGGGAAATTTGGGAAAATCAAGAATAGGGCCTCTGTCTAACAGACCCCTTCCACTCCCAAGAACCCACTAATTGTTTAAACGCGTCTTTGACGGTTAGGACCGCGTTTAACACTGGCGCCGTCTGTGGGAAGGTGGCATCAAGAGTGTTGCCAGCTAACTGTGGGAAAGTGGCACCAGATTGTTGTCGTTCGCCTGTGCGAATGTAGCATCAAGAATGTTCGTTGATTGATTGTGAAAGTGGTCAAAGATTGTGAATTGACCGTAAAGAAGAATAGTACGCAAAGTATTGCAAACATAGTATATGCCGGTTACTCGTTCCGGTGAATCATACCCGAAGCATAGAAGAAACCAATAGTCTTGGGTGATACCTAATTTGCTAAGGACGCCTCCAGGAAGTAGAAGTGCCGATAAGTCTAACTCAGCTGTCAAGGAATTGAAGAACGCCAGTAGAGATTCCGGTAGTATACTGGTAGAACGCACTATGTTTCTGGCAGATTCTAGTGCAATTTCGGCACAGTCTATCAAAGAAATAGTAACTCCAGAGTCTACGAGGACAAAGCCTGAAGTTAATTTAACACCATTGGGTCAAGCTTCAAATTTGTTTGTGGATAGAAACATCTTGGCCAAAGAAATCAGTGAAGGTGAAAAAGCACCTTGTTTTGGTGAAAATTCGACACCTTCCAGTGTTAGTTCGGTACCAGTTGCTGAGAGTTCACAGTCTTCCGGTGACGGTTTACCATTTCTTGTTGGATCTTTAGTCCAGTCACCACTATTTGGAGTAAGTACTCCTACATCTGATACCAAGGAGGAAGGTAGCTTGTTCAAAACTGAAATCAGAAACATACTGAACGATATTATCAAGCCGGAAAGTGTATAGACTGACGACACAGATTCAGACGGTTAAGTTATTCAGCCTCGAGATACAGAAGATAGTCACAATACCACCGCCAGCACGATGAGTGGGCAACAACAACAACAGCAGTAGCAGCAACAACAACAACATCTATTTCCACCCCGACCGACTCCAACAGGAGTAACGTACACAAATATCGGTGGATTCCCAGGTGATGACCCAGACGCTCATGTACGCACATTTGAGATAAGTTACGCAGTGTTCAATCATCCACTTGATCCGGCATATAAAGCTATTGTATTCCAGTCGACATTGGTTAATGAAGCCGCCAGGTGGCTTACAGAATATGATATTAACCATTTCGGCACCTATGAAGCAGTAAGGGATGCATTTTTGCAAAGATTCAGGCTAAAGAAGAATCCAGCCGAAATTTTCGATTACCTGCAAAACAATAGACAGAAGATAAATCAGAGAGTGCAGGAATATGCCACCCTATTCAGAACGCATTTGAGGCAATTACCACCAGCACACGCCAACCTACCAGATGACGTTATCACTCAATGGTTTATCAATGGTTTGACTCCGCAACTTGAACAGATTATGATCATATGCTGTGTGGAAGATATGACACTAAATGCGGTGATCGCAATGGCTTTACAGCTGGAAAACAAGGTTGGAGGATTTACAAAAGACCTAGAATGGGTAAAAGCAAGTATAAATATTGCAGAAGATCCGACCAGATAGATGTACTGCACCACGTGCAAGAATTCAAGGCATATCAGTGCCACTTGTGCCCTCAACCAGTTGTTTTGTGCTATCTGTAATACGACAGGACATTCCATCGAAAATTGCGCATACAACACCAAAGTTTAGGGAACATCAACAGTGAATGCAATTATACAACAACCAGGGAAGCCTGCCAATCACTATGTGCCTCCTCAAATGAGAAACAACCAGCAGCAGGGCTACCGAAATTATAGAGGACAGAGAAACAATAACTACAATACAAATCGTTGGCAGACAGGACCAGCACAGGAGAATACTAATTTGCCACCATCTCGCTGCCATTTTTGCGGTGAATTTGGCCACATTAGAAGATTTTATAAAGATGCAGCAGAATATGATCAGAGAAAGAAAGAATGGCAGAATCCAATGACTAATATGGTTCATATCACACCAATAGAAACACAAGCTGCAGTAGTTCAGACTAGATCCGATAGGCTGTTACAACCAGGAGCTGAAATATTTGAACCAGGCATCCTAGAACAGCAAAGAACATATGACAAGGCTAGTCAGTGGACCACCACGAAACCTCCAGTGTTCCCAGATCCTATTCTGGTGACACAAGTTCCACTGTCAAAGGAAACTGCACAAGAGTAAGAGTCAATTCCAGTAACCGATGCATCGTCTTCAGAATCGGTGAAATGTACAAATCAAGTAAATCAAGCCTGGCAAATTTTATCTAAAGCATCCATTACTCTTCCTCTTGGCCAATTACTTGCACTAGTACCAGGAGTCCGCCAACAATTCCAGCAACAGTTTAGTACTGAGTCTACCTGCATTCCAGCAACAGCAACAGTACAACCAGAAACTGACGCTACGGTGGATCATTCGGTCCTATTGATTACGGTATGGTACAAAAATCATAAAATTAATCAAGTACTAATTGATGGAGGGTCTGGTGTAAACATTGCTACTGCCGCACTATGTAAAAAGTTAGGATGGAAGAAAATTGAGCCTGTCCAATTTTTTGTAAGGATGGCTGATTAGTCCAGAGTCCACCCAGTGGGACTAGTACGAGATATTCCCATAACTTTACAAGGTACAACATTTAAGATGACTTTTGTCGTCTTAGAGCTACCAGAGTCTAGCTTGGATTATAATCTGTTTTTTGGCCATCCTTGGTTGAAACAAGCCAAAGTGATACAAGATTGGTCCGCACAGGAACTCACTTTCAAGGACAATAATCGTAAATATGTTGTTAAGTTAGATGCTATACAGCCTTGTGAATTACATGCTAGACCTTATTTTGCAGAACCAGTTCATATTTTAGATGGTTTGTCAAATGATGAAGAAGAAGAGTTTTTAAAGAATAATATTGATTTGATCTCCCTAGGAATTATTGATCTACAATCTGTTGTAGATAATTGGAATACGACAGTTTGTATGGTGATGCCTGTGACTGAAGAAGACAAGAAAGAAGATACTGCTGCTATAGATGACGCTGATCTACAACAACTGTTAAAATCAATTGATGTTACAGAGAAGTCTCAACAATTCTATGTTCTAGAAGATCAGTTGATCACCTATAATTTAGGAGATGAAGAAAATCCGCGTCCTGTCAAGATAAAGGAAAGCTTACCTGAAGTATCTCAAGCAGATCTGATCCAGTTACTTCGTGAGTTCGCTGATGTTTTTGCATGGGATTACAAGGATATGAAGGATTTAGACCCCCGCATTTATCAACATAGGGTCATGCTGAAGCCGGAAGCAAAACCAATCAAACAACCCAGCTACCAGATGAATCCGAATTATGCAGCACAAGTAAAGGCAGAGCTAGATAGGTTATTAAAGGTTGGATTTATTGTGCCAGTAGAGCATGCTGAGTGGATATCACCCATTGTTATTGTCCCTAAAAAGAATAAGCAACTGCGAATATGTGTGGATTACCGGAAATTGAATGCAGCTATGGTGCCACATCCGTTTCCCCTTCCATTTCTTGACACCATGCTTGACAGAGTAGCAGGACACAAAATGTACTCATTCTTAGATAGATATAGTGGGTATAATCAGGTCAGAATGGCTGAGGAAGATATACCAAAAACAGTGTTCATCACCAATTGGGGTGTCTTTGCTTGTACTGTTATGTGGTTTGGATTAAGAAATGCCCCCAGTACTTTCCAAAGGTGTATGCAGGAAATATTCTCCCCCTATCTTACCTCTTTCATGCAAGTATATCTTGATGACTTCTCTGTGTTCGGTAGGATGGTAGCACAATTGTTCCATTTACGGTGCTGCTTTGAGAAATGCAGAGGATACAGACTCTGTCTGAACCCAAACAAATCTTTGTTTGCGGTTTCATGTGGAAAGTTGCTTGGCCATATTGTATCTGCACAGGGCATACAAGTTGACCCAAATAAGGTAGCAACTGTGTTAGAAGCACCTGTACCTACTACACCAAAGGAAGTAATGCGTTTCATGGGTCAAGTGAGATGGCATGGTCGTCATTTACCGTGGCTCCCTCATTTAGCCATTCCACTCAATCGTTTAATCACGAGTACTCCTAAACAGTTTGATTGGACTCAAGAATGTAAAACAACATTTGATCGTCTAAAGTGTTTATTAACGCAGGTCCCAATTTTACAACCACCTGATTGGGAACGCCCATTTCATGTTTTTGTAGACACATCAGATATCGCCATCGGCACTGTGTTAATGCAACAAATTGATAAGTGGTTCCGGCCTGTTTACTATGCAAGTAGAAGACTTGCTCCTGCAGAAAAGAATTACTCTGTAACTGAAAGAGAATGTCTGAGTTTAGTGTATTCTGTAAAGAAATTCAGACACTATTTACTTGGCCGCAAATTTACTTTTCATGTAGATCATGCAGCACTTGTCTATCTGGTACGACAAAAACATTTAGGTGGTCGATTAGCGCATTGGGTTCTACTTTTACAAGAGTTTGATTTCAAAGTAGTCCATCGGCCCAACAGCTCACATGCCTTAGCAAATTTCCTTTCTCGCTTAGATTCCGGTGAAGCTCCGGTCGGTGTAGATGACACCACACCAGCGATTTATGTTACTGAACCAACTAATGATGAATATGTAGAACCTCCTATGCCATCTACATATTATGATCAAATATTGACTTTTCTCACTGATGGATGTATTCCTGCTCAGACCTCTCCTGCAATGCGTAGAAAGATTGCAGTGTACAATCGCAGATTCCGGTTAATTGCTGGAGAATTATACTATATGGATCACACTGGAATTTTACTTCGCTGTATTCCTCCACACGAAGTTAACTCAGTCATTACTCTGGCTCACTCAATTCCTTCCGGTGGACACTTTGCAGTAGATCTAACACACCGAAAAATTATGCAAAGTGGACTTTGGTGGCCTACTATGTACAGGGATATATCTCAGTTTGTCAAATAATGCGATACTTGGCAACGGTCTGGACATCCTCTACAATGCCAATTTTTTCCCTCTCCAACCTGTCTTGCCGTTGGAGCCTTTTCAGAAGTGGGTCCTAGATTTTGTTGGACCTATTACACCTCCAGCCATACTCAGTAATAATCGTTATATTCTAACGTGTACAGATTATGCAACCAGATGGGCAGAAGCATGGGCTTTAAGGTCCGCCACAGCTGTTTCGGTGGCAAAGTGTCTAATGAAAGATGTTTTCCCACATTTTAGCTTACCTCTGGAGCTTGTTACAGATCAAGGCATGCATTTCGCTAACAACTTAATGACAGCACTCACCCATTCTTTTCAGATAATGCATAAATTCAATTCTCCTTATTATCCTCGTGCCAATGGTTTGGCTGAGAGTACAAACAAAACCCTGTTGAATATGCTTCGAAAACTAATTCTGGAATCATCAGAAAGGTGGGATCAACTGTTACCTGCAATATTATGGGCGTACCGGACTACGTACAAGGTAGCAACAGGACTAACACCTTTCAAATTGGCTTATGGACTGGAAGCCATAGCACCAATGGAGATTGTTGTGCCAAGTTTACGTGTAGCCATCACTCAGAAACTACTACCTGAAGAATCTCTGTCATTTAGGTTGGATACACTCAGAGAACTGGATGAGCATTGATGGCAAAGTTTTCTGACTATGCAGGAAGTGCAGTTAAGACAAGCTCGAACACATGACTGGTATCTGAAAACTCCAGTTTTTTCGGTGGGGCAACTTGTACTCTTTTACAATGCAAAATCGAATCCCTCTACTGGAAAATTCAAGTCACGATGGTTTGGTCCCTACCGGATTTCTAAACAAGTAGGCCCAGCTACGTTTCGATTGACTAATTTGATCGGAAGTCCTCTGCCGAAGGTGATAAATGGTTCAAAGCTACGACCGTATCATCAAGCATCTGGCTCTCACTGACGTGTTCAACGTTTTTTCATTTTATTTATTTGTTTTTTTTTTTGTTTTTCTTACGTACTTAATAAGTCTGTAAATATCCGCGTTTTGATATCTAATTATGACCAACAACCACCCTGCCTTATCGATTCAACTCCTGCATGCCCACCAAAGTTATGAGGTTATCAGCTCAATATCGTGCGATGATTCACGAATTTAATTGCTTCTCGGTACCAAGTATTTACTTAACCTTTTTTCTTCCGCTGTTAGTCGCTATTGTGTTTGCGTGATTTGTGTGTGTGTGCTCTCTGTCTACCCTGCGCTTGTGTTCTTGTGCTTTCACTTAGTGTGTGCGCCATGGAAGCTCTCGCAAACTTCGCCCCTTTCCGTGACGGACTCCCTACTGATGTAGGTGAGTTCCTGCGCAATTGTGGGCTGGCCAATTTCGCTGAACTGCCTTGGCATTCAGTGGACTGCCACCCGTTCTATGCCCAGATAATTGCCGCCATCGCTGCCACACCTGCCACCGAGCAGAGTTGGCCTATCACTGGCCTACCATCCCGTACCGTAATCACTTTCCAGGCCTTTGCTAATGCGTTTCGACTCCCTCGGCAAGGTCGAGAAAATGGCCCGAATCTGCCAATAGCAACCATGATCTGGCTATTCCCTAGATATTCCTCAAATGAATACGCAATCCTCTATCGCCCTGAACCTGAGAGATCCACGCTACAGTTCTTAGTAGCCATTCTTAATCTGCAGAAACAAACCTATGGCATCTCTCAGCCTTTCTATTCGGCAATAGATTTGGCTGTGAGAGAGCCTGTAAATTTTGCATCCTACTTCTTCCGCCGCATTCACAAAGACTGCGTATCAATTATCAAACAGGTTAATAAGGGTGATATGCCAAGGTCCAGACTACCGCACATCATATCCTTTCTATTTCCGACTATTCTAGCAGCACAACCACCACCCCGAGGACCCATCCTATGCCATGAGGAATCTGCACAAATATTAGAAGACGATGAAGAAGAAGACGAAGAGATTTTCCACCTTCTCCGCCGGAAAAGGATTAGAATCAGTTCCTCCGATAGTGAAGTACAGGGGTCAGCCGCAAATGACAAGGCAGACGACAAAGAAGAAGAAGCGAACGAAGAAGAAACCTTTCACGATACCACAACCTCCATGCATCACGAGTCATCCGCAAAGTCCTCTTCAGAGCAGCAACAAGAACAGGATAGCACTGCTGATTCGGCAGCCAGTTCTTCTAAAAACGAATCTCAACAACAAGACGAACAGGACAAATCAGCAGAGGAGAAAACTATCATTAAGAAGTTTTCAAAGAATTGCTCAGAGCAATCGAGTCGACAGCTGCTAGCCCTGATAACACTACACAACCCACTGAAAAGGTAATCAACAAAACTACTAGTCTTCCTATTCATCCACCCGAACCTCCAGCGGAACCCATTGTTCCTAGCCCACCCATTGAACCCACCGCTTCCTCGTCATCTTCACCAAATTACTCTCCACCGAACTCCCAGCAACTACTCACCGCTTCTTCATCTCAGCCCCGTTCTCAAGCTCCAATTCCTTCAATCCCCTTACTTTCTGAGTTAGCATCCATGGGTCAAATGCTAATCCACTTATCACAACAATTACCTGTGCAAATGATGCAAGTAACAGATAACATCTGAGATTACTTTCAACACAAAGTGGATATGCTGGAGGTAGACATCACTCCTCTCCAGGAAGAATTACAGGTAGTCAAGGCAGAAAATCACGCGTTAAACGGACAAATTCAGGAGTTGCAGGCTAGACTGGTAGAACAGGAAATAATTATCAATCAAAGAGATGCGGCCTTGGAAGCAGTCCAAGAAAAGAATAAATTACTAAGTGTTGCAGATGCAGAGTTAGTCAACTTGAAGCAGATAGTCCAAGACAAAGAAGATGCACGAGTAGCTTTAGGGAATCTATTAGAAGAAACAAGACAGACGCTAGATGAAGTGGTACAAGGAGGCCAAGAGCAGCATGATCTGGCTATGAAAACTGCTGAAGAACTCCAGAGATGCAAGACCGATTTATATGAAGTAAACAGTATTCTCAAACAAATATTGACCGACGAAGCTCAACGACAAAAGGTAATAACAGATCTTCAAAGAGAAAGGGATGCCTACTCAAGGACAATCCAGTTTCAAAATCAGGAGATAGAAAGAAAGGAAGACCAACTCGATGCTCAGAAAGATAGAATAGCTAGAATGGAAAAGAAAGTTGCAGAAATGAAAGTGTCCAGGGATGCGGCATTAGGAAACATTTTTTACCTACAAGAAGCTTCTCTGTAGACCCAGGCAGAAGTTTTATTGACCGAGGTCATTTCATTAAGTTCTCTACGAACAGATGCCCAATTAGTAGAACCAGATACTTTAAAACAAATGTTAGAAGCTTTAAAGAAGAAAATCGCCCGAACTTTTAGATTAGCCCGATCGATGTATTTAGAAGGCATTGTAGATGAACCCTAATTTTTGTAAACCTGTGGGTTCGAGTCCACCTTGCGTGCCAGTGTTAGTCGGCCGTCGGATTGGCAGTTGTAAAAACTGAATCTTGTTCTAATCCGCACGTACGAAAGGTTGTTACAAGATGTTTGTAATCTTTATGTAAAGGAATGAAAAAGAGGCACTCTGTGACGATCGGTTGGATCACGAGACTGTCTGTCTGGGTGATTGATCTGCGTGTTACTGTGGTGTGTGTTTGCGTCATTTTGAGTACCTTGTTCTTGTCTCTACCTTGTTGTTATCAATACCTGTTCGGTTGGTGAATCTCTATCTAGGCGGTGAAGTCTGTGTAGTAACTGTAGCGTGTTTGAGAACTCAGAGTTGTAATGGGTTGTCTTCTGTGTTGAAGATCCGCTATTGTACGGTAAAGATTACGTTACAGTAAGGTTCGTCTTAAGCTGAGTACGGAATCTTTGTCCCGTAAAGGTTATGACTGCGAGTTGTGTTACATTAGTTCTTATATGGTACGCTAATTACTGAGTCAATCTTAATCAGTGTAGGAATCTACATTCAGTACTTTGTGTTCGATAATTTGGAGTCTTTCTGTGTCTTTTGGTTCTGGTTGATTGTCTACACCTCTTTGATAAAGATTGAGTCACTATATTATCTCTGTTGTTACAGTGTTTTGTGTTCGGAGCAGTTCTTGAGCAATCAAACTCAGTCTGTATTATGATTTTGGGTAGTCTGGTGCTATATATTGAGAGTACCTTAATTTGAATGTGTTCGGTAGACTTTAGGAAGTGTCCAATCATAGATAGTAAGGTTGCAAAGCGTAAATAGATTCTTGATAGAGTTCTTGAGCGTTAGTACATTGTTGTGTGATGTGGGAAATTTGGGAAAATCAAGAACAGGGTCTCTGTCTAACAGACCCCTTCCACTCCCAAGAACCCACTAATTGTTTAAACGCGTCTCTGACGGTTAGTACCGCGTTTAACACATTCAAAGATTTATATGTCAAAATTTACTTATCCAGAGAAATGATACACATAGGTTTGAGTGGTGACTAAAAATGCACAAGAGTACAAGTATTAAGCAAGATATGCTTCCGGAATGAGCTTAACACTCAACATAGATACCCCTTATTTTTCTATGTTGCAAAGAGATAGACCCCAAGACAATAAAATTGTGATTTCTCCACATCTACTAAACCAAATGCTTTGAAACGTTTTTAGACATAAACTAGATACTAATACCTTTTCAATGAATGCTCTGTCATTCAATTTCTAGCTTTGTAGAGAGAGAACAACCTCTCCAAGTTCACTATTCTTGAAGAAGATGGTGGAGAGAAATGAAGGAGCAACACAATGATGACCCAAAGTGTTTGTATATTGCTTCAATGTATTCTAAAATGTTTTTGAAGTATTTATATAGACTCTTGAGTGTTGCGCAACGTCTACAAGTGGATTTTGAATTCAAATCAAGGCAAGATAGTATGTTGAAGAGAATCAATCCACTTTCCTACAATCTAAGAAAAGTGAATATCTAATCTGACCTACTTTTTGGTGATTGATTGATTGATTGATTGTCATGCTCAAGCACCTCAAATTAATTTAATTTGAGCTCTCTTTTTACATGTGTAAAACTCTAGGCTTTTAAATTGGTAAAAGATTCATAAAAAAGCCTTACGAAAAATACCAAAATTTAGCACAAATAAAAATCTCTTCAATGGGAAACTTTGACACAATTCAAATGATGCATTTTTTATGTAGAGCTAATCCACCTCAAGCATAGTGTAAGCTTGATGTTCCAACAATGAGAACATAACTTCAAGTTCATCTGCATAGGTCTACTCCAATCTTTGAATTATCTAGTTTGGATTTGACTAATATTTCTTTGATATACTTTCTATGAGTAAGATACATACCATTTTCTATGTATACCACTTCCAATCCTAGGATGTATGTTAGTAGACCTAAATAAGGCATTTTTAATTCGACTTTCATCAAGAATTTGATCTTTCTTTCTCATTCAGCATCATCTCTTTAGGTATGATATCATCAACATATACATAGATGTATATGACTTAATATTTATTTGTCTTCATCAAGAGGGAAGGATCTTCTTTGCTCACATTGAACCCTCTATCTTGCAAATAGGTCACAAGCCTATGATTCCAAGCCCTAGAGGCTTGCTTTAAATGATGCGAATCCTTTATTAACGTGCAGGTCTTCAAAACCATGAGGTTGAGCCATGTATACTTCTTGAGCTATCCATCTATTTAGAAAATCATTTTTTATATCCATTTGGTATATCTTCCAATTTTCGGAATCTACAACACTGATAAGTATCTGATGGTTGGCATCTTTGCCACTGGTGAAAAGGTTTCTTCATAATAAATTCCTTGTGTTTGTACATACCCTTTGGATGCAAGCCTTGCTTTGTACCTATTTATAGACCCATGAATTTTTCTTTACCTTGTATATCCATCTTGAACCTATGATCTTCACAGATGCACCCTTGGGTACCAATTCCCAAGTTTTATTTTCCTATAAGGCATCAATCTCTTCCTCCATGACATTCATCCATTAGGCTGCTTCTTTGCTTCCTCATATGATGAGGGCTCCTCAGAGTTTGACTCTTGTGTTAGATATATGGAATGTTTAGTAACTAATGAAGTATCATATCCATACCTTTCTAGCTTCCTCTTCTCTCTAGTTGACCTTCTAATGGTTTGTTGAGAGGATTCTGCCCCCGCCCTCAACTCTTGCACTTTGGCTTTGCGTTTAGAGTTCCAAGAACTGATTTCTCTCCTTGGGGTCTTTTGATCATCTTCCTAGTCACTTGATGCTTCAAGTGTGTGCTCATTCTTCTTTGATAAGGTTGGAAAGTCCTCCTCTAGGTCATAAGGCAGTTTAATTCTCCTACAATCATCTTCAAACCATGATTTGTTTTCATAAAAAACAACATCCCTATTTACAACGAATCCTTTGTTTCTTGGATTGTACAACCTAAAACCTTTTTTATTAAGGTCATAGCTAATGAAGATGCATTTCTCTACCATAGGGTCCATTTTTCCTCTAATTTGTGAAGGTATGTGTGCATATGCAGTGCTCCAAAAGATTGTGCAATGATTAAGGCTAGGTCTTCTTCCATTCCATGCCCCATATGGAATATGCCATCTACAGTCTTTGATGGAAGTATATTCACCAAATAAGTAGTTGTTGATATTGTCTCTACCCACAATTTCTTGGGGAGTTTTTTCATTGAGCATTGACCTTGCAAGCTCCACAGTTGTCCTATTCCTTCTCTTGGCCACTCTTCTTCTCTCCTATTTCGTTATCCCCAAGACCTAAATACTTTTTGAAACATGAAAAAACCATTCTTATGCTTCATAAAATATAAGATAGTCCATCTGTTACAATCATTTATGAATGACACATAGTACCTTGATCCAAAGATTGAAGTCTTCTTGCTTCGTCCCCATACATATGTGTGGACCAACTCCAATAGGTCCCCATGTATATAGCCTTTCTTAATGAACATGTGACTTACCAAATTGAGAGGAACTACATTTATATATCATATGTTGTTTTGATATATTTGGTAGCCCAAGTACACTCTCATCCCTACTGATTTGTTTGAGGGTTGTTTCTCCTATGTGAGCTAACCCCTTGTGCCCAATCTCTAACTTTGATAGAGTTTGGGTGCCATAATTCGAGAATGCAATGTTCTTGGTATCTTTGAGTTCAAAGGTAAACAATCTATGTGTCTTTTATCCTCTTGCTCTCTTCTTGAATCCTTGATGTGGATCCTCAACAAATGCTCCATGCTTGGTAAATCTAACCTGCAATCCCTTCTCAAAAATTTAACCTACAATAATGAGGTTCTTGGTAATAGCAAGCACATAGACTACTCCGCTTACTAAGTTCATATTACCATTTGGAGTCTGTACATTACCTATCTTCTCAACTGGATGCCTTGTGTCATCTTCTATTTGGATTTCATGTCTATTCTTTGAATCTTCTAAATCTGAGAGTAGAGACACATTCCCCACCACATGATTTGAGCATCTTGAGTCTATATAAAACACATGCTCATCTCCCTTACCTTCCTTCCTTTATATCCACCTTGTTATTTGTTGTTATATCCATAAGAATTGTTGAATCTTCCTCTTGGTTTTCCATAGCCTCCTCTATTGTATCCTCTTCCTCTTTAATTCCTTGGGTTCTTGAAACAATTTTTGGTAATGTGATTGGTTAGACTAGATATAGTGAAAGGTGATGAGCTTTGAGCTCTCACCCTCCCTTGTCTACTTCCTCTACATCTTCCTCTTGATCCCTTACCTCTACATGCAAGAGATGGCTTGAGAGGTACTTCCTTTATGATCAAATTTCTTACCTTTGCCTTTTTTATCCTTGCTTTGATTCTTATCGAGAGAAGAGGATTGATTACCTTTTTTGTTTTCTCCATTCTTCACAAGCTTTGCATCATGTGTGAATAATTGGCCCATGAGTGTTTTGAAGTCAGGAACTTTCATATCCATATAAAGTTCCATAGGTGTGGTGAAGGCTTCCCTTAGCTTTGATACCATTGATGACTTGTCTTACTATTTGTTTTTCATCAATGAATTCTCTAATGCTTCCAAGATGGTCCGCAATATCCTTCATCTTGGTGAAAAAATTAGTCACACTTTTCTTGGGCATTTCTTGAGTGTCATAAACTCCATCCATAGTTTATTCTTCTTAGTCTTGGTGCTTGATGAGAAGAATGCTTCCAAATCGTTCCATGTCTCTTGTGACGTCTTGCAATTCCTAATGTGAGGGAGTAAAAGAAATAAGAGATAGAGTTGAGAATGTATGAGCTTTCCAAAGCATCCTTTTGAGCACCATGCATTTAACCTTTACTGGTCCTCTTGTTTTGGTTGGCCCTTGCTTCTTAGTATTGGCATCATCTCATCTCTAGATATGTAACCAAATAGGTTCCTTTCTTGTAGATAGTCCTCCATTTTGAGTGACCATGTTGAGTAATTTCCTGAATCCAATTTCTCAATAGATGAGGGGAAACCATCACCCATGATCATTATATTCTAGCTTTTCACTGATATCACTATGAAGAGGTGAGGGGAAATAGACAAAGATGAATGAGTGTTGGCAAAACCCTACTAAACACCATGCAAGAGAGCTTCTAAAGTTCTAACATACTTTCTTAGCTTTCAATTATGCATAAAGAACCATTAAGTCCTTTGGAACATCATTCTCAAATGGTTGCATCAAAACAGATAAGTTTGTACTTCACAAGACTTGGAAAACCTTCTATTTTTGGAAGTGATGCGCATAGTAGAATGCTCAAGGCTCACAACCTAGTATGACTTGACAAAAGAGCTTTTGCACACATTCAAATAGAGTGTCCACATAACTAAGGAAACTTATTCCTTGAATTATGGCCTCACTCTACAAAGAAAAATAAGTTTAACAAGTCTACGGGGTCACCTCCACTTTGTAGGAAGAAGATGAAGTTGCGACACATATTACATTCAAATCTTCATAGGTCACGATCTACTCATATATAAATAATGATACTTCATAGGAAATCTCACAAGGCGCCCATCTAAGTAATCCAAGTGAAATTGTGAAACTTGGATACTCACACATAGAGAAATGAACCACATAATTTGAATGTGTACCTCAAGATACTATAACAATACATAGAGAATGAATATTCAAGATATATGAATAATAATGTATATTGATATTGAACATATCATACAAGTGATATATGGAGGACTACTTTGAAAGCGATGAGTACAAAACATGCTCAGAAACCTAGTTCAATCTCTCAAAAAATATCAATCTACCCCATGACTAGAAGACAACCTTTTTATACATGAACTTGAATTTGAATTTTAATATGATCCTAAAACTTAGAAATAATTTAAACATGAATCACAACTAAAAGGCATGGGTTTTGCCTCCCTTCATCCACGGGATTCCATCTACATTTTGCTTTCATAGTTAACCAAGATAAATCGAAGGTATTTATCCTTTGAACTTTTACAACCATGGGTTCATATGAGTACATCTTTGTGAGATTATTAATGAGCGTACTCCAAGAACTTAAGCAATGCCCTTAGGCTTGCTTCTTGCACCTACACCTAATGAGGCTTTTTCCATAAGTAGAGAATAGTCTAAAACTTAGGATCATCCAAGTACAGATAGAACGAAAGAGTGACTAAATCAAGCTCTTTCCACCTCAGGATCCGAACAAAATAAAGGATGCCATTCTTTCTAAAAACAAGCTTGGCCTAGAAAGTTTTGTCATTAATCCAATATTTAACCATCCAGGATTTTGTTGGCCAAGGGTTCCAAATCCAAAATACCCAATACTCCCGCATCCTTTAGTCCAAAGAGGAACTACTATTTAATCTTCAACACATCTCTTCTATTAGGACCTCTCATCCAAAGGAAACTTTCCAAGTATAGCATCTCCTTATTTCCCAATCTCCAGAAAGCAAAGAAGTACATGTTCAAGGAGAAAAAAACGTGTGAACTACCATCCCATGCCCCAAGAAATTAAGTTGCATACCCTTCTAGTAACGAAACGTATTGTCAAGCCTCATGAGCACCCAATCGTGTTTGTGGCCTATCAAACACCAAGGCTCACAGGGATCCCCGTCAATGAAAGACTTGACCATTGGGAAGCTCCTTCAACCCATATGCCCTCAAAAATTGAGGAGGTAGACCAAGAAGGGACTTGTAATCCAATCTTGAGTGGTTGATTGTAGGTCCCAAACCCTCATAGAAAATGTCAAGGCAATGCCAAAACCGGGAGACACACCCAATATCATTATGCACATTTACATTGGTGCCATATGTCAAGAGTCCAAGAACTATCAAATCATTGCTAAGTGAGAGAGACAGAGGCCTTAATTATGCCCCATCCACACTTGATTATCAACAATATAGCTACATCCATCAACTGAAATAGCAAAAAGAAATGGGGCAAGGGGGCAGATCACTTTTATAAACTTAGGGCTACATCCAATGTCCTTGAGGGATTCAAGAATAAAATCTCGTTCCATTATTTCATATGCTTATTTGAAACAATCTTGAGGAAGAGAATGTTTTGAGAAGACTCTTCATATAATCGATTCCATCCCAATCATCAAGGATGGCTTCAAGGATGGATCTACATTTGATAAATATTTCTCTATTTTCATTCATCCACATGTGGAGATGGCCCGCAATGCAGTTGGCAAGGACTTTGGCAAAGACTTTGTAACATGTCTAACTATGGTGATAGGTTGCTACTTTTCAATTTTGTTCTTTCTATTTTTCTTGTGGATGAGCTTAGTTGCACCCTCTTTCAACCACCTCGACACTGCACCAAAGTTAAGTGTCTCATAAAAGACCAAGCAAAAATTTAAGATCTTGCATGGAGAGGAGTTTATTACTTCTTTGGATTGCCTAGAGCTGAATTTATCTACAAATAATAAGGTAAATGGATAGCTCATAGAAAGTACATCTTAGATATGCTAGAAACGTTTTGCAAGGAATGCCGTACGAAATCCAATGAACATAATAATGAGCCTCAATGCAAGACAAGGAGATGAGGTTGAATAAAATAGATCTACGAATCCATGATTGCATCTTTCATTTATGCAACCCTTAGAAGACCTTATTTGTCACAGACAGCGAGAGTACTATCCAATTCATCTATGCATTGTGAGTACTATCCCAATTTGAGTATTCATGCATAGATCCAATGTGGTGCACCTTTGTGTTCATATGACTAGCATTAATATTGCATCACACCCTAGATTTCATCATGCTCGGACAAAACACAGTGAGATCAATTAGCATTTCATCATGAAGACATGTTCTCGAAAGATTTGGAGGTGTGCCACGTTGGAAACAAGAAAATATTGCAGATAGAGGCACTATGCATTGCAGCTAAGAAAATCAAAAGCACAAGTAGACATGAAGGACATGACATTGAAAGATTGAGGGGTAGTATTGAAAAAGATGAGAATATAATTGCATAGGAAGATTTAATTGTTGTGCGTCTACCAAATTGATCCAAGCCATGACAAACAAATTCTTAGATTGCAAGGCAGCTTGGTACTTGCAAATTTGTAAAACAATGTGTGGTGCAGATGTGGATTCGTTACTGTTTAATCAAATAGAAATGTTTTTGTATTGTTAAAAAAGAATGTGAGTGTGAGTTCAGCCCCATTCTACAGGTCATGGCTTAGAAGTTTGCTCAGTTCCTCAAAGACTATCTCTAGCTTTTTTGCTTAATGGGCCAACTTGGAGGGCGAAGAATCATAATGTTGTTCAGATATGAGGAAGAAATACAAAGGAAAAATTTGCAAGTATTTTTTAAGGAGTGGTGGGATGGCAAAGCCAACAAGCCCACCAAAGAGATGTGCAACATTCTTAAAAGGAAACAAAGAAGAGAATCGATCCCCCTATTGCTAGACTCAAATGGTGATGTATGCAATACGGAAGAAGAGAATTTCAGAATCATTGAAAAACATTTTACAAGACTCCTGGGGATCTTGACTCCCCTCTCCCCTCATAGATGGGACTGCATGGCAGCCATCTCTAGGGTATCCTCTCATACGATCCCACACAACCTTCGTTCCCTGCTTGGTGCCCTTATCTCGTGTTGGTGTAAATCCAAGCCTTCACATTTGGCTAGATCTTGAAGAAGATTTTGATGGCTCATATGAACCAAACCTTGTACTAGCTTAATGGTTTACCATTGTAAAAAGGTTTATACCCTTGAGGAATCTTATAAAAGGCTACAAACTAGTGGAAGTAGATAGAACATTCGTTACGAATTCGGATTGAGAGAATATCTCCTAGATTAATGGGATCATTTTTTAGTGAGAGCCAAACTTGAATTCAAATTCAAATTTGGAAGAAGATAGTTATAAAAGGACCTTGTAATCTCGTGGCTTTAGAGCCCCCATTTTTTGATCTTATTGATGATCTTTTGTAGATTCTAAGTAGCTTACATCTTAGCTCAATTAGATCACTATCATTGGGCATCATCTCTATGCCAATGATCATGTATAACATTGTTCTATAATACATTTACATCATTGAGTATATCTGTCTACTTCTTTGCTATGTTCACTCAGTATAGTGAACTTTGAATTATTATATCTTTAGTGTTCTATAGCTTGTTCGAACCCGCTCAACGTGTACTATAATTTATCATATTTGGAAAGCATTTGGTTCAGCCAATTTGGAGAAACTTGTGTTGATGTGCTCTCTGGTCATTCTCTAATTAGTTCCTAAAAAGTCGGGGGTAAGCATCTACTTGCTAAAGTGATCGATCAGTGTATGGTTTATCATTTTATGTAATTCCACTTTGAATCATTAGCTATCTAAGCTAATTAACATACCACCAAAAGGAAGTTTCCTAATTACTATTGTACTGTGAGCACTGAGCAAAATATCGAGCACGTGTCAAGACCAAAATAGCAAGTTTTTAGTTCATAGCTATTTGCAAAGTTATATGTTTGATCTAATTGTTTGAAGCATCATCTCCAAATTACATAGGTACTTATTTAGTGTCATTTGCAAGCTAAGAGGGCCTACTACATAAACCTAAAGTGAAATAGGGAAGGTACAAAGCAGGTTTTGGCACTGCCACCTCACTTCCTAGAGGTATCCATCCATCTCTTCCAACGGTGGTATCAGAGCAAGTTGAGGTAAAATGGGAGATGGTTTCCATTATTTTATTGAAAAATTGGACAAGAACAATTATCCAGCATGGTCCTTGATGATGAAAATATATTTACAAGGAAGGAGTCTCTATGGATACATATCAGGAGATGAGGAGATGCCCATTTTCAGAAGCAAATGGCAACCTACAAGAGAGGAGCTTGAAAGACTCAAGTCATGGTGTGCCAAAGATGCATTAGCAAGGTCATATCTACTTAACTCTATCTCTGACTTCCTTCTTCCAGAATTGTAAAACATCCCAAGAAACTTGGGATACATTGTTTTCATACTTTTCTTCCAATATAAGAGCTAGAAAAAATCAATTGTGGATTGAGTTTACTTTCCAAAGGAAGCAACCCAAGAAGAATGTTTCAGAGTTTGTGACCAAAGTCAAAGATGTGGTTGATCAATTGGCAAGCATAGGAGAGGAGATTGAAGAGGAGCAAATAGTGAGACAAATAATCAATGGCATCAAGGCAGATGATAAGTGGGAAGCTTTGACAACTGCTATGGACTTATACATGGACAGGTAGATTCCAGATCTTACCACACGCATGGGAGAAATATTTACCCATGAAGCCAAGCTCAAAAAAAATGGAGAACCATCAAGATGTAACAACTCTTCTGCCCTATACACAGATAAAGGAAAGTCTAAATAGAAAGGGAAAAGCAAGAAAGTAGAGGATGAAGGTAGTACTTCTCAAGCAGGGAGAGGTAGGAACTCAAGAGGAAGGGGCAAAGGAGGTAAGCAAGGCACGTGGATACCTTTCAACTCTTCCCCATGCAACATATGTGGACTATCTAATCACACTACATATGAGTGCTATACGAACTTCAAGAATCAGAGAGGAAGAGGATATTCCTCATTTCCTCGATTATTTACTTCCTCTCTTTTTGGAGACTGAAAGATCTAGAGCTATCCAAACTTGAAATTAGTTGCAGAAACTACCTTTGGTCAGGAAACCACAACAAGGGGGGTGCCTAAAATCAAATGGTCCATCTGCACTAGCCAAAGGGATAGTTGGGGCCCTAGTATTCTAGACATTGGGTGCATGGCTAACAAACTTGTGGCAAAATGGATGATTAAGGCGTGGTGCAATGGGGAGGCTTTGTGGGCCAAGGTGATCTTCAGAAACAAGAATGCATTGACTTTCGTGGGACTCCTGAATTGGAAAAATCTTGACATTATGAATCAGTGAAGATTGGAAGTGGGTAGCCGGTATCAGACAAAATGACTCTATCTAGTTTTCGTTCCATTGCATCAGGAACATAGAATCTTGGAATATTCAAATCGCCAAGAGGTTATGGAACAAGGACTTCAAAAACTGGAAACACCTCTAGAAACATGACACCAACCAATGGATCAACTTTGAGGACATTGAACCTGGCATTAGCATTACCTATGAAGAATGGAATATTTTACGAAGCAGACATCTTGCCTAGGACTGCTCTTAAGGTCCATCTTCTCATGGGGCACAACTCCTCGTGACCGCTTGATCTTAGATGGCACAATGGAAACTGCCCAACAAAAATTCCAAATATCAAAGAAAACATTGATTATCAAGTCAACCTCAATAAGAAGTGGTGTTTGTCATGGACGCGGCTGCGGTGCGATATGAAGTTCATGGCTATCTAGCACCCTCTCATAGAAATAAAAAAGTATGTCCTCTTATGGCAAATTCTTCATCCGGGAATCTGGACCACCCTAAAGGCTAACAAAATTTGTGGGCAGTCTCCCTGGTGCAAGCGTTGTCACCCATCCACTGAAGATGTGGTTCATATCTTCTTTATTTTTCTCAACTCCAATAGGCTCTAGCAGATTGGCGAAAAGAAAATTAGACTTTAGACGCATATCAATTGGAAACAAGCTCTACTGGGAGCGATTGGCTGCTCGACGACTCTCTGGAATGCCATCAGGGGGGAGGTCATGTGGAAGATCTGGCGAGAAAGATGTGCTTATAAATTTGGTGACTCCCCCAAAGAGTGGTCCGTTGAGAAATCGGTGTTCCTCCTTGGCGAAAGAGTTGCCAACTGTAAGAAATCCCCCCCCCCCCTTAGGCATCATCAAGTGCTCCTTCTGATCAACAACAAGCTTAAACCCA
Organism: Ceratopteris richardii; assembly: GCA_020310875.1. NCBI lineage: Eukaryota > Viridiplantae > Streptophyta > Polypodiopsida > Polypodiales > Pteridaceae > Ceratopteris > Ceratopteris richardii. Next base: position 42,217,232 of record CM035426.1, read on the forward strand.
AGTGGGCCCTGCATGAGGGTGATGACAAGGTGATTAACCTTCTTTGTAATGCGATCTAAACTCTGTAAGATCTACCCCTGCTCTGTGAGACTTGGGGGGTCCCGTGGGCACTAGTCCCCTTCACTTGTACTTTTCTTTTTCTTTTATTTAATACAAGTTTGAGAGAGTAAACTAAGGCCGAACCTCCTTTATATTGAAACAAAAGTGTTTCTGTATACTTATTTAATTTCAATGAAATTTTTGTCGTTGGATTCATTTGAGATTTTACATTTATTTATCTAGTCATTTATTTAATTAATTAATTTAACTAATTGATTAAAGCCACATTACTACTACTTGAACTTGAATCCACCACTAAGCCTACCACATTAATCGGATGTTTCTCACATTGTTTTTACTTGTCCCAACTCCAACAGGCTTTGGTAGATTGTCGAAAAGAAAATTAGACTTCAGAAACATATCAGTTGGAAGCAACCTCTATTGGGAGAAGTGATCGGTTGCTTTGCGACTCTCTGGAATGCCATTAGAGGGGAGGTCCTTTGGAAGATCTAGTGGGAAAGATGTGCTTGTAACTTTGATGACTCCTCCAAAGAGTGTTCGATTGAGAAATCGCTATTCTTCTTTGGCAAAAGGATCGCTAACTATAAGAAATCCCCCCCTTCAGGCATAATCAAGTGCTCCTTTTGATCAACAATAAGCTTAAACCCATGTGGGCCCCACATGAGGGTGATGAGAGGGTGACTAACCTCCTTTGTAATGCCATCTAAACTCAATAAAAGTTACCCCATCTACGTGGGATTTGGGGGATCCCGTGGGCACTAGTCCCCTTCTCTTGTAATTTTCTTTTAATTAATTCAAGTCGAGGAGAGTAGGCTAAGGCCGAACTTTCTATATTTAAAAAAAAACTGCTTTTATATTAATTTGACTTGATATGCATATGATTTGATCATCTACTTTCCTCTACTTCAATTTTTGCATCATCTTCTTCAACTCTAATAATCTTGGAGAGGTCACTGCTCTCTCTATAGAGATTCAAATTGGATGACGGAGCATTCACTGGAAAGGTATGAGTGTCTAGATTATGTGTAGAAAGCTTTCGAAATCTACAGTTTAAGGTCATAGGGTCTATATCAAGTATGTGATTTATTCTTGTTCTCAAGTTCTATATTAGTTTTTGCATGTTTCTTTGGTCTCACTATGATGTTGGTGGGTTCCATGTAAAACTCTTATTTGACACTATTAATGAAAATTTGATAGTGTTTTTTTTTTCATTTACATTTTTTTCTTTTATTCAAACGCATGCTGTCATCACCATTTATATATATTGGAAAATTGGTATCTAATAATAAAGTAGCATAATCTCTTGATTGTTTCTTCATTACGTTCAACTAAACATGGGGCACATTTTTCCACATTGAATATGTCTCTTAGTAACTTGGTTCAGAATTTTCAATAGTTGACTCAATCTCATCATGTTCCATGTCTTCAGAATTCGGATTTATGGAAGAACAGGCGTGCAAAGCTTCATGAGATTCTATATAAAGACTCACAAAGACTTGTACATTAAGTTGATTCAATATACATATGCTTTGATCATCTACTTTGCTCTACTTCAATTTCGGCATCATCTTCTTCAACTCTAGTAGTTTTGTAGAGGCTTCTACGCTCTCTATAGAGTTCCAACTTGAATGAACCAACATTTTAGAAAGCTATCACTATGCAGTTTATGTATACAAAGTTTTAGAGTGTTGAGCCCATACAAGTCATATTGGTCAAAGTCAACCACAGTCAAAGTTAACCATAGTCAAAGTCAAAAGATCAAGGTCAAACTAGTCAAATTCAACAAGGTCAAGGTCAAAGTCAATTGGTGCAAAGTCAAAGTGCTAAGGTGCAGGTGTCAAAGTGCACAGGTAGTGTACAATTAATTGTCCACAAAGGGTAAATTGGAGAAAGTGGGTTGCAGGTTGGAGAGGTATTTCTCTAATTTCTCTAAGGCTCAAAGTGGTTTTAAAGTGTTTTGGAAGGTTCAGGTGAACCCTCTCTTATGTGCAAAATTAAAGACTTAAAAGGAAAATGTGAAGGTATGTGAAGCGGCAGCGTACGCAGAAGTGAAAGTATGTCCCCCCAATTAAAAATTTTGTTTTAGACTAAAGTCACTACAGGTTAAAACAGGGAGTCGTTGGCTGCCACTTGTAAAGACAATCTTGGGACATCAAAGTGAGCACCAAGATACTCTTGCAGTTACGAGCGTACATGAATCGACACACTCAAATCAAGGCAAGGACTATTCTTGGACCATCCTAAGAGTAAGCAAGAGTGAGCATAGTCTAAGTGAAGCAAGAGAGAGAAGCGCAAGAGACACAAAGTGTGACAAGAAGTGAAGTGCAAGGTGTGCATGAAGAGTGACAAAGGAAGTGTGCAGAGGAGTGCTAAGCTTGTCCCCCAAGGATCCCAAGGTCTTACTGAAGTGTGCGCGCACCGACAAAAGGTATCCATCCCTCCCCCTTAGTGGAAGCTTGGTGCAAGGTGTGCACAAGAGCAGGCTTGTAGAAGGTGGAGGTTTGGTGCAGAGGAGGCTGGCAGCAACAAGTCCCTTGGGTATTTGGTATTTTGTAATTGAGCACTCTGTGGGATTTTGCACAGAAGCATTGGTTGTATTGTGCTTCAACCTTGTATTTGTCTTACTGTAATCAATGGACCGAGGCTTCCAGTGTGTATTTTCTCTTCTGGTCTTCCACTTTTCTCATACAAACGCTCAAATCCCTTCTTGTCTAAGAATCCCCCAACAAAATTTGGCACGCCCGGTTGGAATTCCAAGGAGATTTGAGCATAGGAGAAGATATATTGCAGTTGGAGAGCAATATTCCAATGTCGACAGTATTACTTCAGTGGACTAAGAGGTACATATTCTTATCAATTATCTCATATTAAGAGGACTATGAAGAGCCCATGACTGCAACGTGGTCCCAAACATTGAGGGTCAGCTGCAAGCAAACAAGAAGGAAAGCTGTTAGAAGATCATCTAGTCCACTTTCATCAACTTCATCGGTAAGGAGCATGGCTGGTCAGGTAGACTTGGATACCTTACTATCAAGATTAAATATAAAATTTCCTTCTTTGAAAGGCCTAGCTCAAGAAGATCCTGACGAGCATATTAGAAGGTTTTTGGCACTATGCAAAACTAGAGGCTTAATGGGTAGGGAGGATGCCATTTTGATACTCTTCCCTACCACATTAGAAGGATTAGCAGATAAATGGTTTAGCCAGTTTGATGAGAACCATTTTACAACTTGGGACCTAATGAAAGATGCATTCAAAAATCAATTTCAGCATGGAAATACTGCAGAGATCATCATAGAGGAATTAGAGAATTTTAGATTGGATCTAGGTGAAAAGTTCCCAGAGTTTGTGACTAGGGCCAAGGCACTAATGGCTAAATTACCAGACCCACCACATGATTTTTTTGTTAAGAAATGGTTAGATAAGCCACTTCGAGTGGCCACCCAATGCAAAATCAAGGAATTAGTGTTGCCTACAGCCTCCATAGAGGAATTCATCAACACAACTACACGACTGGAGCAGATAAGGCAACAGTATGGAGCAACTTCTTCTCAACTACCATATTCCACAGAAATGGAGGATCTAGTAATCCAACTAAGGAAGGAGCTGGAGGGCTTAAAAAGGAATAAGCCCCACAAAGAGGAGGAGAATGCTCTTACTCAGTTGAGAAGGGAGATTGAAGCATTAAAACTCCAAAAGGAGGAGGAGGCCCAAGCAGAGGAATTGGCCCAACTGTGATAGGAGCTGCAAGAACTCAAAGGGGGTGGCATCAAGAGTGGACTTTGGTGTTCCATGTGCAGCAAGAAAGGTCATATAGTAAGTGAATGTCCTTTGTTGAGTGTGACTTACCAATTATGCAGGAAAGCTAGTCATGAGGCCCAGGAATGCCAATCAAGGGGAATATTTGCAACAACATATTGGACACAAGGAGGACCCCTACCACCGGCAAATGTGATGGTTGCTGCACCGAATCAAGGTAACAATTATGACCCTAGACAGAGGAATAACATTGGAAATGGGCCTAGGAGGCCGATTATTTGTTTCAGATGTGGAGAATGTGGGCACTTTCAAAGTAGGTGCACTCTCCCAGAAAATGCCCCTCCTTGCAGGAACTGCCCAGAAGCCAGAGACCACTATACTAATTGTTGTCCTAAGAACCAAGCATCTTCATCTGGGCCCCACATTCAAATGATTTCTGTATGCAAAGAAGAAAGGGTAGATCAAGTCCATGTGCCATCTCCATCTACCAGGGTGGTGCAGTTAGAAGAAATTGAATCTTTTACAGTGCAGACAAGAAGCAAGGGGAAGGCTCAAGTGGACATAGGTCAAGAATCAATGATTAATGGATTGAACAAAGACAAAGTTGCATATGAAGACAAAGCCACCACATGTGCAGACACAAAGCAAAAAGAAAATTTCATAGGTACTAGTGATGCCATTGGACATGCATTCAACATGGCTCATGAGGAGTTTGAGAAATCAAATGGAGCCCATGCTCTTAAGGAATCAGAAGCTTCCAGACTACTCAAGTCCATGAAAAAGGAGGTTAGTATTTTTTACTTAATAAAGATGGATGGGAAGTTCAAGTCAGAACTCTTGCAGATAATTGATGAAATGTCCACAACAAGTTTAGTGGCAAAGGCTGCTGTTATGCATAAAGATAAAAGTGTAGGGGAAGCACCCCTCACAGATTACAAGAGCCCTCGGCTAACAGTCTCTATTAAAGGTCATGAGTTTCAAGGAGTTATTGTGGATGGTGGTTCTGGAATTAACTTGATGCCTGAATATACCATGAAAAAGATTGGACTATACCCTTCAAGGTCTGCCAACTTCACTATAACAATGGCAGACCAAAGCATTGTAAGGCCTATGGGAGTGGTCCCTGGAGTCCCAGTTAAAATACAAGGTACCATCTTTAACTTGGACTTTGTTGTTTTAAGGCTGCCATAGGTAGAAGGAAGTCTCCCCCTGTTAATTGGGAGACCTTGGTTAAGGCATGCCAATGTGCTGCATGACTAGGGCAAGGACACAATGTGGGTAAAGCAAGAGGGAAAAGAGTTGGAGCAGATAATTTTAGAAGAAGGACTAGACAATCAGAGAAATACTAGCATGATGCAAACAATTGGTATTTGTATGGAAGAAGAATTGTTGGACAACCGAGAAGCAGACCTATTTGAAGGAGTAGATTTATATGAAGATAAAAACATGTTGGCTTGGCTCCATGCAGAAGACCAATCTTCCTGCTATGGAATTTTTCCAAACTCAAGCAGAGAAGAAGCATATGAAGAAAAAGAGGAAATCACTCAGGATACTGATTCGAATAAAAACGTCTCAATCAAAGGCCATAGAAGAGAGGAGATAAGAAGAACCCTTAAGTGCAACAGTGATGAAGATACTTCACATCATATGTCAATGAACACTTTTTTATGGATACTGGTATGGATATCATCTATTATGTCAACTTTTATGATAGCGAGTGCAGGACTTTACAAGAATGTGGAAGAAGTACATGCAAGCCTTTGGAAACAGAGGGTTCCATTTGATGAAGAAGCTAGAATAGTGAGTAAAGTTGTTGACACAAAGATACAAAAGTTGTAGTATGGAGGATACAATATTTTACTAAAGGATTTAGGGTACCCTTATCAAATGACCAGTGGGCCCAACAAGAAGACAAAACCAACGAAGTGCAGTACAATTGGAGATTATGGAGGAGTTTCTCTGAGTCAATATTTCAAGGCTCAAGGCCTATCATCAACAAAAGTGAAGATTTATGGATCACCTGGAACCTGCAAAATTTGTCTAGGTTGTACATAGTCTTTTCCCGTCATTTTTGCTTAAGTTTTAGTAGTTTTCTTTATTCATTTCATGCTTGTTTCTTGAGTTTTTAGCAAATTTAGCAGCCATTTCATAAGATTTGCAAAGGTACAATTTTTGGAATTTTTTTTCAATATTTTTCATGCATTTTTTAGAATTTTTCTAGCATTTTTCTCCTTTTCATGTGTCATTTTCTTGCCAAATTTGAGGAATAAAGGAAGCTCTCTGTGGTTTTGAGTGAGAAATTGCCTTAGACCTGTAGAGAATTTTATGAAAATGTTTTCAGATTTTTTTTGGAATTTTTTGGCATTTTTGGGATTTTTTCTCCAATTTTCTCTAATTTTGGAGACTTTTCCACAAAAAAAAAGCCCCCCCCTGGATTTTTCGGATTTTAGCAGTAAGAAAAAAATAAATGAATAAATCCCCCCCCACCCCCACATTTTTTATTAATTAATTAATTTATTTTTTATTTTCGTTTATTTATTTATTTTTTCCTATTTTTAATTTTGTTTTTATTTTTATTGTGGGGATTTGCCACGCACGGGCGTTACTCAAAAAAAAATAATTTCTTTTATTTTTCTTTTTTCTCTTTTAATGTATATATAAAATTATATATTTTTTATTTTTCATGATTCAAACCTTTTGGCTGTGGATCGTGCCCCGGATGGTCATTTTTTTTCAATTTTGTAGTCATTTTCATGTATTTTGGCACCTCTGGATTCATTTTTTGCATTATTTTTTTCAAAATCACACATTTTCTCTGACTTTTGGTCAAAACCCACATGTTTTGAGCACATTTTTCACATGTTTTTATTTCCCACTTTGTCCACATGGTTTATTCTCACTTTGTCTTACCTTATGTTTAATAATTTTTCGTATGCACCCTCTGTAGCTATATTGTTTGATCATTTTAACCCTCTCCATACCCCTAAATCCTACTCTCAATCCCTCCCTTTACCAATTTGCCCAGCCACATCCTTCACCCTCCCTACCCTATCCATCTCCGCCCCTCAACCCTCCCCTCCACCTCCTTTTTACCCTCCCATTGCCCTCCTTTGTTTTTCCGTAACAAAATCCCACTTTTGGTTCTTCTCTGGTGCTTGTTCTATCTTGCTTCTGGAGGAATTGGTTGTTGTTCAGGTGTCCTCTTCACGATTTTGCAGCTCCAACATCATGGTGTCCTCTATGCACAGATTTTTGGCTATGGCTCTCCGGGACGGAGAGCACATTAGGTGGTGGGCAACTGTTGAGCCCATACAAGTCATATTGGTCAAAGTCAACCGTAGTCAAAGTCAACCATAGTCAAAGTCAAAAGATCAAGGTCAAACTAGTCAAAGTCAACAAGTTCAAGGTCAAAGTCAGCTGGTGCAAAGTCAAAGTGCTAAGGTGCAGGTGTCAAAGTGCATAGGTAGTGCACAATTAATTGTCCACAAAGGGTAAATTGGAGAAAGTGGGTTGCAGGTTGCAGAGGTATTTCTCTAATTTCCCTAAGGTTCAAAGTGGTTTTAAAGTGTTTTGGAAGGTTCAGGTGAACCTTCTCATATGTGCAAAAGTAAAGACGTAAAAGGAAAATGTGAAGGTATGTGAAGCGGCAGCGTACGCAGAAGTGAAAGTATGTCCCCCCAATTAAAAATTTTGTTTTAGACTAAAGTCACTACAAGACAAAACAGGGAGTCGTTGGCTCCCACTTGTAAAGAAAATCTTGGGACATCAAAGTGAGCACCAAGATACTCTTGCAGTTATGAGCGTACGTGAATCGACACACTCAAATCAAGGCAAGGACTATTCTTGGACTATCCTAAGAGTAAGCAAGATAGAGCATAGTCTAAGTGAAGCAAGAGAGAGAAGTGCAAGAGACACACAGTGTGCGATGCAGAGAAGTGAAGTGCAAGGTGTGCATGAAGAGTGACAAAGGAAGTGTGCAGAGGAGTGCTAAGCTTGTCCCCCAAGGATTCCAAGGTCTTATTGAAGTGTGCACGCACCGACAAAAGGTATCCATCCCTCCCCCTTAGTGGAAGCTTGGTGCAAGGTGTGCACAAGAGCAGGCTTGTAGAAGGTGGAGGTTTGGTGCAAAGAGGCTGGCAGCAACAAGTCCCTTGGGTATTTGGTATTTTGTAATTGAGCACTCTGTGGGATTTTGCACAGAAGCATTGGTTCTATTGTGCTTCAACCTTGTATTTGTCTTAGTGTAATCAATCGATAGAGGCTTCTAGTGTGTATTTTCTCTTCTGGTCTTCCCCTTTTCTCCTACAAACACTTAAATCACTTCTTGTCTAAGAATCCCCCAACATAGAGTATTTGGTTCAATACAATTTGAGCAATGGCAATACACATAACATTATTACCAAAAAGGTGTCAAGGGTCAAAGATCTCTTATCGCTTTCTTGTCAAGGTGCATATAAAGAATGCAAATAATAAAGTATGAGTCCCATAGCTAACAAAATTTGTGGTTCTCCTCCTTGGTGTAAATGTTGCTTACATGGCAATGGAGCCTTGGGAAACCTGTTCTTTTTGTGCCCCAAGTCAGTGTCAGTCTAGCGGACCCTTGGAAGAATCTTGTTGTCATAGGAACAAATCAATAGGAAGAAAGCAATTCTAGGTGAAGCGATTCCTAGAAATTCACACTGCATATTTTAGTATTCATCAAGGACATATATGGAAATCCAAATCTAATAGAAATATCTTCATAAATGTAACTCCTTTACATTAAGCACTTCAATCTATAGATACATGCATACAAATCAAATGCAGAAACAAATTTGAGCACTCATCATTCCTTGAAATTAATTCCATACATCCATGACAATCATGGATGTCACTGACAATTATAAAATCTATAAGATTTGATATTTGTAATAAAAACACATCTAAAATTCTACATTTCTAACGTGTGTTGGTGATTATTCAATTTTAGTTTTGTCCGTAGTAGTATTACATTTGTAATATAACATTTTTGAAGTCTAAAACTCTACATTTATAGCGTGTGTTGGTGATTATTGAATTTTAGTTTTGTCCATAGTACACGCTCAAGTTCACACTCATTCAAATTTTAATTATTAATTTTCTCAACAGATCGTCATTTGTGAAGTTTGAAATTTGAAGGATATAACTCAAAAAGTTGGTTCCTATTAGATATACTCAATAATCCGCCTTTAAATAACCACAAATGATCCATGATTTTCTACGTTGCAAGGCCCCCATTATGAGGGAAAGCCACTTTTAGAGCTCTCACATTTAGATGAGTTCTATGTGTGACCAATGATAGTAATAGATGATCTTTGTGAGCTTGGCCATGAGGTTAAGTACACAAATTTTCAAGACGTATTTTCATTCAAGGCAAAAATAAAGGTTTTGTGGCATCGTGCAATTTTCACATAGAACATTGATGGGGGAGTGCATGGGGTTGGGGGGGGTTACCCCTCTTGCAATGTCTAGAGGCCTTATTGTGCGAGTTCATAGTGTCAGGATGGTAGGAATTCTAGTCATGAAGATATTATGAGCAATTATATTTTCCCAACTATTATATCTCTCTAGACTATGCTTTTCTATACCGTCTGCCATGGTAAAATCTATATAAGCCTGGATCACTATATAACAAGTGGATTGTTTGAAATAAGTTTCATGGCCCTAAGGTTTTTAAGAAAAAAGTTTCATATTCAGTATAGATCACCTCACAAAACCTCAAAAGCAGTGTATATATATATATATATATATATATATATATATATATATATATATATATATATATATATATAGAGAGAGAGAGAGAGAGAGAGAGAGATAGAGAGAGAGAGAGACAGAGGCGGGATTATATATACGATGATAGACACAAAGAGCTATACACACTCCAAGAATAGGTATAGAAAATAAACTTTCCTACACAAAGAAATTAAAAATTGTGTAAATTTGAGAAAAGTGAATACCTTGTTTTTTTTTTTATATAAAGGAAGTTCGGCATTAGCCTACTCTCCCGGACTTGAATTAAATAAAGAAAAGTACAAGAGAAGGGGATTAGTGCCCACGGGACCCCCCAAATCCCACAGAGCAGGGGAAGCTTTTACAGAGCTTAGATGACATTACAAAGAAGGTTAATTACCCTCTCATCACCCTCATGTGGGGCCCACTTGGGTTTAAGCTTGTTATCGATCAAAAGGAGTACTTGATGATGCCTAAAGGGGGGGGGGATTTTTTACTGTTGACAATCCTTTTGCCAAGGAGGAACAGCGATTTCTCAATTGACCACTCCTTGGGGGAGTCACCGAAGTTGAAAGCACATCTTTCCCGCTAGATTTTCCATAGGACCTCCCCTCTGATGGCGTTCCAGAGAGTCGCGGAGCAGCCAATCGCTTCTCCCAGCAGGGCTTGCTGCCAACTAAGACGTTTTTGAAGTCTAATTCTCTTTCCAACCACCTGCCAGAGTCTGTTGGAGTTGGGGCAAGTAAAGAAGATGTGTGAAACATCTTTGATAGACCGGTAGCAGCGTTTGCACCAGGGAGGGATCCCACAAATTTTGCTAGCCTTAAGGTTGGTCCAGATTCCATGATGAAGAATTTGCCATAAGAGGACAAACTTTTTGATTTCTATGAGGGGGTGCCAGATAGCCATGAACTTCATGTCCCACCGAAGTCGCGTCCATGACAGGCACCACTTTTTGTTGAGGTTAACCTGATAGTCGATCGTTTCTTTGATGTTTGGGATTTTTGACAGGCTATTCCCATTGTGCCATTTGAGACCAAGCGAGCTCGACATGTCGTGTCCCATGAGAAGCCGAACTTTGTGTCGGTCCCAGGCGAGACATCTGCTTTGCAAAGTGTTCCATTCTTCATGCGAAATGTTGATGCTAGGGTCAATATCCTCAAAGTTGATCCAACGGTTGGTGTCTTGTTTCCAGAGATGTTTCCATTTTTTGAAGCCTTTGTTCCATAGCTTCTTGGCATTTTGAATGTTCCAAGATTCCACACTCTGGATGCCATGGATCGGAAACCAGATAGAGTCGTTTTGTCTGATACCGGCAGCCCACTTCCAGTCTTCACTAATTCTTGTGAAGCTTTTGACTTTATTCCAACTCTTCCAAAGGGAGCACACCAGATTAGAGCCTTTCAGGAAGACGGGGATCGGGGAAAACAGCAAGGTCAAGATGTCAAGATTCTTCCAATTTGGGAAACCCATGAGCGCCAGCTCATTCTTGTTTCTGAAGATCAACTTGGCCCACGAGGCCTCCCCGTTGCACCAAGCCTTAATCATCCATTTGGCCGACAGTTTGTTAGCCATGCACCCAATGTCCAAGATACCAAGTCCCCCACTATCTCTATGGCTGGTGCAGATGGACCATTTGATTTTAGGCACCCCCCTCCTATTGTGGTCGCCCGTCCAAAGGAAGTTTCTACAAATACTATCCAGTTTGGACAGATCTTGCTCTTTCGGTCTCCAACAAGAAAGGAAATAAATGGTTGATGATAAGAGGAACGTGTTGATAACCATAGCACGACCAGCAAGATTGTTTTGCATACCTCGCCAATAGTTAAGCTTGTTTTCGAGTTTGGCAAGCACCCAGTTCCACCGCTGTTCCATAGAGACGCCAAACCCCAAGGGAATCCCAAGAAGCCGAAAAATTTGGCCCTGCGGAATGATTTGACAGCCATGATCAATGAATACCTTGTTTTGGATCTCCTTTGATATGTTGCTTCTAATGCCCTGGAAGATACATGCCCACGTGCATATACCCTTGGCACATCTATTTCTCACTCTTAGTATCACACATCAACAACGATGTAAGCTCCCATGCCATCATAGTCCATAAGAGCAACACAATAAAGTAAATGTCATATCCAAAGAGCAACCAAATGACTCGTACGAAGACCATATGCAATGATATGATTGCACACACACAGATCAAAGCAAGCAGACACGTAGTCACCACCATGCATGCATACATACACTAACGAATAGGCAAGCGGAATGATGACCCTAGAAGCTCCCTCTATTACCAAAGTCTAAATACAAAGATCACAAGATTTTTCAACTCTCTAGGCTCACTCCAAACCACCCACCATAACAAATGAGAGTTCTTTCACTTATATAAATTTTAAGAGCTCTATCCACACTATAGTGTTTGACTTAACTTTAAAATAAGTGGGAGAGGCTATTTGGAGGCACGAATGGTGTTAGAAAAATACAAAAACTTGGGTCCCTATTCTACTCATGACCATGAAGCTTGAGTACTACTCGGATTCTACAATGTGGGCTTGATTACTACTAAAGATAGGCATTTTTACATGTATTTTGTGAAAACAATGGAAAAACCTAACCTAATGCGGGATTTGAGATGGGAAAAATTGGTGACTCTTTCTCCTTTACTTGCATGCTTGTTCTTCCCTTTTACCACATTCTTTATCTATATGTATGCATGCTACTTTTGGCCCATTGCCTATACATAGTCACAAGATAACAATTTCCAATTTCCAATTTCCTGTAGATAGTCACAACATAACAAGATAACAATTTCTTTTTGTTGCCCTTTCATCTAGCTTACCTCTTATTTGTGATGGTACATGAACATATGCTAAACAACCAAACACCTTGCAATGTCCAAGACTAGGTTTTTTTCCATACCATGCTTCATAAGGAGTCATACCTTAGAGTGATTTGGATGTTAGTCTATTGACAAGGTACATAGTAGTTGAAATAGCATCTACCCATAAATAATGTGACAATCTCTTTTCTTCAAGCATTGCTTTCGCTGATCCAGCCAATGTCTTTTTCTTCTCTCTGCAATTCCATTCAATTGAGGAGAGTACCTAGTAGTCACTTCCCTCATGATACCTTTATCTTGCAAGAAATCATCAAATTCCATGGAGAAGTATTCTCCCTCTCCATCAGATTTGAGCTTCTTGAGTGATCAACCTGTGTGCTAGATACTTCTTGAAGCAATCAAACACTTCATTCTTACTCTTGATAAATGTTGGTGCAATTAAGCCCAAGCCTACATACTTGAGCATCTCACTTATGCTCAACTTAATGGCATAACCTTTGGAAGGCTTCATATGTTCAAACTCTTGTAATTCTACTTCAGAATTACTTTTGTAAAATTGAAATATACTCATAAGGAGTTAGGAAGCACAAAATCTCATATTATTTGGTAGTTGAGTCGAGAGAGAATTAGTCCTATACTTTAGCATTCACTTTTAGGTAGACATTTGAATTTGAATTTGAATCCTTGCCTCCTACATTAACTATAAAAAGAGGATATGATAGATGTTGGAGAAACAATCACTAATTGGACATATATTTGAAGGTCAAGTCTTAGGAAGAAAACCCCATGCCTATGTGAAGGGACAAATTCACAAATGTATCATATTTGTAAAGTTAGTTCACTTTAGTTCTAGAAGTTTTTTAAAATCACGAGAATACGAAAATCTATATAAGTTAGTTTGTATCAACTGACGCGGCGAGAGAGAATGAGAGAGAAGAAGTAGAAGAAGGAGTTGATTTTATACAACTGAGTATAGTCGGGCTTCTCTGAGTGAGAAAGCATCTGTAAAACTTCTGAGTTTTCATAGCTATGAGAAAGAACTCAGTAAAGTTCTGTGTATGAGTCTCTCTCCATCATCTCCATGCTTGCCTACTGTGTGATGAATTCAAAAGTTCAAGTTTTCTGAGCAATTCGATGCCTGGCATCGAATCTTGGCTGATAAGTCATTATTTCCATTCTCTGTGTGTTAACTGTTGTTGAATCTTTTAAAAACATGAAGTTTGTGAAGCAACTCGATGCCTGGCATCGAGTTCCAGCATGAAATGGATGCCCGGCATCGACTTTTAGCATATAAGTCATCTTCTTCATGTGTGTGTAAAACAGAGTGTTTCTGGTGCAGAAAAATAGCCAAAAAAAGCCCAAAGTCGATGCCCGGCATCGACTTGGACTGAAATTCGATGCCAGGCATCGAATTTTTTATTTTTGGACACCAGGAATACTAAAACAGGCAAAGTTTCCAGTTTTGGAAGCTCATACAGAGTCATCTTGTGAGAGCCATAACTTGAGTTCTAGAGATCCGTTTGATGCATATGATAGCTTGTTGGAAAGCTCTACTCTTCTAGTTTTAGCCTATAAAGTTTTATGGAAAAATAATACTTGAGCTAGGAGAAATTAGCAAAATACGGAAGGTATGTCATTTCGGTGACTAGGAATTTCTGTAGAAGCAAAGTTCTCACTTTAGGCTATCATTTCTCAAAGTTTGGAGTGGCAATGAGTTAATGGTGACCATAGAGGTGTTCTAGTGTCACATTAATTCATTTCTTGTGGTGTTTCATACATCAACAAGTGGTATCAGAGCAAAAAGATTCTCGAGAGCAGAAGACGACAAAGGTACGAGAAGTTTTGTAAAGTTTTCCATTAAAGTTTGAAAGGTGAAGCATTTGAAGACACAAGGCATCAAAAGGTTACTTCAAAAGTATCCTCATACACAAAGAACTTCAAAAGGTATTATCCTTTATCCTTTAAGCTCACAGGTTGCAGCAGAAGGAAAGAACTATGGCAGATCATATCTCCATTGACAAACTGGACAGAGATAATTACCCCGCATGGGTAATGAGAATGGAAGCCTTACTTATGAGTAAGGATCTCATGGTATATGTAACAGGTGAAGAAGAGAAGCCAGTATTTGAAGATGAAAGCCGACCAAAGAAAGAGGAACTTGATGCTTTAAAGCATTGGCAGAAGAAGGATGCAAGTGCAAAAGCATACATCTACAATACAATCTCTGATCATTTGCTACCACACATCAGAGGATTGGAGTCATCTGAAGATATATGGAATGCATTGGAGTATCATTTCCAAAGTACTACCAAAGCAAGGAAAGCAAGTCTATGGTCAGAGTTTACAACATTCAAGAAGAAGCCAAGTCAAAGTATTAGTGATTATGTCACTAAGATGAAGGATCTAGCAGATAGTCTTGGATCCATAGATGAAGATGTTGAAGATCACAGATTGATTGCTCAACTACTTGCAGGTTTGAGAGGAGATGAAAGGTGGAAACCTTTTGTCTTATAACCAGAACTTTCATTAAATCATTATGTTCCAAATTTGAATCAATTACTTGGTTTGATGCTCACATATGAGCAAGACTTGAAGGGAGATGGAGATAAAGGACAAAGTTCTGCAATGTACATGAAGAATAAGAAGAAAGGAGATAAAGGTAAAGCAAAGGATGAAGAGGAGTCTAGTTCTCAAGCTTATTATGCAAGAGGTAAAGGCACTGGCAGAGGAAGAGCAAGAGGTTTTGGAAGAGGAAGAGGTAATCAAAATAACAACAAGAAGGCTTGCTGGATCTGTGGATTGAGTAATCATTTGGCTCATGACTGTTGGCACAACCAACAAGGATCAAACCAGAATCAAAACAACAATAGCAGAGGCCGAGGTGGAAGATATCAAAGTAATTTCCAAAGAGGTAGACAAAGTCAAAGAGGAGGCTATGGTAGAGGTGGAGGAAGAAGTTGGGGACAGAATCAATCCTACAACACCACCTACTACAACTATGCAAATGACACACAGAATGAAAGTCATACATCATTGATGATGAACTCAATCATTACATCAGACAAAGAAGATCTAAAGGTATTTTACATTGACTCTGGATGTTCTAATCATTTGTCAGGAAACATAGAATTGATGATAGAATTGGAAAAAGGCATTTCTAGTCATACAGTTCAAACTGGTGATAATACAAGACATAGTGTACATTCAATTGGAAAAGTGAAATGCAAGAGTGGAGCAGATTTGCTAACCAATGTTTTGTATGTTCCTACAATACCTAAAAACTTGATTAGTGTGGGACAGATAGTTGAAAAAGGTTTTCAAGTCAGGTTTACAAATGAAGGAGTATTTGTTGAAGATCCAGAGAATGGACATAATCAGATTGTCTCTGGTAAGAAAGAAGGTAGACTCTTTACTTTAAGAGTACAAGGGAACATTGGTCAAGCTTTGCTCACACATGGTGAAGGAGTGATTACAAAACTTGATCTCTGGCATAAGAGATTAGGTCATTTCAATGAAAGAGGAATTAAAGCTATGGTTGCTAATCAGTCTGTACTAGGATTACCAAATGTGCAAAGTCAACATATGGTTTATAAATGTGAAGCATGTCAAATGGGTAAAGCACACAGGTTACCATTTCAAAAGAAAGGATTCAAACATGATGGACTACTAGAGCTCATTCATACAGATGTATGGGGACCAACAAAAGAAGGATCTATCAATGGCTCAAGGTATTATGTTCTTTTCATTGATGATGCTACAAGATGGATAACATTATATGTTTTGAAGGAAAGATCAGAAGTGTTTGGAGCCTTCAAGCATTTTCATGCATATGCAGAGAGAGTAACAGGTCAAAAGCTTAAAAGACTGAGGTCTGATGGAGGGGGAGAATACTTCTCCCAAGAGTTCAATGATTATCTTTGGAATGCAGGTATTAAGAGAGAAATAACTTGCAGGTATAACTTGCAGGACTTTGGTTGAGTTTGCTAGAGCTATGTTGAAGGAGAAGAATTGTCCAAATTATCTTTGGGCTAAAGCTGTAAATACAGCTACATATCTTGTGAATAGATTACCATGTGCAGCTCTCAATGGTATGACTCCATATGAAGCTTGGTGGGGTAAGAAACCAACACTAGATCATTGTAGAGTGTTTGGATCAATTGCATATGCTTATGTGCCATCACAGCTTAGGCATAAACTTGAACCAAAGGCAGAAAAATATGTGTTCACTGGTTATGATGAAAAGCAGATGGGTTACAGGTTGTGGAATCCTCTGAAAAAACAATTTATTGTTTCTAGAGATGTTACATTTGATGAACAGAAAAGTTGGTATGCAGATCAAAGTCATACAGCTGAAGAATGTGAAGAAGAGGTAAGAAGATGTGAGAAAGGAAAATCAATTGTGCAGGTAAATAGAGATGAAGACTATATGCAAGCAAGTACATCCACAAGTGGATTAACAAGAAGGAATGAAGAAGCTCCTATATTTGATGAAGAAGTGTATCCAGACACATATGAAGAATGTGAACCAAGAAGGTCAAGCAGGACTAGAAGACAACCAGAAAGGTATTCTTATGATACTTCTTACATAACTCAGAAGAACTATGCATATATGGTCAAAGATGATGAAGAACCTTAGAACTATGATGAAGCTAAAGGTAAGAAGCAATGGGAAGAAGCAATGAAGGAAGAGTTCAATGCACTGGAGGAGAACAAGACATGGGAACTTGTTCCTAAACCAAATGGTAAGAAAGTAATTGGAAATAAATGGGTTTATAAAGTGAAGAAGCTTGCAGATGGAAGTATAGCCAGATACAAAGCTAGATTGGTGGTGAAAGGCTATGCCCAGACCTATGGCATAGATTATGATGAGACATTCAGTCTCGTAGCTAAGATGTCAACTATAAGGACAATCATTGCTATTGCAGCTTCAAAAGGATGGACTCTAAGTCAATTGGATATAAAAAATGCATTCTTGAATGGATACATATCAGATGAGGTATACATGGAACAACCTCAAGGGTTTATAGATTCCAGGTATCCAAATTTTGTTTGCAGGTTGAGAAGAGCATTGTATGGATTGAAGCAAGCTCCAAGCGCTTGGAACTATAGACTGGTGAAGTATCTCAATGATCTTGGATATCAAAGTTCAAAAGCAGACCCAAGTCTACTTATCAGAAGAACAGAGGAAGGTACAATCTACATTTGTATTTATGTAGATGACATTATAATTACAGGTACTTCAGATGAAGGAATCAAGGAGGTAAAGAGATTGCTTGAAAAAGAATTCAAGATCAGTGACCTAGGAAAGTTATCATACTTTCTTGGAATGGAAGTTACTTATACAGATCATGGCATATATGTGTCACAAGAAAGATATCTTCTGAACTTGTTGAAGAAGTTTGATATGGAAAATTGCAGAGAAGCTTCAACTCCACTTGAAGTTAATCACAAGCTCAGTAAATATGATGGTGCAGACTACAAAGATATGAGGAAGTATCAATCTCTTGTGGGTAGTTTGATTTATGCTACACTAACAAGACCTGATCTTAGTTATGCCGTGGGCGTTTTGTCACAATTCATGCATTGTCCAAAGGACCCACATTGGATTGCAGGTCAAAGAGTTCTCAGATATATCAAAGGAACTATAAAGGAAGGATTATATTATCCTTTTACATCAGATTTGAAGTTGAGAGCCTATAGTGATTCAGATTGGGCAGGTAATCAAGATGACAGAAGATCAACTCATGGTTACATGATATATATTGGTGATAAGCTTGTAAGTTGGTGTTCAAAGAAACAACATACAGTAGCATTATCATCAACTGAAGCAGAGTACAAAGGACTTGTGGAGGCAGCTAAGGAAGTCATATGGATGCAGACATTGTTCAAGAGCTTAGGCATTGATCAAGGTACACCTACAATACATGGAGATAATATGAGTTCACTTTATCTTGCAGCAAATCCAGTATTTCATGCAAGGACAAAGCACATAGAGATACAGTATCATTTTCTCAGAGAAAAGGTAATGGAGAAGGAGATTGAAGTGTAGTACATTTCTACTAAAGATCAGTTAGCAGACATAATGACAAAGAGCTTGGATGGTGTGAAGACCAGCAGATTCAAAAGCATGGTAGGAGTAAAAGAAAAGAAGATGATATGAAGAAACAAGGAATGTCAATTAGTGATTGAGGGGGAGCTGTTGGAGAAACAATCACTAATTGGACATATATTTGAAGGTCAAGTCTTAGGAAGAAAACCCCATGCCTATGTGAAGGGACAAATTCACAAATGTATCATATTTGTAAAGTTAGTTCACTTTAGTTCTAGAAGTTTTTTAAAATCACGAGAATACGAAAATCTATATAAGTTAGTTTGTATCAACTGACGCGGCGAGAGAGAATGAGAGAGAAGAAGTAGAAGAAGGAGTTGATTTTATACGACTGAGTATAGTCGGGCTTCTCTGAGTGAGAAAGCATCTGTAAAACTTCTGAGTTTTCATAGCTATGAGAAAGAACTCAGTAAAGTTCTGTGTATGAGTCTCTCTCCATCATCTCCATGCTTGCCTACTGTGTGATGAATTCAAAAGTTCAAGTTTTCTGAGCAATTCGATGCCTGGCATCGAATCTTGGCTGATAAGTCATTATTTCCATTCTCTGTGTGTTAATTGTTGTTGAATCTTTTAAAAACATGAAGTTTGTGGAGCAACTCGATGCCTGGCATCGAGTTCCAGCATAAAATGGATGCCCGGCATCGACTTCTAGCATATAAGTCATCTTCTTCATGTGTGTGTAAAACAGAGTGTTTCTGGTGCAGAAAAATAGCCAAAAAAAGCCCAAAGTCGATGACCGGCATCGACTTGGACTGAAATTCGATGCCAGGCATCGAATTTTTTATTTTTGGACACCAGGAATACTAAAACAGGCAAAGTTTCCAGTTTTGGAAGCTCATACAGAGTCATCTTGTGAGAGCCATAACTTGAGTTCTAGAGATCCGTTTGATGCATATGATAGCTTGTTGGAAAGCTCTACTCTTCTAGTTTTATCCTATAAAGTTTCATGGAGAAATAATACTTGAGCTAGGATAAATTAGCAAAATACTGAAGGTATGTCATTTCGGTGACTAGGAATTTCTGTAGAAGCAAAGTTCTCACTTTAGGCTATCATTTCTCAAAGTTTGGAGTGGAAATGAGTTAATGGTGACCATAGAGGTGTTCTAGTGTCACATTAATTCATTTCTTGTGGTGTTTCATACATCAACAATAGACTTGCGTCTATCTCGAGTTTGAGATATCACTTTGATGTACTTTCATATTAGAAGAAGAGCTCATCTCATAGCTCAATCACTTCTCACTCATTGAGCAATGGTTGATTGCCAATGACATTGTACTTTTACATAATTTAATACATATATGATCATTACTTCCCATTCTCATTTCTTTCTCATAACTGCATCAAAACAGTGATCTTGCCAGAGCTTGTTCTTTGTCTATAGTTGATCATTTCCTAAGATTTGAAGCATGTAGTGATCCAGCATACTGTCTAGTTTAATCCTACAAAGTTTCATTGGTAATGCTTCTCGCAATTGTTAGATATTAATCAATCTTTGCTTACTCATCTATTAACTATCAAAGCCCGTAAATGTCGGGATGTTTAGTTGATTTGCTAAACACATTTCTCTCCATATAGTCCATCATTTTTTATGATATCACTCATGATTGATAGCTTGTTAGGAAAACTAGAGTTCCCCAAAAGGAATTTAATCAATTGTTGTTGTACTCAGAGAGATGATTCAAAACACTAAATAGGTGTATCAACCAAAATAGCAAGTTTTGATCTTGTACTATCTTCTATCATATTTGTTTTTGATCCTACAGTTAGTGGATCATCTTCCACACACCATATGTAATCAACTAACAAGTCCACGAGTTTAGTGGTGGTTACAATGTATTCTTTCAAGTCAAAAAATGACTTCTACAAATGGTAAAGGAAAAAAACTTTCTAGCAATGGTTTCCATGGAGCTCTAATTGTACATTTACTCTAGCCAAATGTGTAGGCTTGATATTTGCACTAACATAAAGGATGCGGGAGTATTGGGTATTTTGGATTTGGAACCCTTGGCCAATAGAATGGTGACCAAGTGGATGATTAAATATTGGATTAATGACAAAACTTTGTAGGCCAAGCTTGGTTTTAGAAAGAATGGCATCCTTTATATTCTCAGGATCTCGAGGTGGAAAGAACTTGATTTAGTCACTCTTTTGTTCTATATGTTCTTGGATGATCCTAAGTTTAAACCTATTCTCTACTTATGGAAATTGGTGCAAGCAGCAAGCCTAAGGGCATTGCTTAAGTTCTTGGATTACTCTCATTAATCATCTCACAAAGATGTGCTCATATGAACCCATGGTTGTAAAAGTTCAAAGGATAAATACCTTCGAGCTATCTTGGTTAACTATGAAAGCAAAATGTAGAAGGAATCCTGTGGATGAAGGGAGCCAAAACCCATGCCTTTTAGTTCTGATTCATGTTCAAATTATTTCTAAGTTTTAGGATCACATGAAGGTGATGAACCGACCATATTCAAAATCATGTATAAAAAGGTTGTCTTCTATTCATGGGGTAGATTGATATTTTTTGAGAGATTGAGCTAGGTTTTTAAGCATGTTTTGTACTCATCACATTTCAAATTAGTCCTCCATATCTCTCTTCTATGATATGTTCAATATCAATATACATTATGATTCATATATCTTGAGTATTCATTCTCTATGTATCGTTATAGTACCTTGAGGTACACATTCAAATTATGTGGTTCATTTCACTATGTGTGAGTATCCAAGTTTCACAACTTCACTTGGATTACTTAGATAAGCCCCTTCTGAGATTTCCTATGAAGTATCATTATTTATGGATGAGTAGATCTTGACCTATGAAGATTTGAATGTGATTGTGTCTCCACTTCATTGTCTTCCTACAAAGTCGAGGTGACCCCCTATACTTGTCAAACTTATTTGTCTTTGTAGAGTGAGGCCAAAATTCATGGAATAAGTTTCCTTAGTTATATGGACACTCTATTGAATGTCCGCAAAAGCTCTTTGGTCAATTCATACCAGGTTGTGAGCTTTGAGCATTCTAGTATGAGCATCACTTCCGAAAATAGAAGGTTTTCTAAGTCTTGTGAAGTACAAACTTATGTGTTTTGATGCAATCATTTGAGAATGATGTTCCAAAGGAATTAATGGTTCTTTATGCATAATTTGGAAGCTAAGAAAGTATATTAGAATTTTAGAAGCTCTCTTGGGTGGTGTTTAGTAGGGTTTTGCCAACACTCATTCATCTTTGTTTATATCCCCTCACCTCTTCATAGTGATATCATTGAAAAGCTAGAATATAATGATCATGGGTGATGGTTTCCCCTCATCTATTGAAAAATTGGATTCAAGAAATTACTCAACATGGTCACTCAAAATGGAGGACTATCTACAAGAAAGGAACCTATTTGGTTACATATCTAGAGATGATGCCAATACTAAGAAGCAAGGGCCAACCAACACAAGAGGGCAAGAAAAGTTTAAATGCATGGTGATCAAAAGGATGCTTTGACAAGCTCATACATTCCCAAATCTATCTCTTAGTATTTTTACGTCCTCACATTAGGAATGATTTGGAAGCATTCTTCTCATCAAGCACCAAGAACAAGAAGAATAAACTATGGATGGAGTTTATGACACTCAAGAAGATGCTCAGAAAAAGTGTGATTGATTTTTTCACCAAGATGAAGGATATTGTAGACCATCTTGGAAGCATTGGAGAAGTCATTGTTGAAGAACAAATAGTAAGACAAGTCATCAATGGTATCAAACCTGAGGAAAAATGGGAAGCCTTTACCACACCTATGGACCTTTACATGGATATGAAAGTTCCTGACTTTAAAACACTCATGGGCCAATTATTCACACATGAAGCAAAGCTTATGAAGAATGGAGAAATAAAAGGTATTAAATCCTCTTCTCTCTATGCAAATAAGAATAAAAGTAGGGATAAAAAAGGCAAAGGTAAGACATTTGATCATAAAGGAAGTACCTCTCAAGCCAACTTTGCATGTAGAGGTAAGGGATCAAGAGGAATATGTAGAGGAAGTAGGCAAGGGAGGGTGAGAGCTGAAAGCTCATCACCTTTCACTATATGTGGTCTAACCAATCACATTACGGAAAATCATTTCAAGAACCCAAGGAATTAAAGAGGAAGAGGATACAAAAGAGGAGGCTATGGAAACTCAAGAGGAATATTCAACAATTCTTATGGATATAACAACAAATACCAAGGTGGATATAAAGGAAGGAGAGACTACAACAACTACACATATGGTCAAGCTCAAGAAGATTCACTTCTTCTCATGAACATGAATATGAAAGAAGGTAAGGGAGATGAGCATGTTTTTTATACAGACTCAAGATGCTCAAATCATGTTGTAGGCAATGTGGCTCTATTGTACGATTTGGAAGATCGAAAGAATAGACATTAAATCCAAATAGAAGATGACACAAGGCATCCAATTGACAAGATAGGTAATGTAAAGACTCCAAATGGTAATATGAACTTACTAAGTAGAGTACTCTATGCGCCTGCTATTACGAAGAACCTCATCAGTGTAAGTTAAATTGTTGAGAAGGGATTGGAGGTTAGATTTACCAAGCATGGAGCATTTGTCGAGGATCCACATCAAGAATTCAAGAAGATAGCAAGAGGATAGAAAACACATAGATTGTTCATTTTTGAACTCAAAGATACCAAGAACATTGCATTCTTCAATTATGGCATCCAAACTCTATTAGAGTTAGAGATTTGGCACAAGGGGTTAGCTCACATACGAGAAAGATCCCTCAAACAAATCTGTAGGGATCAGAGTGTACTTCGGTTACCAAATATATCAAAACAACATATGATATAAAAATTGTAGTTCCTATCAATTTGGTAAGTCACATTTTCACCAAGAAAGGCTATATACATGGGGACCTATTGGAGTTGGTCCACACATATGTATGGGGACAAAGCAAGAAGACTTCAATCTTTGGATCAAGGTACTATGTGTCATTCATAAATGATTGTAACAGATGGACTATCTTATATTTTATGAAGCATAAGGATGGTTTTTTTCATGTAATCAAAAAGTATTTAGGTCTTGGGGATAATGAAATAGGTGAAAACCTAAAACGACTAAGTTCAGATGAAGGGAGAGAATATTTCTCCCATGACTTTGATTGTTATCTCCAAGAGAGAGGTATCAAAAGGGAAATCATCACCAAATACACTCCTTAGAAAAACAGAATGGCAGAGAGAAGGAATAGGACAATTGTGGAGGTTGCAAGGTCAATGCTCAATGACACAAACTCCCCAAGTAATTGTGGATAGAGACAATATCAACAACTACTTATTTGGTGAATAGACTTCCATAAAAGGCTATAGATGGCATGATTCCATATGAGGCATGGAATGGAAGAAGACCTAGCCTTAATCATTGCACAATCTTTTGGTGCACTGCATATGCACACATACCTTCATAAATAAGAGGAAAAATGGACCCTAAGGTAGGGAAATGCATCTTCATTAGCTATGACCTTAATAAAAAAGGTTGTAGGTTGTACAATCCAAGAAACAAAGGATTCATTGTAAAAAGGGATGTTGTGTTTGATGAAAAGAAATCATGGTTTGAAGATGATTGTAGGAGAATTAAACCACCTTATGACCTAGAGGAGGACTTTCCAACCTTATCAAAGAAGAATGAGCACACACTTGAAGCATCAAGTGACTATGAAGATGATCAAAAGACTCCACGGAGAGAAATCAGTTCTTGGAACTCTAAACACAAAGCCTCTCAACAAACCATAAGAAGGTCAACTAGAGAGAAGAGGAAGCCATAAAGGTATGGATATGATACTTCATTAGTTACTAATTATTCCATATATCTAGCACTAGAGTCAAACTTTGAGTAGCCCTCATCATATGAGGAAGCAAAGAAGAAGCCTAAATGGATGAATGTCATGGAGGAAGAGATTGATGCCTTACATGAAAATCAAACTTGGGAATTGGTACCCAAGAGTGCATCTATGAAGATCATAGGTTCAAGATGGATATACAAGGTAAAGAAAAATTCATGGATCTATAAAAAATGATTTTCTAAATGGATGGATAGCTCAAGAAGTATACATGGCTCAACCTCATGGTTTTGAAGACGTGTAGGTTAATAAAGGATTTGCATCATTTAAAGCAAGCCTCTAGGGCTTGGAATCATAGGTGTGTCACCTATTTGCAAGATAGAGGATTCAATGTGAGCAAAGCAGATCCTTCCCTCTTCATCAAGTCAAATAAATATTGAGTCATATACATCTATGTATATGTTGATGATATCATAACTAAAAGAGATGATGCTAAATGAGAAAGAAAGATAAAATTTTACATAAAAGTAGAATTAAAAATGAGTTATTTAGGTCTACTTACATACATCCTAGGATTGGAAGTGGTATACATAGAAAAAGGTATGTATCTTACTCAGAGAAAGTATACCAAAGACATATTAGTCAAATCCAAAATGGATAATTCAAAGATTGCAGTACACCTATGGAGATGAACTTGAAGTTAGATTCTCATTGTTGGAACATCAAACTTAAACTATGCTTGATGTGGATTATCTCTACATAAAAAATGCATCATTTGACTTGTGTCAAAGTTTCCCATTGAGGAGATTTTTCTTTGTGCTCATTTTTGGTATTTTTCATAAGGCTTTTTTTATGAGTCTTTTACCAAGTTAAAAGCCTAGAGTTTTACACATGTAAAAAAAAAGAGCTCACATTAAATGACTTTGAGGTGGTTGAGCTTGACAATCAATCAATCACCAAAAAGTAGGTCGGATTATATATTCACTTTTTCTAGATTGTAGGAAAGTGGATTGATTCTCTTGAACAAACTATCTTGCCTTGATTTGAATTCAAAATCCACTTGTAGAAGTTGTGCAACACTCAAGAGTCTATATAAAGACTTCAAAAGCATTTTAGAATACAGTGAAACAATCTACATACACTTTGGGTCATCACTATGTTGCTCCTTCATTTCTCTGCACCATCTTCTTCAAGAATAGTGAACTTGGAGAGGTTGTTGTTATCTCTCTATAGAGCTAGAAATTGAATGAGAGAGCATTCATTGAAAAGATATTAGTATCTAGTTTGTGTGTAAAATCTTTTCAAAGCATTTGGTTTGGTAGATGTGGAGAAATCACAATTGTATTGCCTTGGGGTCTATCTCTTTGCAACCCAAAAAATAGGGGGTATCTATGTTGAGTGTTAAGCTCATTCCAGAAGCATATCTTGCTTAATACTTGTACTCTTGTGAATTTTTATTCACTCAACCCTATGTGTATCATTCCTCTAGATAAGTAAATTTTGACATATAAAGATGTGAATGTGACTGTGCCTACACCTCATCTTCTTCCTGAAGAGTCAAGATGACCCCCCACACTTGTGAAAATAATTTCTTTTTTTATAGTCAGGCTAAATTAATGAAATAACTTGCTTTAATTAGATAGAAGCTCTAGTTTAATGTTTCCAAAAGATCTCTGGCGAATCCACACTAGGTTCTGAGCTTTGAGCATCCTACTATGCACATCACTTTCCAAAATAGAAGGTTTTCCAAGTCTTGTGAAGTACAAACTTATCTATTTTGATGCAATTATTTGAGAATGATTTTCCAAAGGACTTACTAGTTCTTTATTTGGAAACCAAGGAAGTATATTAGACATTTTAGAAGCTATCTTGGATCGTCTTGAGTAGGAGTTTTCCAACACTTACTCATCTTTGTCTATATCCCATCACCTCTTGACATTAGGTTCTACATGGTTGGGTTTAGACTGCAATTGCTCTAGACTTTCGAATAGTCCTTTGAAGTGCAAGTCAAGTTTTGCTATGTTACTCTAGTTAACAAACGTACTAGCTTTGAACAGATCTTGAGCTAATTCGACCATTTTCATGCATAGCTTCATTCTTTCTTTCTCTAGGTCTGCTCTAGGATCACTCTTATCGAGTTATGATGTGTTGGGTCCTTGTCTCAATCTAGCATGATAGGCCTTCAACATCATATCCAAGTCTTCTAGGACATGGTCAACTAAGATTGATCCTACCTTTGGCAAGGATGTGGTCCCTTCTTGATCCTAGGAAGTCAATTCTATGATCTTTGCCTTGTTTTCTTTCTAGCTTCCTTCTAGTTCTACTAGTTTCATATTCCATTTTCTATGTATTCTTTCCCTAGAGTCTTTCCACAACTTGGTTCATCACTTTTTAATAGATTCTCCTATCTTACTTGAATTTGAGAACTTCTCTTGATTCCCTTGTTGACTTGTTGTAAAGTGTGAGCTCTGGTCACTACTTGAATTGGCAATAAGGTGGGTGGAGAACCATTCAATCCTTGCAGAATGCCTATTATGTTGATTGGATTTATCTTAAATGCATTGGCCAATTTCTTAGGACACTCACATATGATATGCTCATTAGTGCACTATGAACAATAACCTTGAATGGTGAGATAGTGTTGCTATCCCACTAGTGGGGGATGTGGATATTCACATATAAAGTGCCTTCTTGGAATCTAAAGCATGGTCTTCTAGGGGCTTGAGGTGTCATCTATCTGACTTGGGACTTAGGGTTTGGTTTTGTGTACATCACATTAGAATATTCAAGCTCTCGATTAGGCTCTACCAAGGGCACATCATATGGATAAACTTCATTATGCTCTAGAGATTCTATGTAATAGGTAGGAGGGGCTATCTCCATGTATTCAATCAAAACTCTAAGCATTGGGATCATTTTCTGAGATCACTCGAGATGCTGACACTAATTCCCTATTGAGGTTATCTTTTGGCACCACATATTTCATCGATATTACATTGGTAGGGGGTGGTGGTTGTTGTCCTTTGATTGATTGAGGTTTAAGTTGTGTTTGATAATGTGTTTGGTAGTATTGTTGTGACCTATCATATGGTTGTTGTTGATACTCATTTTGATACCTACGTGGCTATTAGTACCTTTGCCTAACTCCCTCCCTCTTATAGGGACAATCTTGAGCTAGATGGTTCGTGTATTTGCTATCTATTGTTCAATACTAGTCATTTAGGTTCCCTAAGTTTTGAGCTTGCATCCAACACATGTTGGCCATGTGATCTTCTCTCCATTCTTTACTAAGAACATTCTTCGAGCTTGTTTATTTTGGACTCCTAGCTTCCAAGAAAATTGTTGAACTAATTTGTCTATTGATGTTCCAGGTTTAGATGTGATACTAGTGGAACAATCCGAGTCCCTGTATAGTTTAGAGAGTTCCAGTTCATCACCCAAGTTATCCTCAATCTCAATAAACATTCTTAAGCATTGCTCTAGGGTTCGAGGCTCCTTCAAGTAGACATTTGACCTTAGCTTTCCTCTTAATAGAACATCTAAAAAAAGAAAAATATTTTAGCTTGGGTAGGTAACTTTGAATTGGGCATCTCTCAATGTATTGCTTGAACCTACCTCTTTCCAATTTGATAATTTCTTATGTTGTGTGTTTAAATCTATGGATCAAGGAGGAAGTATTATGTCTAATTCTGCTCTTAGAGAATTCAATGATGAAAGTGTCCAACACCTATGTGATATTCGTGAAATTATCTTGATGCAATGGTTGAAACCATGTTAGAGTTGTGTTCTTCAAGGTAAGCCTAAAAGCCTTGTATTGTGTGAATATGTTATCAACATCTTCTACCCTCAATAGTTGCTTGAATTCAGCTATGTGATCAAAGTAGTTCTTCATTGACTACATCAATTGAGTAGGCCTTAAGATTATGGGATGCTCTCTTGGTCTATGCAATGGAAAGTCATCAATACCCCTTGGATTCCTATGCACTCTAGCTCTCTCTCTCTCTCTCTATTATGTCAATTTCTAGCCTTGATCTTTCTCTCCCAATTGTATGCACAAAGCTCACTTCTAATCATTCTTTTGATTTCTCTTTGTATGCTCCTAAGGCATGAGAAGATCCTGCTCCATGCTCACTATGAGGATCAATATACTTTTGTGAGTGGGAAATCTGTTCAACCTTCCAAGTCTATGCATGTCTACTATGTTTTGTAACCACATACATACTTTCAGAAGTGTTTTCTAAATTAATGATTTTCCCTAGAACATCAGGATCCTTGAACTTGTATATGATGAGTCCATCCACTTCGCTAGGCTTGCCAAGTTTAAATATCCAAAATGCTTCATCAATTTCCTTGTTAATAGATATTTCTATACTCTTGTTATCTTGGGGAAGCCACTCTAGGGATATGATCCTAGAGAGGACTGACTTACCTTTAGGAGTTCTAGGCCCTCTCTCTTTGTTCTCCTGATCAAGATCCCCTGTCATTGACTGGGGTATGAAAGATCCAAATTTATCTATCCTATCAAGTAAGAGGGTCACCACATACATGGTTCCTTCCTTTTCTATATAGGATCCATCCTCAAATTAGACCACAGGGTGATCAATTCCAAATGGCACTCTAGATTCCTAAGTTGGATTATCAATCCTCTCAAACCATCCTCATAGATGCCAGCACCTAAGAGTTGGTTCGAACATACTCTAGTTGGGTCGTATAAGGACCTTCTCGGTTCTCTAAGTATGCTAACCTAGAACTACTTGTAAGTTTCTCCATGCTAAAAAACATCTCTAACTCACTAGTATCTGAGCTTAGAACATAAGGGTAATCACTCAGTTGTTGAACCCAAAATCTATTCATATGATTGATAGTAGCTTCATATGATCTCTAGCTTTGTTGATTGGTGCTTCTTATGTGTATTGCTGACCTAAGGTTCATGAAATTGATTCCCTTACTCTTAACAATATTTTTAGAGTACACCCATGTTGCAAAGTTCTTTGGAGTACCAATTACTTGGTTTTTTTTTGTCTTTTGTTATTTCTCTTCTCTCAAGGTATATTCATATGGAATAACTTATGTCGTAGCTTTAGATTCTTTCCCTTAGTGCTATCATGTTCATATTAACCTAAGGCCTTGCACTTGAGTTCTTTAAGTTTCTTAGACTTGAGTTCTTACACTTACCCTAAGCACATGCAATAGCACTACATCTTAGCCTCTACTAGAATTGATAGAGGGGGTTTAGTAAATTTCTAACCTCACCACATGCACTTTTTATGTCCCTTGATGCCTTAAATGTCTCTCCCAAGCACTATCTCTTTGCGTTGACTCTTGTGGTCACAAATGCTTTCTCTTAAAGCTTTTTAGACCTTGAAAGTTCCAAAAATTCTTCCAAAATAGGCAAAATCTAGGCCAAAATTAACGACCCTCATTATACCCATGTAGGCAGTCTATCACGATAGGGTGACTCTGTGGTGATATTCTAGTCTATTGTGATAGGTTGGAGTCCTTGTCATGATAGAATGCCTTGTTGCGATATAGTGTCTTGTCATGATAGAGTGCCTTTTTGTGATAGAGTACCTTGTCGTGATATGAAGCCTTGCCATGATAGGATGCATGTCTTTCACGATAGAAAGGTTTCTATCATAATAGATGGGTCTCTTGGAATTTTTGGTGATCCCACTCTCTAGATGGTGACCATTAGTCAAGCCTCATTGAAGAAAGTAAAATGGAAACCCCAAGAAGTTTCTTGAAATTACTTAAAATCAAATTGAAATTTCCTCTTTTGAAGAGTATTCAACCCCACTGTTGTCAATCATCTTGGGAACAACATGTTTGCTTTGGTTCCTCTTTAGGAGCTTTTGTCACGACGAAGGAGATAAGGAAGAGAGCTCACACACACACTCTCACTCTCAAGGAGAAGCACACACACAGATTGAGGCAAGGAAGAATGATCTTCTTCTTCTTCTTCTATTACATAAAAGGAATGTACAAGAATGACCTAAAAAACAAGAATACAACCAGTGCAATATATAAAGACCAGTACATAAGGAAAAACCTAATGTCCGCGAATGAGCTCGCAAGAAACAAATGTGCCATCACTCTCGGTAGATAAATCTAATAAAGCTCAATGAAGTATCCCTGACATATACTGGCGTGAGCACTATACATATCAGAGAAACAAAAAATTGGTACGTGTCATCCTAGATCATCACATGTTGAGCTTGATATCTCAACACTTCCCCTCAAGCTCAATGCCATATCCTGTAATCCAAGCATCTTCCGAAACTTCTTCAACTTCTCAGCTCCAAGTGCTTTGGTGAAAAAATCAGCAACCTGCTCATTTGTTCTCACATAAACAAGATCAATATCACCTGCTAATACCTTCTCTCTGATGAAGTGATAATGTACCTCGATATGCTTTGTTCTAGCATGGAAAACAGGGTTCCGTGCTAATTGTATGCTGCTAAGATTATCACAATAGATAGTGATAGGCTTTTGCACTTCCACACCTAAATCTGCAAGTAACATCTCCAGCCATGATGCCTCACATGCTGCCATTGCAGCACCTCTATACTCAGCCTCTGTACTCGACAAAGCAACAGTGGGTTGCTTCTTACTGCTCCATGTAATAGGTGCACCTCTAAGTGAGAAAAGAAAGCCACTAGTAGATCTTCTATCTGGAGTACTACTAGCCCAATCTGCATCGGTGTATCCATGAACCTGCAAATCTACACGAGCTTCATAAAACAATGCATAATCCAAAGTAGCACTCACATAATGTAGAGTGCACCTTAGAGCATCCAAATGTGGCTTCCTGGGAACCTGCATAAACTGACTTTCAAGTCCAACAGTGTAGCTTAAATCAGGCTTTGTAATTGTAAGATATATAAGACTTCCCACAATTTTCCTGTACATAGTAGCATTTTCCAATGCTTCACCTGATGTAGTATCCAATTTCAATTTCTGATCTAAAGGCATAGAAATTGGCTTACAATCAGCGATACCATACTTTTGCAGCATATTCAAGGCATATTGCCTTTGCGACATCCATATACCTGTTTCTGTATGTATAAACTCAATGCCCAAGAAATAACGCAGCACACCAAGATCTTTCATGTCAAATTCCTGCATAAGAAGTTTCTTTACCTCTTTGATGCTTTCTTCATTATCACCACCTACAATTAGATCATCAACATAAATAGCCACAATAGTGATGCCATCATCAGCCTTCCTTGCATATAGTGAGTGATCTGCATCACACATAGAAAACCCAATGCTGGTTAAGTAATCAACAATCCTTGCATGCCATGCACGTGGAGCTTGCTTCAGCCCATACAAAGCCTTTTGCAACCTGCAAATATATTCTAGATGCTTTGAATCTTCATATCCTTGTGGCTGGTCCATATATACTTCTTCTTGTAACTCACCATGTAGGAAAGCATTCTTCACATCCATCTGATGCAAAGTCCATCCTTTTGCTGTAGCTAATGCAACAAGTGTTCTTACAGTAGACATTTTAGCTATAGGGCTGAATGTTTCCTCATAATCAATGCCATATGTCTGTGCATAACCTTTAGCTACCAATCGTGCTTTATACCTGCTTATGCTACCATCAGCATTATGCTTTACCTTGTAAACCCATTTGCAGCCTATGGATTTCTTTCCTTGCGGCAATGGAACCAGCTTCCATGTATTATTTCCATAAAGTGCAGCCATCTCCTCATCCATAGCTTTTTCCCAATGTGCATTACCAATTGCATCTTCAAAACAAGAAGGTTCAGCATCTTGTATTACCTTTGTCATGTAGGCACAATGGCGAGCCATGTAACTATCATATGTCAATCGTTGTACTGAATTACGCATCCTCCCAGATCTTCTTGGTCCTGGGTCACTTCTTCTTGTATCATCTGCATGTGCCCTTCTTACTCCTAGAGTCTTCACAGAGGGCAATCCAAGTTCCTCATCAAGACTCTTTTCCGAACCGCTTGAATCTCCATCAATGTCTTCAAAACTTGCACTTGTTTTACTACTAGCAGAAAGCTTTTCTTTACCTTTCTTGGATGTATTTGATGAATTTTCTGGACTGAAATTTCCACACAATCTTCCACTCCATGGATTTGAGTTGGAACTATTGCTTGGTGATGCATCCGGTCCAATCAAAACTTGAGATTTTGCACTAGATTTTTCAACATTTTCTTTGTCATTTGGTTCAAGGTTCAGTCCTTCTTTGGCATCTACATAGAAGCTTGACATTTCATCAAATACCACATCTCTGCTCACCTTCACTTGTCGTGTGAGTGGGTTATAACATTTGTACCCCTTTTGCTCAAGGGAATATCCAATGAAGACACATTTTTCTGCTTTTGGATCAAGCTTCGTCCTCAACTCATCTGGAACATGTACATATGCAATACAGCCAAAAACTTTCAGATGTGATAAGTTTGGCTTTTTACCTGTAAACTTCTCTTCAGGTGTAACTTGATGTACAGCAGCAGTCGAAGTTCTGTTCATGATGTATACAGTAGTATGCACAACTTCTACCCAATAACAATGAGGCATATTCTTCTCAGCCATCAAGGCTCTTGCTGTTTCTGCAATATGTCTATTTTTGCATTCAGCAACACCATTCTGTTGTGGTGTGTACCTGCATGAAAACTGACGCCGAATTCCATGATTTTTTAGAAAACTGCTGAACTCATTTGACATGTATTCACCTCCTCCATCAGATCTTAATGTTTGAATGTACTTCCCTGTCTGCTTTTCCACCATAACTTTAAAATTCTGGAAGTGAGTAAACACCTCGCTCTTCTCTTTCATGAAATATACCCATACTTTGCGTGTATGGTCATCAATGAAAGTAACATAAAACCTGCAACCGCCCATAGATGTGGTCTTTGCTGGACCCCAAACATCTGTATGTACTACTTCTAGTACATTCTCACTAACATGCTTGTCATGTGGAAATGATGCTCTTGATTGTTTACCAAATTGACATGCTGCACATACCTTTTGCATTTCTGCAACTTTGAAATTTGGTAGTCCATGGACAATCTCCTTTGACTGCATCAGTTTCAACCTTTGCAAGTTTGCATGTCCAATCCGTTTGTGCCATATCTCTATATCTGCAATAACTCATGCACCTTTCGCAAACATGGCTGCATTCATTTCAGGAATCTTCACATTTAAGGTGAACATCCTACCCACTTTGTTTCCTTTGGCAACCAATCGTCCATCCTGCTTGTACTCTTCTACATATAATCCATCAGCATTGAACCTGACTTGTAATCCCTGGTCAACCATTTGTCCAACAGAAACCAGATTCTTTGTTATATTTGGAATATGCAGCACATCAGCGAGATGTTTTACCTTTCCGTCCTCCATAGACAATGCTATGTTTCCTGTATGCTCAATAGGATGCGATGTGTCATCACCTGTTTCAACATATCTAGGAACTGACATTTTCTACAAACTACTAAACCATTCTGCATGACTGGTCATTGGATTTGAAGCACCTGAATCAACATACCAGACATTATCATTCGATTTTGAAACACCAGCAGACATCGTATTCATCATGTGATGTTGAACCATAAACAGCTTCTCAGAATCATCTACACTTGTGGATGCATAGTTGTTTTGCTGCCTTCTGTTATTTTGATGTTTTAACCTACAATCACGTTCAAAGTGTCCATGATTACCACAATTCCAGCATCCTTTACTATCATTACCTGAATCATTTCTTTGGAAATTTCTGCGACCTCTTTGGCTCCCCCTGCCTCGAAACTGTCCTCTTTCTCCTGCATGATTATGTTGTTGACCTTGGTCTTGGTTACTGTTTCCTCTTCCACTTCCAAAACCTCTACCTCTGCCTCTTCCTCTGCCAGAGTAGAATACCTGCTCAGAAGTGGGCTTTCCTTGGGAGTTTGAATCCTCACCAAGATTCTTTTCTTAAATGATCAGCATAGAGACCAAATCAGCAAAATTTGGAATATTTTCCCTGGTCTGTATAGAAGTTCTGAACTGCTTATATGCAGCTCCTAAACCACGAAGGCACACTTCCACCTTATCATCATCATCTACATTCATGCCAATAGATGCAAGTGACTCACATATGCTTTTGATTTTTAGAGTGTAGTCACTTACCGACATACTCTTTTTCTCCAATGTATGGAGCTCGTTCTTGAGTTGCAATTTCCGTGCCTTTGTATTGGTCTCATACAAAGTGACGAAACTGTTCCAAGCCTCTTTTGGAGTCTTGGCATCCTGTATGTGTCCAATCATGCTATCCTGTATGCTAACAAATAGCCAATACATTACCTTTCATGCTCCTTGATTCCATTCCTTATATGCTCTTAAGTGTTCTGCAGTCCGATTCCTTTCTGGTAACTGCGGAGCATTTTCATTCTCTCCTTCGATGTACTTCCAGTGGCCTTTTCCCATCAAGAAATTCGTCATTCTGAATCTCCAAGCATGGAAGTTGTTCTTGTCCAGCTTATCGTTCATAAGCTGACTCATTCCATCTGCGTTTGCCATTTCTGCAACAATTCACAACACCGCAACACACTACAAGCAGCACTTCTGCTTGAACACTGTCGCACTATGACGTGACAGTTCGATCTCAGAAAAACACAGTTTTCGTGTATCAACAGTACATGGAATCACTTGAAATTTTGAATCTGGAATATATGAGTGTCGCCGAACACAACGCAAGTTACAGTTTCTGAAACTGACCTGGTTTTTCTGTGGGCCCCACCTTGCGGGCTCGAAACGGAGGTCGAGATGGCTCCGTAACTTCGATCTGACAAAAACAAGTGACCCTAAAGGCATAACTCTCGAAAATATTTTGAGGTCTTCTACCTTCACGACGATTTTCGTAGCAAACAGAGGCCGTTTGTGAAGTCGCGTTTTCTCCACGCCTTGCTGCGTAGTCTTCACCGTCGCCTTCTCCACGAGCTCTCTACAACCACGCTGGCTCTGATACCATGTCACGAGGAAGGAGATAAGGAAGAGAGCTCACACACACACTCTCACTCTCAAGGAGAAGCACACACACAGATTGAGGCAAGGAAGAATGATCTCTTCTTCTTCTTCTATTACATAAAAGGAATGTACAAGAATGACCTGAAAAACAAGAATACAACCAGTGCAATATATAAAGACCAGTACATAAGGAAAAACCTAATGTCCAGGAATGAGTGAGCTGGCAAGAAACAAATGTGCCATCACTCTCGGTAGATAAATCTAATAAAGCTCAATGAAGTATCCATGACATATACCGGCGTGAGCACTATACATGTCAGAGAAACAAAAAATTGGTACATGTCATCCTGGATCATCACATGTTGAGCTTGATATCTCAACAGCTTTAGCATCTCCTTGAATGGTTACTCTGCCTTGAGTGTCCACTAGTCTATAAAGTACACCTAAAACTTCTTCATCCATATTTGGTCTTCATATCTATGGATGCTCCCGATCTTAAGCAACCATTTTTTAAGGTGGAAGCTATTTTTATTGACTTCAAGGTCCAACCAAAACAGTCTCCTATAGAGTTTCTCCCTGATAACCCTTCATATACCTTGGATTTCCTTCTAAGCTCTTTAAAAGACAATATGAGTCTCATCGATGATGATGGTCTAGCTCCTAAACGAAGAGGAACAATACTTGAATTTATGCCATGAGAAAAGCAAGATTTCATGTTGAACTAAGGGAAGGGAAATGACCGTGGTATCAACATAGAACCATAGAGCTTTCATATTCTTAACAAAGGGTTTAAATGTTAAAATTATAGGGTTTCTAATAAGACACAACAATTTCCATGTTTAGGGAGAGGGATGGAAGCCCCAAACGTCTTATGAGGCTTTGGAAGACGTAGCCTCTACCAAGCTCGATGTTTGTAGGCTGAAACACAAACTAGGTTCTAGATCAACAAAAGCTATGAGAATCCTTAACCTCAAAAAAATAATGATGAAGCTTTAATCAAGCCCATCAATCTTTATCCAACCCATCTATAACCTTGCCTCTCTAATCCCAACTACTAGAGAGGATGATGTGTGAGGAAAAGGAATCGATAGACGTTCGAGTATCAATCCTTTGATGATCATGATTTGGGGCATACACCAAAGTGGTGGTAAAGGGAGGGACACCACCAAAAAAAGTAGCAATCCATATGTGGTGTTGGTTGTTTTAGGACTTCACTAACAATGAGGACCACATTGCCCCTCCTAAGGTGTCTAGGGGACCTATCATGCCAGCCCACAGGGCCGAGATGGTATAAATTCTAGTCATGGAGATATTATGAGCAATTATATTTTCCTAACTATTTTATCTCTCTCGGCTATGTTTTTCTATACCATCTTCCATTGTAAAATTTGTATACGCATGGATCACTATGTAACAAGTGAGTCATTTGAAATAAGTTCCATGGCCCTAAGGTTTGTAAGAAAAAAGTTTCATATTTACTATAGATCATCTCACATGACCTCAAAACCACCCAAAAAAAGGGCAACCACATAAGTGTGGGATAGGCCTTGCAAAACTTTTGTAGAGGCCTATTTTCCATTTATGTGGATATAGTTGTTTTTGGTGCTTTTGAGGTCGTGCAAGATGATATAGTGGATATGAAAATTAGTTCGTACAAATTTTAGGGCCTTTGATAAATAGTTATGTACAAAAATCAATGTATCAATGGAAAGAAGACCTAACATATCAAATCACTTATTTTGAACATAAGACATGTTGAATCAAGTGAGCAACTTCAAAATGTATGTAATTATTTCAATTATTATTTAGTGCTTCGTAAACCAAGTGATTGGTTATGTTAAATCATATTTCCATTGCTCCATTGAGTTGTTCACATAATGTAAATTCATCAAGAGCATTAAAAAGTTTAAGAAAGAACTTCTATATCCAT
This sequence comes from Ceratopteris richardii, assembly GCA_020310875.1. Lineage (NCBI taxonomy): Eukaryota > Viridiplantae > Streptophyta > Polypodiopsida > Polypodiales > Pteridaceae > Ceratopteris > Ceratopteris richardii. Next base: position 42,254,478 of record CM035426.1, read on the forward strand.
GATAAATCACCTTACATGATTTCAAAAGTAGCAAAAAGGGTTTTTTGAGATTATGGAATGTGATTTGTGGTGGAAATACAATCTCATTCTTGCAAATTTTAGGTCCATGAAACATATTATGTGGAAAAATCAAAATCTCGAAGTCTCCCCTCCTTCTTATTCAAGATCCCCCCACATAGAAGGCATAAAATGTCACAACGACAATAATTTGGAAACTTTCCCTTGTTTCAAGAAGAATCTAGAGTTTCATATCTCGCTTAACAAGAAGTTCTGTCTAAAGTGTCCGAGTATCACAAGGGATTTTAAGTTCCTAGCTTGGAGTTTCTTCATAGAGAATAGAAAAGTGGTTATGATGTGGAAAATTCTTCATTGGGGAGTTTGTACTAATGTTAAATCTAACAAAACTTTTAGAGCCTCTCCTTGGTGTAAGCAATGCCTCAATGGTAGAGAAGACTTAGGCCACCTCTTCTTTTCATGTCAAAGAAGCTTATTGGTTGGGTAGACCTGATAGTTTCCTACCATTGGAATGATACATTATGCGGCTCCTTAAAGGAAAGGATATGGAGAAACAACACATAGAGTTGACCACATACATGTAGTACATGGGCTTCAACAGATTTCGAGCACTTTCTTCTACCTTTATGGACACTTCATCTGCACTTTCTTCTACCCGTATGGATAGTCCATCTACATTTCTGATGATGAAAATGTCTTTAAGAGGAAGGAAATGTCATGGTGGGACCACCCTTAAGTTGCAAGGATGCCACATAGGTGGTATCAAGAGAGCTTTCAAATCTAGGTAGAGGAAGGAGGAGAGGTTTAGGCGGTTGATGGGCTTTCGATCTGTGTGTGTGTCGTTGGAGCCATGGCACGAACTACTTCCAAATAAGAATTCTAGTGGTACGACCTCAATTATCAAGGCGTAAGGATAAGTATAGTGATGATAATAGAAAAATAATTATTTTCTACAAAAGGCGCTTTTATTCTACCTTTGAAAATTACCTCACAAATGAAGCTATGAAGGATATAAACAATGGATCCCACAAAGAACTTTGTAAATGAGTAGCTGCTACGTAAAATTAGACCTTTACAAAGGAAATTGAACATTGCATAATCTACATAAACCTCTTGGTACTAAAATCTAAAAAAAATCGACCTCTTCGTAGAAAAAAGAATCTAAATAGACCTCTTTGTAGAAAAAAATCGTTGGTCCAAGTACTAAAAGAAAAGTTGTTTGAAAGTCTTTGTGATTGTCTTACTCTTTGTGTGTGAAATCCTTTCCATTTTTTTGTACCCATAAATTTATTCATTAACTATACTCTACATGACAACATAACCAATTCATGTTTAGAACAAGATGATAACTACATAAATATGGTCGAAAGTTACTAAAGCATAAGATATGGGAAGACCTGAGTAAATCGATTTAGGGATCGTGACATAGAAAAAAAAGGGATCCGTGGGGTGTAATGAAGCTCATTTGCAAATGGTAAAATATGGTGCCATCAACAAACTGAGATCATCATAAAGATAGGCCTACTTCCATAGGGCCAAAGACATACTCTCTTTGCTTATCTCTCTCCATACCCCTAGAGGGCTTAGAGTTTAACTAATACTTTTGTTGATAGAGAAACATGTATATATGGATTTGTAGAGACACACACACGAAGAGGCCTAGAAATATAGATATAAATAGAGGCCCCCTCTCGGTTTAGAACGGAGCTGTTTAGAGGGATTCATTCGCCTTAAAAAGTGCACATGAATTCCTTTCAGAATCTATAATTGTAGCTTAGTTTATAATCATCATGGAACAACTCATGGAAATCTATGAGGTGGTGCTTAAGTTTTATGTAAAAGACAATCAAAATGTTGAAATTAGGTTTGCGGCTCATGTCCTACGTCGGAGTGGAAAACCCTTCATACATATGTACCTCATTGTGAGTGTATGTTATGTGTGTAAGCTATATATACACACACACACACATATATATATATATATATATATAATCTCTTATTTTCTAATATAGACCTCTAGTTCTACACCCATTTTCCTATAAATTCGGATTATGGATAGAAATACTTTATTTAGGAAATGAAATTTGGTGAATTATTTGGAAAATTCACTTCCCTCCTTGATGTACAATTTCTTTGATACCATTTTCAATGTTTCCTTGCCCTAATTGAGTAATTGAAAGGTGGTAGATATGAATATTTTTTCTTTTTTTATTATAAATTTTATATGACATAAAAGAAAGGTTTAGTTTATGATCAAAACAAAAAATTATAACATAAGTCTCGTAAGCCTTGCTCTCACTTCCTTCAGTATTTATATAATTGAAATGATATTTGTTTTTTTTCACTTTCATGGTTTTCATGATGATCTTGTACTTTTGTTGAATTATTTGTTGGATGTGTGTATAAGTGTGAGAGACACACGAGAAGCACACACAAGGAGCACAAACACAACAAGACACACAGAGAAGACGATGGTTGGAATAGCTCTCTCTATTGACAATGAACTGAACTGAAGTAAGAGTTGAATAATATCCCTAAGTACAAAGTACCACGACATATGAGAGTATCAAGTATGTGGTAACATGGGGAAAAAACCTTCAACCAGCACTAGAGTAAAAAGTGCCCATGTATAGGGAAAAGGTTCACATCAAAGCTACTCAAGGAACACATAAGCATAACAAACCCCCTTGGAGTGAATGATGTGAACATATACAGGGAGTGACAGATCAGCCCCCACAATGTAATAAGCTTAAAGCTTTTCGAAAAGCTTCAAACTTTTCCTGTGGAAGAGCTTTGGTGAATATGTCTGCCACATTATCTTGTTTAGGCACATATACCTAATCAATATCTTCTGCACAGAGACGCTCTCTTACATAGTTGATAATGCACCTCAATATGTTTGGTCCATGCATGAAACACTAGGTTTTGTGCAACAAAGCACTCTAACTATCAGTGAGAATATGCGTAGCAGCATCAATCTCCATGCAAAGATCCATCAATAGGGGACTCATCCATATACACTCCATTGTGGCTGTGAAAACTCCCTTTACTCAGCTTCACAACTCGATGTCGCCATTGTAGGTTGCTTCTTACTCAACCAAGATATGCATGAGTCTCGAAGGAAAGAGCAATTACCACTAGTGGACATGTGAGTATCATAACAAACAGCCCAATCACTGTTTGTAAAAGCATGCAAGCATGACTGAACATCTGTGCCATAAAAGAAACCTAAGCTCAAAGTGCCTCTGAGATATCTAAACCACGTTTTACTGCTTTCCAATGCTTAGTTCCAGGGCTATGCATGAATCTACTCAATTGGAAAACTACATATTGTATATCCGGCCTTGTGTTGCATCCATATATAAGACATCCCACAACTTGCTGATAAAGAGAAGTGCTAAATGCATCACTCAAATCCTTGATAGAGAACCTGAATCCTATCTCAACTCGTGTGGAAATAGGCTTGCAATCCTCAAAGTCAAAATGTTGAAGTAGTTTTTCAACATACTTTGCTTGATGCATAACAATTCCCCCCTCAACATATACAAACTGGATGCCAAGATAGTAACTCAAAAGACCAAGATAAGTGACATCAAAAGTATGCTGTAAATCAGCCATAAGAATGTCAAGTTTTGCATCACATGATGCAATCAAGAGTATGTCATCGACATAAAGAACACGCACTATAAGATCAGCCCCATTTTTGCGTACGTAGAGTTTGCTTTCAGTTGGATTACATGTGAAGCCAAGAGCAATCAAGTGCTTATGGATTTTGCCATACCATGCACATGGAGCTTGCTTGAGACCATAAAAGGCCATATGCAAGCGAAAAACCATATGCTCTTTCCCTTTCATAGCAAATTCAGGAGGTTGCTTCACATAGAACTCTTCTTGCAAATCACCACTCAAGAAGGTTGTTTTTATGTCCAACTGATGCACTTTCAAACCTCGATGGACAGCCAATGCAACGACGGCACGAATGGCAGTCATGCGTGAGGTAGGTGCAAAAGTTTTCGCATAGTCAATTCCATATTGTTGCACATATCCTTTGGGCTAGCTTTGTAGCAATCAATGCTACCATCATATTTTCTCTTAATCTTATAAACCCACTTTGTACCAATGGCATTCTTTCCTTTTGGTAGCTCAGATAACTCCCAAGTACCATTCCTATGTATGGAATCCATTTCTAATTGCATAGCACTCATCCATTGTGGATCGTCACATGCATCTTCAAAAGAAAGTGGATCTTCATTACATGCAGTTGCAATAAGAGAATAATCCACAAAATTACTTGATGCATGGTGAGAGCTTGATCTTGTTCTACCAAGTAAAGGTGCACTCAATTTGCTATCCTGCAAAGTTTGTTTCAACCACTTTGGCATAATTTGTGCACTCTTGATAGACATGTGTTCATTATGTAAAACATCTTCAATATGTACATCATGCTTGGGCTAAATTTCATGCTCATTTTCAGCCATATTTTGACACAAATGTTCAGCCATATGTGGTTGGAAATTTCTAGCAGCTTGAACATTTTTTGGCTAAACAATTTCAACAATGTTTGGCTGGAAGTTCTCTACGTTTTCAGCTCTATTTTGCTGGAACTTTTCAGCCCTTTGAACCTTAGTTGGCTGATCTACATGGCCATAGTCAAATCGCACCATTTTGGAACAAAGGCATGAGTGTATCAAACACATCTTGTGAGCTAACTGTTGGCTGTTTTTCGCATTCAAGTAGAGGGAAAATTGAATTTTCAGCAAATACCACATCTCGACTCACAGTAATTGTGTTCCTCAATGGATGGTACAAATGATATCCCTTAGTTTCAGCACTATTGTCAACAAATATACATTTCTTTGCCTTGTCATCAAGTTTGTGATGTTATTGTGATGGCACAAGAGCATATGCCAAACAACCAAACACGTGCATATGACTAACCATAGGCTTATGACCATTCCAATACTCATAAGGAGTGATGCCTCTCAATGCTTTTGTAGGGTGGTGATTCAACACATAGTTTGCACACATGACTGCTTCCATCCAAAACTTATCAGGAAGATGCTTTCCTTTAACCATACATTGTGCCATTTCAAGTAGAGTTCTATTTTTATGCTCGTCAACACCATTTTGTTGAGGTGTATATGGCACCGTAGATTGGTGTGAAATACCTCTTTCACGAAGAAAAGCATTAAACTCATCTGACATGTATTCACCACCACGATCCGTGCGTAGACTCAAAAGCTTTTGTGAGGAAAAAATTTTAGCCATATCTAAAAATGTTTTGAGGCAAGAAAATACCTCATTCTTTGATATCATAGGATACACCCATGTATGGCGAGTAGCATCATCAATGAAGGTAAAAAAATATACATGCTTTCCAAAAGATGGAGTCTTGAGGGGACCACATACATCACTATAAACAAGTTGCAATTTTTTTGGAGTGTGTGTATGACTATCTTTTGGAAAAGAAGCACGATGTATTTTTCCAAGAATGCAACCTTCACATGAATGCTTTTCAATGGATTCAATTGTAGGCAAGCCAATAACCATGTCCTTCTTTTGCAAGTAAAGAAAACTATTGAAGTTTAAGTGACCAAAACGAGCATGCCAAAGCTCCACTCTAGGAAGAGATATGAGCAACTAAGGCATTCGAGTCAACCCTATTGTATGTATCCATGCAATACAAGCTATTACATAATGTACCAGACATCACGATAACATCACCATTGCTGAAATCATGAACCATATATTTATCATCAACAAAGTGTACATGAAGTCGACCTTTTTCAATCAACGGAACTGAAATTAATTTCTTCTTTATACCGGGCACATAAAATGCATTTTTCAAGAGAATCACACCTCCATTTCTAGCCGTAAGATCAATTCCTCTTAGTCCAATGATAAGATAAGAGGCATTGTTTGCACGCACCACATGTCCTCCTTTGGGTGCATCTTTCAAAGAGGCAAAAAATCTTTTGCATGATATTATGTGCTTTGAAGCACCACTATCAAAGAACCAATCCGAATCAGCCTCACTCACAACCATACATTTAGAATGCAAACTTGCATCATAATGACATGTAACAACACATGCCCAAAAATCTTGAGCTATATTAGCTTCATCATTCTTTGCATCTGCTAAATTTTCAGCAATAGATATATCGGATTCCTTGTTCTTTTCATTGCGTATAGCAAGCTTTCTACACTCGTCAATAGTATGACCAGGCTTTCAACAATATTTGCATCTCTTCTTCTTTTGCAAATCACCATCATTAGAGGAATGAGTGGAAGAGGAAGGTTGAGGCTTTGGTTTTGATGAACCCAAAGCGGAACCATCGTGAAGTCGATTTGCACTCTTAAATTCACTGTTCTATGCTCGGAAGTCGATTTGCACTCTTAAAAGTGTGTGCACACTGTGACACGAAAAACCGAAACTTGAGAAGGAGCTGAACGTGCTCTGATACCATTGTTTGGTGTGTGTATAAGTGCGAGAGACACACCAGAAGCATGCACAAGGAGCATGAATGCAGCAAGACACACAAAGAAGACGATGGCTGGAATAGCTCTCTCTATTGACAATGAACTGAATTGAAGTAAGAGCTGAATAATATCCCTAAGTACAAAGTACCACAACATATGAGAGTATCAAGTATGTGATAACATGGGGAAGAACATCTAGCTAGCACTAGAGTAAAAGGTGCCCAATTATAGGGAAAAGGTTCACATCAAACCTACTCGAGGAACACATAAGTGTAACATTATTGCATATTTGCAAAGAGGAATATTGCATGGCTATGAAGATGGAAGAAACTATTTTTACCATAGGTCTCTAAGAGCATTTGAATTTTGGGTTTCAAGAGTAACCCAAGTTGTTATTGTAACAAACTCATTGTAACAATTTTGAAGATTGGCATGAACAATTTCAACACTCTATATGTCTCTCTCCTCCCCCACGAGGCAGAGTGACTAACATCAAAGAAATGCATCCAAAAGTTGCCACCCATGATTCACTATTCAAGCAAAACTATCAAAGAAATCCATCCTTAACAAATTGGCTTCAAGGAAATCACTCCTGGGAGTTCATACAGTTAGACATTGCTATGGAATGTTTGGAGGATGGAATTCTTGTGGATTCATTGCACCAATAGGAATGAAGCCATGTAAAAGAAACAAAAGTGTTTGTCTAGAGGCCCGTCTAGTGCATCGATTGCCCCCCCCTCAGATCCCTTAATATCATCAAAGAAGTCCCATGGTATTCCAAATCTGAAATTTATAAAGCTTGCAAATGTAATGAATGAACAGACTCTTTCAGTTCTATATATTGTTCCATCAGGCTAGATATCATACATTCTTGTATTTTCCATTAAGGGTCTACCTCTTCCCCTTCTTCCGAGGCTTGCAATTTATGGGTTTTTCTCTTAATTAAAAGCTGTTGTTCTGGAAAAATAAAAAAAAATCTCTGTATATATGTATGCCTCTCGGTGAATGAATTAGATGCATAGTTGTCTTGTTTTCCCTAAGTGATTCTTATGTGTGTAAGAAGCACACATGAATTCTTGTGTCTGTTTTCTGAAACTATCCGAGATTGAAAGCATGTCAGTACACATGTACCCCTTGGTCAATGTGTTGGAAGCTTGACATTTTTCTTCTCCTTACTGAGGAGTGTTATGTATGTAATGAATATGAGAGAGAGAGGCCTCCCCATCATGCACATCCGAGAGTCTGTATTCATACTCAGGTGTTCGTATAGGGCCTAGTTGGCATTGATTTCCTGCTTAGGACTACATCCATTAATGTTTGCGGATTTTGCACAATATATGCAGAAATTGGAATAAGTTATGAATGTTGTATTTTTCCATGTTTTTTTATTTTGGAAAGCAGGAAATTGAACCGAAAAACAAAACAACAGAGAGACAGTCTACGTCATGGGGGGGGGGCAACGGCATGTGAAGAAAAAGTAAGTACCAAGACTTCTTGAGAGTAGAGTCGGAGATGTTATTTTCTAGTAAGTTGTATGCTTGTTTTGTGGACAAGTAAAAGCTGTGCCATAGTACAACGAACATGTAATGTAGGATGCTTTGGTCCACACCATCTCTGTACATGATGATCCCAGCGAAAAGGGATATGCGACCATTGAAGGGATGGGAAGCCATCTACTTATTTCTTCGGGTAGAGATGTCGAACCCAAGGGGGATTGAACCCTGGACTTCCCCCCAACTAGTTTGTAGTTTGAACTACTCAGATATGGCCGCTCGACAACCCATAAGGCTAGTTTTTGGCTGGAAACAAATGCACAAAGCTAGTAGATGTTCAAACCCGCATAGCCTAGTGGTTGATGCTTTGAATGTTTGAGAGGATGTCGTGAGTACAAATCTTGGTTGGACATATCCATGAGTTCCCCAAGATGGATGTCCATGAGGTCCCCAAGATGGGTGCTTCTACCTTACGAGGTAAGGTGTGTCTGCCTTTCCAATTTATTGTACTCTAAAAAAAAACTTGATACATCAGCCATAGCGAGAGATATTGTACTGTTTGGACTCGTGCAGCTCATCACCATTTGGATTGTATTTTTGCCCATAGGGAATATCCTCCAAGTTTGTCGTGGAACTCATGAATGCTTTGTCTTAAGATCAAGAGAGAATTGTCTCCAAATGAAGCTTATGTGAAAATGAATGCTTCTTTTTTCTCTTTTTTATTTTTTATAATAAGAAGTTTGTCCCAGACCTATTCTTCCTTGCATTAATTAATAGAAAAATGTTAGAAGAGAAGGATGAGTTGGTTTGGCATTGGTCTCTTGAGACGGAGGTCCTGTGTTCAACCTCCGGGCTAGACATGTAATGGCTTAAGCCAGTTTAAACCAATTAAAACTACTTGTAACCTTGTCAAACCCCTAATTCTTTGTGGGATATTGGGATCCCATGGGTATTATGCCCATTCACCTTTACATTTGTACTTTCAAAGTTAAAGCTCAGCGAGTAGGTGCTTGCTCAACCTCCCTTTTTAGAAAAAAAAGACATAGAGCCCAAGGGATCCCCCGCCCACAAAGCACTAATGCTTTGTGGGATATGAGGGGTCCCATAGGTATTATGCCCATTCACCTTTACACTTGTACTTTCAAAATTAAATTTGGGGGAGTAGGTGCATGCCAAACCTCCTTTTCAAAAAAAGAGACATAAAACCCAAGGGACCCCCCACCCATAAAGCAGAGGAAGACAAAGCATCTTTGGTGACCCGAAGGTGATAGGTACACTATGTTGAGTATTAGGCCTAAGAGATGGCGGTATAACTAAAATATGAAACCTTTATTGAGAGTTAGAGAAACGGTTAATTATCCTTTCGTCCCCTTCGTGGGAATGTAAGGGAATCCTGAAGACATGGTCTTATCACGAGATACTTTCTCTTGATTCTTTGCAAAATAGGATAGATATTCTTGATTTAAAAATGTAGTATTTTTTTAAAAAAATAGGAAATTTTATATGCTTTTCTTGAAGTACAAAAAACATGACATATTAGAAGATGAATCTGAACACGACACTTCCCTTTACAAAAAGCTTTACGTTCTATTAAAATAATATAATATACGGTCCTTTGGGACAGGGGCAGAGGACAGCCTAACAAGAAAATTAATATATATATATATATATATATATATATATATATATATATATATATATATATATATATATATATATGCGCATACAAGAGCAATACAAAGCCTAGTAGTCCAAGCCCACATAGCTTAATGGTTGATGCTTCAAATCTCAAGGAAGAAGTCTTGAGTTCAAATCAGGCTGGACATATCCATGAGTTTCCAAAGATGGGTGTCGATGAAGTTCCCCAAGATGAGTGCCTCTACCTTATGAGGTCGGGCGTGTTTGCCTTTCCAATTCATTGTACTCTCTCTCTCTCTCTCTCTCTCTATATATATATATATATATATATATATATATATATATATATATATATATATATATATATATATATTAAGCCTAGTAAGCAAATGTATTTTAATATTTTGGAATATATCAGAATCATTGCTTTTTTCCTACCATCATTTTTTACAATTTAGTTGAGCTTTTTATGATCCAACCCTTGTGCTTGAGATGTTTTCCAAAAGGAAACAAAAAGATAATCTTTCGCAAGAATATTTTTCTAATTTATATTCCTAAGGTTTTTCAATACCTCCCGGGTTGTTTTCTCCACCCTAAAACATTGAAAAAAAAAAATCTAGTGTTGAGGCTATATGCTATATTGCATAAATCACTCAATGGCTCTCCCTTACAAGGTGCCACAAAGTGTTCTTTCCTTATCTCAGCTCCATGCATATTGTCGAACCCACTCGCTGATGATCGGGTCTCAAACTATGTAACATGGTTTTCGGTATCATCCTAGGATCTTTTGCCATTAAATCTTGATGCTCCAACCCGTGGGTTCGTTGGTGGTTATGGTGGAGGTGGTGAGGGTGGTGGTTGTGCCATATATCTCAGGTCAACTAGAAAATTCAAAGGATTAAATTTCATTTTTGAGCTTGATTGTGATGTTACTATAAGCGTACTTGTAGTCGCAATGAGGTTTGAAGAGCATGGACTCCCATAAAAAAGATGGGAGAGTGACTAGAGGATTTCTCTTGCTTTGATGGCTCAAGGGATTACTCCTATTAGGACCAAGCGGGCACAGTGGGTCGTGCCCCATGAGGAGACAAACTTTAGAGCAGTCCCAGACAAGACGTCTGCTTTGTAAAGCACTTCATTCTTCATAGGTAATGTTGATGCTAGGGTGAATAACCTCGAAGTTGATCCATTGGTTAGTGTCTTGTTTCGAGAGATGTTTCCATTTTTTGAAGCCTTTGTTCCATAGCCCCTTGGCATTTCGAATGTTCCAAGATTCCACGTTTTGGATGCCATGGATCTCAAACTAGATAGAGTCATTCTCTCTAATACTGACCACCCACTTCCAATCTTCACTGATTCTTAAGAGGCTTTTGACTTTATTCCAACTCTTTCATAGGGAGCACACAAGACTCAAGCCTTTGGGAAAATTGAGATCGAGCAAAACAAGAGGGTTAGAATGTCAAGATTCTTCCAATTGGAGAGTCCCACAAAAGTCAATGCATTCTTGTTTATGAAGATCAACTTGGCCCACGAGGCCTCCCTGTTGCACCACGCCTTAATTATCCATTTTGCTTCAAGTTTGTTAGTCATGCACCCAATGTCAAGAATGCCAAGGCCCCCACTATCCCTTTGGCTAGTGGAGATGGACCACTTGATTTTAGGCACCCCCTCTTGTTGTGGTCGCCTGTCCAAAGGGAAGTTTCTGTGAATACTTTCAAATTTGGACAACTCTTGCTCTTTTGGTCTCCAACAAGAGAAGAAGTAAATGGTCAATGAAATGAGGAACGTGTTGATATCCATTGTGTGACCAACAAGATTGATTTGCATACCTCTCCAATAGTTTAACTTGTTTTCGAGTCTGGCAAGAACCCAATTCCACTGCTGCTCCAACGAGATACCAAAGCCCAAGGGAATCCAAAGAAGCTAGAACATTTGGCCTTGAGCAATGTTTTGACAGCCATGATCAAAGAGAAGGTCGAGCTGAATCCTGGCAATAGCTCTGAAAGGGGCCTTTGAGTGGTTGATTTTGGATCCAAAGGCTTCGTAGAAAGTATACAGGCACCTCCAAAATGTCTCCACGCTAGTACTATCATTGTGGAGAAATGTGTTCATATCATGAGCAAAAATTCTCATGGTGATCTGGTCGTGGTCATGGGGCAATCGGAGGCCTTTGATATTACCTGCTTCCACTTGTTGTTCCAGACGTCGGCTAAGCCCTTCCGTGGCAATGACAAAGAGAAGAGGAGCCAATGCACACCCTTATCTAATTGATCTTTTTAGTTTGATCGCATTCGAAAGTTGGCTAGTAACATTAATTTGAGTTGACGCATTTCCTACAAGGATTGAGATCATCTTGGTGAATTTTTTACTGCATCCGAGAGCTTTAAATGACTACACATTATAGTCCCATTCCAGCCTGTCGTAAGCTTTGTCAAAGTGGATCTTGAGGAAAACCACATCTTGTCTTGACTTGTCCACAAAGTCGAGACCTTCGTAAATATCAACAATGGCTTCCAATATTGACCTCCCTTTGACAAACCCTTTTTGGTTCTCGCTTAACCGCACTCTCAGATGGCTAGAAATTCTACTGGCTATGACTTTGGCAATGATCTTATATCCCATTTGAAGCATCATAATTGGATGCGAGTTATCAATTATGTTCTTTTGCCCTTTCTTGTGGATTAACTTGATGATGTGGTTGTTGAGACAAGTCAAAAGTGCACCAAACTCGAGCACCTCTTGCGAGAGCAAAAGAAGAGGAGTGGACACCACTAACTTGAAGGACTTAAAGAACTCATTATTGAGCCTATCTGGCCCCGGGACTTTCCCATTAGGGAGGGCATGAATGACTTCAATGATTTCTTCTTCCAAGATAGGGGCATCAAGCAAGGAATTCAGATTTTGTGGGATCCTATGAGAGGATACCCTAGAGATGGCTACCATGTAGTCACATCTATGGTGGGAGAGGAGGATCGAGATGCCTAGGAGTCTCATAAAGTGCTCTTCAATGATTCCGAGATTTGATTCTTCCCTATTACATGTCGCCATTTGAGTCTAGCAATATGGGGATGGATTCTTTGTTTTGTTTCCTTTTGAGGATGTTGCACATCTCTTTGGTGGGTTTGTCGGCTTTGCCAGCCCACCACTCCTTAAAGAAAATTTACAAATTTTTCCTTTGGATTTCTTCCTCGTATCTTAGCACTCCTCTGATTGTTTGTAGACCCTTTTGGGATTGAGCATTTCCTTTGTTCAACTCCTCCTCAAGTCTCTAGAGTCTATGTTATAGAGCTTCTCTACGTGCCCACCAAACAGTCTCGAGCATCTTCCTGCTTCTTATCATGATCTCCCATGACTTTTTGACCATACATCTCCAACTCTTGGCTAGGGACGAGTAGGAGGCGAACACCTCCTTCCACAATTTAGAAATTTCTTGGTGGATAGAGGGTAGAGAGAAGGAATTCGAGTAGGCATGGAGCCAAGGAGCCTTACAGGTTTTGGTGAGAGGTTGGAAAGCGATAATGATCTAATAGTGATCAGAGATGGCTAGTTCAGTGCATTACGAGAGGGAAGGACGACCCAATTGATGAATAATGTTTTGAGCAATGTAGCTTCTATCCAATCTAGCTTTGCTCAAGGCCTCACCCACTTAGAGATTTGACCACGAAAATCCTTTCAAGTTTTTGAATTTGACCAGATCCAAGTGCAGTTTGGTTTTGTCCCAAGCTTCTTGTTGGAGAATTCCTCTCCTATTCACAGTGGAAAGTGTAGAAGACCTTCTTAGGATCAAGACTTTTGCCAATAGCTGAACCTTCAAATGAAAACTGGTACCAATTGAAAAATCCAATGAACATGAAACTTTGGTCACTCAAACTAGACAGTTAGAGCTTTCAAACGAGCTATCAAACACTCAATTAGAAGTAGTTTTGGGTTGGCAACTCTTTGCCTCAAAATAGGCTACCTATCCACTCAGTTAAGCTAAAAACTAGACTTCACTAAAAACTGAATAACTCATAGAGAATAAGGAATTTGCTAAACCTGTTCTAGACACAAGAAGTAATCAAGATAAGCTTTCCAAGGAATGTTTAAACTCTAATATTGGGTACATATATTGAGGGATACGACTGTCACAAGTAGACTACCCAAAAATTGGTATGCGGCTCGACATAGTCTATGAGAGTGAAGAGAACGAAATGACTCAAACCAAATGAACTAGCTACAAGGAAACTTCAACGCCTTCTTCCTCTAATCTTGAGTGTCCTCCCTTGCTTCGTTTGTAGCCAAATGACCATGAGCTCTCATGATGATTTTGAGAGGTCTTCTCCATAACTTCTCCACTACTTTGGACAGCCACTCCTCTTACAGTTAAGTTTTTGGATTTGATTCTCTTTTGATTGGTTCTCTTTTGGCCTCCACTACTTGCTGAAGTAAATGCTTCCATTTTTCATTTTTTTATTTTCCTTATATTTGAAGAAAATCCTTTTTGCAAAAATATATACGACCTTACTTCTTTATTTTTAACACTCCCCCTCAAGCTCACATGTGAGCTTGCACCTTCAGCCATATCCTGCAAGTTGATTTCATCCTTGAACCTCTTTAGCTTAGAAGCATCTAAGGACTTTGTAAACATGTCTACAACCTGGTCATTAGTTCCAATGAGATTTATATCCATATCCTTGGTCAAAAATTTTTCTCGAACATAATGATAATGCACTTCTATGTGCTTACTTCATGCATGAAACATTGGATTGTTTGTCAAGTGAATGCTTGACATGTTGTCACCATAAATTGGAATGGTCTCCACCTACACATCAAGATTAGCAAAGATCTTCTTAATCCACATAACTTCACAAGTTGCAAAGGCTAATCCTCTATATTTATCTTATGTAGATGATAGTGCAATAGTAGGTTGCTTCTTCGAGCTCCATGTGATAGGTTTACTACCTATCATGAACACATAACTTGAAGTGGATTTTCGATCTTCCTTCAAACGAGCCCAATCAGCATCATTGAAACCTTTACCTGCAATTCTTCATCATATATATAAAACAAGGCATGATTGGTTGTGTGCTTCACATATCTTAGCACTCGTTTGGCTGAATTTAAATGTTCACTTGTTGGAGCTTGCATAAATTGAGAAACAACTCCAACAGTATAACACAAATCTGGTATTGTGATCATAGCATAGATCAATGAACCTATAATACTCCTGTATGTAGTTACATCATGTAACTTTTCTCCATCATTTGAGCATAGCTTCACATTTGTGTCCATAGGTTGAGTGAGTGGTTTGCATTCACTTATTCCAAATCTAAAAAGAACATCCAACAAGTACTTTCTTTGCATGAAGTAGATGCCATCTTTCCCATAGATTATCTCAATGCCAAAAATGTATTTCAGCTCACCAAAATCTGAAATTTTAAACTCCTTATCTAGTTTTATTTTTATCCCTTGTATTCCTGCAACATTACTTCCTGTTATGATGAGATCATCAACGTATATGCAAATATATACCTGATTTCCTTCTTCTTTCTTCATGTAGAGAGAGGGATCTCCACTACTTGGACTATACCCACACCTTGTGAGGTACTCAACCAATCTTTGATTCCAAGCATGTGGTGCTTGCTTCAGCCCATACAAATCTCTCTTCAATCTACAAACAAAATCTGGATGCTTTCTATCTTCAAATCCCATTGGTTGACTCATGTATACCTCTTCTTGAAGTTCACCATTGAGAAAAGCATTTTTTATGTCAAGTTGGTACAATGGCCATCTCCTTGTTGCACTCACTACAATCAAGGTTCTAATTTTTCCCATCTTTGCAACAGGGCTGAAAGTCTCTTCATAGTCGATGCTATGAGTTTGCTTAAATCCTTTTGCTACTAGTCTAGCTTTATGCCTAGCTAGAGAAGCATTAGCGTTTCTCTTTATTTTAAACACCCATTTATTTGGAACAATCTTCATACCTTCAGCATTTGGAACTAGCTCCCATGTGTGATTTTCCTTTAGAGCTTTTATCTCTTCTTGCATAGCTTCTTTCCATTCTTTTTGTGTACATGCTTCTTCAATGCATGTGGTTCTTTGTCTTTGACCACCTGTGTCATATATGAAAAATGCTTTGCAATAAAACTATCATAGCTGAGCCTTTGAATCGGATACCTTTCTCTTGAAGACCTCCTTTCATTTCCTTCTGAATATTGCTTCCTCAACCGGTTCAACTTTACCTTTGGTGTAATCCCCTCTTCATACTCTTCTTCACTTGCATTTGAATCACTATTTTGGGCAGCACTTTCAACTTCAAATCTTCCATAATCTAATGTTGGTGATGAAGAATGACTCCTTAGTCTCCCCTTCCATGTTGAGCTTTCTCCAAGTGATGTAGAAGCTTCTGGACCTGACATTTGAGTGCTTGTTTGCGGAAATTCTTCTTGGACAGCACCTCCATCATCTTCGCAATCTTCTTCAAGACTCTTCTCTTTCCCTTTGTCTCCAAACCATGGTCTTAGCTCATCAAATACCACATCTTGTGAGACTCATAGCTCATTTGTCATCGGATTGTAGCACCTGCATCCCTTTTGCTTTGATGAATATCCAATGAAAATACATTTTTCTGACTTTGCCTCCATGTTTGTCCTTAGTTGTTCAGGGATGTGAACATAACACACACATCCAAAAACTTTGAGATGTGTAAGGTCAGGTTTCTTACCGGAATAAACCTCATCAAGAGTTAGATGGTGCACTCTAGCCGTGGTGCACTTGTTCATCAAGTAAATAGCCGTACTAGTTGCTTCCACTCAATAGTTTGGTGGCATCTTCATCTCGTTGAGCATGCATCTTGCAACTTCTATGATATGTTGATTTTTCCTTTCAGCTATTCCATTTTGTTGAGGCATGTACCGATATGTAAATTATCTCTTGATGGCATTTTCATAAAGAAAATCTGAAAATTCTTTGGAAAAATATTCTCCTCCTCCATCGGACCTCAAGGTCTTTATGTAGCGTCCTATTTCCTTTTCTATATGTGCTTTAAATCTCTTGACCATGGAGAACACATTTGATTTTTCTTGAATGATCATCAATAAAAGTGACAAAATGTCTATTACCAGCCACCGATGGTTGTTGTGATGGTCCCCATACATCCGTGTGTATGAAGTCGAGGACATTCCTTGCCACATTAATTTTATTATAAATGAGGTATTGAGTTTGGGCTCAAACTTAAGAAGTTAACACATCAAGTAACATAAATGGAACTTGAATAATTCCCAAATTTCCTGAATAGGCCTTTTAGATCCTAAAAACTATTGGAACATCAAGCTTACACTATGCTTGAGGTAGATTTGATCTACATCAAAGGCTATCGCGTCAAAAGAATATCTGTTGGAGAGTTTTTTTTCATATGCTCATTTATTGTATTTTTTTGAGAGATTTTTGATGGCTCATTTACCATTGTAAAAGCCTTGAGCTTTACACATGTAAAAGAAGAAATATAGAGCCCAAATCGCATGAATTTGTGGTGGTTGAAGTTGCATTCAATCAAGCAATCAATCACCTAAAAGTAGATCAAACTAGATCTTCACTTTTCCTAGATTGTAGGAAAGTGAATTGATTCGCTCCAACAACCATTCCCACCTTCATTTGAATTCAAATTCAACTTGTAAAAGTCGTGGAACACTCCTAGAGTCTATAT
Source organism: Ceratopteris richardii (assembly GCA_020310875.1). NCBI lineage: Eukaryota > Viridiplantae > Streptophyta > Polypodiopsida > Polypodiales > Pteridaceae > Ceratopteris > Ceratopteris richardii. The sequence continues at coordinate 42,271,788 of CM035426.1, forward strand.
AAAGACTTGGAATCACTTGTACATTACATGGAAGCAATATACATACACGTGACCATCATTGTCTTGCTCCTTCAACTTTCTGCATCATCTTCTTCGCCAATAGTAATCGTGCAGAGGCTGCTGCTCTCTCTTTAGAGCTCCAAATTGAGTGCACGATGACTCATTGGAAAGATAAACGTGTCTAGTTTATGCCTGTAACGTTTCATAGCATTTGGTTCAGTACTTTGGGAGAAATCTGGGTTTTCCTGTATGGGGTTCAATCTCTACATATTCCTGAAAAATAGGAAGTACCACCGGTAAATGTCGCATTCATTCCTATAGCATATTTTGCTTATTCCTTATACTTTTGTGCATTCCATACACTCAATCTTATGTGTATCACTCCCATAAAAGGATTCTTTCTAATTGTAATCACGCTGGTCGCTATGGCCATTTGAAGTTCATTGTCTCTTCCATAGATAGTAAGTTTTTTGAGCTAGTCGACCCGCGAACCTATCTGTTTTGTATCGACTCATTCTCCTTGATGCTCCAAGGTACATAGTGTGTTTCTTTGCACTTATTGCATGCCTATAAGGTATATTTTAGTCTCCATAAGCTCAAGGGCTGGTCTTGTGCCGGTTGGCTTGACCAAACTTCATCGCTTCGAAACGCACTTTTCTACCTTCTACAAGCTTCTCCAAGATTCTTTCAAAAACCAAATGGACTAAGTGATCCCGTATGTAACTAGTCCCCCATATTAAAAACAAAAGGGTCATCACATGGAGGGGGTTGTTGAGAGTTCCATGCTCCACCCTTTTGTCCAAGTCTACTTTCATTCTCATGCAAGCACATATATCCCACATGCAAGGGAATTCTCCCAAACTCCATATAAGCAACACCTCCCTTCACTCCTCACAAGTCATTCCACTCTAGCTCATTGCCAAGAGTGTGCTTCCTCTCCTCACAGAGTCTCCATGCTCATAGAGCAATCTTTGTAAGTTCATTTCCATTTTAATTCATTCATCATGTTTTGTTATCTTTTGTTCCTTCCTCCATAGCTTGTTAGATTTGTGCATGTGAGTAGAGTAGGAGTAGTTCTTTGTTATTTCAACAGGGCCCACATGAGTAAAGTGTGTTCTTGATCAAAAGGAATACTTGATGACTCCTAAAAAAAAGGGGGGGTTTTCTTACAAATAGCGATCCTTTTACCAAGGAGGAACAATGAATACTCAATTGACCAGAGTTTCGAGCGTTCTGGAGATTCAAAGAGCGACCCCTTGCTTCTCTTAGCATAGCTGGCTTCTAACTGATATATTTCTGATGACTTATTTTCATTCTGATGATCTCCCATAGCCTTCGTCGTAGGCCTTGCAATGCTTACATGTAGTTATAGAGGAGGTTGATAAACCTCGCATCCCCATCATGTGGAGCCCACTTGGTTTTAAGCTTATTGTTGACATACTGTAGCTCTTTGTGATGTCTGAAGGGTGGGGTTTTCTTAGAGTTAGTAATTCTTCTGCCAAGAAGGAAAAGGGACTTCTCGATCGACCACTCCTTGGGGGTATTACCAAAGTTTTGAGCACATCTTTCTCACCAAATCTTCCAAAGGATCTCTCCCGTAATTGCATTCCACAATGCCGCAGAGCAACCGATTGCTTCACCAATGAGGGCTTGCTTCCAATTGATTTGTTCTAGGAGTCCCAAAGAACGGCCAAGGACCCTCCATAATCAAAGGGATTTAGGGCAAGCAAAGAACAGGTGGTCAATATCCTCTTTGCTATGGCAACATCGCTTGCACCAGGGCGGAACCCCATAGATCTTGTTAGCTTTTGCATTGGTCCATATTCCATGGTGTCGGATTTTCCATAGGAAAACCGACTTTTTGTTTTCAAATGAGAGGGTGCCAGATAGACATAAATTTCATATCCCATCGAAGTCGCATCTAGTTGAGACACCATTTCTTGTTGAGACTGATGTGAATGTCATTGCAAGCTTCGACATATGGAAGCTTGGAGAGGCGATTACCATTATACCATTTAAGGCCCATTGGTTTCGAAGAGTCCTATCCCATAAGTAGTTGGATTTTAGATCGGTCCCAAGTATCGTGTCTGCTCAGTAAAACATTCCATTCCTCGTATGTGACCGCAGTAGTAGGGTCAAGGTCCTCAAATTCCACCCATCTATTTGTGTCCTGTTTCTAGAGGTGCTTCCATTGTTTGAACCCCTTATTCTAGAGTCTCTTGGCACTCAAGACATTCCAAGGCTCCACATTTCTCATGCCTTGGATGGGGAACCAGATAGAGTCATTTTGTCTTATACCAGCAGCCCATTTCCAATCTTCACTAATTCTGATGTGAGGTTTGAATGTGTTCCAGCTCAACCACAAGGATCTTAAGGATTGATCCTTTGGGTGAGACCGGAATCAGAGAGAATAGGAGGGTGAGGATGTCGAGGTTTTTCCATCCAGGGTAGCCTACCAAAGTAATCGCGTTTGTGTTTTTGAACATTAATGTGGCCCATGAGGAACCTCTGTTGCACCACGCCTTAATCATCCACTTAGCCGCAAGTTTATTGGCCATACTACCAATGTTCATATTACCCAATTCTCCATTCTCCTTTCGGCTAGTGCATATGGACCATTTCGTTTTAGGCACACCCCTCCTCTTATGGTCCCCGGTCCAGAGAAAGTTCCTACAAGTACTTTCTAATTTGGCTAATTCTTGATTCTTCGGTCTCCAGCAAGAAAGAAAGTATATGATTGAGGATATGAGGAACGTGTTGATCACCATGGCCCGGCCAGCAATATGGATTTGCAAACCCCTCCAATAGTTAACCTTATTATTAAGTCTAGTGAGGACCCAATCCCACCTTTGTTCCAGAGTAATACTGAATCCCAAGGGGATACCAAGAATGCAAACGACCTGATCTGATTGAATGCTTTGGCATCCTTGCACAGTGAGGAGATTGGGTTGATTCCCTTTTATAACCCTAAATGCAGTCTTAGTATGGTTAATTATGGATACAGAGGCCTCACAAAACGTGTCAAGGCACCACCAAAAGGTTTCCAAGCTGGTATCGTCATTGTGAACAAAGGCATTTGTGGCATCCGCAAAAAGCCTCATGGTCATTTGCCTAGAGTTATGTGGCAAACTGATGCCTCTTATGTGACCAAGCTCCATCTGTTGCTCCACAAGTCGGCTCAGTCCTTTAGTGGCGATGGCAAAGAGCAGCGGGGCCAAAGGGCAACCTTGCCTAATGGATCATTTCAGTTTGAATGACTTTGGAAGTTGACCATCGACATTGTCTTTTTTCGAAACATTGCGAAGGAGAGTGGAGATCATCTTAAGGAATCTCTGACTACAGCCGAGGTCTTTTAGCGATTGTAAAATATAGTCCCATTCCAATCTATGGTAGGCTTTGTCAAAGTCAATCTTGAGGAAGACAATGTCCTGATTAGCTTCTTCAGCGTAGTCTAGACCTTCCCAGATATCAATGTTGGCTTCCAATATTGACCTTCTATTAATGAAGCCTTTTTGGTCTTTGCTAAGCCACTCGTCTAAATGACAGGATATCTTGTTGGCAATGAGCTTAGCAAGAATCTTATATCCGGTTTGAAGCATAGTGATAGGTCTCCAGTTCTCAATTCTGTTCCTCTCCCCTTTGATGATGCTGTTGTTGAGACAAGTGGGAAGGGCACTGAACTCGAGTGCCTCAAGCCAAACAAGATGCAAGGGGGTGGCCACATGTTTGAATGATTTAAAGGACTCATTAGGCCCATCAGGCCTTGGGCTCTTGTCATTCGGAAGTAAATCGATAACTTCTAGGATCTCTTGTTTGGGAATGGAGGCGTCAAGCAGAGCGCTCAAGTTGCATGGGATTCTATGCAGGGAAGTCGGAGAGACGGTGGCCATGCAATCCCGTTTATGGGGGGAGAGGGGACAAGCAGTACCCAAGAGACTCATGAAGTGTGCTTCTATAGTGCTAATGTTTTCTTCCGCTGTTTACATTCCGCCCCATCCTTGTCAAGCAGTAGCGGGATCTCCTCTCTAATTTGTTTTCTTCTGAGAATATTGCACATCTCTTTGGAAGGTTTGTCTGCCTTACCAGCCCACCATTCCTTAAAACAAATTTGAAGATTTCTCCTTTTGATCTCCTCCTCGTATCTTAATCTTCCTCTGATATTTTGGAGTCCCTTCTGAGATTGAATCTTCCCTTTATTAACTTCTTCTTTGATTCTCTGGAGTCGGCGGTATAGGTTTTCTCTATGTTTTTGGTGGATGGCTTTGAGAGCCTTCGTGGTCCTAATCAAGATCTGACGAGACTTTTCCACTGCGTTTCTCCAACACTTGGCTGGAGAGGTGTAGACAGCAAAGGCCTCAAGCCACGCATTAGTGATTTCATGGCGGATAGAGGGGACAGAAAGGACAAATGGGCTAGTGTGAAACCAAGGTGCCTTGCAACTTTTAGATGGAGGGGGGTGAAGTATTTCGATGGCGATGCACCGTACTGCACTCTCCTTTTCGAGAGCTCCACGACGATAGGCTCGGAGTAGAAAACGAGCTCCTGACTCCGCACACAGTACTCCGCACAGAGGCTGTAGAATACGCAGAAAACACAGTACACAGGGAGCACGACGACAAACTTCTTAGGTCTTACAAATGCGATCGAACTTACAGTCTGTGACTGACCAGGCCACTATATGTTTTATTAAAGAACATATACAAAGAAGTGTCCAGTGGCCATTTGGCCTTTCAGATGGACACTAACGGTAACAATCTCCCACTAAAGGCCAATATGGCCAGAGTAACTATGGGAGAAAAAAGAAAGAATGATAAAGAATACCTGAGTGTAAGTATACAAACTATACCTCCCACCTGATGGGCATGTTACACAGTATACAAGTGACTGCATAAGATCAAGAATCAAGTAACCCCCATCAAGTGACAACAGTGTCGAAAGCTATCCTGTGGTAGAGCTTTAGTCAAAGCATCTGCAGCATTATCTCGAGTGTGAACCTTCTCAAGAATAATGCTCTCAGTGGCTAAGCAATCTCTAATGAAGTGATACCTCACCTCAATGTGCTTGGTCTTTGCATGATAGACCGGATTCTTAGCCAAAGCAATGGCACTCTGACTATCACTGAGCAAGTGAGGTACATGCTGAGGCAAACCCATATCACAAGCAAGACGAGAAAGCCACAATGCTTCCTTACATGCCTCACTTGCTGCAACATACTCTGCTTCTGTGGTGGAAACAGCTGTACATTCTTGAAGACGAGATCTCCAAGAGATAGCACCTCCAGCAAAATGAAAAATGTACCCTGATGTAGACTTACGATTGTCTACACAACCAGCATAGTCAGAATCTGTGTAACCAATAATGGATGCTTTCCCTCTACCTAAGCATAGACACTTGTCCTTAGTGCCACTCAGATATCTCAAAATCATTTTGACCGCTTCCCAATGTTTCTTGCCAGGATTAGACATATATCTGCTCACAACTCCCACTGCAAATGCAATGTCTGGTCTCGTAGCTACCATAGCATACATGAGACTACCAACAGCAGACTGATAGGGAATTTTGGTCATGAATTCCTTTTCCTCATCTGATTTGGGGCACTCATCCTTGCTCAATTTCACATATGTGGGTAAAGGTGTACTCAATGACTTTCCACCCTACATATTGAATCGGTGAAGTACTTTGGATATGTACTCACTTTGAGACAAGTATATGCATCTTTTACTCCTATCACGAGTAATGCGCATGCCAAGAATATGTTTGGCATCCCCCAAATCCTTCATATCAAATGTCTGACTCAACTTCTTTTTGAGAATTGACAAATCATAAGAGGACTTCCCAGCAATCAACATATCATCAACGTAAAGTATCAAGCATATCAAGCTACCATCAGAACATCTCTTTGTGTAGAGACAATGATCCTCATTGCTCCGAGAATAGCCTTGGGACTTCATAAAAGCATCAAACTTTTGGTACCATTGTCTAGGAGACTGTTTAAGTCCATACAAGCTCTTCTTGAGCTTACAAACTAGACTTTCCTTGCCAGGAACTACATAACCCTCTGGTTGTTCCTTATAGATCTCATCTGTAAGATCTCCATGCAAGAAAGCTGTTTTCACATCCATTTGGACTAGCTCTAAGTCCTCCATTGCAACGAATCCAAGCAACATGCGCAAAGTAGTCATCTTGACCACTGGAGAGAAGATTTCCTCAAAATCAACACCATGTTGTTGCTTAAAACCCTTTGCAACAAGTCGTGCTTTATATTTTGGAGAAGCACTATCTGATGTGAATTTCAGCTTATACACCCATTTACATGGTAAAGCTTTCTTGCCCTTTGGCAAAGGTACTAAGTCCCAAGTACCATTCTTGTGAACAGAATCCAACTCACTCTTCATGGCACACTCCCACTTGACATGATCCTCTGTCTGCATAGCCTCTTTGTAGCAAGAGGGCTCACCAGCATCTGTTAGCATAACAAAATCTAAACCTGGAACACATCTATCAGGTGGATATGAGACACGTGCAGAACGTCTCAATGGTTGCTGAACAGGAACATGTGCAGACTCATCTGAATGGACATTCTCTTGAACATCCCTATGTGTAGCATTTTTATGCATGCTAACCGGAGGACTAGTATCCTCAAACACCACTCTTCTCACTTCAACCTCCTTAATCGGCTGTTTATGCATCTTAGACTCATTAAAAATGACATCACTACTTCTGATCACTGACCGTGTTTCAGGATCCCATAAGCGATATCCAAATTGTCCTTCTCGACCATATCCAAGAAAAATGCATTTCTTTGACTTATGGTCCAACTTCTGTCTAAGACTCTTGGGTATATGAACATATGCTTCACACCCAAAAACTCGAAGATGATCATAATATGGTGGTTTCCCTGTCCATAACTCTTGTGCCACTTTCAGACCTTTGGCAGTACTAGGTGAAAGGTTAATCACATGAACTGCAGTCAATACTGCTTCTGCCCAAAAACCTTGTGAGAGGTTTGCATGATGCAACATAGAGACTACTCTATCTTGAATAGTTCTATTCATCCTCTCAGCTACACCATTCTGTACTGGGGTATAAGGAGCTGTAAACTCTCTACGAATCCCTCTACACTGACAGAAAAGGCTGAATTCATGTGAGGTATACTCACCCCCATTATCTGAACGTAAAGCCTTAAGCTTAGTTCCTTTTTCAGTCTCAACTGAAGCAAGCCATTTTCTGAAAGTAGGGAATACATCATCCTTCGATTTGATAGGATATACCCAGACTTTTCTAGTAGCATCATCTATGAAACTGACAAAGTAAAGAGAACCACCTAAGGACCTAGTGGGCATAGGACCACACACGTCTATATGAACAAGATCTAAAGGCTGAATTGAAGAGTCAATGTGCGTTTTATGCACATTTCTGGTTTGCTTTCCATATTGACAATGCTCACAAAATGAAAAATCAGAGAAAGATAACACAGGTAAGTAGCCAGAACGAGAAAGATTTTCCATTCCATTACGAGATATATGGCCCAAACGACCATGCCAAATACAAGCCATAGGCTGCTCAGTAACAGCTAATAAGTGTTCTTTCTGTGATACAAATAAAGGGTAAAGTGAGCCAACTTTCCTTCCTTTTGCAATAACCATATTGCCCTTTGATATACGAAAGGACTGAGCATAGAAGACCACCTTGTAAACAAGGTCATCAAGTTGACCAACTGACATCAAACTGCATGATAACTGAGGTACATGGCGTACATTATGCATAGTAAATTTTGAACCGTCAATGAACTGCACAACCACATCTCCAATCCCCACAACATCACATTGGTAAGAGTCACCAAGTCTCACGGTACCAAGAGACTTTGCTGCATAATTAGAGAACCATTCTCTATGTGGTGTCACATGAAAAGAAGCACCAAAATCTAGTAGCTAGGTGTGGGAAAGAGCATCAGCCATAAGTGCCTCAGATGGCACAGTACTATCAAGTGTCAACACATCAGCATCATCAGAAATAGCATTAATTTCTTCAATCTTCACAGTCGAAGTAGATGGTGCAGGTAACTGTTTAACATGCCCATCAACATTCTGTCCTTTACCTTTAGCATTCTTTAATGCATAACAGTCTTTCTTCATGTGTCCTTTCTTATGAGAATAATGGCATTCAATATCCCTCTTCCTTGATTTACTTCTGCTCTTATTCCGTTGACCATTCTTTTCCTCGTTCTTGCTCCTGCCACGTTGTTGATTCTTTCCTTGGTAAGAATCACGAACATTATATGCATCTCCACTCTGAGTGCCAACCATAGATTTTCTACGAATCTCCTCACTCAAGAGTGCTCCACATATGTCATCATAGACGAGTTTACCACCTGGTGCACTATTGCTAATAGCTGTGCAAAATGTATCCCATGATGATGGCATGGTGCATAACAACAATACTGCTTTCATTTCATTGTCCATATCCATTTTCTAAGCCTGTAACTGGGAGAATATGGCATCAAACTCATTTAGATGAGCAGCAACACTATCTGTGTCCTTCATACGAAGGTCGTATAATTTTCTCATCAGATATACTTTATTTGATGCCGTCTCTTTTTCATATGGATTGCATAACTTCTTCCAAAGCTCCTCTGCACTTTCACAGTCTAATACTGTAAAGTAAACATTATCTGCCAGGTGCAAGCGAATGGTAGACCTGGCCATTTCATCTAACTCATCCCAATCATCTTCATCCATGTCAGCAGGCTTCTTTGAAATCCCATTTACTGGCTTCCATTGCCTTCTTTGAATCAGCACATCTTTAATCTGATTCTTCCATAGAGCAAAGTTTGTGCCATCAAATTTTCGGATCTCAAAATGGTCTTTGCCCTGCAAGTTATAGCTCCTCCTCGGAATGCTAGCACTAGACCCTGATCCACCGGATGTGCCTGAGACCTCTGATGCCATGATCGTAGAGAACTGAATAGAAATGATAATGGAGCTAGAAGAGTCCAAACACCAACAAATAAGTGTATCAAGGAGTAAATCGACCACTATATAGTTGACTAAACCAGAAATCAGGAAAATTTTGCCAGAGTATCCTCTGCAAAATTAGCATATGACCAGTGTCAAAGTATCATAAAACTGCAAGTACTGACATGTTTACCTGCATAGTGAATCACTGACTCCACTGCATATAATCAGTTACCCAATAGAAGCCAACTAGGCTTATCGAGCACCTATGAACAACTATCATACATCTCCTATGGCGAGGCTGGGTAAGTCTTCCACCTGCATCACCGAAGAGACCCCGACATCTGGGTGTCTCCCAGTTAAGAAAACCTCACCACGACCCTCTTTATCAAACGTAAAAGGCTTTATGCAAAGAACGTAACCGCTATATCAATGCCCACATGGACGTACATAAGCGGTATCCACAGAAGCGTACATGGTGTGTATGTGCTCAATATATGCAATAAAACGACACTAAAAGGCTGAATACACAGCCCAAAAACTAGCCAATAACACCTGCAAGTGTCTGTCAACTTTGATGTTTTAGGCTTTAAAAACCTGCATAAATTTGCAGCGACTGCTCCCACCAAAACTGAAAACCCCTCGAGAAACTTGTAGTTTTACGAGTGTGGCTGAAAATAAGGCCCCAAAGGTTGATATTTATTGTCTGAGAAGTACAAGGAACACTCTTCTTGATGTTCTTGGACCTGTGTGAAGAGAACTACGTGCGAAAGTACTCCAAAATGGCTCCAAAAACACCCCAAAATTGCTTCAGAAATAGGCTTTAAAAGCAAAAATGAAGCTTTGAGGCACCAAAACTTGTTCAAGGTAATGTCAACCTTAGTCTTTCCCCTTCTTCAAACACCACAAGAGTGTAGCTTAGTGGCAAGAGATTGCCACGGTTAAGCGAGCTCTGGGGGGAACAGTACTGAGATGGGTGACCTCCCGGGAAGTACCAGGAACCTCTATATTCCTTGATCGTTGAGGTCCTCCCTCGCGCGCAGCCAACGGTGCCAACGGTGACTTCGGTGACTCGGATGACAAGGTATGCCAAGGTCTATGCCTTGGTCGCCGCCTTAGTCGTAAGCCTTGGAGAAAAAGAAGTGTCTGGTGGCCATTTGGCCTTTCAGATGGACACTAACGGTAACAGGGGGAAGGTGAGAACCATTGGGTAATGCTCTCAGACGGTGAGGTCGATACGTTGCATTAGGGTGGGAGGACCCCATTGATGGACGAGATTCTATGAACTGTAGCTTCTGTTGAGTCTCACTTTCCTCAAGTCCTCACCCAATTGAAGATTGGACCAAGAAAAGCCATTCGGGTCCTTGACTTCGACCAGATCCAGAAACATTTTGGTTTGGTCCCATGTGTCTTTCTCTTGGCCATCAATGATACAGCCCTTGTTGTTCCACCTATCATAGGGGTCCTCCACCATATTGAAGTCACCACAAATCATGACATTATAAGAAAACAAGTCCAAGGAGGACCAAGTATCGATCCTTGTAGCATCCTCGTTTGGAGCATACATAGAAATCACAGAGAATTGGAAAGGGATGCTCAATGTAATGTATCACTGTTAATGTCGGACAACATTAATCGTCGTTGATGTCATCGTTTCCGCCATGCTTTTCTCAGTTTGCTCAGATCGTCATGCTCCATGCCATCTTCGCATTTGGCGTTTCATAATTTTCAAAGGTGAATTCTGAAGACCTTCATCTATATGATTTGTTTTTTTTTTAATATAAAGGAAGTTCGGCATTAGCCTACTCTCCCAGACTTGAATTAAATAAAGAACAGTACAAGAGAAAGGGACTAGTGCCCACGGGACCCCCCAAATCCCACAAAGTAGGGGAAGCTTTTACAGAGCTTAGATGGTATTACAAAGAAGGTTAATCACCCTCTCATCACCCTCATGTGGGGCCCACTTGGGTTTAAGCTTGTTATTGATCAAAAGGAGTACTTGATGATGCCTGAAGGGGGGGGGGGTTTCTTACAGTTAATAATCCTTTTGCCAAGGAGGAACAACAATTTCTCAATTGACCACTCTTTGGGGGAGTCACCGAAGTTGAAAGCACATCTTTCCTTCCAGATTTTCCAAAGGACCTCCCCTCTGATGGCATTCTAGAGAGTCGTGGAGCAGTCGATCGCTTCTCCTAGCAGGGCTTGCTGCCAACTGAGATGTTTTTGAAGTCTAATTTTCTTTCCAACCGTCTGCTAGAGTCCATTGGAGTTGGGGCTGGTAAAGAAGATGTGTGAAACATCTTCGATAGACCGGTAGCAGCGTTTGCACTAGGGAGGAATCCCACAAAATTTGCTAGCCTTAAGGTTGGTCTAGATTCCATGATGAAGAATTTGCCATAAGAGGACGGACTTTTTGATTTCTATGAGGGGGTGCCAGATAGCCATGAACTTCATGTCCCACCGAAGCCGCGTCCATGACAGTCACCACTTCTTGTTGAGATTAACCTGATAGTCAATCATTTCTTTTATGTTCAAGATTTTTGATAGGCTATTCCCATTGTGCCATTTGAGACCAAGCGAGCTCGACGCGTCGTATCCCATGAGAAGGCGAACTTTGTGTCGGTCCCAGGCAAGACATCTACTTTGCAAAGTGTTCCATTCTTCGTACGAAATGTTAACGCAAGGGTCAATATCCTCGAAGTTGATCCAGCGGTTGGTGTCTTGTTTCCAGAGATGTTTCTATTTTTTGAAGCCTTTGTTCCATAACTTCTTGGCATTTTGAATGTTCCAAGATTCCACACTCTGGATGCCATGGATCGAAAGCCAGATAGAGCCGTTTTGTCTGATACCGACAGCCCACTTCGAGTCTTCACTTATTCTTGTGTAGCTTTTGACTTTATTCCAACTCTTCCATAGGGAGCACACGAGATTTGAGCCTTTTGGGAAGACGGGGATCGAGGAAAACAGCAAGGTCAAGATGTCAAGATTCTTCCAATTTGGGAAACCCATGAGAGCCAACTCATTCTTGTTTCTAAAGATCAACTTGGCCCACGAGGCCTCCCCGTTGCACCAAGCCTTAATCATCCATTTGGCTGCCAGTTTGTTAGCCATGCACCCAATGTCCAGGATACCAAGCCCCCCACTATCTCTATGGCTGGTGTAGATGGACCATTTGATTTTAGGCACCCCCCTCCTATTGTGGTCACCCATCCAAAGGAAGTTTCTATAAATACTATCCAGTTTGGATAGATCATGCTCTTTCAGTCTCCAACAAGAAATGAATGTGTTGATAACCATAACACAACCAACAAGATTGATTTGCATAACCATAACATCGCTGTTCCATAGAGACGCGAAACCCCAAGGGAATCCCAAGAAGCCAAAACATTTGGCCCTGCGGAATGATTCGAGAGCCATTATCAATGAGAAGGTCGGGATGTGACCCAACAATAGCTCTAATGGAGGTTTTAGAGTGGTTGATTGTGGATCTAGAGGCTTCACAAAAAGTAGCCAGACACCTCTAGAACGTCTCCAGGCTGGTACTATCATTGTGAACAAATGCATTCCTATCATCGGCAAAAAGTCTCATGGTGATCTGATTGTGGTCATGAGGCAAGTGGAGGCCTTTGATATTACCAGCTTCCATCTGATGCTCCACAAGCCTACTAAGCCCTTCCGTGGAAATGGCAAAGAGAAAGGGAGCCAATGGGCACCCTTGTCTGATAGATCTTCTAAGTTTGATCACCTTCGAAAGTTTGCCATTAATGTTAATTTGGGTCGATGCGTTTTCGAGAAGGGTCGCGATCATCTTGGTGAATTTCTAACTACATCCAAGATCTTGGAGCGACTACAGAATATAGTCCCATTCCAGCCTGTCATAGGCTTTATCAAGTTGATCTTGAGGAAGACCACGTCTTGTTTAGACTCATTTGCAAAATCAAGACCTTCCCAGATATCTATAATGATTTCCAAATTTGACCTGCCTTTGATGAAACATTTTTGGTTCTCGCTTAACCACGCTCTCAAGTGGCAAGAGATTCTATTGGTAATGACTTTGGCAATGATCTTGTATCCTGTTTGGAGCATCGTAATAGGACGTCAGTTCTCTATGCTATTCTTTTCCCCTTTTTTGTGTATTAACTTGATAATGCCATTATTGAGACAAGATGGAAGCACGCCAAACTTGAGCGCCTCTTGCCAAACCAGACGAAGAGGGGTGGCAACCACCAACTTGAAGGATTTAAAGAACTCATTAGTGAGCCCGCCGGGTCCCGAGCTTTTACCAGAAGGGAGGGCATCAATGACCTCAATGATTTCTGCTTCAGAGATAGGGGCATGTAGCAGGGAGCGAAGGTTGAGTGGTATCCTATGGGGGGAAACCCTCGATATGGCTGCCATACAGTCCTTTCTATGGTGGGAGAGCCTAGGTTTGAGGTCCCTAGGAGTCTCGTGAAGTGCCCTTCAATGATCCCAAAATTGTCTTCTTCCGTATTGCAGACATTGCCATTTAAGTCTAGCAATAAGGGGATCGATTCTCTTTTATGTTTCCTTTTAAGGATACAGCACATCTCTTTGGTGGGTTTGTCGGCTTTGCCAGCCTACCACTCCTTGAAGAAAATTCGCAAATTTTTCCTTTGTATTTCTTCCTCGTATCTCAACAACACTCTGATTTTTCGAAGATCTTTCTGGGCTTGAGATTTTCCTTTGTTCACTTCCTCCTCGAGCCTCCAGAGTCTATGATATAGAGCTTCTCTACGAGCCCGCCGCACAGTCTCGAGCATCTTCCTGGATCTAATCATGATCTGCCGTGACTTATCGACCACACTTCTCCAGCACTTGGCTGGGGACAAGCCGGAGGCGAATGCCTCCTTCCACACATCAGCAATTTCTTGATGGACGGAGGGGAGAGAGAAGGAGGGCGCACTGGCGTGGAACCAAGGAGCCTTACAGATCTTGGTGGAAGGTTGGAAAGTGATAACGAGCGGGTAGTGATTAGAGATGGTGAGGTCGGTGCATTGCGAGAGGGAAGGGTGGCCCCATTGATGAGTAAAACTCTGAGAAATGTAGCATCTATCAAGTATAACTTTCCTCTGGTCCTCACCCCATTGAAGATTTGACCAAGAAAAGCCATTCGAATCTTTGAATTCGACCAAATCCAAGTGTAGTTTGGTTTTGTCCCACGTTTCTTTCTCCCGACTATCGATGACCCTGCCCTTGCCCATCCATCTGTCCATATTGTATTAAATCAAAATATCTTTTTTACAAATTGAAAAAAATAAAAAAGTCATCCGCCCTTTTTTTCAATAAGGACCATAAAAGGTCTATGTAGACAAAAATATATATTTGTTATGTACTTTGAAAGTAATACTGAAGTGGAGAGCGATTATAGAAATTAACCCTTCAAATGTAAAGGTTCGTTTACAAAAATTACACAATATATCAACTATTTTCTGTGCTATGAAATGCCCTCGCGTTCATGATCCTTCTTGACGTATTAATCAAAATGCACGCCACATTAAATTGCTCTATCTATCAATCATAATGCAGCCAATATCATGTGTTCTCACGTGTAACAAGTGAATCTTATTTGGAAACATACATCCAATAATTTGAATAATTCTATAAATAATAATAGAGGGGGTCTCTACCAGAGAGATGGGTTTGGCTTATGTGCCCTCAAAGAATAACATTGCAAATGCTTCCACAAAAAACATTCCTCGTGAGAATTTTAAAGCTTTTCACAAAGATTTGGGCATAAGTCCTTTTGTTGATTGATCTTATTCCATATTGGTTCGGAGTTCTTATACTTGGGTGCCAACACCTTTTATATTACATCACCCTGATGCGAGATTCAATAGCATATTTTGGTAGACTTGATGTGTGTGAACACACTAAGGAGTCTGAAGGCACTCCCCTCCTACTAGAGAGGATTTTTTGTTTCCTTTGGCTTGCATGTACACCAATAAAGCTATTGGGATACTCATCTTTGTATATACCACACTTCATAACATACTTTATGTTTTATTGCTGCTACTCTTATTTTTTTTCATGTTGTTAAAGTGTGTTCTTGCTCCCTAAACTCCAATAGGTGAGTTATGAGGCTTGGAAAATTAGTCATACTAACTAAATCAACTTAGAAGTCAATCCTTGAGGTTTCTTTTGTAGTAGAAAAATATTCCTTACGTAATATAAGATATTGTTTAGTAGAGAAATATTTTATTCTGTGTAGGATAAAATGTTCGACCACATCAAGGTAGAGTAGAATCTTGGATGTTTTAGTTTTTATAAGCAATGTAAACCGCGTGTTTTACACATGAGTGTGTATGTCGAGCATTCTAAAGCTAAATAATAAATTTTCATTGCTCCATACTAAGGGATTAGACCAGGAATGTGATTGTCCGGTAGCGATTCCTCGGACTCCTTTCAAGCGAGCTCTTCTCCCCTCCTCTACGAGAGGATAAAAGAATCCCAAAGTTCTTCCATACTCCAAGATTCTTGCAATTTAGAGAAACAAAATGAATAAGATTATTTTCCTCATCCATGATCATGATCTTCAAAACACAAAAGCTTCAAAAATTTTAGAGTATTGTGTCTCTTTCCTAACCTAAGGGAAACTCGAATAAGATCCAATATAAATAATATAATTGGAACTGGTTCAAAATAACATTCTGGTTTTTCTTTGAAGAGGCTTGAACTTAATTAACTAGAAAAAGGTACAAGAGTGTTAGGAGGAGATGCAAACACGCCAATAAACCTATTGTTACTTTTGTGAGGGTTTTTAAGCTCATCTCCTTGCATTACACAGACCACCAAATGTGTTTCCTGGGTGGGGCTATGGCTCTTCACTCCCTTTTCGACTAAAACTGTGTTTGGTGGGTGGGGCTATGGCTCTTGACTCTCTTTTCAACTAAAAGAGATGTATGATTTACTATGGAAAAGCTCCCAAAGAGTTTTCCATTGACGTATTCCTCATCTTGTTAGCCAATTGAACGGTAGAATCCACAACAATTTCCTTCATAGTTTCGAGGAACTTTTATGGAGAATCACTCAACATTTGAGGCAATTCCAGCCAACATGTCTCCTCTTTCATGATACGGGAAAGTCCTGTGTCAAACATACACATATCCACATAAAGCTGCTTATTTATTGAAAATCGAGAGCCATTCTTCAAGCTTCTCACCACCTCAGCTGGGAATTCTCTTAAAGGTCCATAAAAAGGCGAGAGGAGAGTCGGAAAGCATTGATTGGAAAAGCACAAACAGAAAGTATGCGGCGAAACTATGGACGGCGAAACTATGATTAGAACAAGGGCTGTAGTCGGTGGACTCAGAAAGCATTGATTAGAAAAGCAAAAACAGAAGGTATTTGACAAACCATGGATGGCGAAAACTATGATTAGGACAACGGCCGTAGTCTCTGGGCTCACGAAAGCATTGATTAGAAAAGCGAAAAACAGAAGGTATGTGACAAACTATGGACGGCCAAACTATGATTTTTTTTTTCTTTTGAGAGTACAATGAATTGGAAAGACACACACATGACTTCCTAAGGTAGAGGCATCGATCTTGGGGAACTTCTGAGGCATCTAGCCCCGGGCAGGACTTGAACCCTGGCCATCTACGTAGGAGTACAAGGCACATCCGCAAAATCACGCCTGCTGGATAGCGAAACTATGATTTGAATGACGGCCGTAGTCTGTATGCCATGTTGTGACGGAGATTTTTTTCTTCTTTTGAGACAATTACTACAACACATCGAGGGTATACCGAGGCTACTACCGAGGAAATTGAACGCGCCTTATTTTTCCACGATGTCGGTGTTAGGATCGGTATGGGCATCGGAAAGAAAACGTCGGTATAGTCGTCGGTATAAATGTCGGTATGAGCGTCGGTATACACATCGGTATTTGCGTCGGAATTACCGATGGGTATACCGATGCTCATACTGACGACTCTACTGGGAGTACCGACGCTTATACCGGCAACTCTGTTGGGCGTACCGATGCCTATATCGACGAACATATCTTCACAAATTATTTTTGGGCAGAGTGTGTTGTCTATTGCTACAACATGATGTTGTTTAGCAAAAGACAATACACTCTACCCAACTCTAAACCGAGTACATTGTTATGTACTCTAATGACAACCAAAACATCATTTTATATGAGCAAAAATGAACCATGAATCATGTACAAAAAGTTGTATATTCCATAAATGAAAGTGTTGTATATTATTGAACAAGGCATTGTTAAAATGTTAAATTATTAATGTATTAATATGTTTTTGATGTTTTTGATATAGCAGTTGAAGGTTCGTGAGGAGCGTGCAAGGCGTGAAAGGGCGGATATCAATAATCCGAATAATTATTATTTAGCTTGTAAATAAACCTGCGTAGAAGGTTCTATTATTAGAAAAGTAATGGTTAGAATAAGGGTCGTTGTAGACCACAATTTCTGTTATTGAAAGCAATGGCTTTCTGTAAAAGTTATCAACTTTTAGTTCACGCCTGCTTTTCGAAGCCGCCCTCATGTAACCACTATTTTCGACGTAATCAAAAGTCCTATAAATACATGCACTCTGTGGACTGTCGAAACAGAGTGCATGGGGGGAGATTGCACCCAATACTGCGTTGTGTCTCGTCTCTTGTTGCGTCTATTCTCTGTGTGTTTTATGTGTCCGTCCGTAATCTCTGTATGCGCGTGAGCAAGATCCTGACAACAGTGGTATCAGAGCTATACACGCGTCAATACAGAGGGTTCTGTTCTCTGTTCTCTGTTCTCTGTTCGCGATTCCAATTTCGTCTCCGTCTCCGCGTTCGCGATTCCGATTCCGTCTCCGTTTCCGGTTCCGGTTTCTGTTTCAGTTTCGGTTTTTGTTTCTGATTCTGATCCAGAACCAGAACCTACGTCTTCACCTACGTCTTCTCCTTCGGCTTACTCCAAGGTGTCAACTAAGGCAAAGAGCTTAGGTAATAACTTAGGCAATACATTGGCAACATTGGCATCCAAGGCTCCCTTGGCGATCGTTGGCTACGCGCGAGACAATTTTAATTTTTGAGTGGTAATAGAGAGGTTTAGAGTCCCTAAGGTAGGAGGATTTGAACCCACAACCTCCTACTTTCAAGGGAAGTACTTTGACCACTCCACCATCTCTTGGAGTTGTACTCAAGTCTCTCTCTCTCTCTCTCTTACTTGTGGAAGGCGCTCGCGGCAATTTCTAGGATGGACCCAACAAAGAATTAAGTGTAACTTTCAATCCGTAGGTCGGATTGAGGCGTGTAATATACCGTTGGAAAGATCTCGGAACGAAATTTCCAATGAGCTAGCTTGGAAGTGTGAATTCATTCAAAATCCTTGGGTGGCACTTGATTGAGTGTTCAAGATACCAAGCAAGGTTGAGAACACGGGATCGAGACACCAAGGTTGCAAACAAGAAGGTTCAATACAGCAAGGTTGAGAGCAAGGGTCCAAAGAGCACCATGGAGGATTACAGTAATTCACCTCTACATGCGGCAACACTTGAACAAAGATTAGAGCTCTTGCGGCATGAGCTTCAAGGAGCTCAGAACGGGATCCAACAACGTGATGAAATCCTCCAAAAGATGCAAGCTGAGGAAGACAACCTTACGAGAGTAGTAAAAGCTATTGTGTCTGCCCAATCTGATGTTACTCATTCAAAGATTGGTAATAGAAACTACCAGTTTCTACGATTTGATGGCCGAAAGGATGGGCCTTTAGTACTTTCTTGGTTGTCGCAGTTTGATGATTTTTATACCGATGAAATGTATGTTGAAAGTGAAAAAGTTAAATTTGCCACTAACTATTTAGTAGGTAAAGCACAACTCTGGTGGAATGTCCTGCGACGCAGCGTCCAACAACTTGGAAGGCTTTTCAAGAAAACGTGAAGGATTCATTTCTTCCTCCTCAATACCATTTGCATGTTCGACGTGCATGGACGACCCTTACATGGAAGGAGGGTGATACGGTTACTACCTACACAGAGCGATTCTGGCAAAATTTACTACTTGTACGAATGCTTGAAGATGTATCAGAGGATATCTTGCAGCAGAAATACGAAGATGGTTTGGAAGTGGGTATCCAATCTAAGCTTCACACCTACGACCTACAACCCTCAACCAGGCTATATCTTTTGCTTATGATGCAGAAAAAGAATTCCAGTCCATAACCAAGTCACTCCGTCTACAACAACCACGTCCACGACCATTTCTTGTTAAACCTTCATTTCCTATGAAGCGTAATTTTAATGTCCCATCTTACCCTAGCTTTCCTCAACCTCTACAATCCAATTACTCAACTTTTTGCTTCATCTCTCCAACCAACCAAACCACCTACCCTTCAAACTTCAGTAGTGAATGCCCAACAGAAGCGACCACGAATCACCTGCTGGAATTGTGGTAAACCTGGACATACAAAAATAAGGTGCAGATTGCCACCTCTTCATATGAAACAGGCTACAGCTCGATTGCATAACATGGAGGTCTATAATGAAGAAATTCCTCCTGTTTGGACAGAGGAATCACTGGAGAAGGACTTAAGTACCTTGGGTAACGATATCTCTCTACACTCTCTTCTTTGCATGCAGGGTACAATAAATAACAAACTAGTTAAAATTCTACATTACGATGGTAGTTCACATGATTTCATTTCACATTTATTATTACAAGAACTTAAATTACAAACGTTTCCTTCTTTGTATAAAGTGAAAGCTGCATTTCAAGGTAGTCGTTATAATGTAACACGAGAAGTGCAAGATGTTACGATTAGCATAGGCCCTTATGTTGACTCACGAACATTTTTAATTGCACCTTTGCAATCTTATGATGTTATACTAGGTATGCCTTTTCGTCACCATTATAACCCACGTATTGACTACCATACTCATACCTTTAAGTTTGTTTTCAAAGGTCAAATCATTACTTTGTCTGCACGGCATGATTTCTAGCCATTTCCATTGATTAGTCACACTCAAGCAAAGCGTGCATTTAGGAAAGGATTTAACTCATGCATTGTTTTTGTTAATGTCATCAATGATTTTACTCATACACTTTCAGATGCATATAAACCTTTCATGAGTACTTATAAGGATTGTTTTATGTTTGAATATCCCTCTGAACTACCACCATCTCGAGGATCCTTTGACCATAGCATAGACTTAGTCCCTGGTAGTTCTCCTCCTCATAAAGCACCTTATAGACATGGCCCACTACATCAAAAGGAAATAGAAAATCAAGTAAAAGACCTATTACAAAAAGGACTTATAAGGCCTAGTTCTTCCCCATTTGGAGCACCCGTTCTCTTAGTAGAGAAGAAGAATAAAACTTATCGAATGTGCATTGATTATAGAGCCCTTAACAAGATCACGATCAAGAATAGATACCCTATTCCTCGAATAGATGATCTCTTAGATAAGTTACGAGGAGCTCGTGTCTTTAGTAAAATTGATCTTAAATCGGGTTACCATCAGATTCGTATGACACAAAGTGATATTTTTAAGACTGCATTTAGAACTCAAAATGGCCATTATGAATTTATGGTAATGCCCTTTGGACTTACTAATGCCCCTATTACATTTGCGCGAATGATGAACAATATTTTTCTTGATTACCAAGCTTTTGTTCTTGTATTCTTTGATGACATACTTGTTTACAGTAAGAATGATAGTGAACATGAAAAGCATCTTGAAACAGTTTTTCATTTGTTACGAGAGAACACACTTTATGCTAATCCTGAAAAGAGTTATTTCTTTCAGCGTAAGCTAGAATATTTAGGACATATTATTTCAAGTGAAGGTGTGCATGTGGATCCGAAAAAGATTAGAGTTATTATAGAATGGCCTACACCACAATCAGTCAATGATGTTCGTTCTTTTCTTGGGTTGGCTAGTTTCTATAGGAAGTTTGTTCGAAATTTTTCTTATTTAGCATTGCCTCTTACTTTGTTGTTGAAAAAGAAAATAAAATTTGCATGGGGATTTACCCAACAACAGTCATTTGACAAACTTAAACATGCACTTTCACATGCACCTGTTTTACAATTACCTGATTTCTCACAACCCTTTCATGTTGTTACTGATGCTAGCGGTTCAGGAATAGGTGCTGTTCTGATGCAAAATGACCATCCCATTGCATTTGAGAGTAGAAAGCTTAAACCCTCAGAACAGAATTATAGTACGTATGATAAAGAACTGTTAGCAGTTGTGCATGCTTTGCGAATTTGGAAACACTATCTTATGGGATCTGAAGTATTAATCAAAACCCATCAACAGGCTATTAAGCATTTATTAAGTCAACCCTTAATCTCTGATAGACATCTTAAATGGGCATCATTCATTCAAAATTTCCAACCCATGATACAATATCAACCTGGTAAAGCTAATGTCGTAGCTGATGCTCTTAGCCGTTTTCCTTCGAATTCCATTGTTTTGAATAATATTTCTGCCATTCAACTTCATTCTTTTCAAGACATGGTTTCCACTTATGCATCTGATTTGTATTTTTCACGTGCATGGCATGACTTCAATAATGTTGCATCTTTATCTGATGAACATTATACATTTCATAATGGTTTTCTCTATTTTCAACATAGATTGTGCATAACCCAAGCTTTTAAAGATTTTGTCATTAAAGAAATGCATGAACCATCTTACATGGGTCATAGAGGCATACAGAGCACTATTTCTGCTTGCAAAGATTTCTTCTTTTGGCCACATATGGAAAAAGACATTGCACATTATGTTTCTCAATGCATTGTATGTCAGCGTGTCAAACGTCATCATGGTAAACCATTTGGATTATTAATGCCCCTTCCTATTCCAAATGAACCATGGGAACACATCTCTATGGATTTTATCACAGGTCTTCCTATCACTTCATCACATAATGATATGATTTGGACAATAGTTGATAGGTTTAGTAAATATGCATATTTCATTCCATGTAGAAAAACTTTGACTACACCTCAATCTGCAAAATTATTCATTAAATGCATTTTTTCACATCATGGATTTCCTAAAGTAATGTTATCTGATCGTGATGTTAGGTTTTGTAATCATTTTTGGGTTGCCTTATTTCAACATTTTGGTTCTAAAATAGATTTTAGCTCTGCATTTCATCCTGAAAGTAATGGACAAAGTGAGGCTACAAATAGTACTATTCTTGATTTATTGCATTGTTATTCATTAGATAATCCTAATAACTGGGATGAAAAGTTGCCATTGCTTCAATTGGCTTACAATAACACTTCACATACCGCTACTGGTCGTGCACCTTTTGAAATAGTTTTTGGTAAAAAGCTTCCCACTCCCATGTCCCTCACCCAAACCGACATTCCGATGGCTGATTCTATTGCTCAAGATCACATTTCTATACTTCATGATGTTCAGGAACATATTAGGAAAAGTCAAGAGCGATATACACGTATTATCAATACTAAACGATTAGCCAAAGAATTCAGAGAAAATGATTTTGTATGGTTGCGAATAATTAAAAGACGTCTCAAAAATATTTTGCAGCATCCTAAAATTAAACGTGCACCACGCTATTATGGACCGTTTCGCATTATAGAAAAAATTAATGATAATTCATTTCGATTAGATATTCCATCCCATTGGACTATACATAATTCTTTTCATATTAGCTTACTTAAACCCTTTAAAGGAACTTTACCACTTGCTCCACTTCTTGAGGATCCTCCTTTAATTGATGAACAATCTGAAATCTTAGTTCCTGAGAAAATCATTGATCATGATGTCACTACTACACGCACAGGTACTCAATATCATCGATATTTGGTTAAGTACAAAAATCACTCTATTGAAGAATGTCAATGGATACATAAAACACAATTAACACCTCATTATGACCACTTAATTTCTGCATATCATACACAAACACATTAATGTAACAGCTCCATGAACATTTCCATGCATGTATTTTTACATGGCACATGCCTATTTTCTTTATTCAGTGATGAAACATGTGACTGGCCATCCATGTTTATTCTCTTATCACCTGAGGTCAGTTGCTTGTTCAACTGAGGGGCATGTTATACCTTATGGAATATGTTGAACAATGCATTTTTGGATTGAAATATGGAATGGCCAATGCATTGTTGGATTGAAATATCGAATAGCCAATGCATTGTTGGATTGTAACATGAAATATGTTGGCCAATGCATTGTTGGATTGAAATATCAAATAGCCAATGCATTGTTGGATTGTAACATGAAATATGTTGGCCAATGCATTGTTGGATTGTAACAGTAATATGGAATATGTTGAACACTGCATTACAACTGTTAGAGTGTTGAATTCTTTTATCAACTGAGGTCAGTTGCTTGTCAACTGAGAGGCATGTTGTATATTATTGAACAAGGCATTGTTAAAATGTTAAATTATTAATGTATTAATATGTTTTTGATGTTTTTGATATAGCAGCTGAAGGTTCGTGAGGAGCATGCAAGGCGTGAAAGGGCGGACATCAATAATCCGAATAATTATTATTTAGCTTGTAAATAAACCTGCGTAGAAGGTTCTATTGTTAGAAAAGTAATGGTTAGAATAAGGGTCGTTGTAGACCACAGTTTCTGTTATTGAAAGCAATGGCTTTCTGTAAAAGTTGTCAACTTTTAGTTCACGCCTGCTTTTCAAAGCCGCCCTCATGTAACCACTATTTTTGACGTAATCAAAAGTCCTATAAATACATGCACTCTGTGGACTGTCGAAACAGAGTGCATGGGGGGAGATTGCACCCAATACTGCGTTGTGTCTCGTCTCTTGTTGCGTCTATTCTCTGTGTGTTTTATGTGTCCGTAATCTATGTATGCGCGTGAGCAAGATCCTGACAACAAAAAGATGTACAAGAGTGTGACAAAGCACTTTCATATAGGAATGGAATACAAAATTATGGTACATCATTGCCACGATGAATGTAATACAAAATTGTGGCAATGTAAAAAAGCACTTCCATATAGGAATCGAATACAAAATTATAGTACATCATTGCCACATAAGAGTGTAATACAAAATTGTGGCAAAGCATATACGTAAGGGGATCAAAACATTTACACCTACAATCCTGCAACAAAAGATGTGTAAAACGAGACAAATTGACATGACATTTATAAACAACAACTTAAAATACGAAACCAAGCTATAAGTTTACCTAATCATAGAATATTCTCCCATGAAATGATTGCACCTTGTCCCTCTAAATCTTGCAGCAATGCATTCAATCCATGACGATATCCGAAAGATTCTTCGGCTCGCGTCGGAGGACGACCCACTCCCAACTCCTATAATAAATATGCAAAATGTTAGATGAACATACATGATGTGCTAAACATAAAGAAATTCAATATTTAACATGATACTTACAAATTGGTAGCGCATACTGTTGTATCCGTCGCTACCTAAATGCGACGTTCCAACCGTATCCAAACGTGTGGCCGCCGCATCTCTCTGCTGACGATATCGATCGGGAGTATGTTGCTGCTCATCCTAAATCGATTCCCACTCTTCAAAATCTAACCACATAGGCTTCGATAAGCCTGCTCTAAAATCATTGCGAGCTTCTGACCGTCAATGAGACATCACCCTGTGTACCATATGCTGAATCCACTCTGAACTCACAATAGGATTCCCAAGTGCTGGCTGGTACTCTTCATATATCCATTGTGTAATATTGTTTTTAGAATCCCTATCCTCTTCGCTCCATTTTAGCATTACAAAATGTCCAAATTCTATGGAGCAAAGTTGTCGAATGCGCTGACGCATTGACTTCCCGGCTGCATCCATGACTAGAGATCCATTACGTATGTGATATATTTTGGAGTCGTCATGGTCATGCCCTCCCCAAGGTGTACGTGGAGATCCCATCTGATCCAATGTGAAGATCCCATCTGATACAATGTGTGTATGTATATGCATATGTGTGTATGCATATGCATTGTGTGTATGCATATGCATATGCATTGTGTATGTGTGTATGTTTGTATGCATGTTTGTATGCATGTGTATGCATGTTTGTATGCATATGTATGCATGTTTGTATCCATGTGTATGTGTATGCATATGCATGTGTATATGCATATGCATGTGTGTATGTATATGCATGCTTGTATGTATATGCATGTATGTGTGTATGCATATGCATGCTTGTATGCATATGCATTCTTGTATGCATATGCATGCTTGTATGCATATGCATGCTTTGTGTGTATGCATATGCATGTGTGTATGTATATGCATGTGTGTATGTATATGCATGTGTGTATGCATATGCATGTGTATGTGTATGTGTATGCATATGCATGCTTGTATGCATATGCAAGTACATGCATATGCATGTGTATGTATATGCATGCTTGTATGCATTGCATGCTTGTGTGTATGCATATGCATGCTTGTATGCATATGCATGTATGTGTGTATGCATATGCATGTATGTGTGTATGCATATGCATGCTTGTATGCATATGCATGCATGTGTGTATGCATATGCATGCTTGTATGCATATGCATGTACGTGTTTATGCATATGCATGCTTGTATGCATATGCATGCTTGTGTGTATGCATATGCATGTGTGTATGTATATGCATGTGTGTATGCATATGCATGTGTATGTGTATTCATATGCATGCTTGTATGCATATGCATATTTGTATGCATATGCATGTGTATGTATATGCATGCTTGTATGCATATACATGCTTGTGTGTATGCATATGCATGCTTGTATGCATATGCATGTATGTGTGTATGCATATGGATGCTTGTATATTGCATATGCATGTATGTGTGTATGCATATGCATGTATGTGTGTATGCATATGCATGGTTGTATGCATATGCATGTGTATGTGTATGTATATGCATGTGTATGTGTATATGCATGTGTATGTACATATGCATGTGTATGTGTATGCATGTGTATGTGTATGTATATGTGTATATGCATGTGTATGTGTATGCATATGCATGCTTGTATGCATATACATGTATGTCTGTATGCATACGCATGCTTGTGTGTAGCATGTGTGTATGTATATGCATGCTTGTATGCATATGCATGTGTGTGTGTATGCATATGCATGTGTATATGCATATGCATGTCTGTGTATGCATATGCATTTGTGTGTATTCATTGCGTATATGTGTATGCATATGCATTTGCGTATATGTGTATGCATTTGTGTATTTGTGTATGCATATGCATTTGTGTGTATGCATATGAATTTGTGTGTATGCACATGCATATGCATGTATGTATGCATATGCATGTATGTGTGTATGCATATGCATTTGTGTATATGTGTATGCATATGCATATGTGTGTATGCATATGAATTGTGTGTATGCATATGCATTTGTGTGTATGCATATGCATATGTGTATGCATATGCATATGCATTGTGTATGTGTGTATGTTTGTATGCATGTTTCTATGCATGTGTATATGCATATGCATGTGTGTATGTATATGCATGCTTGTATGCATATGCATGTATGTGTGTATGCATATGCATGTGTATGTATATGCATGCTTGTATGCATATGCATGCTTGTGTGCATATGCAAGCATGCATATGCATACTTGTATGCATATGCATGTGTATGTGTATGCATATGCATGTGTATATGCATACGTATGTGTATATGCATATGCATGTGTATATGCATATGCATGTGTATATGCATATGCATGTGTATATGCATATGCATGTGTATATGCATATGCATGTGTGTGTATGCATATGCATTGGTGTGTATGCATATGCATTTGTGCATATGTGTATGAGTTTGTGTATATGTGTATGTATATGCATATGCATGTATTTATGCATATGCATATGTGTATATGTGTATGCATATGCATATGTGTGTATGCATATGCATATGTGTGTATGCATATGCATATGTGTGTATGCATATGCATATGTGTGTATGCATATGCATATGTGTGTATGCATATGCATTTGTGTGTATGCATATGCATTTGTGTATGCATATGCATATGCATTGTGTGTGTGTATGTTTGTATGCATGTGTGTATGCATATGTATGCATGTTTGTATGCATGTGTATGTGTATGCATATGCATGTGTGTATGTATATGCATGCTTGTATGCATATGCATGTATATGTGTATGCATATGCATGTATATGTGTATGCATATGCATGTATATGTGTATGCATATGCATGCTTGTATGCATATGCATGCTTGTATGTATATGCATGTGTGTATGCATATGTGTATGTATATGCATATGCATGTTTGTATGCATATGCATGTGTGTATGCATATGCATGTGTGTATGCATATGCATGTGTGTATGCATATGCATGTGTGTATGCATATGCATGTGTGTATGCATATGCATGTGTGT
Source organism: Ceratopteris richardii (assembly GCA_020310875.1). Taxonomy (NCBI): domain Eukaryota; kingdom Viridiplantae; phylum Streptophyta; class Polypodiopsida; order Polypodiales; family Pteridaceae; genus Ceratopteris; species Ceratopteris richardii. Next base: position 42,299,151 of record CM035426.1, read on the forward strand.
ATGCATATGCATGTGTGTATGCATATGCATGTGTATGTCTATCCATATGCATGTGTATGCATATGCATTGTGTATGTGTGTATGCATATGTATGTGTGTGTTTATACATATGTGAGTGTGTATGTATATGTATCTCTCCCTCTCTCTTTCACTCTCTCTCTCTCTCTCTCTCTCTCTCTCTCTCTCTCTCTCTTTCTCTCTCTCGCTCTCTATGTCAATCGAAAACAAAACAATCACTTACATCGATGTAGTTGTTTGAATCAAGGTCGTCAAAATCCACTTGAAGTTCTCGTTCGTCGAATTTCCAAAGATTTGATCCCAAAATCTTTTGCAAAACTAAAGAGAGAAGATATTAGAAAAGCAAAAACATAAAGCAAGAAAAAAGAGTGCTACAATATGTGTGATCTACTTACCAAAACTTCAGATCTATAAAAATAGAGCTGTGCTTAGAGAGAGAGGGAGGAAGAGAGAGAGAGAGAGAGAAAGAGAAAGAATTGTTTGAATCAAGGTCATCAAAATCCACTTGAAGTTCTCCTTCGTCAAATTTCCTAAGATTTGATCCCAAAATCTCTTGCAAAACTAAACAGAGAACATATTAGAAAAGCAAAAACATAAATAAACAAAAAAAGAGTGCTACAATATGTGCGATCTACTTATCAAAACTTCAGATCTAGAAAGATAGAGGTTTGCTTAGAGAGAGAGAGAGAGGGAGGGAGAGAGAGAGAGAGAGAGAGTGAGAGAGAGGGAGAGAGAGAGAGAGTGAGATCACAAACAGAGATCTGCTGTTCGCACACGCAAAGCCGACACTAGAAGATGTAGATTCAAAATGCTCAAAATGACGAATTTTGGTTTTGGGCCCAGTTAAAAAGATACTGTCGGTATAAGCGTCGATAATTGGAGTAAATTACTGACGCTTATACCAACACTTATATTGATGATTATACCGACGTGGTCATTCCGAGGCTTAGCGGCTTTCCCAAATTGTCTGAGGGTCATATCAACGCGGACACTTGACTGTCGGTATGCTGACCATCGGTATTCCCTCGATATGTTATAGTGAATAAGAAAGGAAAGTTATTTAATGGAAAAAATACAATGTATGCAGGGAAGCAGTGATCCCACCAAACAAAAAGTAGGGTAGTATTCAAGACTAACCCTTATCAACCATACAGATCATAAGTCCTTGATACCATGAGGAATCTATCACTAGAGTACCACGACAAAAAGAAATCTCTTCGTTTATTGAGAGGATAGTTCTTAATGACATCATTGATATTCTAAGGATGCTTGTTGATAGACAGGAGACTTTTCTGGCCAAAGACAAGAAGAGCTTTCCTAAGAGGACACAAGAAGTTCTTCTTCCCACTATTAAAGTGACTTGGATTCGAGGATCAGCTGTAAACAAGTAGGAGACAAGTTTGTTAGTTCCATAGTCTGTTCATTAGACAATAACTCACCTGATGGGAGGAACCAACTCCTGTTTCTGATCCCAAACTTAAAGCATTTATGCCCCTTTATAGCAAGACTTTTGTTTTTCCGAAGAGCTAACCACCCAAGCGAAGGAGACTCCTGGAGAAAGAAGCTGATATTACTTGTAAAAACACATTTGGGAGTATAAGAAGCTTTTACCTTCATCCAAGCATTCCAAAACATGCAAGAAAGAACAATGCCAACAGGACTGAAGTAAGAGGGGAGACCATGATGTCCCACAAATGTTTATTGGTCCAAGCTTTATAATTCATAACATAGAGTTTCTCAATGTTTCTTTTGAGAAGCAAGTGGTAAGCATGCTCTGAAAGATCACGAGCTTCGGATCATGGATGGTACATAACTTCATGTGCGGTGTGCAGAATTTCCTCTGAACTGACAAGAGGCTGCCCATCAGCTAGCTGGAACTCTTTATAAATCGTCTCTGTGCTATAATTCTTCCCATCTTTATCTTGTTCACTCCATTTCAACATGATAAAGTGTCGAAATTGTATGGAGCAATGTTTTCGTTTAAGTGCACGCATTGCTTTTCCAGCTACATCCATCACCGGAGCTCCATCTCAAATACTATACACCTTGGATTCATCATGGTTATGAGCACCCCAAGGTGTGCATGGTGTTCCATGTGGTGTACCACATGGCCTACCTACATTTGTGGTACTCGTTCTAGGAGTAGTAGTGGGTGACATAATGCCTATCCCACATAATGTCTGTCCCACTGCCTCCACAACAGCCACCTCCTCTAGACCTACATGTAGATCCACTCCTACAACCTTTTGCTCCAGAGCCTGACCTCGACCTACGAGATGGGCGAGCACTTGTATTGTGCTGAGGTGTGGAATGCACGTCTACTACTAGAATCAGTAGGGGATGGCTGAAAAGATGGTCGTGGTGGAGTCATAAAGCTAGGAGACATACCTCCGGCGTGAGTAGCACCACCCGTAGGAGTGACGCTAGTAGGAGTGACACTGATAGGAGTGATACCGGCCATGTATCATGTATGTCCAAGCCATGTCTGTACAGCCTCTCCAAAAGGAGAATATAATTAATGTAATAAAAATGGTCGGACTTCAGATCATCCAAATGGACTGATCCTAATGGGCATCAGTCTGTTGGAATTTTGAGTTTTGGGTGACACAAAAAGGTCAAAATATCCCCAAAGTCCAATCACGATACCTCATGTGCAAGCGATATCGGAGACCATGTCGTGACCAAGATATTGAGTCACTAAGGCACAGAGTAAAGAGCTATTTTCAAGGTAATCAAAGAGTCTTTCAACGTAGTATCGTGCGGGCTTGCTTGAAGACACTTTCTGTCATTTGAGTTCATTATGGTTCAGTACGATCTTCATCATCATCATCTTACAAAGCATGGTTGTGTGCTCTTGGTTTATGAGAAGAGGCCATTGATGTGATCAATAGGGCTTGTCTATTTTTTTTAAATAAAGGAAGTTCGGCCTTAGCCTACTCTTGCAAACTTGTATTGATTAAAAGAAAAGTACAAGTGAAGGGGACTAGTTCCCATGGGACCCCCCGAATCCCACAGAGCAGGGGTAGGTTTTACAGAGTTAAGATGACATTACAATGAAGGTCAATCACCCTCTCATCATCCTCATGTGGGGCCCACTTGGGTTTAAGCTTTTTGTTGATAAGAAAGAGCACTTGACGATGCATGAAGGGGGGGATTTCTTATAGTTAGTGATTCTTTCGCTGAGGAGGAACAACATTTTCTCAATCGCCCACTCTTTGGGGGAGTCACCAAAGTTATAAGCACATCTTTCCCGATAGATCTTCCATAGTACCTCCCCTCTCATTGCATTCCTGAGAGTTGCGGAGCTGCCGATCGCTTCTTCCAGTAGAGCTTGTTTCCAACTGATGTGTTTTTAAGTCTAATTTTCTTTCCAAAAATCTACCAGAGCCTGTTGGAGTTGGGACAAGTAAAGAAGATTTGAGCAACATCTTGAATGGACCGATAGCAGCATTTGCACAAGGGAGGCACCCCACAAATTTTGCTAGTCTTTAGGTTGGTCGAGATTCTTCGAGGAAGAATTTTCCATAAGAGGACATGAACTTCATATCCCACGGCAGCCATGTCCACGACACACACCACGACAATCAACAATATGGCTTGTCTTTATGGATGTATGACTTTTTAGGATTTATTTTCGTTAAACGAAATAGATGAATTGTATGCAAATGGATGCACAGCATTGAGCTAATGAAGTTCTCAAAGCCAATAAAAAGTTAAACATCTTCCTCATGCTTCTCAATGAGACCTTAAGTGAAAGAGTTTACCTGTATTTCCATCACATGCCAAGAGTATGTTCCACAACCGAGAATTGCTAAGATCATTGGTTGTGGTCAAGCTACAGCTCCCGTATGTAAAACAAAGAAAAGTTGAAGTGGTGTTGTGACTAGCCAAAGGTATTCATGTCGCAAATGATTAATAACATGATTATGCAGTAGCTAGATTACTAGTTAGACGAGGTTTTGTACGTAGATGATTTAAATGCGGATTTAGTTTTTCTCCTCGCATGTATCCTCACTCATCAACACGCATGAAAATGCTTGTTCAAGAATTGGTAGATAGTGGGGTGCTTGTGCTCCTATGGGTCGACCACACTCCACTATCTACCAAAGTATTGTAGTCGAATCATAGGACTAAGTAGTTGATGTGACCGCCACACTCTAAGTCGTTGGCCGATTTACAAGTACCTATGATTTTTTTCTTTTTTTGGTGTGTTTGGCCTTATGGCTAGAAAGATATGTCATTTATAGTGTTTGCATTCATGAAAATGGGTTTGAAAGAGTACCTCTCGATGCGGTAGGATAGGAGAGGCATCTTAGACACATAAGAAATAGATTTGCACCAAGCACTGCACTTGGGCTATGTCTCCATGCCCTAACCCGTTCATTGATCTCCACAAAGAAGTTAATTGTTTTCTCAATCGATAACGTTGTGCGTCTAGGCGGATGCAACATCTACAATTGAATATCTTTTTTTTTTAATATAAAGGAAGTTCGGCAATAGCCTACTCTCCCGGACTTGAATTAAATAAAGAAAACTACAAGAGAAGGGGAATAGTGCCCACGGGACCCCCCGAATCCCACAAAGTAGGGGAAGCTTTTACAGAGCTTAGATGACATTACAAAGAAGGTTAATTACCCTCTCATCACCCTCATGTGGGGCCCACTTGGGTTTAAGCTTGTTATCGATCAAAAGGAGTACTTGATGATGCCTAAAGGGGGGGGATTTTTTACAGTTGACGATCCTTTTGCCAAGGAGGAACAACGATTTCTCAATTGACCACTCCTTGGGGGAGTCACCGAAGTTGAAAGCACATCTTTCCCGCCAGATTTTCCATAGGACCTCCCCTCTGATGGCGTTCCAGAGAGTCGCGGAGCAGCCGATCGCTTCTCCCAGCAGGGCTTGTTGCCAACTGAGACGTTTTTGAAGTCTAATTCTCTTTCCAACCACCTGCCAGAGTCTGTTGGAGTTGGGGCAGGTAAAGAAGATGTGTGAAACATCTTCGATAGACCGGTGGCAGCGTTTGCACCACGGAGGGATCCCACAAATTTTGCTAGCCTTAAGGTTGGTCCAGATTCCATGATGAAGAATTTGCCATAAGAGGACAGACTTTTTGATTTCTATGAGGGGGTGCCAGATAGCCATGAACTTCATGTCCCACCGAAGCCGCATCCATGACAGGCACCACTTTTTGTTGAGGTTAACCTGATAGTCGATCGTTTCTTTGATGTTTGGGATTTTTGATAGGCTATTCCCATTGTGCCATTTGAGACCAAGCAAGCTCGACATGTCGTGTCCCATGAGAAGGCGAACTTTGTGTCGGTCCCAGGCGAGACATTTGCTTTGCAAAGTGTTCCATTCTTCATGCGAAATGTTGATGCTAGGGTCAATATCCTCAAAGTTGATCCAGCGGTTGGTGTCTTGTTTCCAGAGATGTTTCCATTTTTTGAAACCTTTGTTCCATAGCTTCTTGGCATTTTGAATGTTCCAAGATTCCACACTTCGGATGCCATGGATCGAAAACCAGATAGAGTCGTTTTGTCTGATACCGGCAGCCCACTTCCAGTCTTCACTTATTCTTGTGAAGCTTTTGACTTTATTCCAACTCTTCCAAAGGGAGCACACCAGATTAGAGCCTTTCGGGAAGACGGGGATCGGGGAAAACAGCAAGGTCAAGATGTCAAGATTCTTCCAATTTGGGAAACCCATGAGCGCCAACTCATTCTTGTTTCTGAAGATCAGCTTGGCCCACGAGGCCTCCCCGTTGCACCAAGCCTTAATCATCCATTTGGTCGAGAGTTTGTTAGCCATGCACCCAATGTCCAAGATACCAAGTCCCCCACTATCTCTATGGCTGGTGCAGATGGACCATTTGATTTTAGGCACCCCCCTCCTATTGTGGTCGCCCGTCCAAAGGAAGTTTCTACAAATACTATCTAGTTTGGACAGATCATGCTCTTTCGGTCTCCAACAAGAAAGGAAATAAATGGTAGATGATAAGAGGAACGTGTTGATAACCATAGCACGACCAGCAAGATTGATTTGCATACCTCTCCAATAGTTAAGCTTGTTTTCGAGTTTAGCAAGCACCCAGTTGCACCGCTGTTCCATAGAGACGCCAAACCCCAAGGGAATCCCAAGAAGCCGAAAAATTTGGCCCTGCGGAATGATTTGACAGCCATGATCAATGAGAAGGTCGGGCTGTGACCCACCAATAGCTCTAAAGGCGGTCTTAGAGTGGTTGATTATGGATCCAGAGGCTTCACAAAAAGTAGCAAGACACTTCCAGAACGTCTCAAGGCTGGTACTATCATTGTGCACAAAAGCGTTCATATCATCGGCAAAAAGTCTCATGGTGATCTGACTGTGGTCATGCGGCAAACGAAGGCCTTTAATGTTACCAGCTTCCACCTGATGCTCCACCAGCCTGCTAAGCCCTTCCGTGGCAATGGCAAAGAGAAGGGGAGCCAATGGGCACCCTTGTCTGATAGATCTTCTAAGTTTGATCACCTTTGAAAGATTTCCATTAATGTTAATTTGGGTCGATGCGTTTCCGAGAAGGGTCGCGATCATCTTGGTGAATTTCTGACTACATCCAAGATCTTGTAGCGACTGTAGAATATAATCCCATTCTAGCCTGTCGTAGGCTTTATCAAAGTCGATCTTGAGGAAAACAATTTCTTGTTTAGACTCATTTGCAAATTCAAGACCTTCCCAGATATCTATAATGGTTTCCAAAATTGACCTGCCTTTGATGAAACCTTTTTGGTCCTCGCTTAACCACGCTCTCAAGTGGCAAGAGATTCTGTTGGCAATGACTTTGGCGATGATCTTGTATCTTGTTTGGAGCATTGTAATGGGACGCCAGTTCTCTATTCTGTTCTTTTCCCCTTTTTTGTGTACTAACTTGATAATGCCATTGTTGAGACAAGAAGGAAGCGCGCCAAACTTGAGTGCCTCTTGCCAAACCAAACGAAGAGGGGTGGCAACCACCAACTTGAAGGATTTAAAGAACTCATTAGTGAGCCCGTCGGGTCCCGGGCTTTTACCGGAGGGGAGGGCATCAATGACCTCAATGATTTCGGCTTCAGAGATAGAGGCATGAAGCAGAGAGTGAAGGTTGGGTGGTATCCTGTGGGGGGAAACCCTAGATATGGCTGCCATACAGTCCCTTCTATGGTGGGAGAGGGGGTTTGAGGTCCCCAGGAGTCTCGTGAAGTGCCCTTCAATGATCCCAAAATTATCTTCTTTCGTATTGCATACATTGCCATTTGCGTCTAGCAATAAGGGGATCGATTCTCTGTTGTGTTTCCTTTTGAGGATATGGCACATCTCTTTGGTGGGTTTGTCGGCTTTGCCAGCCCACCACTCCTTGAAGAAAATTTGCAAATTTTTCCTTTGTATCTCTTCCTCGTATCTCAGTAGCGCTCTGATTTTTCGAAGTCCTTTCTGGGCTTGAGATTTTCCTTTGTTCACTTCCTCCTCGAGCCGCCAGAGTCTATGATATAGAGCTTCTCTACGAGCCCGCCGCATAGTCTTTAGCATCTTCCTGGATCTAATCATGATCTGTCGTGACTTATCGACCACACTTCTCCAACACTTGGCTGGGGACAAGCCAGAGGCAAATGCCTCCTTCCACACATCAGAAATTTCTTGATGGACGGAGGGGAGAGAGAAGGAGGGCACACTGGCATGGAACCATGGGGCCTTACGGATCTTGGTGGGGGGTTGAAAAGTGATGACGATCGGGAAGTGATCAGAGATGGTGAGGTCGGTGCGTTGCGAGAGGGAAGCGTGGCCCCACTGATGAGTAAAACTCTGAGAAATGTAGCATCTATCAAGTCTAGCTTTCCTCAGGTCCTCGCCTCCTTCGAGATTTGACCAAGAAAAGCCCTTCGAGTCTTTGAATTCGACCAAATCCAAGTGTAGTTTAGTTTTGTCCCACGTTTCTTTCTCCCGACTATCGATGACCCTACCCTTGCCCATCCATCTGTCCATAGGGTCCTCTACCATGTTGAAGTCACCATAAATAAGCACGTTGTGGGGGAGCGAGTCCAAGGAGGCCCAAGTGTTAAGTCTCTCTAACTCCCCATTAGGGGCATACAAAGAAACTAAAGTAAAACAAAGGGAGCACCGAAAGAAACAGCAATCCATCGATGGCATTCATCTTCAATGGAGTTCTCAAGCTTTTCAAACCATAGTTGATTAATACCGATTACCGTTCCACCGGACCCCCGCTGATGCACCGTTGAAATCCAAACATGGGTCGAGGAGACATGTCTAAGCCGTTTCTGGAGGTCTTCTCCGTCAATTTTAATCTCTTGAATACATATAAAATCTGGGTTTAGGCTAATGTCGCAAAGCCATTGACCAATGATGATCGCTCTTGAGGGGTCGGTTAGCCCTCTAGCATCTAACGAGATGATGATCATTGTCGTAGTGAGCCCTCTTTGCGGGAGGGAGCTTTGTCCTTTCTTTTCTTGGATTCATCTTTCTTTTTCGCTCAGATCGGATCCCGAGTTAGCATTAGGTTCTTGTGGGGGCTTTTCCACGGTAACTCCATAGGTTGTTTTCCTTTGCGGGATGCCTCCTGCTAGGAAGAACTGGGCACCGTTTTCAGCTCCGTTTCCGGAATAGTCGATCCGATGATGGAGCTTTCACTATCCATGTTATCTTCATTGCTAGTAGTAAAGCCGTCTTCTTTGCTTGTAGTGTAACCCTCCTGCAAGGTTTCTTTACTGTCAGGGATCTCTAGGCCTTTGACGTCGGTGTCCACCTCAAGTTGGTTCCCACCGGGGTAGTCAAACTCATTGATTTCCTTTTCCAGATTGCAATACAAGTTGCTGGAGGGGGTAACTGACATGTTGTTTCGCTCAGAGGTTGCCCTAGGGCTTCTTTTCCTTCTTCTTCTGACTTCGATGAACCCGTCTGCATCATTTAGTCCTTTAGTCAACATTTATTCTACAATTGATTCGTTAATGTATTATATTCCACTACACGAGGTGTTTGTGAAGATGGTAAGAGATTCAACTCTTTCTATAAGTTTCACAAGGAGCTAATTTGGGAATTAAAGAAACACTTACCTTTCCAAATATCTCCAAACATATTTCAAAGAAGTGAAAGAAGAGATCCTTTCTCAATGTTTGATAAGTCTCGATTATGTGATTTCTCTAAAATATTGTTCCCATAAACTATATAATGGTAGATTGGCTAGAGACATAGGTCATCCTCTCTAGCATGGAGACTTAACTCATTACATTGGTATCAAAGATCCCATGTAGCTTCCATGGTGACCTTGGTGGTTTATCACCTTCTTCATGAGGTGTAGCTTCCATGAAGATCTTTAGCTCATTATCTACTTCCTCAAATCTCTTATGGAGGCATTCATGTTTGTTTGAAACCATGAGCTATGAAGAAGGAAACCCCTATTTCTGGTACAACATACAATTTCATATGTCTAACCTCTCATGCAGCATTAAAAGTCATCTATATATTCCCCATGTGGCACCTAGATTTCCCCGTGCTACATTCTTCTCTACAAAATAGAGTTCAAAGTACCTCTTTCAAGGTGGGAACAACTCCTATGGATCTCTTTCCACAGGCATATGCACCACAACCTGTTTGTCCACAAAGTGTGCCTCATATGATAGCCATGAGCGATTGTAATAGTTTGAGAGCATCTAAAGACATCTAACTCTATCGAACACTAGAACAGTCAAATAAATTCAAGTTTTATGCTCTTTTTTGCTCATTTCCATTTCCTATAGTGCCAAATAGCTCCACCTTTGTCACCCTCCACAAGGAAGCATGACATTCATTCTCCATCTTTTCTCTATCTATTACTGCCACGAGATTGTGATTTGATTTGATTTTATTTTACAAAGTTCAGCCCAAAAATCAGGGGTTGCTTAAAATTTGCTAGAAAACATTATAGAGAAGGTTGATAACTTATGTGTCCCCATAGTGGGGGGCCCACTTACTTTTAATTTTGTTGTTCTTGATAAGAAACATTCTATGATGTCTAAAAGGCAATGCTTCTTGCAATTCAAAATTCTTTTGCTTAAAAGGGAAAGAGACTTTTTGAACAACCATTCTTTAGGAGGGGTACCAAACTTGGCAACACACCTCTCTTTCTAGATCTTCCAAATGGTCTCACCTCTTATAGCATTCCACAATGTTCAGGAGCAGTGGATCGCTTCACCCAATATCACTTGCTTTCAATTGATTTGTCCCTAAAGTAACATGATCCTCGTAAGTGTTCGCTAGACTGACATTGACTTGGGGCATGCAAAGAAGAGTTGTTCCAAGTTCTCATTTCCATGAAGGCACCATTTACACCATGGAGGGACACCATAAAATTTCCTAGTTTTTTACATTGGTCCAAGTTTCTTAGTGGAGGATTTGCCACATAAGGACTTATTTATTTTTTATTTTGATGAGGGGATGCCAAAGGGATTGGATCTTAAAATCCCACGTGATTGGGATTATTCAACTACAATGTGTGCCTTCTCATTAATATCATCTGTACAACTCTCAATCAGGTTCCTCGTTTGATGTGCATGAGCATTCTTGGGCCCCTTTTGTAATCTCTATTCTTTTTAACACCTTTGGAGTTACATTGAGAGTTGTGAGAAGGATAAACAGCTCTTTGGGAGAGGTTTCAAGTCATTTAGTGGAGCATTAAGGAGTAGAAAACATTCCTGGCCTTTCACATCTTGACATGTATCCGTTCTTAATTCTTTTCACTCAAAGGATAAAACGATGTATGTATTGCAGTGGGCTACAAACGAGAGACTCTCTTTTTCACACATGATGTCTGAAGATGGGGACCTTTTGGTGAAGCCTAACCTATCATATAAAGAGAAACAAAGAACTATAAACTTCATTCATAAAATATGGTAATGTATCTTTTGGAAAGATTTTTGAGCTATCCTAGAATCATCAAAGGGGAGATTATGAAAGAAGTATGGCCAATTCAAATTGTTAGAAATCCAACATGCATGAAGAAAAACTAGGGGGTATTATCTAAGATAAGTGATAATTTCTTTTCTTTGATTACTCTCTTACCCTAGGTGTACTCCCATGATAGAATGCATAGATTACCTCCACATGAAAGCAAATGCGTTTCTGGGTTTCTTTGTGAAACTAAATTGCACACTTAGAGACAAACATATACTCATAAAGATTAAACATAATTGTTTGTACACAGCTTTGTTAGCATTGCATATATATCATAAGGATATGCATGCGTGGAACGTAAAGAGGAATAGCAAAGCCATATTTGAAGAACAACATGCTACTTCATGGACCTATGTAAGTACCAAAGCAAAGATATGATCTAGAAGAGATGAAGAGATTGCCAAGATTTGTGCATCCCAAAAGAAAGTGAAAATCAAGCAAAACGGCATTCTTGATCATGCTTTTAAGGTATCATACGATATCCACTTTTTTTCACTATATGTCTTCTTTGGAAACTATATATATAACTCAATTTCGAAGAAACTAATTCCAAAAGACATTTGGTAAACCTCTAAAGTGGTATGTCTAGCCATTGTTTCTAGCTCGTAACTGCCTAGCAATGAGTCGAATTTGGATGTGTGTTTCTCTTTGCTCAATTGTCTGATTTCAAACATTTTTACATTGATGAAATGATAGTCTTGTAAGATCTATGATTGAGATGTCACTAAAATGGGATTTGATTTGGGTCTTTTTGCATAGAAAAATAGTGTTGAATTGCTAGATTTTGATAATTTTTGTAACAAAGTTGGTGGCATTGTCGAGGATTGTTTCCCATTTTTGACACTTAGAAATGAGAAGTGGTGATGTAATACCATTTTTAAGCTTGTAAAACATGATGTACGTTACTAGAAAATCTTAGAAAGTGCCTCAAGTTGTTTTTATGATTAGCTTTTATCACCAAAATCATTGTAAGAGTGGCAATCATAAGAACATCTTATTTTTCCATTGCATTTACCCATACGAGACCCAGATCCCGTACGAGACTCACATGGGTGTGTTTGTCAAGGAGATGATAAGCAACACCTACCATGAACATTATATTTGTAGTTTGAGGTGAGGAGGCACATTGTACATACCTCCACCATTGTATTTTTAAAAGAAGAAGTCCACTCTAATTATATCATTTGAGATGAATCATAGAAGCAAAATCTGAGCCAGATGTTTTGGTCAAATGCAAACTTGTTTATCCAAGAAAAGTTCTCATGAATTTGAGATGAGTTCTCAAATTCGTAGAGTATCCAATATTTTTTGCATTCATAAGTGGTTCTTAGAAATGGACCGAGATAGCAATTTGGCTAAAGGTATTTGGAATGTAACCTAGTTCAGATGATTGTGTTATGGATATCCTATTGAGATAATGATTCAGATAGGGATGTTTAAGCCACCTTTATCATTGTTTCCATACTTTGCACTAGATTCGACTTCTCAAGTGCAAGGCTAGGTGGTATTTAGAATGGTTTTCATAGAGATCATATGACACATGGATTCCTCCCTTTTCATATCCATTTAGAGAAAGGGCCACCTTTAATAAAGAAGTGAATCTAAGAGATGACGACCATGCTCCTTGGTTTGGACCATGGGCTTTGAAGCATAATGTTTAGTGCAAAAATTTTCTTCAAGGCATGGGGGTAGGGGGGAGGAGAGAATGTTATAAAGTAGCTTGGACAAGGTTTAATAATTATAACATTAGGTTCTTCTCAAGTATAAAACAACTCATAAGCTTAGCCTAGTGGTTAAGTCTCAAGGATAGTGAGGAGGATGTCTTGGGTTTAACTGCCATGGGAAACATGGGGAGATTATTTTGTTCAAAGACTCTACAAAACCTTCTAGAAGCGTGCACTCAAATTGACATGAATTAATTTGAATAAAGAGAGATTTAACTCAAGTTGTGAGTACACATACCACTAGTTTCGTCTAGTGGAACGTGTAACAAGAGTGGTGAAGATTGCACATACATACGTGGATCTCTGTTACTCCAAATTATACTAGCAAGTTGGGTGGAGAGTCATAGGTCATTATCTCTAAGATGGAGAATCTAATGAATCGATTTCCCTACCCTCTAGAGGATTGGCAATGTATGGAGAGTTGATACGAAATCCCCTTGCATTATACATTGCATGTATTATTTCATAGCTATCATATGTCCATTACGAGATGGGATGATAAGTGGGGTTGTATCTTAGGTAGAGTGGTGTAGACTCCAAAAAAAGGTGAGTAAAAGAATTATTGTATAGAAGCACCTTTTGTTAATAGCACTTGTTGAGCTCAATAGAACCATGATACAAGTCTTGGAAGTGATCCAAATTGATCATACATGCAAGATCTCAAGTTATGTTCATGTTTTACCATCTTAATTGGAATCTCTCATGTGCTTGGTTTTCTAGCATGCTAAATATGGTTCATATATCTCATGAACCTTGTGCTTTCATACCTTTATCAAGATTTCTACATCTATAATACATTCTAAATTATCACACACTTATGGAATAATTTTAAACCTCTAATTTAAATCCTCTACTTTTGGCGTTTACCTATAAGTAGTCATTGTCATGCATAGCTTGATACTTCTTGTAGCCCTTCTAAGTGTGTAATCGATGTAAAGTACAATCACTACAGCATATCGAGGGTATACCGATGATGCTACCGACGCAAATGAGCGGGCGTAATTTATTCGCGAGGTCGGTGTTACAGTCGGTATAGGCATGAGAAAGAAAGCACCGGTATAAGCGTCGGTATAAGCGCCGGTATAGGCATCGGTATATGCGTCGGAAATACCGACGCTTATACTGACACGTATACCGACGTACCCGTTGAGTGTACCGGCGCATATACCGACGTCCATACTAGAGCTACCGGCGCATATACTGACGTCCATACTAGAGCTATCGACGTGTATACCGACGACCATACCTGCACAATTTTTTTGGGCATAGTGTGTTGTCTTTTGCTATAGCATGATGTTGTTTAGCAAAAGACAATACACTCTTCCCAACTGAGTACATGTGTTATGTACTCTAATGGCAACCAAAACATAAACTTATATGAGCAAAGATGCACAATAATTAATGTACAAAAAGTCGTATATTCCATAAATGAAAAATGTGTACAAAAGTGTGGCAAAGCACTTCTATATAGGAATCAAATACAAAATGTGAAAAAGCACTTCCATATAGGAATCGAATACAAAATTATGGTACATCATTGCCACATAGGAGTGTAATACAAAATTGTGGCAATGTGACAAAACACTTCCATATAGGAATCGATTACAAAATTATGGTTCATCATTGTCGTATGCGAGTGTGATACAAAATTGTGGCATTGATCAAAATATTTACACCTACAATCCTGCAACAAAACATATGTATAAAATAAGACCAATTAACATGACATTTATAAAAAGCAAGTAAAAACACGAAACCAAGATATAACTTTACCTAATCAAGAATATTCTCCCATGAGACGATTGCACCGCATCCCTCTAAGTCTTGTAACAGTGCAATCAGTCCATGTCGATATCCATATGATTCTTTAGTTCACGTTGGAGGACGACCCACTGCCAACTCCTATAGTAAATATGAAAAATGTTAGATGAATATACATAATGTACTTAACACAAACAACTTCAATAATTAACATCATACTTACAAATTGGTAGCGCATACTGTCGTATCCGCCGCTACCTAAATGCGACATTCCAATCGTATCTAAACGTGTGGCCGCCGCATCTCTGTGTTGACAATACCGATCAGGAGTATGTTGATGCTCATCCTGAATCGATTCCCATTCTTCGGCATCTAGCCATATAGGCTTCAGTAAACCTGCTTTGAAAGCATCCGGAGCTTTTGATCGTCGATGAGACATCACTTCACGTGCTGTATGTTGTATCCATTCGAAACTCACGATAGGATTGCCAGGTGCTGGCCGGTACTCTTCATATATGCATTGTGTGATATGATTTTTAGAGTCTCTATCCTGTTTGGTCCATTTTAACATTACTAAATGACCGAATTCGATAGATCAGAGTTGTCGTATGCGCTGACACATAGACTTTCCCGCCACATCCATAACTGGAGATATGATATATCTTCGATTCGTCATGATCATGTACACCCCAAGGTGTATGTGGAGATCCCATCTGATGCAATATGAAGATCTCATCTCATCCAATGTATATATATGCATGCTTAAGCTTGTATACATATGCATTCATGTATACATATGCATTCATGTATACATATGCATTCATGTATACATATGCATATGCATTCATGTATACATATGCATATGCATTCATGTATGCATATGCTTGCTTGTATGCATATGCATGCATGTATGTATATGCATATGCATTCATGTATGCATATGCATTCTTGTATGCATATGCATGCTTGTATGCATATGTATTCATGTATGCATATGCATGCATGTATGCATATGCATGCATGTATGCATATGCATGCATGTATGCATATGCATGCATGTATACATATGCATGCATGTATGCATATGTATTCATGTATGCATATGCATGCATGTATGCATATGCATGCATGTATACATATGCATGCATGTATGCATATGTATTCATGTATGCATATGCATTCTACCTATCTATCTATCTATCTATCTATCTATCTATCTATCTATCTATCTATATGCATGCTTAAGCTTGTATACATATGCATTCATGTATACATATGCATATGCATTCATGTATGCATATGCATTCATGTATGCATATGCATTCATGTATGCATATGCTTGCTTGTATGTGTTGATATATTTAGGTAGTGATGTGTGTGAACACTCTAGGACCGTCGGGGCACTTTTTTCCCTCTTTAGGAGGTTTTTTTCCCCCGGCTTGTATATATGCCTATTGCCCTAATGGGCTACTTATCTTTGTACATTCTCTAGTAATACATTCAGTCTTGTGTGTTGTGCTCCAAGCTTCTTCTTCTTCCTTGTGTTGTTCGCGTGCTTCCACAGACGTCTATCTCCAACAATTGGTATCAGAGCAGGTCGTCGCTTCTTCTAGGGCGTCGTCGACACTCCTTTGTTTGCAGTCTCAGATTCACACGAAATTTGGTGAGCATACTCAGGGTGCCGAAATCGCCATCTGAGCTCGTTTCGGCCTCCGAACAAAATATCGAAGCGCTTGTGCAGGCTATTTCGTCCTTTTGTGCCAAAGGTATATACCAGTTTCTGTTCGCCAGTTTAAGCATCTCGAAGTCTGCTACAGGTCTAGCAGAACTCGTCTGGGCAGTTCTGTTCAACTTTTTGAGATACAGTCAATTTTCTGCATCAAGGTATTTTAGTCACTGGCCATTGCTGGAAGCAGTGATGTATTCCGTATGTTGGCTGTTGAGGATAAGTTGGATGGTACCAACTACCCATTATGGGCTTATATGATGCGACATGTACTGGTTGCAAAAGGATTGTGGAACATTGTGCAGGGTGTTGAAAGACGTCCTGTTACACCTGTAATGACAGGTACTGCAAATACAGGTGTTGGAGCTGATGAAGATGGTGTCGAAGATGATATTCAGCACATTCCTATTCATGCTGCTGTTTCTGTTGCACCTACTGCAAAGCAGATTCGTTGGGATGGCAGAGATGCCCAAACACATGCATTGATAGCCTTGTCTGTCAAACATGCCATTATTCCTCACATTCGCTCTTGCAGAACAGCAAAGGATGCTTGGGATACACTTACCACTTTGTACCAGGCTAGGAATGAGGCTCGTGTTGCTTACCTCCAAAAATAGTTGGAGAGTGAGCACATGAATGAAGGTGATTCTATGGAGAGTTTTCTTACAAAGATCAAAGACCTGAAGAAACAATTGATTTCTGCTGATGAGGTTATACCAGATAGCTCACTTGTGCAGACCGTTCTGAATGGTCTTCCTGATTCATATCAGAGTTTTGCCTCTACTCTTCGGTTGATGATGAAAGGCAATCCGAATGCCTTGTCATTTGAGGAATTAGTCTCTGTTCTGTTGCACGAAGATCAGTCCAGGCAGAACAGGTCCATTATGCGTGTTGCAGATCAAGCTTTCCTGGCTAGTCAGAAGGGCAAAGGAAAATGGAGCTCTTCTACTAGTAAGCAGAAATCTGCAAATGCTGCACAATCGAAGAACCAGGATAAAGATGAAAAGAAATCAGAAAAGCAAAAATTGTTCTGCAAGTACTGTAAAGGAAATGATCATATTATAAAGAACTATCCAAAACTGGTTGCTAAAGAGGCAAAGAAGAAAGAGGCTGGAATGGTTGTTGCAGAGGCCTCTACACCAAAAACAGAGTCTGCAAATCTTGTGCAGCAAGAAGAATGGGCGTTTACTACTGTCTGCAATTTTGACCCATCTTCTCATGATCAGTGCATGTCTGCAGTAAACTCAGATGTTTGGTACTTTGACAGTGGGGCGACCAAACATATTACCTCGCAGCGCAGTTTCTTCTCTTCACTTGAGCCTGCCCCTACAAGGAATACTGTCACATGCGCCAATAACTCCTCTTATCCTGTTATGGGAGTTGGTAAGATCATTCTGACTATTGCTGATGGTAGTTCTTTCACTTTGTCAGATGCTTTATTTGTGCCAGGGATAAAAAAGAACCTGTTATCAGTTTTTGCATTAGCCAAGATTGGCTTGGTTGTGAAATTCGTTGATGACAGGTGTACAGTCCATGATCTCTCAAATGGCGATGTGATTATTGCTTCTGGCATTTTATGTCGTGGGCTGTATAAGCTCATAGACTATGAAAGATCTGTGAATGATTCGGCATGTACAATTCATGATTCTCAGGCTATGTCAGATGCAAAGCTTTGGCCTGCACGATTTGGTCATATGAATTTTGCTAGTTTGTTACACCTGCAGAAATCTGAAATGGTGTCCTCTTTGCCCAAACTTGAGGCACCTGGAAAACATGTTTGTGAAGGCTGTATTTTGGGCAAAATGCAACGTTCTTCCTTTCCAAAAGATGGTTCAGTTCGGGCTATGCAGAAATTGCACCTTGTACATAGTGATGTCTGTGGTCCTATGCAGACACCCTCTTTTGGAAATTACCTTTACTTCGTGACTTTCATTGATGATTTTTCCAGACATGCATGGGTATATCCACTCAAAGCAAAGTCCGAAGTGTTCAGATCGAGGGGGGGAATATATGTCTGATCGAGGGGGGGAATATATGTCTTCAGATTTTAATGCATTTCTGGTTGAACGTGGGATAAAACACCAGTGTACAGTGCCGTATACACCTCAACAGAATGGAGTTGCTGAACGAAAGAACAGGTCACTCATGGAGATGGCGAGGTGCATGGTCAAAACTCAGGCTTTACCACATAGTTTCTGGCTTGAGGCTGTCATGTGTGCAGCATATGTACAGAATAGGTGTCCCACTAAAGCGTTGCAGTCTATCACTCCATATGAGGCTTGGCATGATCGCAAGCCATCTGTTGCTCATCTGCGTGTTTTTGGTTGTTTGGCATATGCATTAGTGGCTGAACAACATCGCAGAAAATTGGATGATAAGGCAGTAAAATGTATTTTGTTGGGTACAGTTCTGAAAGTAAAGGCTATCGTCTGTATCATCCACAGACTAAACGCATTCTGGTTAGCCGTGATATTGTCTTTGTGGAAGATGCTATTCAGCCATTGCTTTCTGTTGGAACATCAAGCTTACACTATGCTTGAGGTGGATTTGATCTACATCAAAGGCTATCGCGTCGAAAGAATATCCGTTGGAGAGTTCTTTTTCATATGCTCATTTATTGTATTTTTTGAGAATATTTTGATGGCTCATTTACCGTTGTAAAAGCCTTGAGTTGTACACATGTAAAGGTACAAATATAGGGCCAAAATCCCACGAAATTTTGGTGGTTGAAGTTGCATTCAATCAAGCAAATCAAGTCACCTAAAAGTAGATCAATCAAGATCTTCACTTTTCCTAGATTGTAGGGAAGTGAATTGATTCCATCCAACAACCATTCCCACCTTCATTTGAATTCAAATTCAAGTTGTAAAAGTCGTGGAACACTCCTAGAGGCTATATAAGGAGTTGAAATCACTTGTACATTACATGGAAGCAATATACATACACTTGTGACCATCATTGTCTTGCTCATTCAATTTTCTGCATCATCTTCTTCGCCAACAGTAACCTTGCAGAGGCTGCTGCTCTCTGCTCAGAGCTCCAAATTGAGTGAAAGAGGACTCATTGGAAAGGTATTAGTGTCTAGTTTATGCCTGTAAATTGTCAAAGCATTTGGTTCAGCCGATTTGGAGAAATCTCAGTTTTTCTGCCTCGGGGTCAATCTCTGTGTATTCCTGAAAAATAGGAAGTACCACCGGTGAATGTCGCATTCATTCCTATAGCATATTTTGCTTATTCCTTATACTTTTGTGCATTCCATACACTCAACCCTATGTGCATCACTCCCATAAAAGGAGTTTTTCTAATTGTAATTACGCTGGTCGCTATGGGCATTTGAAGTTCATTGTCTCTTCCATAGATAGTAAGTTTTTTGAGCTAGTCGACCCGCGAACCTATCTGTTTTGTATCGACTCATTCTCCTTGATGCTTCAAGGTACATAGTATGTTTCTTTGCACTTATAGCATGCCTATAAGGTCTATTTGAGTCTCCAAAAGCTCAAGGGCTGGTCTTGTGCCGTTGGCTTGACCAAACTTCATCGCTTCGAAACGCACTTTTCTACCTTCGACAAGCTTCTCCAAGTTCTTTCAGTGGTATCAGAGCTAGATCAAGATGGGTGACGGCTTTCCCTCAATGATCGAGAAGCTTGATCGACACAACTACGCGGCTTGGCAAATCAGAATGGAGGCCTACTTGGAAGGTAGAAATCTTTATGGAATTGTAGCAGGTGATGAAGCTATGCCTATTCCAAGATCCAAAGGAGGACCTACACAAGAGGAGACAGATAAGCTCACACTTTGGTGCGCAAGGGATGCTCAAGCAAGGTCGTACATACTAAACTCTATCTCTGACTTTCTATTACCACATATTAGAGGATGCAAGACATCTCAAGAGACTTGGGATGCCCTGGAGACTTTCTTTTCTGCTATTACCAAAGCAAGAAAGAATCATCTTTGGAACGAGTTCAACCAAATGAAGAAGACACCTAAACAAACCATCATAGAGTTTGTTACCAAGGTCAAAGAGGTTGCGGATTAGTTAGCATCCATTGGAGAGCTGATTGAAGAAGAGGTCATCATGAGGCAAATTCTCAACGGCATTCGAAGTGATAAGCAATGGCAATCCTTCACGACGGCCTATGATCTCATCATGGATGTGCAGACTCCAGACTTCAACATCTTTCTTGGACAACTCTTCAATTAAGAAGCCAACAATAGCATAAAGGAAGGTAACTCTTATCATGGTAATTCAACTAGTGCTCTATATGCAGATAAGAAGGATAAGAAGCAGAAAGGCAAGAAGAAGGAAGAAGACGAAGAAGAGACTTCCCAAGCCAACTTCGCAAGCAAGAGCAAGTGGAAAGGGAAGAAGAAAGGATCAAAGCAAGACAAAGCCAAAGGTCAGAATGTTCAACCTTGTGCCATATGCGATAAGACCAACCACACCACTCAGAATTGCTGGTTCAATGGGAAGACCCAGAAAGGAAGTGGAAGAGGTGGATATGGCGGCAATAGAGGCAGAGGTGGACACAACTTCAACAACAACAATAGAAGCTATAATAGAAGGGACTACAACAATTATTCAGAAGATCAACCACATGAAGACTCATTGCTTCTTATGAACCTAAGCCACAAAGAAGGTAAAGAAGACGATCATTTGTTCTACATAGATTCAGGATGTTCGAATCATGTTGCAGGCAACATTGCTCTTCTATCTGACTTGGAAAGTCCAAAGCATAGACATGAAGTGCAAATAGGGGATGACACGAAGCACAATGTGGAGAAGATTGGTAATGTCAAAGCTTCCAATGGCAGGACAAACATTCTGAGTAAGGTTCTCTATGTACCCACTATCACTAAAAACCTAATAAGTGTAGGCCAAATAGTTGAAAAAGGCTTGCAAGTTAGGTTCACCCAACATGGAGCTTTTGTGGAAGATCCATGTCAAGGCTTCAAGAAGATAGCCCGAGGTGAGAAGCATGGTAGGCTCTTTACTTTTGAAGTAGGAGATACCAGGAACATAGCTCTATTCAACTTTGGGTCTCAAACCCTAAGTGAGCTTGAAGTGTGGCATAAGAGACTTGCTCATGTGAATGAAAGAACCTTGAAGGATATATGCAGGGACCAAAGTGTTCTAGGACTGCCGAACATATCAAAGCAACACATGATCAACAGGTGTGATGCATGTCAGATTGGGAAGGCACAAAGACAACCATTCAACCACAAAGGCTACATCCACAACAACTTATTGGACTTAGTACACACAGATGTATGGGGACCAAGTCAAGAACCTTCATTGGCAGGATCAAGGTATTATGTCTCATTTATTGACGACCATAGTAGATGGATTGTTCTATACTTTATCAAGAGTAAGAATGAAGTATTTGATTGCTTCAAGAAGTATCTTGCACATGTGGAGAATCATACAGGTAGATCACTAAAGAAGCTCAGATCTGATGGAGGGGGAGAATACTTCTCCAAAGAGTTTGATGAGTTCTTGCAGGACAAAGGTATCAAAAGGGAAGTGACTACTAGGTACTCTCCTCAACTAAATGGAATTGCAGAGAGGAGAAACAAGACATTGGTTGGATCAGCCCGAACAATGCTTGAAGAGAAGAAGTTGCCACATTATCTTTGGGCAGAAGCTATTTCAACTGCAGTGTACCTTGTCAATCGACTTCCATCCAAATCACTTCAAGGTATGACTCCTTATGAAGCATGGCATGGAAGAAAACCTAGTCTTGGACATTGCAAGGTTTTTGGTTGTTTAGCTTATGTTCATGTACCATCACAAATAAGAGGTAAGCTAGATGAAAGGGCAACAAAGGCAGTGTTTATTGGATATGATTCAACTCAGATGGGTTACAGGTTCTTCAATCCTTCAACCAAGCAATTCACTACAAGTAGAGATGTTGTGTTTGAAGAACACAGGTCTTGGTATGATGAAGACAAACAAAAGGTAACACTACCATATGATCTTCATTATGACTCTCATCAATTAGGAAGCAAGCATGATACACAGGTCCAGGATCCA
This sequence comes from Ceratopteris richardii, assembly GCA_020310875.1. Classification (NCBI taxonomy): domain Eukaryota; kingdom Viridiplantae; phylum Streptophyta; class Polypodiopsida; order Polypodiales; family Pteridaceae; genus Ceratopteris; species Ceratopteris richardii. Next base: position 42,321,367 of record CM035426.1, read on the forward strand.
AGAAGTGATACAGACGATGACCAAGATGAAAGAGAAAGGGATTACAAGCTATGGAAGTCAAGAGGCAAAGCAAAGATGCAAGAGGTTGGAGAATGCTCCAAACAAGCACCTAGAAGATCAGCAAGAGAGAAGAAACAACCAGAAAGGTATGGATATGATTCCACATTTGTTACAAAGCATTCAATCTACTTGGCAAAAGACTCTATTTCAGAGGAACCCTCAACCTATGAAGAGGCAAAGGGAAACCCTAATTGGGAAAAGGCCATGAATGAAGAGATAGATGCGTTGAAGGAGATGGACACTTGGGATTTGGTTCCAATGTCACCGAATCAAAAGGTAATTGGCTGCAGATGGGTATATAAAGTTAAAAGAAATTCAGATGGATCAGTTTGCAGGTACAAGGCAAGATTAGTTGCCAAAGGATTCTCACAAACTCATGGTATAGACTATGAGGAAACATTCTCACCGGTTGCAAAGATGACTACAATCAGGACATTGATAAGTGTAGCTGCTGCAAGGAATTGGAGACTCCTCCAACTTGATGTGAAAAATGCATTCTTAAATGGTTGGATAAATGAAGAGGTATACATGTCACAACCACCAGGTTTTGAAAACCCTAATCATCCATCTTATGTTTGCAGACTTAAGAAAGCATTGTATGGATTGAAACAAGCTCCAAGAGCTTGGAATTACAGGTTGGTTACATATCTTCAAGACCAAGGGTTCAAAGCTAGCAGCTCCAATCCTTCTCTATTCATCAAAAGGGATCACAATGAGGTTATCTATCTATGTGTATATGTAGATGATATTATTGTGACAGGTGATGATCTAAATGGCATTCAAAGGATCAAGAGACACATGCAAGAGGAGTTCAAAATCAGTGACCTAGGTGAGCTCACATATTTCCTAGGTATGCAGGTGATATACACAGATGAAGGAATGTATTTGACTCAAAGAAGATACATTCAGGATCTTCTTCTCAAGTTCAAAATGGAGAACACTAAACCTACAGGTACACCTTTGGAGATGAATCATAAACTTAGTGTTTATGAAGGTGAGAAAATTGAAGACATTAAAGAGTATCAAAGCTTGGTAGGTAGCTTGATATATGCTACTCACACAAGGGCAGACATCTCATATAGTGTGGGAGTGCTTAGTCAGTTCATGCACTCACCAAGAAGACCACACATGGATGCGGCTAAGAGAGTACTTAAGTATCTCAAAGGTACAATCAACGAAGGTATATTCTATCCTTACTCTTCAGATTTGGATATCAAAATCTACTCAGATGCAGATTGGGCAGGAGCTAAGGATGATAGAAAAAGTACATCTGGTTACTTAGCATTTGCAGGTTCGAAGCTAGTGTCATGGAGTTCCAAGAAGCAACCAACAGTTGCTTTATCTTCAACTGAAGCAAAGTACAGAGGCTTGACCATAGCAACTCAAGAACCTCACATATTTGGAGATAATGTAAGTTCCATGCATCTAGCGGCAAATCCTATTTATCATGCGAGAACCAAGCACATAGAAGTCCATTACCACTTCATCAGGGAGAAGCTCATGGCAAAGGAGATCGACATTTCTTTTGTTCCGACTGAAAAGCAAGTAGCAGATATGATGACGAAGGCACTTGATGGAATAAAGCTTTGTAGATTCAAAGCTATGGCAGGTATTCAACCTATCAGAGAATGAAGACTCAAGCATACTTTAGCTTGAGGGAGAGCTGTTGGAACATCAAGCTTACACTATGCTTGAGGTGGATTTGATCTACATCAAAGGCTATCGCGTCGAAAGAATATCCGTTGGAGAGTTCTTTTTCATATGCTCATTTATTGTATTTTTTGAGAATATTTTGATGGCTCATTTACCGTTGTAAAAGCCTTGAGTTGTACACATGTAAAGGTACAAATATAGGGCCAAAATCCCACAAAATTTTGGTGGTTGAAGTTGCATTCAATCAAGCAAATCAAGTCACCTAAAAGTAGATCAATCAAGATCTTCACTTTTCCTAGATTGTAGGGAAGTGAATTGATTCCATCCAACAACCATTCCCACCTTCATTTGAATTCAAATTCAAGTTTTAAAAGTCGTGGAACACTCCTAGAGGCTATATAAGGAGTTGAAATCACTTGTACATTACATGGAAGCAATATACATACACTTGTGACCATCATTGTCTTGCTCATTCAATTTTCTGCATCATCTTCTTCGCCAACAGTAACCTTGCAGAGGCTGCTGCTCTCTGCTAAGAGCTCCAAATTGAGTGCAAGAGGACTCATTGGAAAGGTATTAGTGTCTAATTTATGCCTGTAAGTTTTCAAAGCATTTAGTTCAGCCGATTTGGCGAAATTGCAGTTTTGCTGCCTCGGGGTCAATCTCTGCATATTCCTGAAAAATAGGAAGTACCACCGGTGAATGTCGCATTCATTCCTATAGCATATTTTGCTTATTCCTTATGATTTTGTGCATTCCATACACGCAACCCTATGTGTATCACTCCCATAAAAGGATTTTTTCTAATTGTAATTACACTGGTCGCTATGGGCATTTCAAGTTCATTGTCTCTTCCATAGATAGTAAGTTTTTTGAGCTAGTCGACCCGCGAACCTATCTGTATTGTATCGACTCATTCTCCTTGATGCTTCAAGGTACATAGTGTGTTTCTTTGCACTTATAGCATGCCTATAAGGTCTATTTGAGTCTCCAAAAGCTCAAGGGCTGGTCTTGTGCCGGTTGGCTTGACCAAACTTCATCGCTTCGAAACGCACTTTTCTACCTTCGACAAGCTTCTCGAAGTTCTTTCACTTTCATGTACTAAGGAGACATCTATTAGCTCCAAAGACATGTATGATACTTTGATGCCTCTTTTTACAGGTGGACAGGCTAGTGCTGGTCCTAATGAGGCAACTTCTCAGCCTTTGCAGGTTTCATATGATGATGCAAATCATTCCATTTCTGATCCAGATTTACATGATGCACTTGTTGATGAGAGAGCTGATATTGAGTAGGCAAAAACTATGCCAAAATGGCTGGTGCAGACTTTGCGTGACAGCAAATTAGATGCACCTTTGTCATATCGTACTCGTTCAGGCTCTCATAGTGCCTCCTTTGCATCAGATTGCTATGCTATGGCTGCATCTAGTCTATGTGATGAGAATGAGCCTGTTTCTTTTGATGAAGCACAAAATTCAGAAAATTGGATGGCTGCTATGCAATCTGAATATGATGCTATAATGAAGAATGGTACATGGTCTTTATGTGACTTGCCTCCTGGCAAGAAGGCCATTTGCACTAAGTGGGTATACAAGCTGAAGCGTAAACCTGATGGTACAGTTGACAGGTATAAGGCTAGGCTTGTTGCAAAGGGTTATGCACAGGAAATAGGCACTGATTTTGATGAGACCTTTGCACCTACATGCCGTATGACTACTGTTCGCAGCATTTGTGCACTTGCAGCCCATCATGGTTGGAATGTACATCAGTTGGACATTAAAACAGCATTTCTGAATGGTGACTTGCATGAAGAAGTGTATGTTTTTCAGCCCCGTGGCTTTGTGCAGAAAGGGCATGAAAACCACGTTTGCAGGTTAAAGAAGGCATTATATGGTTTAAAGCAAGCACCACGTGCTTGGTATGAGAAGATACATGCCTATCTGATTGCACATGGTTTTGAGAATAGTCCAACTGAAAGCACCTTATATGTTAAGCGTGCTAATGATGTGCTTCTGATCATTGTTGTCTATGTTGATGACATGCTGCTCACTGGTCCTATTGAGACACATATTGCTGATTTTAAGGCTGATTTGCATGCCTCATTTGAGATGTCTGATTTGGGGCATTTGCATCACTATTTGGGCATTCAGTTTATGCATGTTGATGGTGGAATGGCTTTGTGTCAAACGAAATATATTGACACATTATTGCAGCGTTTTGGCCTTGAAGACTGTAAGCCTATTGCCACTCCTATGGAGACAGGTTTACAATTGAGTCTTCATGATGCTGGAGATGCATTTGATGTTGTTCTCTATCAGCAGGCTGTTGGATGCTTGATTTACTTATGCATTACTAGGCCAGATATTCAGTTTGCTGTCTCACAGATGAGCAGGTTTATGCATTGCCCACGAGTCACGCATTGGAAAGCGGTTAAGCGCATCTTTCGCTACTTGAGTGGTACTTGGCTACTTGGGTTGTTTTATCCCAAGGGGGGATCACTACCGCCAGATTTGAATGCTTTTTCTGACTCAGATTGGGCTGGTTGCTATGACACTCGTGTGTCCACCAGTGGTTTTTGCTTCATGCTTGGTAGCTCATGTATATCTTGGTTGAGCAAGAAGCAGCCTACTGTGGCCACTTCCAGTTGTGAGACTGAGTATAGGGCAGCTTTCACAGCGACTGTTGAGTGTGTGTGGCTCAGACGCCTTATGGCTGATTTGGGTGTTGGTCAGTCTTCTGCCACCACCATCTTCACTGACAGTCAGAGCGCATTGGCAGTTGTGAGGAACCCTGTGTTCCATGCTCGCACTAAGCACATTGAGGTGCATTATCACTATGTCAGGGAGAGGTTCTCTGCTGGGGAGATCAGCTTGGCATATGTGCCCACGCAGGAGAACATTGCACACCTTTTCACGAAGGCTCTACCTAGGAAGAAGTTTGAAGCTCTCTGCAAAGCTTTGGGATTACTTCCTTTTGTGGAGTGATTTCCACATAGCTTGGCACTTCCTTATACATGAGTGCCAGCTCCTTGTTCACCGCATCACTCCCAGGGGGGATTTGTTGATATATTTAGGTAGTGATGTGTGTGAACACTCTAGGACCGCCGGGGCACTTTTTTCCCTCTTTAGGAGGTTTTTTTCCCCCGGCTTGTATATACGCCTATTGCCCTAATGGGCTACTTATCTTTGTACATTCTCTAGTAATACATTCAGTCTTGTGTGTTGTGCTCCAAGCTTCTTCTTCTTCCTTGTGCTGTTCGCATGCTTCCGCAGACGTCTATCTCCAACAGTATGCATATGCTTGCTTGTATGCATATGCATGCATGTATGTATATGCATATGCATTCATGTATCTATATGTATTCTTGTATGCATATGCATGCTTCTATGCATATGCATGCTTAAGCTTGTATCTGTCTATCTATCTATCTATCTATCTATATGCATGCTTAAGCTTGTATACATATGCATTCTTGTATTCATATGTATCTATATGTATTCTTGTATGCATATGCATTCTTGTATGCATATGCATTCATGTATGCATATGCATTCTCTCTCTCTCTCACTCGAAAACAAAAATAAAGAGAGAAGATATTAGAAAACAAAAATATAAAGAAAGATAAAAGAGTGATATATGCATACATGCATGCATGCATATGCATACATGCATGCATGCATATGCATACATGCATGCATGCATATGCATACATGCATGCATGCATGCACATGCATATGCATGCATATGCCATCATATGCATGCATATGCGTGCATGCATGCATATCAACATAAATAAATTTGAAAGTATAAGGAAAGTTGGTCATAGTACCCATGGGACCCCCTATCACACAAAACAAGGGTTAGATTTAGGATACAAAACCCAAAGGCACATAAGGTAGAACTATGGAAGGGATGACCCTAATTCTAGAGAGACTCACTAGTTTCAATGGAATTGAAAGCTGAAGAACATATCAAAAAACCTGAGGCTCAATATGATTTCATCCCCACATGAGTGTAGAGGAGCATCTATAGCCATCGATTTCCCATATCCTAAGAGACAAAGCAAGCAAGCAACCAACCCACTGCACATGAACTTTGAGCACTTACCTGTTTAAGTTTTGGTTTTCATCTCCCAAAATTCTAAGTAAGTAAATAACCTCCTTCATTTCTCCATAAGCTTCACATTTCTTGTACGTTTGGCTAGTTCCCACGACACCTCTTCTAGTTTTGAGCATAATAGGTGTGGCTATCCTTCTAATACATGAACTTAGAACTAGACTCGTTGGATTCCATGAGACAATTTTATGAGAACTTTGGTTCCACTATCAATTATATTAAAAACAATGAGAAAAAATATGTGCTCATAAACGTGGAATCGATGAGTGGTGTAGTCATACTTACTTGGACCCAAAAATGGTAATGATTGGCGGTGAAATGTCCATAGTACTCGAGAGGTTGATATGACTATTTATTCTATGAATGTGGTGATAATATTTAAGAAAGAATGTAAGGGGATGCTACCCCATCAAGACACCTTTTGAGCTAATATGATGAATCGACCTAGTCACAAAACAACACAATGGTGTGAATCCGCTAGTGGTGCTTCGAGCACACTCGAGAAGATCGAAGTTCTGCACAAATCTATAAATTGCCTATCGATTGTCTGTTTTGTATATAGTAATGAGTCAACAATTGTCTGTCAAAGGATTATATTTGTGGAACTATATAACCATTAATAGTTTTGTGAATACGTTGTTGATGGAAGCCTCTTGAATCTATTCAGTTATGAGTGTCGACTCACGGTGATTGTCAAAGTACGCTAATTATGGTGATAGTAGATAGAGTTCAAGTTAGGAATTCTAATCATATGATAAACAAAATAGATTGAGTTAGTCAAGATACGTTTAGGGCTCTACAATTGGGATTTCACTCTAGTCAAGAACACATAGTTTACCTTGTGCCTCCATTGCATCAGATTACTGTACACATTAGTGGACAAGACTGTAACAGAGTGCAAAAATCATGCGAGAGGTTAACAAAAGTAATTTTGGTGGGGACTAGCACTATGGAAGTAGAGATTCTATACTAGCATAGGCATTGGTGAAGAATTCGGTGAGGTAATCGTTAAAGAAGCAACTCGGTGTTGTGATATGGGGAAGCTTATCCTATGACACAAAGAGGGCACGATTATGTCTGGGTAATTGTGGACAGGTTAACCAAAACTGCTAGGTTCATTTCAACATGTACTACAGTGAAGACACCTAAGTTGGCTAGCGTATTTGTACGGTTTCCAAACACCACCATAAGATAGAACTTGCGGTTTTCCTTTTCATCATTTCTAGACATTGAGGTGCTAGAATTGTGAAGAAAGTAGAAGAAATTAGCCCATGGTATTTTGATCCACCGTACTTTTTCCCCCACAATTTAGAAACACCAAAAAGGGTTAGAAACTTGTTGGGTATCATGTAGAGTTATCTCCATCAAATTCAAGATCTGAAGACATCTCGGACCCCCTAGACTAGTTTGATTTTATTAAGATGGCAACATGAGATATGATTTCCAAAAGAGCACTCCGTGTAGGCATGCCTTATATCAAGTTTTGAGGTTTTCAAGGTGATGACATAAATGTTCATGTGTGATCTTTTGAAATTAACTATGGAGGATGACAAATGCTTCATGTGAGGATCACTATAAAGCTCAAGTATTCCAATCCACCTCGGTGAATGAAGCAGCTAGATGGCTGATGGAAATCATTTCTACACTTATCGAGGAGTAACAGATGCATTCTTACATAGATTTTGCAAGAAAAATACTTGAACCAAAATTTTGGCTTTTTACAAAACAAGAAATAGAAACCTTAACAGTCAATGTAGGAATACAGAACCATTTTTAAAACACACCTAAGGCAAATTCTAGTTGACAATGCCATGTGTGTAGATGTCATGACTCAATGGTTCACTAATGGGCTCCCTCCCATAGTTGAGATTCATTATGATCATTTACTATATTGGTGACATGACATTAGACGATGTGCTGGATATGGCCCTCCAATTGGAGCACAAAATTGGAGGAATTGTAGAGGATTTGGATTGTTCGTCCATAAAATCTACCAAGGCCATACAAGAGTAATTGATGAAACATGTTTTCTGCCCTAAATGCAAGAATATGGGCCATACAGTGGCCAATTGTGCCTTAATCCAACTTTAAAGTGTAATTTGTCAATGTACTAAGCACACTAAAAAAAATTGTTCATATAATGCAAAGATACACAATAGGCCTACCGCCAATGCTAAGGACTTCTTAGTATGAGATTTACTGACAAGATGGATCATATCTTAACCAGAATTTGGGAAACAATCAATGGTTAACTAAGACAAATAATCTACCTATGAGGGGAATTCCTATGTGCTGCCATTTTTGTGGAAAATTGGGCCATATATGAAGGAATAGTGATGACGCTAAGGAATACGACAAAAGACAAAAGTAATGTGAGGGACCCATGGTGAACATGGTAATTATTAATGGTGCGAAGATACAATAGATAGTAGCCTAGATGAGGTTGAGTAAAGTACTACAACTAGCAGTCGTCGCTTTTGAGCTTTTTGCTCTTCGTTTACCCGATTATGGTCTAGAATATAACCCTCTTTTTGGACAACCATGATTAAACCATGCTAAAGTATTGAAAGATTGGCCTTCACCTCAACTAACATTTAAATATAATAATTGAAAGACATGGTCCCTTTGGATGAGTTGGCATGTGTGAGTGTCAAAAATGGTTAAACCCGTTCATATGTTAGAAGGCCTAATGGATGATGAAGAAATAACCCTTTTGGAGGCCCACAAGGATTTGTTGTCCTTAGGAACTATTAACTTGTAGAATGTCTTTCTCTACTGGACACCTTGTGCATGCACTCTATGAGCAATGACTACATCACGTGACAACACACTCGACACTACACAAAATTTCATGCCGGAGACTAAACCAAACAACATATCATAATACACACCTGACATTCAACTAGACATTACTTGTCTATCGATGAGGCTCTACTCATGTAATTGCTGATTTTCTATGAAGACTTGATTTGGGAGAAGCTTCAATGGGTTTTGATGATTCTTATGATGCCATTTATATTTCCCAACCCAACCCACTGTTGTATAATTATATGGGTCTAAGGGGTAGAACCCTTGAGTTTCTAAGTGTGAAAGCCTTGGGATTTATGGTTTATTTACCCCTTTTAGATGGGCCTTGAACCTTAGGGCTATTTCTCTAAGGTTGAGTATCTTAGGCTTGATTGGAAGCTTCTCCTATCCACTTAGTTTGTACGTGAGAGCTTGAAGAGTCTTCTTTTAGAAGCCATGTGATTTCATGTGATTTCTTAAGCTTGGAAACCATGTGAACATCTTAGGGACCCATGTGATGGAAGATCCACATGTCCTCTTGAGAAGGACTTACCCCCTTGGTCTTGGAGCTATATATTGGAGGGGTTGGTTGGGTGGAAACACATCTCTCTCTCCTAGTGTGTGGCCTTACTAGTTAGTTCTCTTAGACTTATTAGTTTATTTGAGAGCTTGGAGAATCTTCTTTTAGAAGCCATGTGATTTCATGTGATTTCTTAAGCTTGGAAACCATGTGAACATCTTAGGGACCCATGTGATGGAAGGTACACATGTCCTCTTGAGAAGGACTTACCCCCTTGATCTTGGAGCTATATATTGGAGGGGTTGATTGGGTGGAAACACATTTCTCTCTCCTAGTGTGTGGCCTTGCTAGTTAGTTCTCTTAGACTTATTAGTTCATTTGTGTGGAGACTATGAAGTCTTTCCACAAGAGTGGTATCAGAGCCAATCCCTTTGAAAGCTTCTATGGAATGTTTATGAAGTTCTCTCGCGAGTTCGAGAGTCATATGCCATGTGAACTCCTCTCGGGGAGTCTGGAAGTCTATCGCATGTGAAGCTCTCTCGCTGGTCACTCCTACATGCCGTCTCTGTAAAAGATAAGAGTTTCCCAATCTATACATCATCTACGTACGATGCATCACGTTTTCATGCTGCCTACCGGCTTGAGCGTGGCAACCATGAATACCTGTGCGACACGCATGTATGAACGCGAGGCCAGTCTACAGTCCGTGAGCTACCCTCTCTTCGCTCAGTCGGCGAGTGGTATGCGCATCTGTTCTATATGAAGCAATTTTCACTTCATATACGGGCTAAGTCAACAGCAAAAGCTCACAAGTCATGAGCTCGTATGGAATAAACTCCACGCTCGAGCGACCAGAAAAGGCCTTAACTTGCGTCCGATGGCAGCTCCAAGGAAGAAATAGTAGAAGCCATGGAAAAAAGTCACGCAATCAATTTGGATTCAAGAAGTGACGTCCAGGTATTGCTAGCCACTTTTTAAGGAGAAATAGTGGAGAGGGAGCTTTCTTGATGGACATCACAATGAATGTCATTATCATCAAGGAAAGTACTTGTTCTGTTCTATATATATATATATATATATATATATATATATATATATATATATATATATATATATATGTATGTATATAGACAGAGAGAGAACAGAACAAGAAAGATCCTTTTTCATGTAGTTTTTTTTTCACTAAATGAGTACATGCATTCAATGGAGTGAATAGCATCACGATATCAAATTCTTTAAAGACGTTTTGAATTTTGAAGAAGAAATGAGAAAAGTTGATGCATTAAGACAGATATCATACATGATTTGATTGATAGTTCGTGAGATATGTGCATAAATTTCTTATGCACCAAGGGTTAGATTAGGCCTTATATGAATTAATTAGAAAATCATTAATAGCTATCTGTAAGGATAACGTCATATAGAAAATTTCTTTATAGAGAAAGCTTCAAAGATTGTTGATGGCTCTTCTTAAAGGAAGGATGAAGCTACATCTCATCATGAGCACTTTTTTTCATTTATGGTTTTTTTTATCATCTAACATGCATAATTAGAGGGTTATGCATTATATGCACGACTAAATTATACACAAATAATAACTTTATGCAAGAATCTAACACATACATGAATGAGTCGATATTTTATGCATTATAAACATGAATCACTTTTGCATGAAGAGTTGTATATACAGTTGTGAGGGCATGGTTATGTTTGAAAAGTTCCTTGGCCAAGGATATTGGAGGCATGTGCATGGCATCCTTTAACTATGCATAGAGATTCTACCCCTCAAAATACATAAAGGTAAATGCACACATATGGGCACACAAGTAAGTATATAAGTGCCCAAGAAAGACTTCAAAATGGATGAGAAGGGTTGGCCCAAGTCTATTTCGTCACCTGAGAACACTCAAGCAGAGTCAAGGGATGGACGAAGCTTAATTTTCAGATAAGATCTTGCCCTCTTTTCTTTTTCTTTCAAACTATAAAGCATGCACTACATGTTGTGATAGAAATGAACTCAGAAGTGGATGCATAGATTCATGTGACCTTATTTGTTTGGTCACATACACAATTGAGTCATGGAAATGATTTGCACTATGCATCAAATTCATATAGTTTCGGAAAATAAAGATTGATTGTGCATAAATATGTTCATATTTTATTTATGCATTATGGCAAATCCGATGCACAAAAAGAAAGATGCATGGAAAATTTTGCACCATCTTTTGAATAAACAAAGTTCTGAGTTGGAACTTTTGCATGCTTTAAGGAGGGGTTCAACATCTGAACCTTATGCATGCAACGCCTTTTCCAATAAAGGTGTAAGTGTTTTGGCATACACTAAAGAATGCATTTGGAATATATTACATGGGTTTTTGAGTTGAGAGGGAGATTAAGTTCTTGAATTTAAGCTTAAGTAGGATTTGATTTTATTACTTTCTAGGAAGAATGGTGATGAGGCCAATTGGCCACTATAAACCATTTAATTCCTTTATGTTTGGCTTAGTAATTAAAAGCCAAATAATCCTAACTTGTTGAAAATACCTTAAGCTTAAAATCCCTCTTATGGGGTTTTAAATTCCATAAAAGCCCACGGCATGCCTCATCAACAAGGCCATAGACTTAAGGTAGTAATACAAAAATTTTGTCTCTCGTAAAACCACAATACAATGGTGGTAACTTAGAGCACTATCTTCTTAAAGCTCTAAGGAAGAGAAAATATGGTATAACAAAATCTTAGTTTGGAAGATGAAAGTATTAATGCTTTTTTTCAAGAAAGAACTACATAACTATTTGGAGCTTTACATTATTCTTCCAAGCAAATGCAAGGCATAAAGAGAAGGTAAAACTAAAGGGTTGTAATAACCCTAAGTACCATTTTCTAATGTCCTAGAAATAAAGGACTATATAGTAAATGGAATTACCATCTACTTCAACATAGAAATTTGATTAGCAAGTCAATTATTCTTTCTCAGATTACTCAGTATGTCATAAGAGATAATATCTAGTTGAGTATAAACTAGCTCTATTATCAGGTGGCATAAAATGATCTTTTAGAGTGCATCTGAACAAAGGAATCATTGAAAAAACCAATCTTTGGCATTAAGTCTTGCCAAGTTGCAACTGAGACTTTGTAAGTTGAAAGTCCATTGTAGCAGAGGCAATACATATGCTCTGTAGTGGAAATAACACTTACAATTCCAAGAAGTAATAGATCTTACTTGATTAGAAGAAGGTTTGCTCCTGAAATTCAAGTTAAAGTTACCTTTACTTAAGTGGAAGTGTAAGTCGGATGGTATGGGACATCTAGCCTTACATTACCACTAAAGTTGATTCAGTGGTATGGGACATTGAATTTAGAGGTAATTCAAAACTTGAACCTTGGGACATTTGTTCTATATGCTTGCAAAAGAGAAAGCAAAAAAGCTCTAAATAGTTCTTTTAACCAGGAAGGACAATAAAAGATTGAAAATAAACTCTTTCAAATACTTCTGAAAGAGCACAATTTTCAATTTACTCCTAGGTAGTTTTCGAGGACGAAAACTCTTAAGGAGGGGAGAAAGTCCCCAGGAACTTGTATCTTATGCCTTGAAAAGACCAAATAGGGTATCACAAGATAAAAGATATGCAAGAAATAGATAAAGTTGAAGTACTTCCTCATATTCTAGTACTTCATATATCTTTCATTACATCTTCCAACTAAATGAAGTTCTCAAAGATTGGGAATTCTCAAAGAACCCCAATGCAAGAGAAGACTTGCATACACCATAAGGATTGTATAAATCCTAAGTGGGTTAGGAAAAGAAGTTGGATGAGCTATAAAGCATAATCTATCTTGATGCTTCATGGGGATAACATAACATACGTTATAGATTCCAATAATTTAGAACTAAGGAAAATGGCTTCTTGTATGAAGCATAATAGCTAGATCCCAAGTAAAACCCATGGGTAAAGCATTGAAGATGAAGGGATCTATTTGAGAAAGACCTAGTCTTATCTCTTATTTTGGCTAAAGAAGAGAAGAAAGCCAAAAGACCCAAGTAGGGCAAAGATCAAGTCAAACTTTAAGTTTAGCATTGTTCTGTATGTTGATGACATGCTCCGCACTGGTCCTCATGAGAAGCATATTGCTGATTTTAAGGCTGATGTGCATGCCTCATTTGGGATGTCTGATTTGGGGCATTTGCATCATTATTTGGGCATTGATTTTATGCAAGTTGATTGTAGAATAGCTTGGCTTCAAACTAAATATATTGAAATATTATTGCAGTATTTTGGCTTTGAAGAGTGTGAACCTATTGCCACTCCTATGGAGACAGGTTTATGATTGATTCTTCATGGTGCTAGAGGTGCATTTGATGTTGTTCTCTATCAGCAAGCTATTGGATGCTTGATTTTCTTATGCATTACTGGGCTAGATGTTCAGTTTGTTGTCAAGCATTGGTAGGAGGTTAAGCACATCTTTCGTTACTTAAGTTGTTCTCGGCTACTTGGATTGTTTTATCCCAAGGGGGGATCACTACCACCAAATTTACATGCTTTTTGTAACTCTTACTAGGTTGGTAACTATGACACTCATGTGTCCTCTAGTGGCTTTTTCTTCATGCTTGGTAGCTCATGTATATCTTGGTTGAGCAACAAGCACACTATTGTGGCCACTTCTAGTTGTGAGGCTGAGTATAGGGTATTTTTCATAGCGACTCTTCAGTGTGTGTTTGGCTCACATGCCTTATGGATGATTTGGGTGTTGATGAGTCTTTTGCCACCACCATCTTCATTGATAGTCAGAGCACATTGGAAGTTTCGAGGAACTGTGTGTTCCATGCTCGCACTAAGCACATCAGGGTGCATCATCATTATGTCAGGGAGAGGTTCTGTGCTAGAGAGAATAGCTTGGCATATGTGCCAGCTTGGCATATGTGCCCATGGAGGAGAACATTGCAGACCTTTTCAGGAATGCTCTACCTAAGGAGAAGATTTAAGCTTTCTGCAGAGCTTTGGGCTTACTTCCTTTTCTGGATTGATTCCACATAGCTTGGAACATCCTTATATATGAGTGCCAACTCCTTGTTCACTGCATCATTTCCAGGGAGATTTGTTGATATATTTACGTAGTGATGTGTGTAAACACACTAGGACCATTGGGGCACTTTTTTCCCTTTTTAGGAGGTTTTTTTCCCCCGACTTGTATATACGCCAATTGCCCTAATGGGTCACATATCTTTGTACATTCTAGTGGTAATACATTCAATATTGTGTGTTGTGCTCCAAGTTTCTTCTTCCTCGTTGTGATGTTTGCGTGCTTCTGTAGACCTCGAACTCCAACATCTTAGGCTTTCTAGTTGCACAAATAGCTCCCCCTCAAGCTTAAGAAGCTTGAATCATCAATCCTTCAAGATCTCTTGCAACCGAATTATTGATTTAAACATCTTTAGCTTGATTCCATCCAATGCATTTGTCATTATATCTACACATTGTTGATTATTTGATACATATGATAATTGAAACTCCTTACTTGTAATCTTTTCCTTGAAATAATGATAATTCACTTCTATTTGTTTAGTCTTTGCAGGATAGATTGGGTTTGCAACTAGATGCAATGAACTGATGTTATCCCCAAAAATATGAGGAGTCAATGACTTAAGACTTAAGTCAGAGTATAGGGTCTTAATCCACATTGCTTCTTGAGTAGAATTTGCAAGTCCTCTATATTGAGCCTCGGTTGATGATTGTGTAATAGTTGGTTGCTTCTTTGAAGAATAAAAAATCATCTTGGTACCTGCAAAGGTAGAGCATGCATAAAAAAATAGCTTGATGTGTATATTAGATGTATGAAGATAATAAAGACCTTCATTGATGGTTCCCTTTAGGTATTTTAGGATTCTTTTGGCTTCTTCCATGTGAGCTTTCCTTGCAGTATGCATGAATTGACTCAAGACACTTAATCCATAGCAAATGTCTACCTTGGTTAATGTAGCATAATTCAAACTACCAATTAGACTCTGATAGCTAGTTACATCCTCAATTTTTTTACCTTCATGACTTCAACCTCATCTCCATAGGAGTACCTTGCGACCTTGGAGTACTCCATTTTGAATTTGCAAGCATGTCTTTGATGTAATTCCTCTGAGTAAGGTAAATACCTTTGTCTATATATACCACTTCCAATCCTAGGAAGTATGTGAGTAGACCTAGATCATTGATTTTAAACTCCTCCTTCATGTGGAACTTGATCTTCCTAATTCATTCACCATCATTACCTATGATTATAATATCATGAAAATATACACATAGGTATATGGCTTCCAATTGGTTCCTCTTTATGAAGAGGGAAGGATCTACTTTGCTCACATTGAATCCCTTATCCTGCAAGTAGGTGACAAGCCTATGATTTCAAGCCTAGGGGCTTGCTTCAAACCATACAAAGATTTTCTTCCTGCTTACATATTTTAGACATAATGAATCTTCAAAACCACGAGGTTGAACCATGTATACCTCCTCAGATATCCATCCAGTTTCACATGCACTGGATAAATCTTTCAATTGTTGGAAGATGCGACACTCATAAGTACCCTAATGCTAGGTATTTTTCCAATAGGTGAGAATGTTTCTTCATAATCAATACCTTGTGTTTGTGCATACTCTTTGGCCACTAGCCTTGCTTTGTACGTATTAATACATCCATCAGAATTTTTCTTTACCTTATATATCCACATTTAACCTATGACCTTCATAGATAGAGTCTTGGGCACCAATTCCCAAGTCTCATTTTCGTGCAAGGCATCTATCTCTTCTTCCATATCATTCATCTATTCAAGATCTCTTTTTGCTTCTTCATACAATGAGGGTTATTCATAATTTGAGTCGTGTGCTAGATATGCTCAATTGAACGTTTTATAATCAATGAAGTATCATATCCATACCTTTTGACCTTCATAGATAGAGTCTTGGGCACCATTTCCCAAGTATGATTTTCGTGCAAGGCATCTATCTCTTCTTCCATATCATTCATCTATTCAGGATTTCTTTTTGCTTCTTCATGTGATGAGGGTTATTCATAATTTGAGTCATGCGCTAGATACATTCAATTGAATATTTAATAATCAATGAAGTATCATATCCAAACCTTTTGGGCTTTCTCTATTCTCTAGTTCATCTTCTAATGGTTTGTTTAGAAGACTATCACATCTCCCAACTCATTAACTTTGGCTTGGCCTTTAGATTTCCAAGAATTGATTTTGCTTCTTAGAGTCTTCTTATCATCTTTTGAGTCACTTGATGCTTGAAGTGTATGTTCATTTGTTTTTTATAAGGTTGGAAAGTCCTCCTCTAGGTCATTAAGAAGCTTGATTTTCCTACAATCATGCTCAAACCATGACTTGATTTCATCAAATGCAAGTAATTGGGGAGTTTCTTTTCATTGGGCATTGACCTTGCAGCCTCCACAATTGTCCTATTTCTTCTCTTTCCCACTCTTTTTTTCTCAAGAGTATATTTGTTGGTCATTTCTCTTTTGATGCCTCTCTCTTGGAGATAGGAATCAAAGTCATGGGAGACGTGTTCTCCCCCTCCATTTGAATACAATCATCTATGAATAAAACATAACACGTTGATCAAGAGATTGAAGGTTCCTTGCTTCTCCCCATACATCTATATGGATCAAGTCTGATAACTCTCCATGAATGTATCCTTTCTTGGTGGAGGATTTCCTGCATGACTTACCAAATTGACAAGCACTGCATTTATAAATCATATGTTCCTTTGATGTGTTTTATAGACCAAGTACACTCTTCTCCCTATTTATTTTTTTGAGAGCTATTTCACCTATGTCAGCAAATCTCTTGAACCAAATCTCTAACTCTGATAGAGTTTGGGTGCCATAGTTGAACAATGCAATGTTTTTGGTGTCTTGGAGATGAAAATTTAACAATCTACCTCATTTTACTGCTTTTCTTGTCTTCTTGAATCCTTGATGTGATTCTTCAACAAATGCTCCATGCTTGGTGAGTCTAACATGCAATCACTTCCCAAGAATTTTTCCTATGCTAGGGAGGTTGTGGGTAATAGTAGGTACATAGATTACTCTACTTAATAAGTTCTTATTATCATTTGGAGCCTTCACATTACCTATCTCTCATAGTCATGTTTATGAGAAGAAGTGATTCTTCTTGAACTTGATCATGGGCATAATTGTTATAGTCTCTCCTTCATTTGTATTGACCTTGGTAGTTATTTTTGTACGAGTTGTTACTGTATCCCTAGGATGTTTTGAGTCTTCATCTTGATCTTCCATAGCCTCCTTTGTTGTATCCTCTTCCACTTTGGTTCCATGGATTCCTGAAACAATTTTCGGTAATATGATTGGTTAGAGTACATATGGCACATGGTGATGAGCCTTTACCTCTCCTCTTACCTTGCCTACCTCATCTACCTCATGTTCCTCTTTCTCTTGAGCCTCTACCTCTACCTTCAAAGTTGACTTTAGAGGTACTTCCTTCATCATCACACTTCTTACCCTTGCCTTTGTTATCTTTGCTTTTATTCTTATTTGAATAGAGAGAGAGAAGGATTGACTACCTTTTTGGTTGTCTCCATTCTTCATAATCTTTGCTTCGTGTGTGAAAAAGTATCCCACGAGGGTGCTGAAATCAAGAATTTGCATGTCTATGTAAAGGTCCATGGCTATGGTGAAGGCTTCCCATTTGTGATATGATCCTTGATACCATTGATGAATTGCCTTACAATTTGTTCTTCATCTATGATGTGTCCAATGCTTCCAAGCTGGTTTGCAATGTCCTTGATCTTGGTGATAAAATCATTCACACTTTTGTCGGGCATCTTCTTGAGTGTTTTCAACTCCATCCATAACTGATTCTTCCTTGCATTGGTGTTTCATGAGTAGAATCCTTCAAGACCATTCCCTGTTTCTTGAGATGTCTTGGAATTCCTAATGTATGGAAGTAAGAAATCAAAGAGAAAGGAGTCAAATTCATGCAAGAAGTACTCTCCCTCCATCTCACCTTCGCCCTTTTAATGGCTTACCTGTTTGATTCTCCACAAGAGTCAAATATCTTTTGAAGCATGAAAAGACTTCATCTTTGTGTTTCATAAAGTATAATATAGTCCATCTACTACAATCATCAATGAAGGAGACATAATACTTTGATCCAAATATTGAAGCATCCTTGCTACATCCTCATATATCTATATGAACCAAATCCAAGAGATCTCCATGCATATATCATATCTTCATAAATGGTAACATTTGAGAATTTCCAAATTGACATGCACTACACTTATAAATCATGTGTTGTTTTGACATGTTAGGGAGTCCAAGTACACTTTGGTCCCTACAAATTTTCTTTAATGATCTTTCACCAATATGTGCTAACCTTTTGTGCCATACTTCCATTTCTATGAGTGTCTAAGTACCATATATAATTAAAGAGAGAAATGTTTCTAGTGTCTTGTAATTCAAATGTGAACAATCTACTTGTCTTTTCACCCTTTGCAATTCTCCTAAATCCTTGACTTGGATCTTCAATAAATTCTCCTACATTTGTGAACCTAACCTGTAGGCCTTTCTTCACAATCTGTCCTACACATATCAAATTCTTTGTGATGGTAGGGACATAGATACCTTGCTAAGTAGGTTGATATTTCCATTAGGTGCTTTCAGATTTCCTATCTTTTCCACTAAATGCCTTGTATCATCACCTGTCTGCACTTCATGCTTGTTCTTTGGAGCTTCTAAATCTGATAGAAGAGCCACATTTCCTGCCACATGATTGGAGCACCGTGAATCTATGTAGAAAACATGCTCATCAGATTTAGCTTGTGGCATGGCCATATTCATGATTAGTAATGAGTCCTCTTGATTTGAGTCTTTTGTGTATTTATTGAAGTCTCTTCTTCCCCTATTGCCTCCTTGGTAGTTTGGATGGTTGTAATTGTTGTGGTTGCCATGGTAATTGTTGAACCTTCCTCTTGAGTATCCATAACGTCCTCTATTGTAGCATCTGCCTCTTTGATTCTTGGAATTCCTAAAGAAAGTCTTAGTTGTATGATTAGTTAATCCACAAATAGAGCGTGAATTAGAGTCTTGAGATCTCCCCCTGCCTTGCCTTCCTCCTGTGCCTCTATCTCTATCATGTCTTCCTCTACCTGCATAGTTAGCTTGATGTGTTCCTGCTTGATCATCCACTTTCTTTCCTCTTCCTTTGTTCTCTTTGGACTTTCCTTTATTAGTATACAAAGCAAAGGATTGATTACCTTTGGAGTTTTCTCCATTCCTGATAAGTTTGGCCTCTTGAGTAAGCAGTTGTCCTATGAGTGTATTAAAATCTGGTACATGCATATCCATGTATAGATCCATAGTTGCGGTGAATGCTTCCCACTTGTCATCTGCCTTCAAGCCATTGATGACCTCCCTTACAATTTGCTCTTCCTCTATTACCTCTCCAATGCTTCCCAATTGATATGCTACGTCCTTGAGCTTTCTGACAAAATCAGTCACATTTTGTTTGGGAGCTTTCTTGAGAGTTCTAAAGTCCAACCATAGTTGATGCTTCCTAGCCTTTGTACTTGAAGAGAAGAAGGCTTCAAGTGCATTCCACACTTCCTGAGTTGTTTTACAACTTCTAATGTGAGGCAACAAAAAATCTGAGATAGAGTTGATGAGATAAGACCTTTCAAGTGCATCCTTGGAGCACCATGTGCTCAATCTTTCTTGCTCTTCTTGTGTTGGTTGACCTTTGTTCCTAAAACTTGGCATAACTTCATATCCAGTGGTATAACCATATACATTACTGCCTTGAAAGTAAGCTTCCATCCTTAATGACAGGCTGAGTAGTTATCTGTATCCAATTTTTCAATTGATGAAGGAAATCCATCTACCATGTTGTCCAATCTTGCTCTGATGCCATTGTGAATAGATGGATTTGAACTTGGAGAAGATGAAGTGGTGCTGCAAAAACTTTGCGCTACACCAGCCAAATGAACTCCAAAGATATGTAGTGGGCCCTTTTAGCTTGCCGAAGGATGTATTAGACACCCTATGTACCTTGGAAAATCACTCTCAAAAAGATAATCAAGACAGATAGGGAGAAGTTGAATCAAGGATAAAAACGTGTTATTTTGGTTCATACACATGTTTAGTGTTTTAAATAATTCGCTAGCCACAATAGCAATTGACTTACTTCCTTTTGGGAACTCTTAATAACTTAGTAAGCTAACAATCATGAGTTATTGCATAAAAAATGATGGAATACATAAAGAGAAAAGTGTTTAGCAAGTTAGAGAAAATGTTACCAACTTAAATCACTCAAAATGATGCGCCAAGAGTAGAGAAATCATCTCTACAATCTGACTCTGAAAAGATATGGCAGTGAACAGTATACTTACAAAAGCATGAAGATATGAACTCAAATGATCATGAAAATGAATCTATATTGATTGTAAAGTACAATGGACTTATGGATACATATGTGTGCCTTGAAGCTAGACTTTGATATGGCATAAAGCTCTGCTCATGGAGGTCTAAAACCACGACTAAAAAGCCATGTATATATAATGTTCTTTGGAGCTAAGAATTGAATTTGAATCTTGCTCACCTAAAACAAATCTCCTATCTTTTGGTGATTGATTGATTCCAACCACTTCATTCATGAATTTGTGGCTTCACTTTCCTTTTTCATCAAGTGGATTCAACCACTTTAGATACTTTTACTTTTACATCAAGTAAAGGCTTCAAAAATTACAAGAGATAGTTCACAAGTGAACTCATACATTGTCTTCACTTTAAAGCTTCTGCTATGACCTTGTGATACTCAAGCTAATAGCTAAGCTTGTCATAGACTTGCTCCAATAGGTATGATGACCTCGAGTAAGTGAAATGCAGAAGTGAGTGAGTGAGTGAGAAGCACACATGCATGCACACCACATACACACACATGGACACACAAGAAAATAACAAAGAGAGGAATAATGGAATGCTTCTACTTTCAATTGCAAAAGAACTCTATTACAAAAGCTTCAATCTCTAGCAATCCAAACTCAAAAATGAGCTCTTTAGCTCTTTTTATAGTTTTTTTGACTAGCTTTGTCCTAGTTCATACCTAGTGTCTGACCTACTTAAAAATTAGAATATTGGGCTTATATGATGGTGCAAACAAAAGTTAAAACTTATGAAAATTTGTACATGGGTACTGTTAGTACTCTTCAATCTCGACGACTCCTCAACTTGAAAAAAATTAAGTCTACTATTAAAAATGATATATACAATGTTGATGTAGTGATAAGAAACGCTCTTGACTGAAAAATAATTTTTAAAAATTGGATAGTGCCTATTCTTTGCTTGATTTGCACGATTGTTCTATGTTCATGATCCTTCTTTTTCCTTTATTTGACCTTCTTGTCCTTTAACACTTCTAACATGGTACTTAATTTTTATGTAAAAGAAAATCAAAATGTTGAAATTATGTTTCCGCTTCATGTCCTACGTCGTCGTGGACAACTCTTCATACATATGTACCTCATTGTGAGTGTGTATTATGTGTGTAAGTTATAAATAATATATAATATATATTTATACGTGTGTGTATATGTATATATGTGTGTATGTATGTAAGTATGTATATGTATATATCTCACTTACATAACATACACTCATATATATACATACATACATGTGCGTATTATAATTATGCATATGTATGCGTGTATGTTATGTGTGTAAGTGATATATATACATTATACATTCATACATACATATCTCCATATACACGCACACACACACACATATATATATATATATATATATATATATATATATATATATATATATATATATATATATATATATATATATATATCACTTACACACATAGCATACACTCTCGTACATATACATACATACATGTGCGTATTGTATACATGCATATGTATGAATGTATGTTATGTGTGTAAGTGATATATATACATTATACATTCATAAATACATATCTGCACATATATATATATATATATATATATATATATATATATATATATATATATATATATATATGTGTGTGTGTGTGTGTGTGTAATCCCGGCTATGAGCGTGCAGTGTACTACAGTCAACATGCCTATGATTACGTCCAAATGAGACATGCGGCAATATTAAAGGGATAGAGTTCAAAGGGTTTATGGTGGAACTAAAAGGGGAATACTTTCCTTTGATTTTTAGTAAATGGAGGGTATTATCATTGGATTTCTGGCATGTGTGGATTTGAGATTGCTGCTTGGAAATCTCATAGTGTGAATGCTTCTTGAAAATATGTGCATCATATTGTGAATGCTTCTTGAAAATCATTCAATATGATATATAATGCATAGGGTTTCATATATTCACATGCCCGCCCGATATGAGGCCTACTAATCTTTGAAGTAATGTGTATATCCAAACTTTTGATTACCACACCAAATATTCACCCAATATACAAAGTTCAAAATTAGCTACAGAAAAAAAAAAAAGAGAAAAGAGAGAAGAAAAGAGGAAATAAAAAACAGAAGAAAAGAGAACGAGGTGTTAATGTGAAGTTGCGCAGCTGTGACACTACTGCTGTGTGTGTATAGACGACGGCGAAGAGCTTGTGTACTCAGCTATGGCGTGAAACACACAGAGATGACATTGACCGATAGACGACGAGAGTAAGATTACAGAAAAGATGCGCGCAATGGCAACTATCGCTCACGGTGGTGAACTTCATTAAAAAACCATTCGTGTTTTTTCTTTTTACATTCGTTTTACACGTCATCAAATCTTCCCCTCAAGCTCATAATGAGCTTCAATACAAAATGAAAGAAATACATATGTCCATACAAGATGAAATAACATGAAATGAAATCTAAATACAAATTAAAGCTTTCTAACTCCTAAAGCTTATCTGAAGTAGATGAACTTTTCTTTGGGAAGAGCTTTGGTGAAGATATCCGCCACTTGTTCTCCAGTGTTGATGTGAATCAACTCCACTTCTCCTTCGATGACCTTCTCACGAACAAAGTGATAATGAACTTCGATGTGCTTCGATCTCGCATGATAAACTGGATTCTTTGATAGCATTATGCTGCTCACATTGTCACAATAGACGACCACCTTTCCATCAATGTAGACTCCCATGTCTTCGAGTAGGTACTTAATCCATGTTGCTGCACAAACGGCTTGTGTAATGCCTCTATCTACCCATCTTCTTTCTGTGTCCAAGTAATTTTCCTCTCTTTCTATACTTGAAATCATGTATAAAACAGCCATGTTTGTTGAAATAACTTCCATGTCTTGATCCGCTAGCGCACCAACCAAAACTAGGTTCTTTGTAATGCTAGGCACATGGAAGACATCACTTCACCATTTCTTTATACTAGCGGTACATTCCGAACATCGTTAATCACATGTAAGGTATCATCACCAGTACTCCTTAGTCTTCAAAGCTTCTTTTGATTCAAACCAATTTCCAATGCTCGTCATGTGATTTGTGCAACCAGAGTCTATGTACCAGTTCATATCGTTTCCAAGCTTTGACATACTATTCAACACATGCTCCATCACAAAAATATTATCTCTGCCATAGTCTCTATATGAACTTTTAGTAGCGAAATTTCCATGTGCCGCATAAGGGCTTCTACCTCTTCCTCTTTGACTATTTTGCTTATAAAAACAATCTTTCTCAAAATGTCCATACTTGCCACAATGGTAACAATTTCCAGGTGCCTGTGATCTTCCTCTACCTCTAGAGTATGATCTTCCTCTACCTCTTGGCATATCCATTGTATTTGCATTTCTAGAAAATGATCGTCCACGACAAGAACCTCTTCCTCTATTCTGAAGTCTTTCTAAGATTTGAATTTGCATTTCAAATCCATTGTATTTGCATTTCTAGAAAATGATCGTCCACGACAAGAACCTCTTCCTCTACCTCTTGGCATATCCATTGTATTTGCATTTCTAGAAAATGATCGTCCACGACAAGAACCTCTTCCTCTATTCTGAAGTCTTTCTAAGATTTGAATTTGCATTTCAAATTCAAATCTTAGAAAGACTTCTATAAAGCCTATGGAAAAAGTCGCGGCTGTTGTTCTTCACTAGTAGCTCAACTCCCGAGGCTTATTGCTCTTGTAAATGAGTATGTGTTAGTGCTACTTCATAGCCTACACTACCACACCTCAATTAGCTATGCTTATCATGCTAATGAGCTTGTACAATCATACCAATCAATAGATATTTACACATTCATCAATTCAGATTCTCTGTGTTTTCTACTTCAAGTCTGACAACTTCCAAGGTGCATTTCTCAGTGCTCACTAAACCAAATCAAGAGTTCAATAGCTCATTGGAACCAGCTCAAGGTCTTCTACAAGCATACAAAATTTCAGAAGATTTCATTCAGCCATGTGGGAAAAAGCGCGTTCGAAGTAGTCACGGGTATTGTTCTGCACAACTCCTAAAAAGTCGGGAGTGCTCCTAAGATTGCTAAATCAATTTCTCTGGATGTGGTTTATCATTTTCTTTCATTCCACTTGCAAATGGTAGCTTATTAAGGTACTTTAATTTCCCCAAAAGGAATTGTTTCAATTGCAAGTGTGCTGGTCACACTGAACATAACACTGAGCAGGTATCATTACAGAAATAGCAAGTTTTTTTGGATTTGTGAAGGAACCAAGTTGTCTGTTTTGATTTGGTCATTACACAAATCATTTGCAAAGTAAATATATGGTTTCTTTGTATCATTTGGAAGCTAAGCAAGTGTACTAAGCATATCTGAAGCTAAAGGGTACTGAAGCAAAGCAGGTCTAGCAGCTTCAACTCATTTCTTGAGTGCATCCAACCATCACTCCTAACAGTGGTATCAGAGCAAGAAGGTAAACATGGGTGATGGTTTCCCTTCATTCATTGACAAATTGGACAGAAACAATTATCAAGCTTGGTCACTGAGAATGAAGACCTATCTACAAGGGAGAAGCCTATTTGGATACATATCAGGAGATGAGGAGTTGCCCTCATTCTAGACCAGAGGACTACCCACAAAGGATGAACATGAAAGACTCAACCAATGGTGTGAAAAGGATGCTTTGGCAAGGTCTTATCTCTTAAACTCTATATCTGATTTTCTTTTACCACATGTAAGGAACTGTAAGACTTCCCAAGAGACTTGGGAAACCTTGTCAAACTATTTTTCTTCCAACACAAGGGCTAGGAAGAATCAATTGTGGATTGAATTCACAACCCTTAGGAAGCAGCCCAAGCAACCAGTCTCAGAGTATGTGACAAAAATCAAAGATGTGGCAGACCAATTAGCAAGCATTGGAGAGGAGATTGAAGAGGAGCAAATAGTCAGGCAAGTAACAAATGGACTCAAGGCAGATGATAAGTGGGAAAGTTTCACCACTGCAATGGACCTCTATATGGACATGCATACCCCAGATCTCACAACACTTATGGGCCAACTATTCACACATGAAGCAAAGTTTACAAAGGCAGGAGATCAATCAAAAGGTAACAACCCCTCTGCTCTCTATACTGATAAGAAAGTTAAAGATAAAGGCAAAGGGAAGAAACAGGATGAAGAAGGCTCTACCTCTCAAGCTAATTATGCAGGGAGAGGTAGATCATTTTGAGGAAGAGGCAGAGGAGGTAAGTCAGGTAGGGGGAGACCCTACAACTCATCACCATGCAACATTTGTGGATTGTCCAATCATACCACAGATGAATGCTACAAGAACTACAAGAATCAGAGAGGAAGAGGCTACTCAAGAGGTGGATACTCTCAAGGTAGAGGTAGGTTCAACCAACACCAAAGCTACAATGGATACAACAATCAATACAACAACAATTACAACCACAACCACAATGGTAACTACCAAGGTGGATTCAGAAATAGAAGAGACTACAACAATTACACAGAGGAGCAAGATGACTCCCTATTGATCATGAATATGACCTCCAAGACAGGTACAAATGATGATCATTTATTTTATATTGACTCAGGATGTTCTAACCATGTAGCTGGCAATGTGGCACTACTTTCTGATTTGGAAGAACCCAAGGGCAAACATCAGGTACAAACAGGTGATGACACTAAACATTCTGTTGTTAAGATTGGAAATGTGAAGACATGTGATGGTAACCAGAACCTATTGAGCAGGGTACTTTATGTACCAACCATCACCAAGAATCTAATGAGTGTTGGTCAGATTGTGGAGAAAGGTTTGCAGGTCAGATTCACACAACATGGAGCATATGTGGAGGACCCAAGACATGGATTCAGAAGGATAGCCAAGGGAGATAAATCAGGTAGATTGTTTACATTTGAGCTAGAAGATACCAAGAACATTGCTTTGTATAATTACAAGGATCAGACACTTTCAGAGTTAGAAATATGGCACAAGAGATTAGGGCACATAGGTGAAAGAACCCTAAAGCAAATGTGCAGGGATCAATGTGTGCTTGGGATTTGAGTTTGAAGATTTCTTGCAGGAAAGAGGCATCAAAAGGGAGATTACTACAAGGTACTCACCTGAACAAAATGGAGTAGCTGAAAGAAGGAATAGACTCATTGTGGAAACAGCTAGGTCTATGCTTAATGAAAAGAAGTTGCCAAATTATCTTTGGGCAGAGAATGTGTCCACTGCCACTTATCTCATCAATAGGTTGCCATCCAAATCACTTGATGGCATGACACCATATGAAGCTTGGCATGGTAAGAGACCCTCTCTGGATCATTGTAAAATCTTTGGTTGTGTAGCATATGTGCATATTCCCTCACAGGTAAGGGGAAAGCTAGACCCCAAGGCTGAAAAATGTATCTTCATTGGTTATGATTTGAACCAAAAGGGATACAGATTCTACAACCCAACAAACAAAGGTTTCAAGATAAGCAGAGATGTCATCTTTGATGAGAATGACTCTTGGTATGAGAATGAATGCAGGAAAGTGAGTCTACCCTATGACATGGAAGAAGATTTTCCAAAGCTCACCAAGGAGGAACCAATTCAGCAAGAAGATTCAAGCTCAGATGATGATGATACAATAAATCTTGAGGAGTTCAAAGCTTGGAAGTCCAAAGGAAAGATGAAGATGAAGCAACTAGAAGATAAACCAGAATCCTCAACTCAAGCAATGAGGAGATCTCAGAGAGAAAAGAAGAAACCTATCAGATTTGGGTATGACACATCACTTGTAACTAAACATTCTGTATATCTTGCAAAACACTTGTTGAATGAAGAACCAGGTACCTATGAAGAAGCAATTACCAAACCAGAATGGAAAATAGCTATGGATGAAGAAATGGAAGCTCTCAAGGAGAGTGATACTTGGGACTTGGTACCCAAGAAGGACACCATGAAGGTAATAGGATCCAGATGGATCTACAAACTAAAAAAGAATTCAGATGGAACAATAAACAGGTATAAAGCTAGGTTGGTAGCCAAGGGTTTTGCACAAACCCAAGGCATTGATTATGAGGAGACTTTTTCTCCTGTGGCTAAGATGCCAACTATCAGAATATTGGTGAGTGTAGCAGCATCCAAAAATTGGAACATGTACCAATTAGATGTCAAGAATGCTTTCTTGAATGGATGGATATCTGAAGAAGTCTACATGTCACAACCACCTGGCTATGAAGATTCAACAAAGGTACATTATGTTTGTAAATTGAAGAAGGCTCTATATGGTTTGAAGCAGGCACCTAGAGCATGGAACTACAGGTTGACAACCTACCTCCTAGATCAAGGATTTGTGATGAGCAAAGCAGACACATCTCTATTCATAAAGAGAAGTAGTACAGAGGTAATCTACTTGTGTGTTTATGTTGATGACATCATCATTACAGGCAATGATGTCAATGGGATTAGACACATCAAAGGACAGATGATGAAAGAATTCAAGATTAGTGATCTTGGATTATTGAAGTACTTCTTAGGACTTGAGTTAATCTACACCAACTCAGGTATATATATCACTCAAAAGAAGTATGTGCAGGATATGGTCAAGAAGTTTGGTTTGCAGGATGCTAAAGTATCTACTACTCCAATGGAGGTCAATCTAAAGCTAAGTGCTCATGAAGGAGAAGAAGTCAAAGACATCACAGGATACCAAAGTATGGTAGGTAGTTTGAACTATGCTACCTTGACAAGAATTGACATAGCATATGGAGTTAGTGTACTTAGTCAATTCATGCACAAACCAAGGGTACCTCACCTAGAGGCAGCAAAAAGGATCTTGAAATATCTGAAGGGAACTCAAAGTCATGGTTTGTACTTTCCTTATACATCAGATATTGACATTAAAGTTTACTCAGATGCAGATTGGGCAGGTTGCAAGGATGACAGGAGAAGCACATCTGGTTACATTTGTTTTGCAGGAGATAAGCCTATTTCTTGGTCAGCCAAGAAGCAACCTACAGTGGCATTGTCATCCACTGAAGCAGAGTATAGAGGGCTTGCCAATGCCACTCAAGAAGTTATCTGGTTGAAGCTTCTATATACAGAGTTAGGCCTATATACAAGACCACCAATTATCTTTGGAGATAACACTAGCTCTCTTCACCTTGCAGCTAATCCAATTTATCATGCCAGAACCAAACACATAGAGGTTCATTACCACTATGTGAGAGAGAAGTTACTTAGCAAAGACATTCAATTGACTTATGTGTCTACTAATATGCAATGTGCAGATTTACTTACAAAGGCATTGGATGGAAACAAGCTATGCAGATTTAAATCCATGATTGGATTGCAAGATGTGATTGAAGACTAAAGATGAAGAAGATGAAGACTTAAGGCAAAGTGTTTGGCTTGAGGGGGAGCTGTTGGTGTAAATCAAGCCCTCACACTTGGCTTTGATTTGTACCTTGAAGACATTACATAAAGCTTGGATTAATTCTTGAAGATTGAGCCATAGAAACTCATGCTTATGAGTTCTCAATTTTTACTTAGTGTAAAAGTCATTGTGACTTTGGAATATCATGTAATCACACCTACTTGAGAAAGTCGTGGAAATTTGAATGTTGTAATGGAGAGAATATCTCCCTAAGTTTAGTGGAGAGATTCTAGGGAGCCTACATTTGAAATTCAAATTCAAATCTTAGAAAGACTTCTATAAAGCCTATGGAAAAAGTCGCGGCTGTTGTTCTTCACTAGTAGCTCAACTCCCGAGGCTTATTGCTCTTGTAAATGAGTATGTGTTAGTGCTACTTCATAGCCTACACTACCACACCTCAATTAGCTATGCTTATCATGCTAATGAGCTTGTACAATCATACAAATCAATAGATATTTACACATTCATCAATTCAGATTCTCTGTGTTTTCTACTTCAAGTCTGACAACGTCCAAGGAGCATTTCTCAGTGCTCACTAAACCAAATAAAGAGTTCAATAGCTCATTGGAACCCGCTCAAGGTCTTCTACAAGCATACAAAATTTCAGAAGATTTCATTCAGCCATGTGGGAGAAATCGCGTTCGAAGTACTCACGGGTATTGTTCTGCACAACTCCTAAAAAGTCGGGAGTGCTCCTAAGATTGCTAAATCAATTTCTCTGGATGTGGTTTATCATTTTCTTTCATTCCACTTGCAAATGGTAGCTTATAAAGGTACTTTAATTTCCCCAAAAGGAATTGTTTCAATTGCAAGTGTGCTGGTCACACTGAACATAACACTGAGCAGGTATCATTACAAAAATAGCAAGTTTTTTCGGATTTGTGAAGGAACCAAGTTGTCTGTTTTGATTTGGTCATTACACAAATCATTTGCAAAGTACATATATGGTTTCTTTGTATCATTTGGAAGCTAAGCAAGTGTACTAAGCATATCTGAATCTAAAGGGTACTGAAGCAAAGCAGGTCTAGCAGCTTCAACTCATTTCTTGAGTGCATCCAACCATCACTCCTAACATCCCTTGGTCTCTCTTAGTAGACTTTCAATCCTATCTAAGCAAGAAGAGCTCAAGAAAGTGTGTCTTCTTGGAGAAGTATTTGGCTCAAGGCCACTGCTCCAAATTGTGCGCTTGTGGCTTCAAAAAGAGTGGTTCCCTCGTGGGTTGATTGTTAGCAAGTGTCAGTTCCTATCGGCTATTCATATGTTGCTAGTCCTTGAGAATGAAGATATGGTGTTCCAAGCCCTCAGTGTTGGAACCTAGCTTCCCAGGTGGGCGACCCTGTGTCTGTTCAGATGGTCCCCCAATTTTATTCCTGACAAATTGAAATCTCTCCTCTACCCTCTCTGGGTCGAGCTCACTAACCTGTCATACTTCTTGTACAACTTCATGTGAGACATTGTTTCTCCAATCGGCAAGCCGTTGGCTTCACGGGAGGATGTTGGCAGTTTCATTTATGGTGTGAGGCACTCTTTCAATGCTCAGTGGAACCCTCAAATCTGCGTCGAGGTTGACCTCAACTCACCACTTCCTTCAAATATCAAAGTGGACTTGGGTCAAGTGGAGATTTGGGAACAAGATCTTAATTATAAAAATCTACGTAGCGCATGTTTTCATTGTGCGTAACAAGCCCAGAGGATCGAAGAGTGCCCACTAAGAAAATAAAGCAAACATTTACAAGACGTGTCCAAAAAAACTCAAGACAATAATGGGACCCTGAATCCCTCAGTGAATGAAGAGGAAGTCAAGGGTTCCCAAAATCCAGAAACCGACTCAGATGGGTTCATGGAAGTCAAAAGAAGAAGCAAAAGAAGTCCTAAGGCGACTTCTGAGAGAAACTGTACTCCAGATGCCCCCCCAAACAACTTTCATTGTAATCTGGAAAAGGTGATTAATGAGCTTGATTACCCTAATGGGAACCAGTTTGAGGTGGACACCAGTGACAAAGCTCTAAAGTTCCCTAATAACAAAAAAAAACCAATCAAGAGGGCTACACTACAAGAAAAGAAGATGGCTTTACCACTAGTAACAAAGACAACATGGATAGTGAAAGTTCCATCATTGGATCCACTATTCTGGATACGCTCTCCTATTCATTTCAATAAGAGACCTCCCGCAAGGGAAAACAACCTATTGAGTTACCCTTGAAAAACAAGTTACTAAGTCGAGATCCCCTCCCAGCAAAAAAGAAGGATGACTCCAAGAGGAGAAAGGATACGACCTCTTCTTGCAAAGAGGATAGATTACGATAATGATCATCGTCTCATTAAATGCTAGTGGGTTCACTGACCCCTCATGAGCGACCATCATTGGTCAATGGCTTCGTGATATTAGCCTAGACCGTTAATTTATCTATATTCAACAAACTAAAATTCATGGAGCAAACCTCCAAAAATGTCTTAGACAAGTCTCCCTGACCCATATCTAGATCTCGATGTGGCACCCCTAGGGGTTCAGTGGGACAATAATTGGTATGAACAAATTCTAGATTGAAAAGCTTGAGAGTTCCATTGAAGATCAAAGCCATCTATGGATTGCTGCTTCCTTTGGTGCCCCTTTTTGATTCACGTTCGTTTCTATGTATGCCCCAAATGGGGAGATGGAGAGACTTGACACCTGGGCCTCCATGCACTCGCTCCCCTACAACGTACTAATCTACCGTGACTTCAACATGGTGGAGGACCCTGCGGACAGATGGAATAACAAGGGTTGGATCATCGACAATCGTGAGAAAGAAGTGTTAAAAATAAAGAAGTAAGGTCATATATATTTTTGCAAAAATGATTTTCTTCAAATATAAGGAAAATACAAAAATGAAAAATGGAAGCATTTACTTCAGCAAGTAGTGGAGGCCAAAAGAGAATCAAATCCAAAAGTTGAACTGTAAGAGGAGTGGTTGTCCAAGGTAATGGAGAAGTTATGGAGAAGACCTCTCAAACTCATCATGTGAGCTCATGGTCATTTGGCTACAAAAGAAGCAAGGGTAGACACTCAAGAATAGAGGAAGAAGGCATGAAAGTTCCCTTGTAGCTAGTTCATTTGATTTGAGTCATTTCGTTCTCTTCATTCTCATAGACTATGTCCAGCCGCATACCAATTTTCGGGTAGTCTACTTATGAGAGACATATCTCTCAATGCCTGTATCCAATTTTAGAGTTTAAACATTCGTCGGAAAGCGTATCTTGCGTAATACCTTTATCTTGAAGAATTTCAAAAAATTCTTTATGCTCTATGAGTTATTCATTTTTTAGTGAAGTCTAGTTTTTAGCTTAACTGAGTGGATAGGTAGCCTGTTTTGAGGCAAAGAGTTGGGAATCCAAAACTACTCAAAATTGAGTGTTTCATAGTTCATTTGAAAGCTCTAAGTGTGTAGTTTGAGTGCAAAATTTTAGGTTCATTGAATTTTTCACTTGGTACTAGTTTTCATTTGAAGGTTCAGCTATTGGAAAAAGTCTTGATCTTGAGAAGGTCTTCTATACTTTCCATTGCTAATAGGAGAGGAATTCTCCAAAAATTTGGTATCAAAGCTTTGGATCTTGAAGAGGAAAAGTATTGGAGCTGAAGTAAAGAAAAGGAGAAGCTACAAATCAAGGGGGAGCTTCCTAAATTCAAGAAATAGCACCACAACATACTTGAGGTAAACTTCAATATTGGAATTTTTCAATGGCTGATTTAGGACAACAAGTTAAGAAGTTATACAAAGATAATATTTAGTCTTGGAGGTATAGAATGACAAATTACCAAATTACCTTAAAGGTAAAGGTTTATGGAGTCTAGTTACTAGAGATGATCCACAACCAGTGGACCTTCAAGATCCCAACATTACTCCGGCACAAAGGAGACAATTTGCTGATTGGGAAAAGAGGAATCGAAGGGTGATGTTCCTCATCTCACAAGTTATTTCTAACACTATGATTGGTCATGTGCAAAGCTTAGAAACATCCAAGGAGGTTTGGGAAGCATTAGAGAAGGTGTATGCTACCTCAAGAAGGTCTGGGAGGATGCAACTCAAGAACGAGCTCAACAACATGAAGAAAAGCTCAAACCAAAGCATTAATGAGTATACATTGAGGATCAACGAGCTTCGAGATCATCTAGCATCAGTTGGATGCAAGATAGAAGAGGAAGACATCATTCAAACATCCCTCAATGGCTTGAGGAGTGAAGAAAAGTGGAAGCCCCTCATCAAAAACATTCTTTATAGAGATCCTCTACCAACATTCCATGAGATTATACCAAATCTTGTGGTTGAAGAGGTTTCTCAACAAGGAGAAGGCAACAAAGGTAAGGAAAGCCATAGTCAAATGTTATATGCAAGATGAGGTAGGGGAAGGAACTCAAGAGGAGGCTTGAGAGGAAGAGGAAGAAGCTACAACAACACAAATTCTAGCCAACACAACTCGGAGGACAACAAGGACAACTCAAATGACAACACACATGGAAGAGGTTGAGGAAGAAATAGAGGAAGAGGTCGAGGCTCATAGAATTCCCATAAAGGTATAACATGTTATCATTGTGGTAAACTAGGACATTATGCAAATGATTTTTGGCAAAAGAATGGAAGGCTTAATGGAGGCAACCAAAAGAGCCAAAATAACTATGTGAGTACACCAAGTGAAGGAGACAAGCAAACCATGCTTGCCATGAAGCATGAGTACAACAACTCGAGAAGTGATGATAAAAAATGGTTCATAGATTCAGGTTGCAGCAACCATATGACATGCTAAGGAGATTTATTCACAACGCTATAAGCTCCAAGTGGAAAAGGATGTGTGAAGACTGGTGTTGAAACTCAACACGCAATTGAGCATGTTGGGGACATCAAGCTTGGAGATAAGAAGGTATTGGTTGATGTTCTTCATGTTCCTACTATTGCAAAGAATTTGATTTCAATAGGACAAATGGTAGAGAAAGGATATCATGTTATCTTCAATGAAAAAGGTTGCTTTATAAAGAATCCAAAAGATGGATTCAAGGTCGCTCAAGGAAGGAAAGAAGGTAGGATGTTCACTTCGGACATTCAACAATCACATGGAAAGGTGATGTATATTCAGTTTGGAAACAAGAGGATTGTTCAAATCGATTTGTGGCACAAAAGTTCTGGACATATCAACATTCCCAAGCTCAAGGACATGAGCAACCATGAAGTGGTTAGAGGTCTTCCAAGGTTCAATGATGTTGGACTACATGAGTTTTATGAAGCATGCCAACTAGGAAAGCAAACTTGACAACCATTCAAGAAGAGCAATCCTTTATATTAAAGTATTAATTTAATATACCCTAGTCAAGAGATAATAACATGTTTTAGTGTGTGAATGAGTCAAAAAGTAAAGCATTGGGACAAAAAGAATTGTCTCAAAATCTTGTGTAATTTCCATTTTTCCTGAATAGGCCTTCTAAGGACATATGGGATCCTTATACATAACTTGGACATATGGGATCTAAGTTTGGGACATATGGAATCCTTTGGGATCTTGGGATATATGGGATCTCAAGACATATAAAGGGTTTACAACATGGGGTAGGTCGTGTTAATGAGATGCTTTAAAAGAGATATTCTTTACAAACTGTAGCTTTGGGTGACCCATCATATTCTTCATCACTTCTTTCTTCACTGATGTTGGCATATTTCTTGGGTTTGTAGTAGCATTTCTCTTCACGATGATTGGTTCTCTTGCAGAAGCAACATGGTTGGTACTTTTTATGAAGAGTATTCCTCTTGCTCAAAAGATCTTTCTCTTGATAGGAGTTGTGGGTTTGAATGTTTTTTTCTTCATGAAGGAGGGCAGCTTCAACATCGCTAAGGGTTGGTTGTGGAAGGAGCCTAAGCGTGGTGACGATGTGGCCATATGAATCTTGGGGAATACTTTGTAGTAGTAAAGCAATGAGTACATCTTCATCAAGCTTTTTGTCAATGTCAACAAGTTGTGTACACATACTCTTGAAGATATTGAGGTGGGAGGCCAAAGAGGAGTTGGGCTCCATTTTGAGATCAAATAAGTTCATAACGAGGGTGATTTTGGAAGATTTGGCTTTAGATCCAAAAAGATGATCAAGTTGTACCCATGCATCATAGGCAGTGCCCTTCTCATCAATGTGATGCACATATTGATTGCTTAGCCCAAGTGCTATGGTGGATAATGCTTTCTCATCCTTGAGTTGCCAAGAAGCTTCACCTTCTCGCGTTGTTGGCTTCTTCTCCTTGCCGCAAGCAATACTCCATAGGCCTTTCTTCATGAGCTTATATTGCATTTTGACTTACCATGTGTGGAAATGTTGACTAGCAAAAGTGGACTCATTCTTTTCCTCCATAGTCAAGAGTGAGGTAGGGGTTCGAAAGGAGAAGCTTGCTTAACAAAGTATTTGGCTCTCTTCGATGTGCACTTGAAAATGGAGAGAAAGACTTAGTGCTAATATTCCAAAGGGGTACAAAGGAAGGTCTTACCACTTATGAATGTGGCAGTGTCTAATCCTTTTACAAAAGGGCCATTAATTGAGTGTCAATACACAAAAAAACGTGTATTTCTTCCAAAAAAATATATAAGGTTCAATATAGAATGACTCATGACTATGACTTCTCTCGTGCGTTTCTAAAATAGTATAAAGGGCATTCATTTTCTTTGAATACAAAAAAGTAGATGCACAGGCTGCATGGTCTTCAACACACATGACATAATTGATGAAGTCATAAAATTTCAAAGGGAATATAAGCTGGACTCGTACTAATCGTGTGTGCGTGATTGAGAAGAGTTTAGGAAGGGGGGCAGCATATTAGAAAGCGGGGGGGGGGAGATGTTGAAGAAGAAGCAGGCGGCACATGTAAGTGAGGTGCAAGCATTCGCAGGGACGGGGAGGCGAGCAAAGCTAGCAACGAGAGAGACAGAGAGAGGGAGAGAGAGAAGGAGCAGCAGTTGTTTGATCACACATGCCTCCACACCCACCTCTACCATTCTGACTCTGTTGCTGGATGCAAGCTATCCATCAATATGGCGCAGTACTCTAGTTTCCACCACACATCTCTGGATGCGCCATGTAATCCGGGACAAATAGATAGCACAGTCAACAACAGGGGCTGACGGCCAAATCTGCCTGTTGGTGACTTTGGAGCAGGCTGTGAACGTTTGTGCACATTGTGGTGTTATGTTGTTGTGTGCTTTGCAAATAAGATGCTCTAAAAAAAAATGCAAATAGTGCTTAAAAGCACTCTTCTTGAAAGGATGATTAAGGGAGGGAGGGATTAAGGATGAAAATCATGCTAATGAAAAGATGATGAAAACCAAAACTCAAAAGGAGATGTTATCAAGAAGTAACATATGCTCTGATACCATGTTTGGGATATATGTGCTTGCATGAGAATGAAAGTAGACTTGGACAAAAGGGTGGAGCATGGAACTCTCAACAGGCCCCGCATGAGGGTGATGAGTGGGCGACTAACCTTTTTCTTGTAAAGCCATCTACAATCTGTAAAAACTTCCCCCACTTTGTGAAATTCGGGAGATCCCGTGGGCACTAGTCCCCTTCTTTTGTATTTTTCCTTTATTTAATTCAAGTCCGGGAGAGTAGGCTAAAAAAAAAAAACAAATCATATGGATGAAGATTGTACCGAGTACTTATCAAGTCTTCGATCTTTATCCCTAAGTTCTATTATCTTTATCTCTAACTATTTGGAGCAATGAGTTGATTCTAATACCTCTGTCATATAAGCGCATATTTAAAATAACGGGATTCTCATCACATATGGATCCTTTACACTTATGTCTCTAATTAATATACCGATGCTTTTTATCCTCACAAGAATTTATCATTTACTTGCATTTCAACAAATGGATTCGTAAAATCGTCATGCATGTATGTATATGAGTTTTCCGAAAGGCAGTCGTCGCAAATAAGAAGTCTCAAGGAAAAACACAACTTCTCCTTCAACGAAATCAAGAAGGGCTCTCATTCATTGGATTCGCCCATTGCGATTTCCTTGAATCTCCTAATCCTAATTGCTTGTCAATGAAGGTAATCTTCTTTGACAAAATGGCAGCTTTCTATGTGATTGTTTATTTACACACGCCTTAGTTTAGCTTCATTTACGTCGTCTTAAGAACCTTCCAGCCCTTTGTTCAAAACAACATGCAACACCAACTAAAATTCAGCACTCTCCTATCATTTCAAATCACTTCATAGAGAATAGATTATCCAAGCAATACTTGATCTTCAACTGGCTACGTGACTACAACAATCCATCAACATCTTCTCGAATATGTTCATGAGCTTAACATGATAACGTACATTGAATTTTCACAAAGTACATGTCACACCATCAAACCTGCAAATATGTTATCAGACATGTTTTTTTTTTATAAAAGGAAGTTCGGCCTTGGCCTATTCTCCCGGACTTTAATTAAAGAAGGCACAATTTACAACTGAATGGGACTAGTGCCCTTGGACCCCCCGAATCCCACGAAGCACTGGTAGAACTTGCGTGTCTAGAGAGTGTTACGATGCAGGTTAACAATGCTCTCGTCCCATTCATGTGGGGCCCACTTCGATTTAAGCTTGTCGTTCTCGATAAGAAACACTTTATGATGCCTAAATGGTGGTAACTACTTATAGTTGGAGATTCTTTTGTCAAGGAGGAATAGAGACTTCTCGATCAACCACTCTTTAGGAGGCTGCCCAAAATTGCGGGCACATCGCTCCCTCCAAATCTTTTAGAGGGTTTCTCCTCTTATAGCATTCGAGAGTGTCGTTGAGAAGCTGATTGTTTCACCTAGCAGCACTTGCTTCCAAGTGATTTGCGCCTCCAGTCTCAAAATATTCCCAAGGGTCTACCAGATCAGGATAGACTTGGGGCAAGCGAAGAAGATATGACCTAGATCCTCGATGCTATAGTGACATCGCTTGCACCATGGCGGAGCCCCACAATTTCTTTTAGTCTTTAGGTTGGTCGAGATACCACGGTGAAGAATTTGCCACATGAGAACATATTTTTTGATCTCGATAAGAGGATGCCAGATAGACATGAACTTCAAATCCCAATGCAGCCTAGTCCAAGTCACCACTTCTTGTTAAGCTTGATATAGTAGTCCATGTTCACCTTGATTCTAGGAATTTTGGAAAGACAATTTCCATTGTGCCAGATAAGGCCCTCATGGCATGATGGATCCCACCCAATGAGGAGTCGGATTTTTGAATGTTCCCAAGTGATTCAGCTCTGAAGGAGCGTCCACTCTTAGTAGTTCACTCTTATTTCAAGGTCTATGTCTTCGAAAATGATCCATTGGCTGGTTTCATGTTTTTGGAGATGTTTCCACTGTCAAAAACCCTTCTTCGAGAGCCTCTTATCAATCTAAAGGTTCCCAGAAGCCACACCCTTGATGCCCAAGATTGGAAACCATATTGAGTCATTTTGTCTGATACCGGCTGCCCATTTCCAATCTTCTTTGACTGTGAAAAATTGTTTGAACTTGTTCCAACTCTTCCTAGAGAGCACACAAGATTCAAGCCTTTAGGGGAAACTGGAATTGGGGTGAATAAAAGGGTAAGGAGATCCAAGTCCTTCCAACCAAAGAGGCCCACCAACGTAATCATGTTCTTGTTCCTAAAGATGAGCTTGGCTCCAGAGGTTTCACAGTTGCACCAAGCCCTGATGATCCTTTTTTCCGCTAGCTTGTCAACCATGCCTTCAAGATCCAAAATGCCTAGATCCCCACAATCCTTTTGGTTGATGTAGGTAGACCATTTAATTTTGGAAACCCCTCTTGTGTTGTGGTCCCTTGTCCATAGAAAGTTTCTGCAGATTCTTTCTGGTTTGCTAAGCTCTTGATCTTTCCGTCTCCAAAAAGATATAAAGTAAATGGTCAAGGAGATGAGGAAGGTGTTAACTACCATGGACCGGCCCGGGAGGTTGATTTGCATGCCTTTCCAATACGCTAACTTGTTGTCTAGTTTGGAAAGAACCCAATTCCATTGTTGCTCCATCAAGGCACCAAAGCCCCTTGAAATATCAAGTAGGCGGAAGACCTAACCCCTGGGGATATTTTGGCAAGCATGGTCAACCAACAGTTGGGGTGGTGGTCTGATGATGGCCCAAAAAAGCGGTTTTGGAGTGGGTGATTTTGGAACCATATGCCTCCTAGAAAGTGTCAAGGCACCCCCAAAAGTCATCAATGCTCGTGAAATCATTTTGCACGAATGCGTTCATGTCATCTGCAAAGAGTCTCATGAGCATCTAACCATGGTTGAGAGGTAGGGCAAGACCTTTAATATGTCCCATATCCATGTGAGATTTCATGAGATGGCTGAGCCCTTCCATGGAAATAGAAAAATGCAAAGGGGCCAAAGGACATCCTTGTCTAATAGATCATTTTAGTTTCATGGCCTTCGATAACTTCCCGTTGATATCTATTTGTGTCGATGCATTCCCTAGCAAAGTAGCGATCATGTTAGTGAATTTTTTACTACAGCCGAGGTCTTTAAGAGATTGGAGAACAAAGTCCCATTCAAGCCTATCGTAGGCTTTGTCGAAGTCAAATTTAAGGAAAACAATGTCTTGCTTGGACTCTTCTGACAAAAAGTCTAGATGAAGGGCTTACTAGTGCACAATGCTATGTAAAGCTCAACCTAGGCCATGCTTATATAGCTTTTACAAGGAGAGTCGGTATAGATAAATGCAGTCAACAGATACAAAATAGTCGATAAAGTATACAATCCAAAAATATCTCCAAAAGTCCTACCATCTTGGCCCTATGGGCTTGGGGGATAGGCCCCCCACACCCCGTAGAAGGGGCCAAGCTCCCTTCTGCACTCCCCCCATTAAGGTTCTATGGGGAAACTGCACAATGCCACAAGGCCTTTATTTTCACCTTAAATGGCAACACAATGGTCCTGAAGTTTATGGACTACGTAACATGATTGCTAGGCTCACAAAGATCATCTATAACGATCAATGGTCATACATAGATGTCATCTAACTTAGAAGTTAGGGTTCCACAAATGTCCGGGCTCTCACAATGGCTTCTCCTCATAATAAGAACCTTACAACTTAGAGCATCATAGATCATTTGTGGTCACTAGAGGGTGGAGTATTAAGCATATCTAACACACACATAGACACAAAAATATGAACAGATTAACACACGCATCACACATGCAAAAAACCAAAAACACACATGCTGATATACAGAATCACACACATACGCAATCGCATTCAGACACACACACAATGTCATACAAACATATTCACATACACACGTACAAATAGAAAGAAATAAACTCATAGACACATGTAAGCGGACATATTACTTCACTTGCACACAGTCGATGAGACATAAGTATTCAGTCTTACAGAAGCGCACATATTTCCAATTGCAACCAAATTCAAAGACAAATAGCTAACAGAAGCGCACATGAACAGCGAAACATATTCTTGGTTCTTACTGAATGTAAAATCGATGACCCTTCACATGTGATGGAGATAAAAAAACAAAAACAATCTCCATCATCTTTTCTTCTACAACTTTAAAAGTGCATCACCCTCTCCATCCATCTCTTCTTGGCTCCCCGTTATACTCCCTCTTCGTGTAATATATGCAGCTCCATGTGTGCTTTGGTTTCCAGCCTCTCTCCCTCCTTCGGTTATAATCCAAGAAATAACGCACTTTGTGTCCCCGTTCTCATAGAGTGTCCTCCTCCTTCAACGGATCCGTGCCCCCCCATGTAGCCCTTTTCTGTATAATC
The DNA here is from genome assembly GCA_020310875.1 of Ceratopteris richardii. Taxonomy (NCBI): domain Eukaryota; kingdom Viridiplantae; phylum Streptophyta; class Polypodiopsida; order Polypodiales; family Pteridaceae; genus Ceratopteris; species Ceratopteris richardii. The sequence goes on from CM035426.1 coordinate 42,362,143, forward strand.
CGTTATATCATGTTTATATAAAGTAATATGGTTACAAATTAGAATATACACACGTATCATTTGTATGCACTCTACACACGAGTACACATATTACTCGCATACACAGGACACACACATATTCAAATGCACAAACACTTCGCATACACATACACATATAGAATCACACAGAGAAACACATGCATATCAACACACTTCAGTCAGAAAACTTAAGTCGAAAGAGGAAGTTTGGCATTAGCCTACTCTCGCATTTGGATTAAAATTAAAAAAAGAGGAAGTTTGGCATTAGCCTACTCTCTCGCACTTTGATTAAAATAAAAGAAAACAAAAGTACAGGTGAATGGGCGTAGCACCCATGGGATCCTTTGTATCCCACAAAGCAGAGGAAGAACGTACAGAGCTAGAGGGTTTTACAAAGGAGGTTGATAACCCCTTCATGCCCCTCATGAGGGGCCCGCTTGGATTTGATCTTGTTGTTCTCGAGGGAAAACACCCTATTGTGCCTAAAAGGTGGGGACTTCTTGCAATTGGAAATTCCTTTTCCAAGAAGGAAAAGAGATTTCTCGATAGATCATTCTTCAGGGGGTTTTCCAAAATTGGAGGCACATTTCTCTCTCCAAATCTTCCAAAGGGTCTCACCTCTTATAGCATTCCACAATGATGCGGTCCAGCTAATCGCCTTGCCCAGAAGTGCTTGCTTCCAATTGATATGTTCCTGTAGTAGCAAGATTTTCTCAAGAATTTGCCAGATCAAGACAGATTTGGGGCATGAGAAGAAAATGTGTCCCAAACCTTCAACACTACGATGGCACCTCTTACACCACGGAAGAGCCCCACAAATTTTTCTAGCCTTTGCATTGGTCCAGATACCACAATGGAGGATTTTCCACATAAGCACAAACATTTTTATCTCGATGAGGGGGTGCTAGAGAGACATGAACTTCAGATCCCAACACACGCCCATCCAATTAAGACACCACTTCTTATTAAGGGTGATATGATATTCCAAATACTCCTTGATTCTAGGAATTTTGTTCAAGCTATTACCATTGTGCCATTTGAGACCTTCGTGGTGGGAAGGGTCATGATCCATGAGGAGGCAGGTTTTTGAGTGTTCCCAAGGAATGCATCTACTCTACAAAAGCATCAGTTCTTCAAAGTTCACTCTAAGTTTTGGATTGATATCCTCAAATCTAATCCATTGGCGAGTTTCTTGATTCTAGAGTTTTTCCAATATGGAAAACCCTTGTTCCAAAGCTTTTTAGCTTTTTGGAGGTTTCGAGACTCCACGGCCCTAATGCCCTTGATAGGGAACCCAATAGAATCAATCTCTCTGATTTCGGCCACCCATTTCCAATCTTCATTGATTCTGATGAATTGTTTGACTTTGTTCTTACTCTTCCACAGAGAGCAAACCAGACTTCAGCCTTTAGGAGACACTGGAAGTGGGGAGAACTAAAGGATGAGAAGGGCCAAGTCTTTCCAACCTGAATGATCCACAAGCATAAGAGCACTTTGGATCCTGAAGACAAGCATGGCCCACGAGGCCTCACTGTTACACCAAGCTTTGATGAGCCAATTAGTAGCCAACTTGTTTCCCATGCCTTGAATGTCAAGAATGCCCAAACCCCCACAAAGCTTTTGGCTAGTACAAGAAGTTCATTTAATTTTGGGGTCACCCGTCTAGAGAAAGTTTTTGTAGATTCTTTCCAATTTGATAATCTCTTGATCCTTCGGTCTCCAACATGAGAGGAAATAAATAGTCGATGAGATAAGGAATCTATCAATTACCATGGCGCATCCTGCTAGGTTGATCTGCATATCTTTCTAGTAGGCTAGCTTGTTATCGAGCTTATAGAGGACCCAATTCCATCGTTGGTCCATCGAAATTCCACATCCCATTGGAATACCTAATAGGTGGAAGATTTTTCCCCTAGGGATCATTTGACAGCCCTGGTCAACCAGGAATGGCGGGAAAGTCTGGTGATGGCTCTCAAAGCAGTTTCAGAGTGGAGTATTTTGGATCCTAAAGCCACACAGAATGTGCCCAGGCATCACCAAAAGGTGTTAATGCTGGTCATATCCTAATGATTTCGTGACAAAAGCTTGTTCACTAACAAGACTGCGGAAAATTGCCACGCCTCAACTAGAACTAAGCTAAAGTGATATTAGAACACCTCTATAATCATCAATAGCTTAGCAACCTGAAAACTTTACTAGTCTTTTAGTGAACTTCAAAAAATCACTTTACAGAAAGCTTCGCATTTTGTTCAAGCTTTAATTCTGAACTGATTTACTTCAAACTTTACACTAATGTGTTTGCTTACAGCTAGATAATCTTTCCGTTACTTAACTGTGTCAAAACTATGTTTTGAACTCACAGAAATTTCATCGGAACTTCACCAGAATGTTACCGGACTATCACCGTAATCTTACCGAAATCTTACCGAAATCAACTGCACTTCTGTTTGTAATTACTTCAAATGATTATAGATGAAGTAGGGAAGTAATACCTGAACTTCCTTCAGTAAATGAACTCTTTCTGAAGTTGAGAAAAAACTTCATCAGTTTTGGATGTCTTTTACGGTCAGACTTTGTACGGTGTACATGTCCCGTTTCACAAAACTCTTTTGATCAGTTTGTAGTTCAGACTCCTAGCTTCAAGATGAGCTATCACTCATGAAAATCTTTTCACTGTGTTGCAAGATCTAACTCTCAAGACTACCGGAAAATGTTTACTGAGAAAACTGTAACTAACTAACTTTCACAGTAACATGAAATCATTCAGATTTCTTCACATACAAAGAATGTGCTCAAATTTCCACATGAACATGTGTTTTCTATTAGAGAAGATGTGTACAAAATAGCTTGGCCTCAATTTGCTCATAGCTATGGAAAACTCTCCTACTCTAAGTAGTTATTCCTTACCATCTCTCTCAGATGAATACCCGACAGTTCAGGTTCTGTTATTCATCTCTACATAGGCAATCTCTGGCGTCTTCTATCTCACTATCCTCATTTTCTACATGCGCCATTCTATTTCGCTTCTTTGGGCTCTCTCTGCACTTCTCTCTATATTTTATTATGATCTTCTACCTCATATATATACATTTTGTTCCAAGATTCAAAACTCGTATTTCTGGAAGTTTCTATGAACTATATTATAGTCGTGAATTTGTCCCTTCACTAAGGCTTAATTTTCTGACTAACTTTGTTTCTGCTTCTCTTTGTCTTTCTTAGTCTTTATGTCTTTCTGTATGTCAAATTTGTGAGTGATTCTTCAACAGCTCCCCCTCAATCACTAATTTTCATTCTCTGATCTTTCATATATTCTTCTTTTCTTTTATACCTACCATTTCTTTGAATCTGCTTGTCTTTACTCCATCTAAGCTTTTTGTCAGAATATCTGCTAACTGATCTTTTGTAGATGTGTATACTATTTCAATCTCTTTCTCCATTACCTTTTCCCTCAGGAAATGATATTGAATCTCTATGTGTTTTGTTCTTGCATGAAATACTGGATTCGCTGCAAGATACAATGAGCTCATATTATCTCCATGTATGATAGTTATACCTTGATCAATACCCATGCTTTTGAGCAAGGTCTGCATCCATATCACTTCTTTAGCTGCTTCCACAAGTCCTTTATATTCTACTTCTATTGACGATAAAGCCACTGTGTGTTGCTTCTTTGAACACCAGCTTACAAGCTTATCTCCCAGGTATATCATATACCCATGTGTTGATCTTCTGTCATCTTGACTTCCTGCCCAATCTGAGTCACTATGTGCTCTCAGCTTTATATTTCACGTAAAAGGATAATATAATCCTTCCTTTATAGTTCTTTTGATATATCTAAGAACTCTTTGTCCTGCAACCCAATGTTGATCCTTAGGACAATGCATGAACTGTGAGAGAACTCCCACTGCATAAATGAGATCCGGTCTTGTTAGTGTAGCATAAATTAAGCTTCCCACTAACGACTGATACTTCCTCGTATCTTTAAACTCTGCACCATCATATCTGCTGAGTTTATGATTTACTTCAAGTGGTGTTGAAGCTTCTCAGCAATTCTCCATGTTAAACTTCTTCAGTAAGTTTCGGAGATACCTTTCTTGCGAAACATATACACCATGATTTGTATATGTGACTTCCATTCCAAGAAAGTATGATAACTTTCCTAGGTCACTGATCTTGAACTCTTTCCCAAGTAATCTTTTTACTTCCTTGATTCCTTTTTCTGAGGTTCCTGTGATTATTATGTCATCTACATAAATACAAATGTAGATCATTCCTTCATCTGTTCTCTTAATGAGTAGACTTGCATCAGCCTTCGAGCTTTGGTATCCAAGATCATTGAGATACTTCACAAGTCTGTAATTCCAAGCTCTTGGAGGTTGCTTCAATCCATAGAGAGCTCTTCTTAATCTGCAAACATGATCTCGGTAACTAGAACTTATGAACCCTTTAGGTTGTTCCATGTAGACTTCATCTGATATATATCCATTCAGAAATGCATTCTTTATATCCAGCTAACTTAGCTTCCATCTTTTTGATGCTGCTATAGTAATCAATGTTCTTATGGTTGACATCTTTGCCATCGGACTAAACGTCCCAACATAATCTATGCCATGTGTCTGAGCATAGCCTTTGACCACCATTCTAGCTTTGTATCTAGCTATTCTTCCATCTGTAAGTTTCTTAACTTTGTAAACCCATTTATTTCCAATCACTTTCTTACCATTTGGTTTTGGAACAAGTTCCCAAGTCTTGTTCTCTTCAAGAGCATTGAACTCCTCCTTCATTGCTTCTTCCCATTGTTTCTTACCTTTTGCTTCACTGTAATTATGAGGTTCTTCATCTTCCTTTACTAAGTAAGCATAGTTTTTCTGAGTCAAATAAGAAGTGTCATAGGAATACCTTGTTGGTTGTTTCCTTACTCTGTTTGACCTTCTTAACTCGTATTCTTCATGTGTATCTGAATACACATCTTCATCAAATCTTGGGCCATATTCGTTTCTCATACCTAATCCAATCCTGGACGTACTTGCCTGCATATGATCTTCATCTCCATTTACCTGCATATGTGATTTTCCTTTTTCTTTCCTTCTTATCTCTTCTTCAAGTGTTTCAACACTATGCTCTTTATCTGTATACCAGCTCTTTCCTTCATCAAATGTCACATCTCTAGAAACAATAAACTATTTGGTTAGACGACTCCATAACCTATAACCCATCTGTTTTTCATCATATCCAATGAACACGTATTTTTCAGCTTTTGGTTCAAGCTTATGTCTCAGTTCTGGTGGTACATAAGCATAAGCAACTGATCCAAACACTTTACAATGATCAAGTGTTGGTTTCTTGCCCCACCAAGCTTCATAAGAGGTCATCCCATTTAAAGCTGTACATGGTAATCTATTTACCAGATATGTAGCTGTATTTACAGCCTCAACCCAAAGATAATTTGGACAATTCTTCTCTTTTAGCATTGCTCTTGCGAACTCAACTAGAGTTTGGTTTCTTCTTTCTACTACTCCATTTTGTTGCAGTGTATACCTGCAAGTTATTTCTCTTTTGATACCTGCATTCTACAGATAATCATTGAACTCTCGAGAAACATATTCTCCTCCTCCATCAAACCTTAGTCTTTTGAGTTTTTGTCCTGTAAGTCTTTCAGCATATGCATGAAAACGCCTGAAAACTTCGAATACTTTTGACTTCTCTTTCAAAACATAAAGAGTTATCCATCTTGTTGCATCATCAATAAAAAGAACATAATACCTTGAGCCGCTGATAGACCCTTCTTTTGTTGGTCCCCATACATCTGTATGTATGAGCTCTAACACACCATCGTGTTTGTACCCTTTCTTCTGAAATGGTAGCCTGTGGGCTTTTCCCATCTGACATGCTTCACACTTGTGAATCATTTTCATCCTATTCACTACCATAGCATGTTGAGAGGCTATTTACATGAACACAAAACATGATTTATTGTGTTTTATAATTTTGCATTAACCTTTGAATTATATTTAATATGTGTGTTAAAGGATTTTCTCAAATTCTCTTTGTAGAAGGTATGTGATTTTTTGGAAAATTGTCAAAAAAGGACAATTAAGTGTCCTTTTTTGGTACCAAACTAGCGTTCATGAGCATGTTTGAAATCAAAACTATCAGACGTAGGGGAACAAAGAGTGTGATGCTTGTGCAGTTAACTTAATGGGCCTCGAGAATTTGGAGAACGAGAATTCAAGGAAATAATTAAGATAATACGGAGGAAATAGAATGAGAGCTAGTGAGAATATAAAAAACCAGGAGACCTGACTTCCTTGTGCAATTTGTGGTAGCTATAAGTAAGAAGTAAACGATCATAAACTTACATCGTTTACTCACTGATCTGTACGTTTTCAATATGGTAACAACCTCACAATGCTTGTCATGTGGCATGTCCTTCCGCATGAAAACATATCCATCCTCAAAAATACAAATGAAATTTCCGTAATAATAGAAGAAAGTTCTCGGAGGCCACTACACCCCATGTAATATTAGTACAGGCTCATGTGTGTATGTTCATTCTGCATATCGTAACCCTTAAAAAGCCTCATAAGGGAACAACGTAAAAGCGAGAAACTCTCATAATCATGCCTACATATTCCATATACACTTAACATTGAGACTATCAATCACAAAACAGTGACCTAAATACATGTGACACTTCCTTTTATTTGCTCCTTGGTGACCCTTTGGCCTTTTGAGTGTTTTCTTTTGAGAATCGATCATAATCTGCTTCGCGTAGCTGAAGAAAGAGAAGTTTTGACTGTTTGTTTGCTGTTTAAGAACTCTAAGTCTACACATACCACCCTTCCCGTTGGTGTCGTTCTTGGATCAACCAACTTTCTTTTTAGATTTATGGATAAGTTCATTAGCATACATGTCATATTGATGCATCTCATAGACATCTACAAGCTTTGTTACCTTTTTTGTACGATCATTGTAATATTTTCGTCATGATTTGAATCTTAAACTTCTTTTTCAAATAAAGGAAGTTCGGCCTTAGCCTACTCTCCCGGACTTGAATTAATTAAAAGAAAAGTACAAGAGAAGGGGACTAGTGCCCATGGGATCCCCCGAATCCCACAGAACGCGGGTAGCTTTTACATAGTTTAGATGGCATTACAAAGAAGGTTAGTCACCCTCTCATCACCCTCATGCGGGGTCCACATGGGTTTAAGCTTGTTGTAGGGAGCACTTGATGATGCCTAAAAAGGGGGGATTTCTTACAATTAGTGATCCTCTTGCCAAGGAGCAACAGTGATTTCTCAATCGACCACAATATGGGGGAGTCACCATAGTTGCAAGCACACCTTTCCTGTCGGATCTTCCATCGGGCCTCCCATCTAATGGCATTCTAGAGAGACAGACAACTGAACGCTTCTCCCAGTAGAGCATGCATCCAACTGATATGTTTTTGAAGTCTTATTTTCTTTTCGACAATTTGCCTAAGCCTTCATGGTGGACCTTACAAAGCTTACACGATGTTATAGAGGAGGTTGAAAAACCTCGCATCCCCATCATATAGAGCCCACTTGGTTTTAAGCTTATTGTTGACATACTGTAGCTCTTTGTGATGTCTGAAGGGGGGGTTTCTTATAGTTAGCAATTCTTTTACCGAGAAGGAATAGGGACTTCTCCATCGACCACTCCTTGGGGGTATTGTCAAAGTTGTGAGTGCATCTTTCCCGCCAAATCTTCCAAAGGATCTCTCCCCTGATCGCATTCCACAATGCCGCAGAGCAAACTATCGCTTCACCAATGAGGGATTGCTTCCAATTGATTTGTTCTTGGAGTCCCAGAGAACGACCAAGGATCCTCCATAACCAAAGGGATTTAGGGCAGGCAAAGAACAGGTGACCAATATCCTCTTTGCTATGGCAACATCACTTGCACCATGGCGGAACACCATAGATCTTGTTAGCTTTTGCATTGGTCCATATTCCACGGTGTAAAATTTTCCATAGGAGGACCGACTTTTTGATTTCAATGAGAGGGTGCCAGATAGACATAAATTTCATATCCCATTGAAGTCCCATCCAGTTGAGATACCGTTTCTTGTTGGGACTAATGTGAATGTCATTGCGAGCTTCGATATAAGGAAGCTTGGAGAGGTGATTACCATTAAACCATTTAAGGCCCATTAGGTCTAGAGCATCTTGTCCCATCAGTAGTCGGATTTTAGAGCGCTCCCAAGCATGGCGTCTGCTCTATAAAACATTCCATTCTTGGTACGTGACTGCAGCACTAGGTTCGAGGTCCTCAAACTCCACCCATCTGTTCGTGTCCTCTTTCCAGAGGTGTTTCCATTGTTTGAATTCCTTATTCCAAAGTCTCTTGGCACTTAAGACATTCCAAGGCTCCATGTTTCTCATGCCTTGAATTGGGAACCAAATAGAGTCATTTTTTCTTATACATGTAGCCCACTTCCAATCTTCACTAATTCTGATGTGACGTTTGAATCTGTTCGAGCTCAACCACAAGGATCTTACCAAGATCGATCCTTTGGGTGAGACTGGACTCCGAGAGAATACGACGGTGAGGATGTTGAGGTTTTCCATTCAGGGTAGCCCACCAGAGTAATCACATTCATGTTTCTAAAAATTAATGTGGCCCAAGAGGAATCTCTGTTGCACCAAACCTTAATCATCCACTTTGTCGCCAGTTTATTGGCCATGCTGCCAATGTCCATAATACCTAGACCTCCACTTTCCTTTCGGCTAGTGCATATGGACCATTTGATTTTTGGAACTCCCCTCCTGTTATGGTCCCCAGTCCAAAGAAAGTTCCTACAAGTGCTTTCCAATTTGGCTAATTCTTGATCCTTTGATCTCCAGCAAGAAAGAAAGTATATGATGAGGATATGAGGAATGTGTTGATCACCATGGCTCGGCTAGCAAGAGTAATTTGCAAACCCCTCTAATAGTTAAGTTTATTAAGTCTAGCGAGGACCCAAGCCCACCTTTGTTCTAGAGTAACATCGAATCCCATGGGGATACCGAGAATGCGAACGACCTAACCCGATTGAATTCTTTGGCATTCTTGCATAGTGAGGAGATTGGGTTGAGTCCCTTTGATAGCCCTGAACGCTGTCTTGGAATGGTTGACTTCGGACCCAGAGGCCACACAAAAGGTGTCAAGGCACCACCAAAAGGTTTCTACGCTGGTATCATCATTGTGAAGAAAGGCATTTCTGTCGTCTGTAAATAGCCTCATGGTCATTTGCCCAGAGTTATGTGGCAAAGTGATGCCTCTTATGCGACCAAGCTCCATCTGTCGCTCCACAAGCCGGCTAAGTCCTTCAGTGGTGATGGCAAACAATAGCGCGGCCAATGGGCAACCTTGCCCGTTGGCATTGACTTTGGTCGAAGCATTACCAAGGAGAGTGGAGATGGTCTTAAGGAATTTCTGACTACACCCGAGGTCTTTCAGCGATTGTAAAATATAGTCCCATTCCAATCTATCGTAGGCTTTGTCAAAGTCCATCTTGAGGAAGACAATGTCCTGATTAGATTCTTCAGGGAAGTCCAGACCTTCCGAGATATGAATGATGGCTTCCAATATTGACCTTTCCTTAATGAAGCCTTTTTTGTCTTTGCTAAGCCACTGGTCTAAATGGTAGGATATCCTGTTGCCAATGACTTTAGCAAGAATCTTGTACTCGGTTTGAAGCATTGTGATAGGTCTCCAGTTCTCAATTCTATTTTCTCTCCCCTTTTTTATGAATACGTTTCATGATGCCATTGTTGAGACAAGTGGGAAGGGCACCAAACTCGAGTGCCTCAAGCCAAACAAGACGCAAAGGGGTGGCCATCTTGAATCCTAAACTTCCAATCCATTTGGAAGAACCCATTAATTACTCAATCAAAAGTAAGTATAATAGAATCAAAACATGCATGTGTGTTGTTTATGTAGGTAGATCGAGTAAAGTGAAATATATGATCATTGAGGAAAACTCACTCTATTGAATGTTGCCAGTATGTGGACGTTTGCAGTGATCTTTATCCTTAATAGTGACTTCCATGTTTGACAATTTGAGAATTTGAGTTCTCTATCTCTTAGTGTGCATCTATCTTTATCTCTTTTTTTTTTCTCTCAACTCAGTATACTAGTCTATTTCACTCTATTGTTGTTTTCCTACATGGTATCAAAGTTGAGGAGGCTCTAGGTGGTGTAGAAGCAAAAACGTAGAGGTTGCAGAGGTCTCAACGACAAAAGAGAGAGGATGTCAAGTGGTACGTCATCATCTGCAAATGACACTGAAGGTGGTTTTTCAACAGGAGTAGGTGGAGCACACATAAACACCTGATCCAAATAATCGTGGTCGAATGATTCCTCCTCATGATGATCTTCTATGTGCTTGTAAACGTAGAAATGCAGGTGCACTTTGTGCTCTAGTTACATGTACTTCTAATAGTGTTTTGACTCGCATTCAACATACTACCAAGGCATGTGAAGCATGGAACACATTGAGAAATCAATATGAAACTCATAATCAGACACCGATTCAGAACTTCGAGAATCAGCTAGCAGCAAAAAGGTTTGTTGATAGTGATATTGCAGAGGTGTTTACCACTCGCATAAAGAATCTACAAGATCAAATGGCAGGAGTACGTGTTCAAAAGTCGAGTGAGGAGCTAGCTCGGCATTGTTTTTTAATCTGTCCACCTAAGTTTGATGGTTTGGAAAGTGATCTTAGTACTCAACCACTTACGTTTGAAGACTTCAGTGCCTTACTCATGGAGGAGAAGCTATGGCTCAAGGCAAGGAGTGGTAGCAACAAAGGAGATGTTTCATTCACAGCAAATGCCAAAGGAGGCAAAGTGGAATATTCAAAAGATGGAGAAAAAAAGAAGAACAACAAAAAGAAGTTCAAAGGAGAGTGTTTCCACTACAAGAAGAAAGGACACAGAATCCAATAATATCGCATCAAGAAGGAAGAAGAGAAGAGTGGCTCTTCAAAAGGTGGCAAGGGCAAGGAGTCTTCCAACCTAGCAGAATTAGCACTTGAGTTATTTGTTATGATAGAGGAGGTGTGCTCCTTGGATGAAGACTCATGAACGGATGACCCATGGTTGTTGGACAGTGGTCCATGTCATCACATGATGAGCACAAAAGAATTTTATAGTTGCTTTGAGACTCTAAAGGAATTAGAGCTTGATTTATTTGTTACGATAGAGGAGGTGTGCTCCTTGGCAGAAGACTCAGGAATGAATGACTCATGGGTGTTTGGCAGAAGACTCAGGAATGAATGACTCATGGGTGTTGGAGAGTGGTGCATGTCATCACATGACGAGCAGAAAAAAATTTTACAACTACATAGAGCCTCTAAATGAACCCATCACAATAAAGGTAGGCAACAATGCAAGATGTCTTGCAAAGGATGAAGGTACAATTTCTTTCATTAACTCTAATGGTGACGTTAGAAAGCTTTCAAATGTGTTGTATATTCCACAAATCAAATGAATTCTACTTTCAGTAGCTTCTATAACTAATCAAGGTCATCAAGTATCTTTTAGTAAGACACGAGATAATATTATGGACAGTAACAACAACATTTTTGGGACTGGCATAAGGAGGAACAACCTATATGAGTTTTGTGCTCTTACAACCACTACAAGTGTGGGCACAAGTAAGCTATGGCATCAGAGATTCGGCCACATCGGATACCCTGTACTAAAGGAGATGCATCACACGCGCATGGTTGCACACCTACCATTGATTTCACAAATGAAGGAACCATGTGAAGCGTGCATGTAGGAAAGAAATAGAGGAAGACATTTCCATAAGAAATCAAGAACAGGGCAAGCTATCCTCTAGAGTTGGTGCATGCTAATTTGTTTGGAAAAATACCTACATAGGCTTTGGGTAGATCTTCCTTCTTCATGTTACTTGTCGATGACTATATGAAGAAGATGTGGGTGTACTCGCTTTGTCATAAGGCTCAAGATTTTTGTAAGTTTAAAGAATGGCGTTAACCTATTCAAAATGAAATAGGGAGGAAGATGAAGAAATTCAAGACAGACAGCGGTGGTGAATTCACATCATCAGAGTTTGAAGATTTCTACAAGAGTAAAGGAATCAAGTATCAACTCATAATGTCACATAGCCCTCAATAGAGTGATGTTGTAGAATGTTGAAATCAAACCATCATGGAGATGGAAAGGTGCATGTTGAAGGGAAAGGGTTTGCCTAACCAATTTTGGGTAGAGGCTATCAACACTATTGTCTACATCTTGAATCGAAGCTACACCAAGACACTTAATGGCAAGACTCAACAAGAAGCTTACACTAGAAAAATTCCTTTTGTTTCCCATTTCAAAGTATTTGGAAGTGAATGTTATATGCATGTTCCAAATAGGGAGAGAAACAAGCTTCAACCAAAAAGCATCAAATGTATCTTCTTAGGACACAATGAAGATAAGAAGGCTTAAAAGCTTAATGATCCTGAGGATAAGAAGATCATGGTGAGTCGTGGCATGGTGTTTGAGGAGGAGCAGCCACATGCAGTGGAGGAGGAAAAGAGAGCTACCACTTTATCATTAGGCCTAAGATCTATCCCTACGGTAGAAGAGAAGGAAGCATCATCTTCAAATGATGAGTTTGAAATTCACCAACATGTCATCCACGAAGTGGAAAATCCATTGTCATGTTGAGTGAGGAAGCTCTATGATTTTGAAAATCTCATCCCAAAATCACTAGAATAGGTTGTAAATCGATCAAGGCAATCACACAGAATAGCACAATAGAGAGGGGCAAGTGCCCATATGGTAAACACAACTTTGATGTCTGATCTCATTCAATAACAAGCAAAGGAATCAACCAATTGGGAAGATGCACTCCATGATCCGACTTGGAGGGCTTCCATGCAAAAAAAATACAAAAAATATCATGAAGAATGGAACTTGGGAGCTAGTGGCTCGATCCCTTAAGCATAACTTCATTGGCACTAAGTGGGTATGGAAGCTAAAATGCAAGGTTGATGGTACTCTCGAAAATTACCAAGAAAAACTTGATGCAAAGGGCTACTCACAAGTTTAAGGCATTGAGTTTGGTGAATCATTTTCCCCGAATACAAGGATGAATACTACCCGAGTAGTACTAGGTGTGGCTGCACATAAGCATTGACCTATCTATCACATGGATGTCAAATCAATGTTCCTAAATGGAGACGTCAAGGAGGAGGTATATGTGTCTAAACCAATAGGGTTTGAGGCTCCCCATTAAGAGAACAAGGTACGTAAGTTGAAGAAGGCATTATATTGGTTGAAACAATCCCTTAGAGCATGGTACTAGTGGATAGATAAGTATCTCTTGGATCTAGGTTTCAAAAGATATGCTTATGATGCTAACTTTTATGTTCTAAAGACAGGAGGGAAGACAATTGTGATTGTACTCTATGTAGATGACCTTGTGATTAATAGAAATGATGATGCTCTTCTTCAACAAACAAAAGATGCTTTGATTTCAGAATTTGAAATGATAGACTTGGGCTTAATGCATTCTTTCTTAGGCCTTGAAGTTTGATAGGAACCAGGGAAGATTTTGATCTCTCAACAAAAGTATGCAAGACAAATAATGAAGGCATTGGACATGGAGGATTGCAAGGAAATGTCTACACCTATGGAGATCAACACAAAATTATCTATTGAAGATACTTAACCTCTAGTAGATATTGGAAGATACAAGAAACTAGTTGGAAGTCTCATCTACATGTGCAACAATAGACTAGATATCTCTTATGTTGTTGGAGTGGTAAACCAGTTCTATAATAAGCCTTGCCAAAATCATTGGAAGGCAAGCATGCAGATACTCAGGTATGTGAATGGAACCACTAATTATAATATTCTTTATGAAGTAATGCTAGTTGGATAGTGTGACTTAGATTGGGTAGGAGATATTGATACCAGAAAATCAATTTGTGGATACTGCTTTTCTTTAGGATCAGGGATTTTCTCTTGGGTCAGTAAGAAGCAACTGACTATAGCATAATCTTCTACTACAAAGCTGCATGTGTTGCAACACCTAAAGCAGTATGGTTGAGGAGGATCATATGGCATATAGGAATAGAAGGACAAGAGGCAACATAGTTGAAGTGTGACGACCAAAGTTGCATGGCCATCACCAAGAATCCTGTTTTGCATGCACATAACAAGCACATAGACATTCAATAATACTATGTGCATGAGCAGATTGAGGATGGGGTCATGGAGATAAGCTATTATCCAACTGAAGATTATGGAGTAGACATTTTCACCAAGGCTCTTGGGAGAGAGCAATGTATTTAACACTTTCCAAAGCTTGGGATTGGACCAAGGAGGTAGTTCACCGCAAGGCGGACATTGAGGGGGGGGGGGGGGGTGTTAGAAACGCTCAATATTCCACCGTCAAGTGACCACAAATGATCCATGGTGCTCTAAGTTGTAAGGCCCCCATTATAAGGAGGTCACTTCTAGGCCATTGGGTTGCCATTCAAGGTGAAAATAAAGGCCATGTGGTGTGGTGCAGTTTCCCCATAGAACCTTAATGGGGGGAGTGTAGAGGGGGGCTTGCCCCCTTCTATGGGGTTGGGGGCCTATCACCTCCGCCTATAGGGTTGAGAGGGTAGGACTTTTGGTTATGCATATATTGTTGGATTGTATATTTTCTTGATATTTTTATCTCCTGACTGCGTTTATCTATACTGACTCTCAATGTAGAAGCTATATAAGCATGGCCCAGGTTGAGCTTTAGCTAACATTGTGCATTAGTAAGCCCTTCATCTAGAGTCTATCTAGATCGCCATCTAAGCTCCACATTGGGAGTGCACGGGCGAACAACACCATCAGTGTAATTGCATTACGCTTGACAATATAAGAATTTGAGTTCTCTATCGCTGAGTCTGCATCTATGTTTGTTTGTGTTTTTTTTCTCTCAAATCTATATACTAGTCTATTCCGCTATCCTATTATTTTCTTATAGTGTATGTGTGTGTATCAATATGTGAGGGCATGAGGTGGTGTGTGTTCTTGCAAGTAGGAGCGCATGGTAGCCAAAGAAAAAGAACTATGACTACTTTAGAGATATTAGATAAAGAAAGCAAAGGCACATAAGAGAGTTTAGAGCAGCTGAGAGGATTGCATATATATATATATATATATATATATATATATATATATATATATATATATATATATATATATATATATATATATATATATATATATATATAGAGAGAGAGAGAGAGAGAGAGAGAGAGAGAGAGAGAGATTATTGTCGGTGTGTATGTGACCCTCTGCGTGGTGATTACATGTGAAGGGCTTGTAAGGCTACATAAAGTTTCTAAAGTCACTTTGGCAATAGATAGATACATCTTAGCGAGCTCGATATCATTTGCTGTAGCATGTGATTGTATTTGACAACAAATACTTTCTATGGGATTCGGAGGTAACGAAAGTTGTTTGGATGGTTCTGTTATCTAAGAATTTGCAATTGCCGAACTCACAATGCTTTAACCTAAGATCCTCGATCTATGAGGAAGACGATTTAAGGCATTGAGTGTCATTTCCAGTGGCTTATGCAGTTTTGTTTGATAAGCTCATGAACATATTCGAGAAGATGTTGATAAGTTGCTGTAGTCATGTAGTCCTGCGGTTTCAACGGTTTGGAGGCATATGTCATGAGATTCCCATAATTTTCAATATGGGCTTGTATGACAGAGGTAAAGATATAATGTCTCAATACCATTGCTTCTATGCCATTTAGTGTCTCTATGCCATTGCTTCTACCATGTAATTGAGCTATGGTATATTCAGTTTTTTTTTAAAGGAAGTGAGAGGATTGTTTGAGATTGATGGCTTTTCTCATTTCATGAGTTGTAAACAGAGGGGAAAAAGGTTCAATACATATTTATCTTGTATTGATTGGCATCATAATGATTTAGAGCATTCGGTTGATTCTAATTTATTGTTCCCATTGATTGTGCAAGCCAAGCTAACTTATATCTATCAATCTCAAGTCAGAATCATATTTTCATGGCACCCAATGTGCTAGGTCTGATGAGTGCAAATATCTATGAGGTTACATCGAACCCAACGTGAAATAACATGGCCTAAGTAGTGTCCTTTGATTACTTCCTGAGCTACTCATTACAAGTATCATTGAAGACTAACTATGAGCTTGATAACTTCAATCAATTATAAATAAAGTAAAAAATAAGATTGATTAGAGAAATAAAAGTTTGATATGGCATATAAATTCAAAATTGAAATTAGATATCTCGTTATAGCAAGTACTTCCATCTAAAGATATAATCATGAAGGAATAATTCATGGGTCCTTGTTGAAGGGATTCGTGGAATTTTTTTTCTAGATCGGATCATAGAAAGTAAGATATTCTATTGAACACGATTGATTATCTATAGCATGGTATTAATTCAAAATGTCATATTGTATTAATTCAAAATGTCATGTTCACAAATAAAGAGGAAACACAAAAAAGTCAGCCACACTTTCTTTTCAATAAGGACCATAAGAGGTAACTTGTATATCTATGTAGACCAAAATATAACTGTGTGCATGTATTTTAAAATTAATACTAAAGTGGAGAGCAATTAACCCTTCAAATGTAAGGGTTCTTTTACAAAAGTCACAAAATATGTTTACTATATTCTCTGCCTATGAAATGCCCACGCCCTCATGATCCTTCTTGAGCTATTAATCAAAGTGCAAGCGAAGTTAAATGTCTCTAATTATCAAGCACAAATGTCATATGTTTTCACATGTAACAAGTGAATATTACATGGAAAAATACATCCACTAATTTGAGTAATTCCATAAATAACAATAGAGGGGGGTCTCTACTAGAGAGATGGGTTTGGCTGATGTGCCCACAAAGAATAATATTGCAAATCCTTCCGCAAAAAATCTCCTCATGAGAATTTTAAAGCTTTTCACAAAGCTTTGCGCTTACGTGCTTTTGTTGATTGATATTATTCCACGTCCTTTTGTTGATTGATATTATTCCACACTGGTTGGGACTTCTTATACATGAGTGCAAAGCATTGAACTAATCAGCATCTCAAAGCCAATGTACTAATGAATCTCCCATCAGGGTGATGGATGCAAAGCATTGAGCTAATCAGTATCTCAAAGCCAATAAGAAACTCAACATCTTCCTCATGCTTCTCAATGAGACTTTAAGTAAAAGAGTTTACCTGTATTTCCTTCATATGTGAAGAGTATGTACCATAACCGAGACTTGCTAAGATCATTTGCACCAACCAATGCACTTGGGCCATGTCTCCATGTCCTAACCCGTTGATTGCTCTCCATCAAGAAGTTAAGTGTTTTTTCAATGGATCACATTGTGGGTCTAGGAGGATGCAACATCTACAAGTGAGCTTCTATCAGGATGGAATCTCTAGGAATTGTTCTTGAATGTCTTTTTCTTTTTGACACTTTATTCAACATTTATTCTACATCAATTGATTCTTTGACTTATTCTATTCTACTACACGAGATGTTTGTGAAGATAGTATGAGATTCAACTCCTTTTATAAGATTCACAGGGAGCTAATTTGGGAATCAAATGAACACTTACCTCCTTATAAATCTCTCCGAACATATTTCAAAGCAGTGAAAGAAGAGAGGCTTTCTCAATGTTTGATAAATCTCCATTATGTGGTTTCTCTAAAAAATATCATAAACTATATAATGGTAGACTTGGTGAAGACATAGGTCATTATCTCTAGCATGGATTAGCATGGATAATAAGTTCATTACATTGGTATGAAAGCCCCCATGCAACTTCCATGGTGACCTAGGTGGTTTATCACCTTCTTCACGAGGTGAAGCTTCCTTGAGGATCTTTAGCTCATTATCTGTTTCCTCAACTTTCTTATGGAGACCTTGACATTTGTTTGAAACCATGAGCAATTTAGAAGGAAACCCCTATTCCTGGCAGAACATCCATTTTTGTATATCTAACCTCTCATGCAACATCAAAAGTCATCCATCTATGCCTCATATGGCACCTAAGTTTCCTCGTGCTACATTTGTCTCTACAAAATTGAGTTCAAAGTACCTATTTCAAGGTGGAGACAGCTCCTATGTATCTCCATCCACATGCATATGCACCCCAGCCAATTTGTCCACAAGGCATGCCTCATACACGACTAAGATAGAAGCCATATGGGATTTTAGTCATTCGAGAGCATCAAAAATCATCTACCTCTATGGAGTGATAGAACAAAAAAATAAATTCAAAATTTATCTTTTTTGCTCCTTTTCACTCCCTATATGAGATGATTGGCAAATAGATCAACCTTTGTCAATAACTATAAGACATCAGGACATTTCTTCCCCATCTTCTTTCCCTTTGTTAGTGTCATTAGATTGATATTGGGATTATTCAACTACAATGTGCCTTTTCATTAAGTATCCTCTGTATAACTCTCAATCAGTTTTCGATCTCCATGAGCAGCCTTGGGCCCGGCTCCTTCTGTAATCTCTATTCTCAGCAACACGTTTTGAGCTATATTGAGGGATGTGACAATAACAAAAGCTCTTTGGGAGACGTTTCAAGTCATTTAGTGTACCATTAATAAGTAGAAAACATTCCTCCTCTTTCTCATCCTCTCATGTGTCCATTCGTGATTCCTTTCACTCAAAAGATGGAAAGATGATCAACAAGCTTCTCAAGATGGAGGAAATATGCATTGCGATGGGGTACAAAAGAGAGACTCTCTTGTTCACACATGAGGTCTCAAGATAAGGACCTTTTGGTGAATCCTAACCTATCATATAGAGAGAAAAAAAAGATTTATAAACTTCATTCATATAATATGATGATGTACCTTTTCAAAAGATTTGTGAGCTATCCTAGCTGGATCATCAAAGAGGAGATTATGAAAGGTGTATAGGCACTTTAAATTCATGGAAATCCAATAATGAAGAAAAAAATAGGGGTATTATCCAAAGATAAGTGATCATTTCTTTTCTTTGATTATTCTCTTATCATTTCTTTGGATGGAGAGGGTGATCCACTTTTTAAAGGTGTAGACAAAAAGATGATATACATTTTTTATTTTTTGGTTTCCATACTCTCTTCATTTCTCTTTTCAAACTCTTTGCAAGAATATGGACCCTTAGATCTTGATAAATCCGATGATCCTCCACATTTGGGATAAGATGTGCATTAGGAATCCATTATAATCAATTTTCATCCAAGTGTTGATATGCAAACACATAATTTCCATTGCGGCGCTCAACCTAACTCATTAGATCATACGACGATCCATTGATACCCATTTGAATGCCTTCAAAGTCAAGGATTTGAATTATGACATCTACTCCAAAGGTATATATCAAAAGGCACGCTTTTCACGAAGAAGATATGAAACATGGGAAACCATGTAAATCCTAGGCCACATGTGCACATTTTCCTTGACTTTTACCACTTTAACTCAACCTTTCAATATTGAGCCAATTCAAAAATCTCTAATTCATGTCTAAGTCTTTCAAATCCATTCACACAAATAAAACCATAAATTCTATGTGTTTTTCTTGTATTTGACCACCCCAAATCAAGAGAAGCCCATGCGTGGGGTATGTGATTAATGGACTAGACTGTGGACTCCACTCTCTTCTCATTGGTCTATCATTAATTAACCCTTAAGCTAAGATGCCCAAGGAGGGTTCATTTTTTCCTGATAAGCGGATACCTAGAAAAAAGGATGTTGACTTGCGATCAATAGACGTAAGTCAACTTCATTGGCACAATCATTGGGAAGTAGAGATTGTATTAAATTAAACAAAAACGATCACTATAATGTCAATCACTAAAGGACAAATCTATATTGAACCATTTGGACCTTTCTTGCACATTTATGTATTTGTATATATATATATATATATATATATATATATATATATATATATATATATATATATGTGTGTGTGTATGTATGTGTGTGCGTGTAGATGCACATAAACATTCTTGCACACAAAAACACATAGCTGTACACATGCATGAGCACATGGCACAACACATGCACATTAATACTTTTTGTTGGCGCTCTTACTAACGTCTAGTGGAAATGACTATGGATATAGCAACCAATGGATGATTGAATCAGAAACTCGAGGACGCACACTGCATGAATATTAATTGATGCTCTTACTAACTTCAGGTTCAAATGGCAACCAATGGATGATTAAGTCAGAAGCTCGAGGACACACATCACATGAATATATACGTTTATGCTCACGTATAGACATGCTCAATTACAAACTTCGATAAGTAATGGAAGTCACTATTAAGGATAAAGATCACTGCAAACGTCCACATACTGGCAACATTCAATAGAGTGAGTTTTCCTCAATGATCATATATTTCACTTTACTCGATCTACCTACATAAACAACACACATGCATGTTTTGATTCTATTATACTTACTTTTGATTGAGTAATTAATGGGTTCTTCCAAATGGATTGGAAGTTTAGGATTCAAGATGGCCACCCCTTTGCGTCTTGTTTGGCTTGAGGCACTCGAGTTTGGTGCCCTTCCCACTTGTCTCAACAATGGCATCATGATAAAAAAGGGGAGAGATAATAGAATTGAGAACTGGAGACCTATCACAATGCTTCAAACCGAGTACAAGATTCTTGCTAAAGTCATTGGCAACAGGATATCCTACCATTTAGACCAGTGGCTTAGCAAGGACCAAAAAAGCTTCATTAAGGAAAGGTCAATATTGGAAGCCATCATTCATATCTCGGAAGGTCTGGACTTCCCTGAAGAATCTAATCAGGACATTGTCTTCCTCAAGATGGACTTTGACAAAGCCTACGACAGATTGGAATGGGACTATATTTTACAATCGCTGAAAGACCTCGGGTGTAGTCAGAAATTCCTAATGACCATCTCCACTCTCCTTGGTAATGCTTCGACCAAAGTCAATGCCAACGGGCAAGGTTGCCCATTGGCCGCGCTATTGTTTGCCATCACCACTGAAGGACTTAGCCGGCTTGTGGAGCGACAGATGGAGCTTGGTCGCATAAGAGGCATCACTTTGCCACATAACTCTGGGCAAATGACCATGAGGCTATTTACGGACGACAGAAATGCCTTTCTTCACAATGATAATACCAGCCTAGAAACCTTTTGGTGGTGCCTTGACACCTTTTGTGTGGCCTCTGGGTCCGAAGTCAACCATTCCAAGACAGCGTTCAGGGCTATCAAAGGGACTCAACCCAATCTCCTCAGTGTGCAAGAATGCCAAAGAATTCAATCAGGTTAGGTCGTTCGCATTCTCGGTATCCCCATGGGATTCGATGTTACTCTAGAACAAAGGTGGGCTTGGGTCCTCGCCAGACTTAATAAACTTAACTATTGGAGGGGTTTGCAAATTACTCTTGCTAGCCGGGCCATGGTGATCAACACATTCCTCATATCCTCAATCATATACTTTCTTTCTTGCTGGAGATCAAAGGATCAAGAATTAGCCAAATTGAAAAGCACTTGTAGGAACTTTCTTTGGACTGGGGACCATAACAGGAGGGAAGCCCGTAAAATCAAATGGTCCATATGCACTAGCTGAAAGGAGAGTGGAGGTCTGGGTATTATGGACATTGACAGCATGGCCAATAAATTGATGAGATTTGAAATGTTTTCATGAGTTGTGTGCCTGTTGATTTCATTGCTTTTTTCGGATTGATTTCATTGTGTAAATGAGTGGAGCTATTTGTCTTTGAATTTGGTTGCAATTGGTAACACTGAATGCTTATGTCTGATCGACTGTGTGGAAGTAAAGAAATATGTCCGCTTACATGTGTCTATGAGTTTATTTGTTTCTGTTTGTATGTGTGTATGTCAATGTGTCTGTATGAAATTATGTGTGTCTGAATGCGATTGCGTATGTGTGTGATTCTATATGTGAGCATGTGTGTTCTTGTTTTTCTTTGCATGTGTGTAATTCTGTATTTGAGCATGTGTGTTCTTGTTTTTTTTGCATGTGTGTGATGCGTGTGTTAATCTGTTCATATTTCTGTGTGTGTCTCTGTGTGTGTCTGTGTATCCATATGTGAGAGCATGAGGTGTTGTGTGTTCTTGCAGGTAGGAGAGCATAGTAGCAAAAAAAAAAAAAGGGAACTAATAACTACTTTAGCGATATTAGTAGTAAAGAAAGACAAGAGAGATAAGAGAGTTTAGAGCAGCTGAGAGGATAGCATATATATATATATATATATATATATATATATATATATATATATATATAGAGAGAGAGAGAGAGAGAGAGAGATTATTGTGGGTGTGTGTGTGTGTGATCCTCTGTGTGGTGATTACATGTGAAGGGCTTGAAAGCTGCAAGAAGTTGCTGAATTCACTTTGGCAATAGATAGATACATCTTAGTGAGTTCGATATCATTTGCTTCAGCACGTGAATGTATTTGGCAACACACGCTTGTTTCTAGTGGGATTCGGAGGTAGCAAGAGTTGGTTGGATGGTTTTGTTATCTAAGAATTTGCAATTGCCGCACTCAAAATGCTTTTACCTAAGATCCTCGATCTATGAGGAAGAAGATTTAAGGCATTGTCATTTCCAGTGGCTTATGCCAGACTCAAAAGGACAAATATATATTGAACCATTTGGACCTTTCTTGCACATTTATGTACTTGTATATATATATATATATATATATATATATATATATATATATATATATATATATATATATATATCTATATATATATATATATATATATATATATATATATATATATATATATATATGTGTGTGTGTGCACGTGTAGATGCACATAAACATTCTTGCACACAAAAACACATAGCTGTACACATGCATGAGCACATGGCACAACACATGCACATTAATACTTTTTGTTGGCGCTCTTACTAACGTCTAGTGGAAATGACTATGGATATAGCAACCAATGGATGACTGATTCAGAAACTCGAGGACGCACACTGCATGAATATTAATTGATGCTCTTACTAACTTCAGGTTCAAATGGCAACCAATGGATGATTAAGTCAGAAGCTCGAGGACACACATCACATGAATATATACGTTTATGCTCACGTATAGACATGCTCAATTGCGCACGATATTTCTGAGTTTTCTCCTTCTGTGTTAGATCTTTTGTGAAATGCTTTTGTACAAGTCTAAGTCTATAGGTAATCGACCTCTGTATAAATTTTTAGCTTTGAATTGTGATCAAGCTGAGACAATTAAGTGTAGGAACATTTGCATATGTGAATGAGAAGAAGTGAAGTTACAGGAGGTGCAAAATTTGATACGAATGATTTGATCAATTCTCCTTCCACGGTTTAAAGTTTTAAGCAAGCAAGTACTTAATCTTTAAGTTGGAAGGCAAGCTACTTGTGCCTAAAAGCATTTGTAGAAATGGGTTCTAGTTTGAGAGAACCAGAGGTTTAAAGTCATAGGTGTAAATCGTCTTCTCAGAAGAACAGTTTTAGACATAGGTGAGTTGTTGAGATCATTTCTCAAGTTCTACTGAATCTTTTGGAGTGATTCAACTTGGAGAAGGTGCTCAATCTATAGGCAACATCTCATACAAAGTTTTATAAAAAACTTTACACAATTGATAAGGCAATGAGTGATTTATGTGCAGCAGACTTTCTGTGTATTCTCCTTCTTCACAGTTTGTTCAGAAAATTTGACAATTGAGTATTGATCTTCTACAATTGGTGAAGATCTGAGTTATTCTTGTTATAGAGGTGCTCTAAATACAAGAGTAACTTGTTCTTTTGGAGATTAACACTCTCCATCAGTGGTATCACAGCAAGAAGCATCAGAATTGAAGGAAGGAGGACCTCGACTGCTGCAGGTGCAAAGAATTCAACATTTGAAGGTTCAAAAGGTGAAAGCTTGAGGATAAAGCTTGAGAAGAAGGTCATATGACACCACGGAAGACAAAAGGAGTATTATTCGAAGCAAAGGTACATCTATTACTCATAAAGATTAAAGAATTCAATATACAAGTGAAGAAAGGATGGGAGATTCTCTTTAGATAGAGAATTTGGATAGAGAGAACTGTCCAGCATGGTCGATGAGGATGGAAGCTCATCTAATGAGCAAAGAATTGATAGCTTACATTACAAGTGAAGAAGAAAAGCCTCAATTTAGAGATCCTAGTGTTCCAACTAGGGAGGAATTATCAGATTTGAAGAATTGGATGAAGAGAGATGCTCAAGCTAGGAGCATTATCTATATGGCAGTCAATGATTACTTGCTACCTCACATTAGAGGTCTTGAAAGTGCAAGTGATATATGGAATTCTTTGGAGGAGCATTTCCAAAATCCACAAAGTCTAGGAAGGCATCCTTGTGGGTAGAATTTACCACATTCAAGAAGAAGGCTTCTCAATCCATCTCAGATTATGTAACCAAAATGAAGGACATTGCAGATGCATTAGGAGCTGTTGATGAAGACATTGAGGAGGATAGACTGGTAAGGCAAATCCTCACAGGTTTGAGAGGTGATGACAAATGGAAGCCATTCATTTTGTCTACTGAATTATCACTTGATCATTTTACACCTGACTTAAATCAGTTGCTAGGACATATGTTAACCTTTGAGTAGGATGTCAAAGGTGAAGGTGACAAGAGTACAGGTCATGCAATGTACTCAAAGGATAAGAAGAAAAATAGCAAAGGGAAGCAACAAGCAAATGAAGATGAAGGCACAACTGGTCAAGCCAACTTCCTAAGCGGAAGAGGAGGTGGTAAAGGTAGAGGAAGAGGCAGGAATAATAAAGTTGGAGTCAAAGCTTGCTGGATTTGTGGTAAGACAAATCACTTAGCTAATGATTGTTGGCATAATAATCAGAGTAATGGTGGATATAATCAGAATTTTAATTCAAGAGGAAGAGGTGGCAAAAATCAAAGAGGTAACTTCAGAGGAAGAGGTAGTAGAGGTTACTTTGGAAGAAATGCAGGTAGAGGATTCCAAAGTCAACAATACAATAATACCTACTACAATTATGCTTCAGATCAGAAGGAGGATTCAACATTGATAATGAATGCAACTTGTGAAAGGCAAAGTGAAGACCAAAGAGTCTTCTACATTGACTCGGGGTGTAGCAATCACCTGAGTGGTAACATAGCATTGATGACTGATTTGGAAAATGAGGTATCTAATCATGTTGTTCAAACAGGTGACAATACAAAGCATAATGTGAAGTCAATTGGATCAGTGAAGGCCAAGGATGGAAGTACTCTCTTGAGTGAGGTCTTGTATGTTCCTACAATTCCTAAGAATCTGATAAGTGTAGGACAAATTGTTGAAAAAGGTTATGAAGTTACATTCACTAATGAAGGAGTGTTTGTGGAAGACCCTAGCAATGGATATAAACAAATTGTTTCAGGAAAGAAAGAAGGAAGGTTGTTCACATTGAAGATTTAAGGTAATGTTGGTCATGCCTTGTTCACTTATGGAGGACATAAGATCTCTGAGTTAGATCTTTGGCACAAGAAGCTTGGACACTTCAATGAAAGAGGTATCAAAGATATGATTAACAATGGTTCAGTCCTTGGATTGCCTAATGTTGCAGGTCAACATATGACATACATATGTGAGGCATGTCAATTAGGTAAGGCTCATAAGCAATCTTATTCCAAGCATGGGTTTATGTATTTCAGAGAAGCTTGAGTTGGTACACACAGATGTGTGGGGACCATCAAAGGATTACAGTATCAATGGTTCAAGGTACTATGTGATTTATGTTGATGATGCTACCAGATGGATCACTATCTATGTGATCAAAGATAAGTCAGAGGTATTCAATACATTGAAACATTATCATGTGTATGCAGAAAGAATTACAGGCCATAAATTGAAGAGACTAAGGTCAGATGGAGGGGGAGAGTATTTCTCTAATGAGTTCAGTGATTACTTGTGGAATGCAGGTATAAAAAGGGAAGTCACTTGCAGGTACTCTCCTCAACAAAATGGTGTAACAGAGAGAAGAAATAGATCTCTTGTTGAGTTTGCAAGGTCAATGATGAAGGAGAAAAATTGCCCAAATTGTTTGCAGGGTATGACACCATATGAGGCATGGTGGGGTAAGAGACCTACCTTGGATCATTGCAAAGTATTTGGATGTTTGGCATATGCATATGTGCCATCACAATTAAGACACAAGTTAGAACCTAAAGCTAAAAAGTATGTATTCATTGGTTATGATGATAAGCAGATGGGATATAGGTTGTGGAGTCCATCCACAAAACAATTTCTTGTATCAAAAGATGTTACATTTGATGAGCAAGGTACTTGGTATGTAGGTATAATCAATATTAATATAGGTGTTGAAGAAGTTGTGAGTCAAAAGAAAGGTAAATCAAAGGTTGAGATATTTGATGAACAGGAGAATAATGAAGTGCAAGTTGAAGTTGAAGAAATGCCAATATTTGATCCTGAGTGTGAAGAACCAGAAACCTCAAGGAGTGGAGAACTCAAAAGGTCATCAAGACACAAGTGGCAACCTACAAGGTATAGCTATGACACTTCTTTTTTGGCTACCAAAGATTATGCTTACATGATAAAGGCAGATGAAGACCCTTCCACATATGAAGAGGCAAAAGGTAAGGAAAAATGGGAGAAAGCTATGCAGGAAGAATATGATGCATTAATGGAGAATCAGACATGGGATTTGGTTCCTAAACCAAATAGTTAGAAGATTATTGGATGCAAATGGGTCTATAAGACTAAGAGGTTTGCAGAGGGAAGTGTATCTAGGTATAAAGCTAGACTTTTTGTGAAAGGGTTTGCTCAAACATATGGTATTGATTATGATGAGACCTATAGTCCTGTGGCAAAGATGACAACCATCAGGACACTCATAACTATTGCTGCATGTAAAGGTTGGAAATTATGTCAATTAGATGTGAAGAATGCTTTTTTCAATGGTTACATTTCAGATGATGTTTTCATGGAGCAACCTCAAGGATTCAGAGATGGAAGGTATCCAGATCATGTATGTAAGCTCAAGAGAGCTTTGTATGGTTTGAAGCAGGCCCCAAGGGCATGGAATTATAGACTTGTGAAGTTCTTGAAAGAACTTGGATTTCAAGTATCTAAGGTAGATAGTAGCTTGCTTGTTAAAGCAAGTGATGATGGGTTCATTTACATGTGCATATATGTTGATGATATAATTCTTACAGGTACAGATGAGAAAGGCATTCAAAACCTAAAGAAGCAAATGGAGAAAGAGTTCAAAATGAGTGATTTGGGAGACTTGTCATATTTCTTGGGCATGGAGATTTCATACACTCAACATGGAGTGTATGTGACTCAAGAAAGGTATTTGAGAAACTTGTTAATCAAGTTTAAAATGAATGATTGCAGGGTAGCACCTACTCCAATGGAGGTGAATCACAAATTGAGCAGATTTGGTGGAGAAGAATTCAAGGATATGAAGCTATATCAGAGTTTGGTTGGTAGTCTTATCTATGCTACATTAACTAGGCCTGACTTATCATATGCAGTTGGAGTTTTGTCTCAATTCATGCATTGTCCTAGGAAAGAACATTGGATTGTAGGTCAAAGAGTGTTGAGGTACATTAAGGGTACACTCAAAGAGGGTTTGTATTATGGTTTTACATCAGATAGAAACATCAAAATATATAGTGATGCAAATTGGGCAAGTAATCCTGATGATAGAAGATCAACATATGGATACTTGTGTTATGTGGGAGATAAGTTAATCTCTTGGTGTTCAAAGAAGCAACACATAGTTGCTTTATCATCTACAGAAGCTGAGTACAAAGGTATGGTTGAAGCTGCAAAGGAAGTGATATGGCTTAAGCCTCTCATGAAGAGTTTTGACACCATACAGAGTACACCTATCGTTTATGGAGATAACATGAGTTCATTGTATTTAGCTGCTAATCCTGTGTTTCATGCAAGGACTAAACACATTGAGATTGAGTATCACTTTCTAAGAGAGAAGGTGATGGATAAAGAGATTGAAGTCATACATACTTCAACAAAAGATCAGATAGCTGATATGCTTACCAAAAGCTTGGATGGATCAAAGCTATAGAGATTCAAAGACATGGGAGGCATAAAGAAGATAGAGAAAACCTCAATTGATGATTGAGGGGGAGCTGTTGGTGCACGACAACCAACAATTGATGTTTTGATGAAGAGTTGAAGTCAAGGGTTGAAGGAAAGATTCAAGTTGTGAAGCATGGAAGAAGAATACATTCAGAAGTCATAAGGTTTTAAATTTTTTGTATATATATACTATGAAAATGTCTAGACAAGTATGAGAGAGCATGAGAATAGAGTAATCAAAAGTTGTATGTGTCATTAGACATCTTAGAAGTGAGTTAAGACTCTCTCATCACTCAGTTGTAATTTTTCTCAGAAATGAAGAAAATGTTGTGCCTGATATTTCTGAGTTTTCTCCTTCTGTGTTAGATCTTTTGTGAAATGCTTTTGTACAAGTCTAAGTCTATAGGTAATCGACCTTTGTATAAATTTTTAGCTTTCAATTGTGATCAGGCTGAGAGAATTAAGTGTAGGAACATTTGCATATGTGAATGAGAAGAAGTGAAGTTACAGGAGGCGCAAAATTCGATACGAATGTTTTGATCCATTCTCCTTCCACAGTTTAACGTTTTAAGCAAACAAGTACTTAATCTTTAAGTTGGAAGGTAAGCTACTTGTGGCTAAAAGCATTTGTAGAAACAGGTTCTCTATTGCATACATCACCATTTGATTATGATATTTTCTTCTTTTGTATTGCATACATCACAATAAGGGGATCGATTCTCTCTTTTGTTTCCTTTTAAAAATGTTGCACATTTCTTTGGTGGGCTTGTCGGCTTTGCCAACCCACCACTCCTTAAAGAATATTTGCAAATTCTTCCCTTGTATTTCTTCCTCGTATCTGAGGAGCGCTCTAATTCTTTGTACACCCTTGTGGGGTTGAGCTTTTCCTTTGTTTAATTCCTCCTCAAGTCTTCAGAGTCTATGATATAGAGCTTTGCTACGCTCACACCAAACATTCTGGATCATCTTCCTCGTTCTTATCATGATTTGTTGTGACTTGTCGATCGCACATCTCCAGCTCTTGGCTGGGGATGAGTAGGTGGTGAATGCCTCCTTCCACACTTTAGCAATTTCTTGATGGGCGGAGGGGAGAGAGAAAGAAGTCAAGCATGCATGAAACCAAGGAGCCTTACGAGTTAAGGTGAGAGATGAGATATTCTTCGCCTTGCTAGTCGATTAAAGAGTAGAAGCCACAATAATTTTCTTCATATTTTCCATGGAACTTTTAATACAGAATCTTTGAAGCTTTAAAGGCTTTTCCAGCCAACATGTCTCCTATTTCGCGGTACAACAAAATCCTCCTATGTTAACATACACATATCCACATGAAGCTGCTTTCTGTTCGAAACCCAGAGTGATTCTTTTTGTCCAAGCACCTCACCCCCTCAGCTTGGATTTGGTTCCATAAAAAGGCGAGAACAGACTCAAAGCTTGTCGAAAGATCCCAATAAAACATGTGAGATGCAACGGCATAAAAAAAAAGAAAAAAAGAAATTGCAGGAAAGCATTGATTAGAAAAGCAAAAATAGAAAAGCTTGGATTTCTCATAATGGTTCCATAAAAGGGAGGAGAACAGACCCAAAGCTTGTTGAAGGATCCCAATAAAACGTGTGAAACGCAACGGCATTCAAAAAAGTAATAAAAAGGTTAAAAAAAATATGCAGGAAAGCGTTGATTAGAAACGCAAAAACAGAAGGTATGTCCGAGCCCGCATAGCTTAGTGGTTGACACCTTGAAGCTCTCTACATGTCCATGAGTCTCTCATGATGGTGTCTCTACGTTAATAGGTTGGGTGTGTGTGTATTTACAATTCATTGTAGTATCAAAAAAATATGTGACAAACTATGGATGGCGAAAGTCTTTTCAGGCCGTAGTCTGTGGGCTCACTCAGAGGCCATGTCTTGACGGAGGTATTGAGTGAGCATGCCACACAGTAAAGAGTTGTTTTCAACGTGAGTGACAAAGGATGGACGGTACAGGTTTCTTCGTTATTTGAGTTCATTATCATTGACTATCATCATCATCATTTTCTTTTTTTTTTAAGGTGAGTGACAACGATGTACAAGTGAAAGCACATATAGAAAAATCACATATAATATTCATGGGACTTTTTGTATCCCTCAAATCAAGGATTAAAAGCTTGGCATGAAAAGGATTACAGAGCGAAAACAACCACTAAGGTAGAGCTTGGGAAGGGACGATGTAAGGCCTTACAGGAACATGAACTTTGAATGACCTGAAGGCTTGATACAAGAGTGCTTGAAGGCCAAAATTGAAACAAAAGTGCCCAAAAGCCAACATATGAAGAAACCTGAAAGCCAATGATCATCCACCCATCAAGGAAGTGTCCATAATGAGGGTTGAATCCATGCCCCTCACCCTGAAGGCACACCGCTGAACCATCGTGTTATAAGTGCTCGGACTAATCATTACTTTTTTTTTCAAAAGGAAGTTCAACCGAGGCCTAATCTCTCATACTTTAATTAATAAAAGAACTCAATAATACAGTGAAAACGCAAAGCACCCATGCGTGCTAGGACTTACCCGTTCATAGCTCTCGATCAAGAATTTAAGTGTTTTCTCGATTGAGCACCTTGTGGATCTAGGTGGATGCAACATCTACAATCGATCTTTTATCAGGATGGAGGCGATTAGAGCTGCTCTTGAATATGTTTCTCTTTTTGTCACTCTATTCAACATTTATTATACATCAATTGATTCATCAACTTATTCTATTCTACTAAACAAGGTGTTTTGTGAAGATGGTATGAGATTCAACTTCTTTTTTATAAGATTCATAGGTAGCTAATTTGGGACTAAAAGAAATATTAACCTTTCCAAATATTTCCAAACATATTTCAAAGAAGTGAAAGAAGAGACCCTTTTTTAATGTTTGATACATCTCCATTATGTGCTTTCTCTAAAAGATTGATCCCATAAACTATATTATTGTAGGTTGGGTGGAGACATATGTCATTTCTCTATAGCATGGAGACTAAGTTCATTACGTTGGTATCAGAGTCCTCATGGAGCTTCCATGAGGGCCTTGGTGGTTCATCATCTTCGCCACTAGGTAGAACTTCCATAGAGATCTTTAGCTTATTATGTGCTTCCTCTAATCTCTTATGGAAGCCTTGATGTTTGTTTGAAACCATGAGGTATGGAGAAGGAAACCTCTATTTCTACTACAATATGGATTTTTGTATGGCTAACCTTTCATGCAATATTACATTTCATCTATCTATCTCCCATCTGGCACTTGGTTTCCCCATGCTACATTGTTCTATACAAAAAAAAGTTTAAAATACTTCTCTCAAGGTAGGAGGAATTCCTATGGAGCCACATCGACAAGCATATGCACCCTAGAATATCTTTGCACACAAAGTGCCTCATACACGTCCAATATGGCACCCTTGAGGAATTGTAGTAGTCCAAGAGCATCTATAGACATCTGCCTCTATCAAGTGATAGAGCCTATAAAGCTTTGGGATTGCTTCCTTTATTGGATTGTTCTTAGTTCACATTAATCATTGAGACTTCTTAAACATGAGTGCCAACACCTAGTCTACTGCACCACCATGAGGGGGGTTTGTTAGTATAATTTGTTAGTCATGCACGTGAATATGCATAGCGCACTTAGTAAAGGTTTTGTAACATATTAATGTGTGGGCTCACTTAGAGACACTCCATTGTATGCAACTGCAAGTAGGAGGTCCTTTGGTTTCATGGGCACTCTCTCTGTTATTTGAGTTCATTATCATTCAGTGTGGTCTTAAAGAGTTTCTCCATGTAAATGGAGGTTCATGTGTGGATGATAAGGGTGCATTTATAATAAGGTACAAGGCATGCATACTGAATATAGCTGATAAAGAGAGAGAAACTTAACTAGAACAATAAAAAGGGCTAAATATATCACAATCTGTATCATGCATTAGAGAATAATCATCTTCATGAAATGTGTAGCTTTATTAACACGTGTTGTACTTGGACACTTTAGCGTCGTAAAAAAGAGACATTACTTTATGAATTTTTAAGATTACTAGAAGAAACCATTCATAAATATAACTATGCAACATGTTAGCATAAGGGTTGAATATTTCTAGAAAAATGTAGTTTTCATTAAAGAATATAAAAATCAAGATTTATTCATTAATTTCATGATGCTAATTTTAGTATTTGTACAAAAATTGATGTGATGTTTGTTAGTGGTTATTTTTCATAAAGTTATGGTCTCACAATTTTCATTGTTTTAAATGCAATAAAATCTGGGATTTTATATATTTAAATATTTTTCTATCCATAACTAGAGATTTTTAATGATTTCTACTAGTTTTATGGCCTAAAATTAATCTCATATGTGCCATGACAGTGTTATAATCTATGAATTATTTTGAAAGGTGCTGGAATGAATATGAATCATATTTTATTATCAGAATACTACTTTAGATTCTTGAAACTAGAAAGATTTTTTGGACAACCTTAGGACTCAAATTTCTATGTCTTTTCTTTGAGTTAAACAATACTTTTGTTTTTCTATGCTAAGAAAAGGTCACTTGATGAGCAAATATTGCATATGCTACATTATCAAAGTTAACATGCTAGATTTTTTTATATAAACTAGTTTATAATGTTTATAGGATTATTTTGATTAATATTATATACCTTATATCATTGAAAAAAGCTAATTTTTTAGAAAGAATTTTTATTATCAACGGGGTGGAATATGGCTATTGAATGAAATATTAAGATTGTTAGTGTATGTGAGATAGGTATAAAATGTATTGGTTCAAAAACATGTATCCGATCTGTATGATACTATATGATGGTTTTTGAAAAAAAAAACCAACCATTTTAGTGTCTTTATGCATCAATATCATGTAGAAGCCTCCTACAATGTATAACTATATAATGAGCACCTTATATCATAGTAATTTTTAATTATAAAACTAATTGTTCTAATTCCCAAGACTTATCTTAAATGATTGTATGGCTTTCAATAAACATTAGAAAAATTATTCCAATACGAGGAATTGTTTTTAATGGAGATGTTTCTTTCTTATCATATATAAGTCTCCATAAATATAGTTTTTCTTAACCATTTTCAATCATTTCTAGATTTTAAGTTATCAAAATAGGTTATTTTTCAATAACTATATTTTA
Organism: Ceratopteris richardii; assembly: GCA_020310875.1. NCBI lineage: Eukaryota > Viridiplantae > Streptophyta > Polypodiopsida > Polypodiales > Pteridaceae > Ceratopteris > Ceratopteris richardii. The sequence goes on from CM035426.1 coordinate 42,395,432, forward strand.
TGTACTATAGGTCTTTATGAGCCTTGAAGGTTTTTTCAACATTTTATTTGATTAGTATGTGTGATTTTTTTCAATCTGTTAGAAAAAAGGACACTATACTGTTCTGTTTTGGTACAACACTAGTGTTAAGAGGAATGATTGTGACATCTATTAGGTGGAAATGGGATTGCTTGATGAGCATGTTTGAAGTCAAAACTATCAGACGTAGGGAACAAAGAGTGTGATGCTTGTGGAGTTAACTTAATGGGCCTCGAGAATTTGGAGAACGAGAATTCAAGGAAATAATTAAGATTCATTCACATATGCTTGAAGCATATCCTCTAGGATTTGGTTAACACTCTCTGTTTTCCCATCCGACTATGGATGCTCGGCCATACTCATGCTAAGTTTTGTAGCCAACCTTTTGAAGACCGCTCTCCAAAAGTGGCTAGTGAACTTCCTATCCCGATCAGAGACTATGTCTAAAGGAAGACCATATAACCGGTATAGGTTCTCTACAAAGAGCCTAGAAAACTCTGGTGTCTTCATTGTAGTACGTGTCAGAATAAACCTAGCCATTTTGGTTAACCTATCCACAATTATCTAGACAGATTCATGCCCTCTTTGTGTCTTGGGTAATCCGAATATAAAATCCATAGAGATACTCTTCCACTTCCCATTAGGAATATCCAATGGGTGGAGTAGTCCTCCAATCCTCAACCTCTCAACTTTATTGACTTTTCATTTAGTGCACTTAAGCACATACTCTATGACATCCTTATGAAGTCCAGGCCAATAAAACTGCCTCTTAACAAGATCATAAGTCTTGTTAACTCATGGGTGTCCCGCACTAGGTGTGTCATGACACTCATATAAAATATGCCATCTCATCTCAAGATCTCTAGGGACACACACCTTACCTTTAAATAATAGATACCCATCACGGACACTGTAATTTTTCCACTTGAATCCTTCTTGAGTACCCGTTGATACTCCATCCTCACTGGAAACCCTTATATCATGATCCCCATTCTCTATGGCTTCCCAAATCTTGGAATATGCAGGATCAAGCCTACATTTCCCTCTAATGGACTCAAGTAGCTCACTAATGATCTGAGTAAAACTCAGTTCATTGAGCATAGGCATTCGACTAAGTGAATCCCCCACTACATTAGACTTTTCCTTCCTATACCTAAGCTCATCATCAAATTCTTGAAGGGTCTCTGCCCATCGGACCTTACGAGCTTTAAGGTATGTTTGATTAGAGAGCCACTTAATGCTCTCTTGATCAAATACTATCATAACTTTGGCACCATATAGATAATGAGCCATTTCTACAAAGTATGGATAATTGCATACAACTCCTTCTCATAGACAGAGTAATTCTTCTGAGCCAGTTCTAGTTTCTTACTCTCAAAAGCTATTGGTTGACCATCCTGAACTAAAACTGCTCCTATAGCAAAATCACTCACGTTAGTCTCAACCACAAAGGTTTTATTGGGATATGCTACATGTAAAAGTGGATCTGTAGCAATTGCTACTTTCAATCTCTCCATACTTTGCTTCTGTTCATCTTCCCAATGAAAGGCTTTCCCTTTCCATTTAATTTGTTCTGCCATCAGGACAACAATTTTGTCATAATTCTTAATGAATCTTTGATAGAAACCTGATAAACCTAGGAAGATTTGTAGCTCTTCCAGGTTCCTTGGATGTGGCCATTCCATAATCGCCCTTACTTTTTCAGGATCCATCTGGATTCCATTCTGGAAGACTATATGCCCAAGGTATCTAACCTCTGTTTTGAAAAATTCACACTTTGACTCCTTAGCAAAGAGTGAATTTTCCCTTAGCACTTGAAATACTTTTCTTAATTGTTCCAAGTGCTCCTCTTCTGATGCACTATAGATCAGAATATCATCCAAGAAGTATACTACAAAGTGTCCTAGATAAGGCAGCAATACACTATTCATGAGCTTCATGAAAGTGGCAGGAGCATTGGTGAGACCAAAAAGCATCACCAAAGGTCTTAGGGCGGAGGATGTCCCTTTCTGTGCAATGCTCAATATCATGACTTTACAATAAAAAGATCTCCTGTACATATTGAGAATGAAAAAGACTATACAACTCTAAAGATGAAATGAGAGGTGCATTAGGTACATCCCTCTCTCCTTGATTGTAAAATTTACTTCCATTTCTTTCAAACTCAAGTGTGTTGTTTTGATAGCGCAAGATCTATCCTCTCCATATTCATAATTTGGAAGTCCATATGATCTATATAATCCTGCATCTTGACTTCCAAATTGGATACCATAGTATCCCATATCCTCTTGTCTTCCCCTTGCATCATAGATACTATGTATTTATGTGCACTGGGCTGCTAGGAATCTTTAGTTTCTTGACCAGAGCATAGTTTATAAAGTTATGAGTGGCAGAGTCATCTATCATGACTCGTACCTTGGTCCCGTATACACTACCATGCAGTTTAAAGATGAAATGAGAGGTGTATTAGGTACATCCCTCTCTTCTTGATTGTTAAATTTACTTCCATTTCTTTCAAACTCAAGTGTGTTGTTTTGATAGCGCAAGATCCATCCTCTCCATATTCATAATTTGGAAGTCCATATGATCTATATAATCCTGCATCTTGACTTCCAAATTGGATACCATAGTATCCCATATCCTCTTGTCTTCCCCTTGCATCATAGATACTATGTATTTATGTGCACTGGGCTGCTAGGAATCTTTAGTTTCTTGACCAGAGCATAGTTTATAAAGTTATGAGTGGCAGAGTCATCTATCATGACTCGTACCTTGGTCCCGTATACACTACCATGCAGTTTAACCAAGTCATGTGGTCTAAATTGTGGTGACCACAATGACTGAGTCAAACAACAGGTGTGCTCTATATCCTCTTGCATCACCTCCACTCCCTTGCAGCTAGAGCTCCCATGAATAGGAAGTGTCTGCACTAGGTGGACCGCCTTTTTGCCCTTTTCAGGGGCCGTACTACTCTCTTACCCTCTCGTCTTTTCTTCCCCCTTCTTGAGTGGATAGTTCCATTGTGAATGGCTAGGAGACAAACACCTAACGCACAGGTTCTCTCTTTTGGCCCTCTCAAACTGCTCTATAGGTAACCTAGGCCCTTGTGATCTTTGTTTTTTAATGAAAATTTTGTTTTTCCCCAATTGCAACTTCTTGAACTTAGTCGTGCTAAGAGGCTTGAGGGGCTGATCCATCTCCATAGGAGTATATTGAGGACGGTTATGGTCCTCATAGATCTGTGCATACTTGATCCCCTCCTCAAACATCTTAGGTGCATTCCTTCTTACCTCTCTCTTGATGGCTTTATCTAAGCCTCTAACAAACCCTCTATTTTTCTAGAAATCATCTAAGCCCTTAAGTTTCAAAATGATCTCCCTATAGTTGGATATGTAGACTGTCAAAGGCCTACCTCTTCGGGTAATCCTATCCCACTCACCCCAGTTCCTCTCCTCCTCATTCTCAAAAAGAAACTCTTTTAGAAAAAGAGTTTCAAAATGAGTCCAACCTGTAGGGATAGAGTTTGCCTCCTTGAGACTCATCCACCACTTATAAGCATGTGGGCCAAGTGAGAGACTCACATCTAGCACATGATACTCTTTTGGGGTGCTCTTCAGTTGATGCAAATCATGCCACTTTTGTAAAAAAGTGTAGATTGAATCCTTGTTTCTATCTCGGTCATCCCCCATAAAGGTAGGTGGCTTTATGTCTTTCAGGAGGGGAGCGTCCCTAGAGCTCTCTCCTTTATGTTTACTAGGAAAAGAAGGATCTTTCCTAGTTATCTCTAGAGGAAGAGTAGGAGTTTCTCTTTCCTTCCTAGATAGGAAAGAGGTGATGTGAGTCTCAAGTGAGATCATTTGAGACTTATGCTACTGAATGAGAGATGTAATGCTACCTATCTCTCTCTCTAGCATAAGGGTCTGTTCCTTTAATTCTAGAAATTGGTCACGAGTAACAAACTCATCCAAAAGTTCCTCATAGGTATATTCTTCTTGTTGAGGCTCTTTCTCTTCTAGGTTTTCCTCTACTTCCTGCCCCATTTCTACCTCTTCCATTCTAGAACTAGGATCCTCTAGTTGCTCTTTAGATGGAGAATTTTGTTCTATTATTTGTTTCCCTTTGGACTCCATGTTTCACTTCCCTCCCCCCTGTTGGGAAAGATGGATGGACACTCCAAGAGACTGAGTAGGTACTGCTAAATCGTGCTTTGTACCAGCCCTTGATGCTTCAGAGTTGATAAGTGGACCTCCATATCTTTCCAATGACACCATAAAATGGTCTATGTCCTTTGGAAACAATGTGTGTAAAGATTGAACCAAAAAAGATAACTTTGAACATCAAGATCTCAAGAAAACCTTGTATTTTAGTCTTGACACTTGCTGGATTTTTTGCTCAGTATGACCAGCACAATAGGAATTGGAAAAATTCCTTTTAGGGGTATCTAATTAGCATAGTAAGCTAACTATTCCAATTGGAATGATATAAAAAGATTAACTATGCTAAGAGAAATCAATTGAGCAAGTAAACCTTTACCACCAATTTTTTAGGACTATTGCAGAATTTGACCAGTGATCACCGTGACAAGTGTTTCTCTGAAATGGATAAATTGAATATCTTCAAATTCTGATAACGTCTAGACAACTTTGAGCTGGTTCCAACAAGCTATAGATGTTTGAATTTGGTCAAGAAATGACTGAGATATGCTCTCCACAAGTTGACAGACTTTTAAGTAGTATGACAGAGAACTCAGAAATGAACAATGAAGATATATGTATTAATGAACACTTGTATACAATACCATTGGCATGAAGATCATTGCCTAATGGTGTAGATAGGTGTGGGCTAGAGTTTAGGCCTAACACACACTCAGAATGACAGTAATGAGATCGGGAAATGATGAGTCTTACCCACGACTTTTCCATGATCATTTTTATAGTGATTGAGTATAAATTTGAACTTAAATTCAAACTTTTGGCTCCCTATGATCAAGCTCCTATATCCTAGGAGATATTCCATCAATCAAAGCTAACCATTTTTCCACAAATTCCTTTTGGTAGGTGTTTACAAAGATTCCACGTCAATTTGACTTTTACAAAGAGGTAAAGTGGTAACCACTAGCAATAGTTCCTATGCTTCTCCATATGTGTATGGACTTCAATCTATCCATCAAGCCAAATATGTAGGCTTGTGAATTGCACCAACAGCTCCCCCTCAAGCCAAACATTTTGGCTTGGTCTTCATCCTTCATTCTTCATGTATGTCCTGCAATCCAATCATTGCTTTGAACCTGCAAAGTTTGGTTCCATCCAAAGCTTTAGTCAACAAATATGCACACTCAATGTTGGTTGATACATAGGTTAGTTGAATGTCCTTGCTTAATAACTTCTCTCTCACATAATGGTAATGGACCTCTATATTTTTGGTCCTAGCATGATACGTAGGATTAGTTGCAAGGTGAAGTGAGCTTGTATTATCTCCAAAGATTATTGGTGACCTAGTATATAGACCCAATTCTATATACAACAGTTTGATCCATATGGCTTGTTGGGTGGCATTAGCCAGTCCTCTATACTCTACCTTTGTAGAAGATAAAGCAACAGTAGGTTGCTTCTTTGAAGACCATGATATTGGCTTATCACCTGCAAATGAAATTTATGTAGAAGTGCTCCTCCTATCATCCTTGCATCCTGCCCAATCTGCATCTGAATAAATCTTGATATCAATGTCTGAAATGTAAGGGAAATACAAACCATGATTTTTTGTACCCTTGAGATACTTCAAGATTCTCTTGGTAGCCTCTAAGTGAGGTATCCTTGGCTTGTGCATAAACTGACTTAGCACACTAACTCCATATGCAATGTCTATCCTTGTTAAAGTAGCATAGTTCAAGCTACCCACCATGCTTTGATAACCTGTAATGTCATTAATTTCATCACCTTCATGGGCACTTAGTTTTAGGTTTACCTCCATTGGAGTACTTGCAACTTTGGCATCCTGCAAATGAAACTTCTTCAACATATCTTGTATATACTTTTTCTGAGTAATGTATAGTCCAGAGTTAGTATAAACTAACTCAAGCCCAAGAAAATACTTTAGTAGACCAAGATCATTGATCTTGAGCTCCTTCATCATCTCGCTCTTGATTTGTGTGATTCCATTCACATCATTACATGTAAGTATGATGTCATCAACATAAACACATAGGTATATTACCTGTGAATTACTTCTCTTGATGAATAGAGAAGTGTCTACCTTGCTCATGACAAAACCTTGGTCTTGTAGGTAAGTAGTCAACCTGTGATTCCATGCCCTAGGTGCTTGCTTTAATCCATATAAATCTTTATTCAATTTGCACACATATGATACCTTGTTTGGATCCTCATAGCCAGAAGATTGTGACATATATACATCCTCTGAAATCCAACCATTCAAGAAATCATTTTTGACATCCAATTGGTACATGTTCCAATTTTTTGATGCAGCTACACTCACCAACACTCTGATAGTTGGCATCTTGGCCACAGGTGAGAATGTTTCTTCATAGTCAATGCCTTCAGTTTGTGCAAAACCCTTGGCTACCAATCTGGCTTTGTACCTGTTAATTGACCCATCAGAATTTCTTTTAAGTTCATAGATCCATCTGGATCCTATTACCTTCATGGATTCCTTCTTTGGTACTAGCTCCCATGTGTCACTTTCCTTGAGTGCTTCAATATTCTCATCCATAGCTTCTTTCCATTCTATCTTATTTATGGCTTCTTCATATGATCCTGGTTCTTCAAATGACAAATGTTTGGCAAGATAAACAGAGTGTTTAGTAACAAGAGATGTATCATACCCATATCTGATAGGTTTTTTGATCTCTCTTTGTGATCTTCTGGTTGACTGATTTGAAGATTCAGGTATGTCTTCAAGCTTCTTCATTTTGACTTTGCCCTTGGATTTCCATGCCTTGATTTCTTTAAGATTGATAACATCTTCATCATCTGAATTTGAGTCTTCATTCTGATTAGGTTCCTCCTTTGCAAGACTTGGAAACTCCTCCTCCAAGTCATAGGGTAGTTTAAACTTCTTGCATTCATTCTCATACCAAGAATCATTTTCATCAAAGACAACATCTCTACTAACCATGAATCCCTTATTGGAAGGGTTGTAAGAAATGTATCCTTTTTTATTCAGATCATATCCAATAAAGATGCACTTCTTAGCCTTAGGGTCTAGCTTACCTCTTATCTGAGAAGGAATGTGTACATATGCTACACATCCAAATATCCTGCAATGGTCAAGTGAGGGTCTCTTCCCATGCCATGCTTCATAGGGTGTCATCCCATCAAGAGACTTAGATGGTAACCTGTTTATGAGATATGTGGTACTAGAGACACTCTCTGCCCATAGATAGTTAGGTAACCTTTTTTCATTCAACATAGAACTTGTTCTTTCCACAAACAACCTATTTCTTCTCTTAGCTACCCCATTCTGTTCAGGAGTATACCTTATGGTGGTTTCTCTTTTAATGCCTCTATCTTGCAAGAAGTCTTCAAACTCATTGGAGAAGTACTCACCTCCTCCATCTGACCTTAGCCTCTTCAAATTCTTTCCTGTCTGATTCTCAATAAGTGCAAGATATTTTTTAAAGCAATTAAACACTTCATCCTTGTTTTTCATGAAGTACAATACAATCCACCTGCTATAATCATCAATAAAAGATACATAGTACCTTGATCCTGAGATTGAGGGGTCTTTGCTTGGTCCCCATACATCTGTATGGACAAGCTCTAGGTAGTCCTCATGCATGTAGCCTTTCCTTCAGAAGGGTAACCTGTGAGATTCCCCAAATTGACAAGCACTACATTTATATATCATGTGTTTTTTGGAAACATTGGGTATTCCAATTATTGATCCCTCCATATCTGTTTCAAGGTCCTTTCTCCAACATGCCCTAATCTTTTGTGCCAAATCTCAAGCTCTGAAAGTGTTTGATCTTTATAACTGTATAATGCAATGTTCTTTGTATCTTCTAGATCAAAAGTAAAAAGTCTACCTGATTTTTCTCCTTTTGCTATTCTCTTGAACCCTTGCTTTGGATCCTCCACAAATGCTCCAAATTGGTTGAATCTAACCTGCAAACCTTTCTCCACAATCTGTCCAACACTCATCATATTTTTGGTAATGGTTTGTACATAGAGTACCCTACTCAACAAGTTCTGATTTCCATCACAATTCTTAACATTTCCAACTTTAACTACTGAGTGCTTGGTGTCATCACCTATTTGTACTTGATGCTTACCTTTTGGTTCCTGAAGATCAGAGAGTAGTGCTAGATTGCCAGCCACATGATTTGAGCATCCTGAGTCAATGTAGAATAGGTGGTCATCATTTGTACCTAGTTTTGAAGTCATGTTCATGATCAGAAGAGAGTCATCTTGCTCTTTTGTATAGTTGTTGTAGTCCTTTCTAGATTTGAATCCTCCTTGGTAATTGCCATTGTAGTTGTTGTTGTAATTGTTGTTGTAATTGTTGTTGTAATTGTTGTTGTAATTGTTGTTGTAATTGTTGTTGTAATTATTGTTGTAGCCTTGGTGATGGTTGAATCTACTTCTTGATTGTGAGTATCCACCTCTTTGATATCCTCTTCCTCTCTGATTTTTGTAGTTCCTGAAACACTCATCTGTAGTATGATTTGATAGACCACAAATATTGCATGGTGAGGAGTTACAGGATCTCTCCCTACCTTGCTTACCTCCTCTGCCTCTTCCTCTTGATGATCTACCTCTCCCTGCATAGTTGGCTTGGGAGGTAGTGCCTTCATCTTCTACCTTCTTATTCTTGCCTTTATATTTAGACTTCTTATCAGTGTATAGGGAAGAGGAACTATTACCTTTGGATGTATCTCCGTTCTTGTTGAGCTTGGCTTCATGAGTGAACAATTGTCCCATGAGAGTGGTAAGGTCTGGAATCCATGTCCATGTAAAGATCCATGGCAGTGGTGAAGCTTTCCCATTTGTCATCAACTTTGATGCCATTGATCACTTGCCTTAGAATTTGCTCTTCTTCAATCTCTTCTCCTATGCTTGCTAAGTGGTCTGCTACATCTTTAATCTTGGTTACAAACTCTGAAACAACTTTTTGAGGTTGCTTCCTTAATGTGGTGAATTCAATCCGCAAGTAATTTTTTCTAGCCCTTGTGTTGGAGGAGAAATAAGATGACAAGGTTTCCCAAGTCTCTTGGGATGTTTTACAGTTTCTAATATGTGGCAAAAGAAAATCAGAGATGGAGTTGAGTAAATAAGACCTTGCTAGTGCATCCTTAGCACACCATGTGTTGAGCTTTTCATGTTCCTCCTTTGTTGGCAATCCTCTTGTTTTGAATGAGGGCAATTCATCATCTCTTGAGATGTATCCATAAAGACTCCTTCCTTGTAGGTATTTCTTCATCCTTAGAGACCATGCCTGATAATTGTTCATGTCCAATTTATCAATAAATGAAGGAAAACCATCTCCCATTTTACCTTAGTTTGCTCTAATACCACTGTTGGGAAAGATGGATGGACACTCGAAGAGATTGAGTAGGTACTCCTAAATCCTGCTTTGTACTAGCCCTTGATGCTTCAGAGTTGATAAGTGGACCTCCTTAGCTTTCCAATGACACCATAAAATGGTCTATGTCCTTTGGAAATGATGTGTGTAAAGATTGAACCAAAACCGATAACTTTGAACATCAAGATCTCAAGAAAACCTTCTATTTTAGTCTTGACACGTGCTACATTTTTTGCTCAGTATGACAAGCACAATAGGAATTGGAAAATTTCCTTTTAGGGGTATCTAATTAGCTTAGTAAGCTAACTATTTCAAGTGTAATGATATACAAAGATTAAATATGCTAAGAGAAATCAATTTAGCAAGTAAACGTTTACCCCTGATTTTTTAGGACTGTTGCAGACTTTGACCAGTGATCACCTCGATGCACTTTTCTCTGAAATGGATGATTAGAATGTCTTCAAATTTTTCTAGCATGTAGAAACCTTTGAGCTGGTTCCAACAAGATATAGATCTTTGAATTTGGTGAAGCAATGACTGAGATATGATCTCCACAAGTTGCAAACTTTTAAGTAGTATGACAGAGAACTCAGAAATGAACGATGAAGATATATGTATTAATGAACACTTGTATACATACCATTGGCATGACGATCATTGCCTAATGGTGTAGATAGGTGTGGGCTAGAGTGTAGGCCTCATACACACTCAAAATTGACAGTAATGAGCTCGGGAAAGTATGAGTCTTACGCGCAACTTTTCCATGACCACTTTTATAGTGATTGAAGATAAATTTGAATTCAAATTCAAACTTTTGGCTCTCTATGATCAAGCTCCTATATCCTAGAAGATATTCCATCAATCGAAGCTAACCATTTTTCCACGAATTTCTTTTGGTAGGTGTTTACAAAGATTCCAAGTCAATTTACAAAGAGGTAAAGTGGTAATTAACCACTAGCAATAGTTCCTATGCTTCTCCATATGTGTATGGACTTCAATGTATCCATCAAGCCAAATATGTAGGCTTGTGAATTGCACCAACACCCCCCCCCCACCGCATTTGCGAGCTAGAGTATGTGAAAAGAAATGGAAGTAAACCTTGAATATGCAAGAAGAAGAGAAATATATCACAAGAGCACCTCCCTAGTACAAAATAAAGTTGCGAAAGCGAAATCCAAGTGATCTTTGAATCTTGAGGTTGTTGATCTTCAATCCTCACCAGGCCGAAACAAAAATTTGAAATGTCTGGTTGGTCTTGGGAGGTCCTAATCACCAAAAACCAACAAGAATGATTCCAAAATCATGTAGAAATAGCCCCAACTGGGCAAACTAAGTGAAACTGATGCACTTTTGAAATTTGATAGTCCTCGCAAGTCCAAGAAATGTAGTTCAGCACCTGCACTTCAAAGATATAAAGCTATCCCAAGTGAAAAAAGTAGATTTGGACACCAAATGATGAAAAACTAGGCCCGGGAGTGGCTACCTAGTTCTTGATGAAGCACTATAGAGAGATTTTGGTTGACTAAATCTTGTCCAAATCAAACATCAATTGTCTTTGAACAAAACTTTGGAGTGCAGCTTTGTAATGTGACAAAGATTTTTGAAATCAGATGTCGTATGACCAAGCGATGGTGCGAAGAAGATGCGTATGTCCAAGCTAGGATGTGAAATAACAAATCTTCTTGATAGGGTGATTTTGGGGGCTGCAAATTGAACGTCTGAAGCTTCTTCACATAGAATAATAACCCATACCCAATGTCCACAGCTCATAATACATGTTGGCATCATTTCTTTTCCCAAGAGCTTGAACCATAGCTGGCTTTGCTCCCCCAATATTCCAAAAAAAACTCAAAATTTTTAATACTTACATCCTCCACGAATTCAAAGTTCCCAAAATTCGCAGCCATCCGAGACAAGAGGATTTATCCCATATGCGAATGTGCAGTGCTTTTTTCGTGGGTATATAGTGAGGAGTCTTCCTTTATATGCTTCATCCTAGAGGGAGGGTAGAGGGAGAGGCCATGTGGGCCGACTAAACTCGATGGACTTCTCTGCTACCTGCATGTGCGCCTGTTGTTGGCTGCCTTCATGGGCTGTTATTGGGCTCCTTCGTTGGCCTATTGATGCCTCCATATGGGTGTACCTCTGCTCCAATACTAGTGTAGCATTTTATTCCCTATGACACCCTCCATTTTGGATTTCTCTATAGAGATTCGACGTCCATGCACAGATGTCGATGCTTTCCTTGGTCTGCCCAGCCGCATGGAAGCCTATTATTCTCTCTCTCTCATTCATACCCATAAAGAGCAAGGCTCTATGCATCTCATATGAGTGCCACTTGGCACTCATGTGAGTATCATACCTATCATGTATAAGAGGAGGTTCTCACCTCTAAATCATTACTCAAATCTGATACTCCATATAACAAGTAGGGTCTTCTAGTCTGCCATATCCAATGGAACCTAAGGACCTAGTGACAGTTGAGAAAGGAACTTGAGAGTTTAAGGAGGAATAAGACCCAAAAAGAAGAAGAAAATGCACAACTCAATTGAGGAGAGAAATTGAAGCTTTAAATTCACAAAAAGAAGAAGAGGCCGAAGCAAAGGAGCTGGCTCAACTACGGCAAAAAGTACATGAACTACATGGAGGGTGCATAAAAAATGGACTGTGGTGCACTATGTGCAGCAAACAAGGACACGTGGTAAGTGACTACCCTCTTTTAAGCATTACTTGCTAGCTATGCACACAAGTTGGACATGAAGCTCATGAATGTCACTCAAGAGGGATGCCTACACAAACTTATTGGGGCCAAGGAGGAACTCAACTATCAACCAATGTGATGGCAGCAAGACCTAGCCAAGGAAACAATCATAACCCATGACCTAGGGGTAATTTTGGAAATGGGCCTAGAAGGCCAATTATTTGTTTCTGGTGTGGAGAATGTGGGCACTATCAGAGCAAATGTACTCTACTAGAAAATGTTCCCCTTGTAGGAATTGCACAGATGCTAGAGACCATTACACAAATTGTTGTGCACAAAACAAAGCATCTACATCAGGGCCCCACATTCAAATGATCTTTGTGAAAAAAAAAAGAGTAACAAAAGAAGTCAATGTTGTGCCATCACCATCTACTAGAAGAGGGTAGTTAGAAGAAATTGACTCCATGGTTATGTAGATAAGGAATAAATGGAAAACTCAAGAAGAAACATGCCAAGGGTCAAGTACTATGGGAATGAACAAGGACAAGAGGATACATGAGGACAAAGTGATTACATGTGAAGATACAAGACAAAAAGAAGAGCTTATACATATCAATGATGTCATTGGGAACTCATTCAACCAAGCCCACAAGGAATTTGAGAAGTCAAACATAAAAAATGATCGTAGGGAATCTTGAGCTTTAAGATTATTCAAATCTATAAAAATAGAGGTTAGTATTTTTGAGCTGATAAATATGGATAAAAAATTCATATCAAAGGCCTTGAATTTTATTTAGGAGGCCTCCTCAACCACTTTAGTGGAAAAGACTATTGCTATGAGTAAGGATAGGATTCTAGGGGAAGCCCCCCTCACAGATTATATGAGTCCATGTTTAACAATAACTATTGAAGGATATCAATTACAAGGAGTTATAGTGGATGGCAGTTCTAGCATTAACTTGATGCCCAAACATACTATGGAGAGGCTTGGCCTTCAACCATCCAGACTTTCCAACTTCATTGCAACGTTGGCATATCAAACCAGAATAAGGCCAATGGGAGTTATTCCACGAGTTCCACTGGAAGTACATGGTAACCTCTTTACTTTAGATTTTTTTGTATTAAGATTCCCACAGGTAGAGGGAGGTTTTCCTCTCTTTATTGGAAGACCTTGGCTAAGGCATGCGAGAGTCATCCATGACTCGGGCAAGGACATAATGTGGATACAACAGGGACGATAGGAACTTAAGCAAATATATATGGAAGAGGGACCAGACCACCAAGGCAACACTAGTATGATGCAATCAGTTGGCATTTGCATGGAGCAAGAAATGTTGGATCCATCGTAGTTAGAGTCCAATGAGGAAGAAGATATTCTGGCTTGGCTTCAAATAGGCAATTCTTTCTCTTGTTATGGAACTTTTCTAAATGATTCTTGTACAGAAGAATCTTATGAAGGAAAGGAGGAGAAAATTCATATTGCTGGATTAGGAGAACCAGTAACATACCATAGAAGGGGGAGAAAGACACCTCTTAAATGCAATTTGGATGAAGATATTACAAATACAAGGAACAAAACTACTGAGATTAAAGACAAGGTAAAGTATGTTGATATATTTAGGTAGTGATGTGTGTGAACACTCTAGGACTGTTGGGGCACTTCTTTCCCTCTTTAGGAGGCTTTTCCCCCCCAGTTTGAATATATGCTTATTGCCCTAATGGGCTACATATCTTTGTACATTCTAGTGGTAATTCATTCAGTATTGTGTGTTTTGCTTCAAGCTTCTTCTTCTTCCTTGCGCCGCTTGCGTGCTTTTGCAGACGTCTAACTCCAACAATTGGTATTAGAGCAGGTCGCTTCATCTAGGGCATTGTTGACACCGCTCTGGATGTAGTCTCAAAATTGCACAAATTTTGGTGAGCACAAATCTGAGCGCATTTTAGCCTCCGAATGCCCTATCGTAGTGCTTGTGCAAGCTATTCTGTCTTTTTGTGCCAAAGATATATACCAGTTTCAGTTCGCCACTATAGAATGGAAAGAAGCTATGGATGAGATAGAATGGAAAGAAGCTATGGATGAGAATATTGAAGCACTCAAGGAAAGTGACACATGGGAGCTAGTACCAAAGAAGGAATCCATGAAGGTAATAGGATCTAGATGGATCTATGAACTTAAAAGAAATTCTGATGGGTCAATTAACAGGTACAAAGCCAGATTGGTAGCCAAGGGTTTTGCACAAACTGAAGGCATTGACTATGAAGAAACATTCTCACCTGTGGCCAAGATGCCAACTATCAGAGTGTTGGTGAGTGTAGCTGCATCAAAAAATTGGAACATGTACCAATTGGATGTCAAAAATGATTTCTTGAATGGTTGGATTTCAGAGGATGTATATATGTCACAATCTTTTGGCTATGAGGATCCAAACAAGGTATCATATGTGTGCAAATTGAATAAAGATTTATATGGATTAAAGCAGGCACCTAGGGCATGGAATCACAGGTTGACTACTTACCTACAAGACCAAGGTTTTGTCATGAGCAAGGTAGACACTTCTCTATTCATCAAGAGAAGTAATTCACAGGTAATATACCTATGTGTTTATGTTGATGACATCATACTTACATGTAATGATGTGAATGGAATCACACAAATCAAGAGCCAGATGATGAAGGAGCTCAAGATCAATGATCTTGGTCTACTAAAGTATTTTCTTGGGCTTGACTTAGTTTATACTAACTCTGGACTATACATTACTCAGAAAAAGTATATACAAGATATGTTGAAGAAGTTTCATTTGCAGGATGCCAAAGTTGCAAGTACTCCAATGGAGGTAAACCTAAAACTAAGTGCCCATGAAGGTGATGAAATTAATGACATTACAGGTTATCAAAGCATGGTGGGTAGCTTGAACTATGCTACTTTAACAAGGATAGACATTGCATATGGAGTTAGTGTGCTAAGTCAGTTTATGCACAAGCCAAGGATACCTCACTTAGAGGCTACCAAGAGAATCTTGAACTATCTCAAGGGTACAAAAAATCATGGTTTGTATTTCCCTTACATTTCAGACATTGATATCAAGATTTATTCAGATGCAGATTGGGCAGGATGCAAGGATGATAGGAGGAGCACTTCTACATACATTTCATTTGCAGGTGATAAGCCAATATCATGGTCTTTAAAGAAGAAACTTACTGTTGCTTTATCTTCTACAAAGGTAGAGTATAGAGGACTGGCTAATGCCACCCAACAAGCCATATGGATCAAACTGTTGTATACAGAATTGGGTCTATATACTAGGTCACCAATAATCTTTGGAGATAATACAAGCTCACTTCACCTTGCAACTAATCCTACGTATCATGCTAGGACCAAAAATATAGAGGTCCATTACCATTATGTGAGAGAGAAGTTATTAAGCAAGGACATTCAACTAACCTATGTATCAACCAACATTGAGTGTGCATATTTGTTGACTAAAGCTTTGGATGGAACCAAACTTTGCAGGTTCAAAGCAATGATTGGATTGCAGGACATACATGAAGAATGAAGGATGAAGACCAAGCCAAAATGTTTGGCTTGAGGGGGAGCTGTTGGTGCAATTCACAAGCCTACATATTTGGCTTGATGGATAGATTGAAGTCCATACACATATGGAGAAGCATAGGAACTATTGCTAGTGGTTACCACTTTACCTCTTTGTAAAAGTCAAATTGACGTGGAATCTTTGTAAACACCTACCAAAAGGAATTCGTGGAAAAATGGTTAGCTTTGATTGATGGAATATCTCCTAGGATATAGGAGCTTGATCATAGGGAGCCAAAACTTTTGAACTTGAGTTCAAATTTATACTCAATCACTATAAAAGTGGTCATGGAAAAGTCGTGGGTAAGACTCATCATTTCCCGAGCTCATTACTGTCATTCTGAGTGTGTGTTAGACCTAAACTCTAGCCCACACCTATCTACACCATTAGAAAATGATCTTCATGCCAATGGTATTGTATACAAGTGTTCATTAATACATATATCTTCATTGTTCATTTCTGAGTTCTCTGTCATACTACTTAAAAGTCTGTCAACTTGTGGAGAGCATATCTCAGTCATTTCTTGACCAAATTCAAACATCTATAGCTTGTTGGAACCAGCTCAAAGTTTTCTAGATGTTATCAAAATTTGAAGATATTCAATTTATCCATTTCAGAGAAACACTTGTCACGGTGATCACTGGTCAAATTCTGCAATAGTCCTAAAAAATTGGTGGTAAAGGTTTACTTGCTCAATTGATTTCTCTTAGCATAGTTAATCTTTTTATATCATTCCAATTGGAATAGTTAGCTTACTATGCTAGTTAGATACCCCTAAAATGAATTTTTCCAATTCCTATTGTGCTGGTCATACTGAGCAAAAAATCCAGCAAGTGTCAAGACTAAAATACAAGGTTTTCTTGAGATCTTGATGTTCAAAGTTATCTTTTTTGGTTCAATCTTTACACACATTGTTTCCAAAGGACATAGACCATTTTATGGTGTCATTGGAAAGATATGGAGGTCCACTTATCAACTCTGAAGCATCAAGGGCTGGTACAAAGCACGATTTAGCAGTACCTACTCAATCTCTTGGAGTGTCCATCCATCTTTCCCAACAGGGGGGAGGGAAGTGAAACATGGAGTCCAAAGGGAAACAAATAATAGAACAAAATTCTCGATCTAAATAAGATAGAATGGAAAGAAGCTATGGATGAGAATATTGAAGCACTCAAGGAATATCAATATTGAATGCTCCTCAACCACTTTAGTGGAATCACCTAATTGAATGCTCAATATCATGACTTTACAATAAAAAGATCTCTTGTACATATTGAGAATGAAAAAGACTATACAACTCTAAAGATGAAATGAGAGGTGCATTAGGTACATCCCTCTCTCCTTGATTGTAAAATTTACTTCCATTTCTTTCAAACTCAAGTGTGTTGTTTTGATAGCACAAGATCTATCCTCTCCATATTCATAATTTGGAAGTCCATATGATCTATATAATCCTGCATCTTGACTTCCAAATTGGATACCATAGTATCCCATATCCTCTTGTCTTCCCCTTGCATCATAGATACTATGTATTTATGTGCACTGGGCTGCTAGGAATCTTTGGTTTCTTGACCAGAGCATAGTTTATAAAGTTATGAGTGGCAGAGTCATCTATCATGACTCGTACCTTGGTCCCATATACACTACCATGCAGTTTAAAGATGAAATGAGAGTTGCATTAGGTACATCCCTCTCTTCTTGATTGTTAAATTTACTTCCATTTCTTTCAAACTCAAGTGTGTTGTTTTGATAGCGCAAGATCTATCCTCTCCATATTCATAATTTGGAAGTCCATATGATCTATATAATCCTGCATCTTGACTTCCAAATTGGATACCATAGTATCCCATATCCTCTTGTCTTCCCCTTGCATCATAGATACTATGTATTTATGTGCACTAGGCTGCTAGGAATCTTTAGTTTCTTGACCAGAGCATAGTTTATAAAGTTATGAGTGGTAGAGTCATCTATCATGACTCGTACCTTGGTCCCGTATACACTACCATGCAGTTTAACCAAGTCATGTGGTCTAAACTGTGGTGACCACAATGTCTGAGTCAAACAACAGGTGTGCTCTATATCCTCTTGCATCACCTCCACTCCCTTGCAGCTAGAGCTCCCATGAATAGGAAGTGTCTGCACTAGGTGGACCGCCTTTTTGCCCTTTTCAGGGGCCGTACTACTCTCTTACCCTCTCGTCTTTCCTTCCCCCTTCTTGAGTGGATAGTTCCATTGTGAATGGCTAGGAGACAAACACCTAACGCACAGGTTCTCTCTTTTGGCCCTCTCAAACTGCTCTATAGGTAACCTAGGCCCTTGTGATCTTTGTTTTTTAATGAAAATTTTATTTTTCCCCAATTGCAACTTCTTGAACTTAGTCATGCTAAGAGGCTTGAGGGGCTGATCCATCTCCATAGGAGTATATTGAGGACGGTTATGGTCCTCATAGATCTGTGCATACTTGATCCCCTCCTCAAACATCTTAGGTGCATTCCTTCTTACCTCTCTCTTGATGGCTTTATCTAAGCCTCTAACAAACCCTCTATTTTTCTAGAAATCATCTAAGCCCTTAAGTTTCAAAATGATCTCCCTATAGTTGGATATGTAGACTGTCAAAGGCCTACCTCTCTGGGTAATCCTATCCCACTCACCCCAGTTCCTCTCCTCCTCATTCTCAAAAAGAAACTCTTTTAGAAAAAGAGTTTCAAAATGAGTCCAACCTGTAGGGATAGAGTTTGCCTCCTTGAGACTCATCCACCACTTATAAGCATGTGGGCCAAGTGAGAGACTCACATCTAGCACATGATACTCTTTTGGGGTGCTCTTCAGTTGATGCAAATCATGCCACTTTTGTAAAAAAGTGTAGATTGAATCCTTGTTTCTATCTCGGTCATCCCCCATAAAGGTAGGTGGCTTTATGTCTTTCAGGAGGGGAGCTTCCCTAGAGCTCTCTCCTTTATGTTTACTAGGAAAAGAAGGATCTTTCCTAGTTATCTCTAGAGGAAGAGTAGGAGTTTCTCTTTCCTTCCTAGATAGGAAAGAGGTGATGTGAGTCTCAAGTGAGATCATTTGAGACTTATGCTACTGAATGAGAGATGTAATGCTACCTATCTCTCTCTCTAGCATAAGGGTCTGTTCCTTTAATTCTAGAAATTGGTCATGAGTAACAAACTCATCCAAAAGTTCCTCATAGGTATATTCTTCTTGTTGAGGCTCTTTCTCTTCTAGGTTTTCCTCTACTTCCTGCCCCATTTCTACCTCTTCCATTCTAGAACTAGGATCCTCTAGTTGCTCTTTAGATGGAGAATTTTGTTCTATTATTTGTTTCCCTTTGGACTCCATGTTTCACTTCCCTCCCCCCTGTTGGGAAAGATGGATGGACACTCCAAGAGATTGAGTAGGTACTGCTAAATCATGCTTTGTACCAACCCTTGATGCTTCAGAGTTGATAAGTGGACCTCCATATCTTTCCAATGACACCATAAAATGGTCTATGTCCTTTGGAAACAATGTGTGTAAAGATTGAACCAAAAAAGATAACTTTGAACATCAAGATCTCAAGAAAACCTTGTATTTTAGTCTTGACACTTGCTCGATTTTTTGCTCAGTATGACCAGCACAATAGGAATTGGAGAAATTCCTTTTAGGGGTATCTAATTAGCATAGTAAGCTAACTATTCCAATTGGAATGATATAAAAAGATTAACTATGCTAAGAGAAATCAATTGAGCAAGTAAACCTTTACCACCAATTTTTTAGGACTATTGCAGAATTTGACCAGTGATCACCGTGACAAGTGTTTCTCTGAAATGGATAAATTGAATATCTTCAAATTTTGCGCTTCATCTAGGGCATTGTTGACACCGCTCTGGATGTAGTCTCAAAATTGCACAAATTTTGGTGAGCACAAATCTGAGCTCATTTTAGCCTCCCAATGCACTATCGCAGTGCTTGTGCAAGCTATTCTGTCTTTTTGTGCCAAAGATATATACCAGTTTCAGTTCGCCACTATAAACATCTCAAAGTCTGTTACCGGTTTAGCAGCATTCATCTGGGTAGTTCCATTCAACTTTTTGAGATACAATCAATTTTTTTCATCAAGGTATTTTAGTCAATGACCATGGCTAAAAGCAGTGATGTATTCAGTATGTTCGATGTTGAGGATGGCTTATATGATGTTAGTATTGGTTGCAAAAGGATTTTGGAACATTGTGCAGGGTGTTGAAAAATGTCCTATCACACCTGCAACTGTTACAACTGCAGGTACTAAAGCTGATGTAGAAGGTGTCAAAGATGGTGATATTCTATAAATTCCTATTCGTGCTTCACTTTTTGCTGCACCCACTGTAGAGAAAATTTTTTGGGATGGTAGAGATGCCCGAGTACATCCATTGATAGTTTGTCTGTCAAAGGTGCCATTATTCCTCACATTGGCTCTTGCAGAACAGTTAAGGATGCTTGGGATACACTTACCAAATTGTACGAGGCTCCGAAAATAGTTGGAGAGTGAGGACATGAATGAAGGTGATTCTATGGATAGTTTCTTGACAAAGAACAAGGATTTGAATGAACAATTGATTTTTGCTAATGAAGTCCTTCCTGATAGTTCACTTGTACACACCATTCTGAATGGTCTTCCTGACTCATATCAAGTTTTTCTTCTACTCTTTGGTTGATTATGAAAGGCAATCCAAATGCCTTAACATTTGAAGAGTTAGTTTCTTTTTTGTTGTTAGTCTAAGCAGAATAGGTCTATTATCCATGTTGCATATCAACCTTTCTTGGCTAGTCAGAAGGGCAAAGAAAATGGAGCTCTTCAAGTAGTAAGCAAAAATCTGCTAGTTCTGCACAATCGAAGAAGGAAGACAAAGATGAGAACGAATGAGAAAAGCAAAAATTGTTTTGCAAATATTGTAAAGAAAATGATCATGTTATTAAAAACTATCCAAAATTAGCTGCTCAAGAGGCAAAGAAGAAAGAGGCCGGAATGGTTGTTGTAGAGGCCTCTACACCGAAAACAGAGTCTGCTAATCTTGTGCAAGATGAAGAATGCGCGTTTACTACTATTTGCAGTTTTGACCCATCTTCTCATGAGCAGTTTATGTCTACACTAGATCAGATGTTTGGTACTTTGATAATGAGGCAACCAAACATATTACCTCGTAGCACAATTTCTTCTCTTCACTGGAGCCTACCCCTATAGGAAATACTCTCACATACACCAACAACTCCTCTTATCCGATCATGGAAGTTGGTAAGATCATTTTGACTACTACTGATGGTAGTTCTTTCACTTCATCAGATGCTTTAGTTGTGCTAGGGATCAAGAAGAATTTGTTATCAGTTTCAGCTTTAGCCAAGTTTGGCTTGGTTGTGAGATTTGTTGATGACAGATGTACAACTCATGATCTGTCAAATGGCAATGTGATTATTGCTTCTGGCATTTTATCTTGTGGGTTGTATAAGCTCATAGATTATGAAAAATATGTAAATGATTTAGCATGTGCAGTACACGATTCTCAGGATATGTTAGATGCAAAGCTTTGGCATGCACGTTTTGGTCATCTAAATTTTACTAATTTGCTACACCTACAGAAATCTGAAATGGTTTCCTCTTCCCCCAAACTTGAGGCACCCAGTAAACATGTATGTGTAGGCTGTATTTTGGGCGAAATGAAGCGTTCCTCATTTCCAAAAGGTGGTTCAGTTTGAGCTACACAAAAATTGCAGCTTGTTCAAAGTGATGTTTGTGGTCCTATGTAGACTCCCTCTTTTGGAAATTATCTTTACTTTGTGACTTTCATTGATGATTTTTTGAGGCATGCATGGGTATATCCATTGAAAGAAATGTTGAAAGTGTTTATTTCTCAAACAGTTTCTAGTTTTGGCTACAAATCTTTCAGCATGTAAAATGGGCACCCTCCATTCTAATCGAGGGAGGGATATATGTCTTCTGACTTTAATGCATTTCTAGCTCAATGTGGGATAAAACATCAGTGTATAGTGTCGTATACGCCTCAAAAAAATGGATTTGTTGAACGGAAGAACATGTCATTCATGGAGATGGCAAGGTGTATGGTCAAGAGTCAGGCTTTACCACATAGTTTCTAGCGTCAAGCCATTATGTGTGCAGCATATGTACTTAATAGGTGTCCCACTAAAGCATTGTAGTCTATCACTCCATATGAGGCATGGCATGGTCACAACCCATCTGTTGCTCATCTGCGTGCTTTTGGTTGTCTAGCATATGCATTAGTGCATGAACAACATCATAGAAAATTGGATGATAAAGCAGTAAAATGTATTTTTCTTAGGTACAGTTCTGAAAGTAAAGGCTATCACTGTATCATCCATAAACTAAACACATTCTGGTTAGTCATTATGTTGCTTTTGTGGAAGATGCTATTCAGCCATTGCTTTCATGTACTAAGGAGACATCTATTCGCTCCAAAGACATGTATGATACATTTGCTCCCTCTTTTTATAGGTGGATAGTCTAGTGCTAGTCCTAATGAGGCAACTTCTTAGCCTTTGCAGGTTTCATGGGATGATGTAGATCATTCCATTTTTGATGCACATTTACATGATGAAGTTGTTGATGAGAGAGCTCATATTGAGCAGGCAAAAAACTATGCCAAAATGGTTGGTGTAGACTTTGGATGATAGCAAATTAGATGAATCTCTATCATATCATACTCATTTAGGCTCTCATAGTAATTTGGTTTTTGCATACCTAGAAAATTCAGAAGGGCCATAGAAGACTCAATTGAAATATGGATGGACCAACCAATCAGGTGCTCACATCTATGAGGATGGTTTGAGAAGGCCTATTGTCCAACTTAAGAATCCAGATCAGCCAGTTGGACTTGAACACCTAGTGGTCAAGTTTGAAGAAGGCTCATACATTGATAAAGAGGGAACCATGTATATGGTCACGGGCTTACCTGATAGGATAGATGACTTTCAAATTGCCATTCCTTAGATAGAAATGGAAGACTTAGAACAAGGAACCTTAGGAGGAGAACCTAGGACCCCTCGAGGCCAATCCGTACTAACTAGAGTGGCATTCTAGAGATATAAACCGGACCATCTTAATGAAGTTGGGACAATCGCCATATATGAATTTAAAGATCCTAATACACCAAGAAAGGTGGTCTACATAAACAACAACTCAAAGAGAGTATTTGTGGTATCGGTGCATGGAGGTATGCCTACACTTGGAAAGGGTGAATTTGTCTTTCCTCAACCAAGATCAAATGTCTCTTTTGGCCACCAAGGAGCTGGAACATCCCAAGCTCATGGAACTCAGAAGGGCAAGAGTAGAGATAGACTTGAAGTAAGTTTTGCACTTGGAAGAGAAAGAACCAGAGTAGAAATAGGTAGAATGGATAATGAGAGGCAAAGGGGCCCAAGACTTCAAAGAGGCGTGGATGATTTTCCCATGCCAAGGACTAGAGAACATCTTAGGATCTTGAGGTCTACACAGTTGGTTAATTCCATGAAGAACTGTTTCGATGGCACATGAGACCCATATAATCACGTAGTAGAGTTTACGTAAGTTTTGAGAGCTGAACAAGTTGAAGACTTGTTCACTCAATACAATGGCTTTTTCCCTAATTCTCAAGAACATTGCCTTGAGTTGGTTTCAACCATTTCAACAAAAGCAATTCAAAAACATTGAACAACTATTGGAAGCCTTCATCATAGAATTTTCTAAGAGTGGCATCAAGCACAACAGCTCATCATTGATACATAGCTTCAAACAAACGCCTAAGGAAACAATTTGACTTGCAAGAAGATGATTTCGACAATACTTTGAAAGATGTTTTGTTTTAGAGTTACCCACACAAGCCAAAGAACTAGCTTTATTCCTTGAAGGTCTATTAAGTACCAAAATGAGATCTTATGTGTACTTGAAGGAACCTAGATCCATAGATCAGTGTGTATGCATGTGCATGGACATTGAGGATAATTTAGGTGACAAATTAGAGCCTTCAAAAATCTATAAAGATTCAGATAGCTCTACTAGACTCACCTCCAAACCATCTACATCTATTGAGGAACTTACAAAGAAGGTAGCTCATAAGTTAGGTGTCTCTAGCAAGCATATGCGTAGATTTGTCTTAGTGAAATGATGTTATACTTATGGAGGAGACCACATGGCTAATGTTTGCCTAATCATGGCTCAACCCCAAGAGAACCCTAACAACTAATATTGTACAATAGAAAGGAGGCATACTAACCACACCACACAAGATTGCCCATACAACAAGCGTCGTTAGACAACACTATCCTTAGCCATATCAATAGTAAGGAAGACATCCAAACCAATATCCACCACAACAACACTTTAGAACTCAGCAACCCTACTAGCCACTCTATCGAATTCAACAAAGGCCTTAACCAGAGTTAGTTCAACAACCTCCACCTCCAGCCAATGTGATCCCAATGAAGTATGCAACTGCTAAAGAAAATTTGAATAGGGTGTTAGTGCCAACATCGCCATTGGTTTCAAAAACTAACCCAAATAATGATAACTTTGACTTGATTCATATCGATAGTCCATCTGTTTACTATATGGAGTCACCAGATCATAACAAGAATTATCCTTATGAAAACCCTAGTGAATCTAGTTGGGAGCGAGAATACTCTAATGTCATGTATGCAAATCCTAACTCTAGGCCCCAATTGAGATAGATAAGAACCCGAATACCTAGAGGACCATGCTACGGATGCCAGAGAGATCACTTCATTTGTGATTTCCCTATACCTGCACCTATGCAACCCCAATTGCTGATAATTCAAGGATTTTTTTCGGATTGTGGAAAAAAGCACCTTTTATGGGATTGTCCTAAGTATTGGAACATCAAGCTTATAGTATGCTTGAGGTGGATTTGATCAACATCAAAATGCTATCATTTGGATTATGTCAAAAAATATCTGTTGGAGAGTTCTTTTACTTATGCTCATTTATTGTATTTTCTTAAAATATTTTTATGGATCATTTATCGACATCAACTATTATGTCACTCACTTTCATCGAGATATTTCTAAAGTTTCTATATTCACACTCATGGTATGACTCTCGACGGAGATGTGAGATAATTTAATGAACCTTAAACATGAAACTTATGACTTATGGTGCTCATTGGCTATTTCGTTGGCCTAGTAGCCATTCTCTATTCGGGTATAATGGCCAAATTGTAACCAATGCTGGAGGTGTTGCAGAATATCTTGGGCCCAATTATGGTGCACTATATCTGGGCCTAGTTATGGTGCCTTCCATTGAGGCATCTTCTACACCTCAAAGTGCAAGTAGAGGTGTCATTCCTTTGTCTATTGTGATTTACCTCTGGAAGAAATTGCCCCACAAAAGCTTCTTGTCGATGCACACAGAACAAATCAAGTGTTCTCCTTCTTGCACACTCGTCTGTTGTTGATCATTGCCCAATGCAAAGAGCTTTACACAATTCTCCATGCAGTGTGGTTTTGGAGCTATGTTGTAGGTGTACTCAACTTTGAGACATAGGGGCCAATCATATGCTGGAACAATGTTGCTCTCTTTCTCTCTCTCTCTCTATAAGTTGGTTCAATTCCATAGCTTCTTCACAAACTTTCGTGTCTAGATTGAGTAGGTGGAAACTTTGCATCTATCTCTCTCTCTCATTATGCATAGAGAGTTTTGGTCTTATCTCACTCTCAAAGTTTTGCTCTTTTGTCACGCTTGAGTAGTGCTATCAGAGCATGTGTCTATATCTCTAGAAGTCCTAAGCTCTGACTGCATCTCATCTGAGTGGTTTTTTTTTGGATTCACAAGATCATTTTCTACTTCATGACCAAGCACCAGCTCTTCTACAAGCAGTTGCAATGCATTTTTGAGTTCACAGAGCAGTTATTAGCTCCTACAGGATGTCATGTTGTAGCTCTAGAATGTGGTCAATGCTTGAGTGGTGCATTTAGGATGCAGATACTTTGTGTGCATCGAACGAGAGCGAAAGCACAAAGAAAAAATTTATGTGTTGGAAGGTCAATATTGCTGAAAGGCTATGGAGGCATTGAGTTCATTCGTGCTGAGTTACACACAGAAGCTCTCCTAAACAAACTTTCACTCTATCGCTTGTTGAGACTGACACAAAAAAATGCAACTACATAATACCACATTACGAGAATGTAGCTTCCTAGTTCCTCAAATCTTTAGCTCTGAGATGGAGATAGCTCCACGATGGAGATAGCTCCGAGCAGTTCCTCACAATAAATCAGCACTGAAAGAAAAAAATTAACAAAGTGGATAGTGTTAAAAAGCTCTCTATTCTGAGAGATGATAATGATAAAAGTATAAGAATCTTGTGTTTCATATGCTCTCTAAGTAGAGAGAAATCCACAAGCACAAGATATCAAGAGTGAAATCAGAAATATGAAACAGGTTGGGAGGGAGGGATCTAAAAGAAATTAGGATTTTGTTGAGACTAAACTAGAAACAAAGAAATGAAGATAAATGGAAGAGAGTGGCATGAAGAAATCATAATGAGAATAGTAATGACTAAGATCATCAAATGGAAATGAAAACAACATATGCTTTGATACCATGTTGAGAACATGGTCTACAACTAATAACATAAAAAGAACTATGGTGGATCAAAATACACAAGAAACTACATGATGCTGAAATGAAATAGAAATCTACTAAATTAGAAAGGAGTAACTTACAAATGAAGCATGGAACTTGCACCTCAAGGAGAGAGCCTCATGGTAGTGCATTAGTGAATGAGGAGAGAAGTGAGGCCCTCCTTATATGGAGAAGAGGGCAAAGTACATCCCATATAGGATAAATGGAACTTGCATGAAAGTACATGAGAGCTTGTGAGAAGTCCCTTGCATGTGGGATAAAGTGGATTCATGTGAATACAAAAGGGAAGAGCATTGATATCTCAACACTAACTCCACTACACCCCATTTAAGCATTGTTCTAATTTTATAAGGTCCTTTCTAATGAGGAACCCACTTTCTCCGTACTTGTCCTTGGGTTGAGGTTTATGCAGAAGGACTAACATGCTTGTTTGTATGATATTAGTCCATAGATTCTGATCATGAGATGCTTTCTTCTTCATTTTAGTCTCTTGCAATTGTTTTATAGCATGTAAGAAAATCTCTTCCACTTTGTGTAGTGTGTCAAGTCTATCAAAGATAGCAAAATCTTTCTTTCCCTACATAGATGTAGTTCTGGGTGAACCATGCAATGGGTCTTACCCCGTAGACCAACTAGAATGGGGAGTATCCTATTGCTTCTTTTCAAGAGAACATCTAACCCCATAGGCTACCTTGATAACCCGTGCCCCAAGTAGTGGGCCTCTCCATACTATATGATGTTTGTGAGTCGCTCGTCTCTAAACTTAGCACGTAGGGATAAATACTAAGGTGCTTAGCCCATGATTGTGATGTATGGTTGGCACTGGCCTCAGAAGTCTAATGCTTTGTCTATCATATGCTAGATGTCTACACAATCTAAGGTTCATAAGCCTTATCCATTAAGCTTGATTTCCCAAGCACAACCGCATTGTGATTTTCGTTTATATCAATCAATTTTTCCTTTTACTTTACTTGTATTGTCACTTCTTGTCCATGAATTTGTATCATGAGGAATACTTGAGTTTTTATCACACATGAAGTTTTTGTCGACCAATTTATATTCTTTTCCCTTATGGTTTTTTTGCAACAATATTCTAGCTATGCTTGCACTTGAGTAATTAGGGTTTCTTCTACTTGTGTTGTGCTTATTTTCACCATGATTAGTTAACACCACTAATTGTGCTTAGCCTAGGCTAAGCATTGCTTGAGGGGGTTAGGAATGCTTCCAACCTCAAGTGGCTTCTCTCTTGATCGCACTTGAATGCCCAAGGCACGCATTCCCAAGCTTGTAATACACTTGCCACCCTACTTTGGACACCCTTGAATAGATCTTAATGGACGTATAAGAGTCCCAAGTTTAGATAAGCTTTAACTTATATTTATTTTATAGAGAATTTCAATTCAAGCATTTTTTTAAAGACCCATTTTCCCCTTTGTATTGCTAAAAATCCTCTATAGCTCCCGTGGCTTCCTAATCCCATTGGAACATCAACTTCAAATTACCATAGAGGCTCAAAAAACAAATTTTGGATGAGAAAGTTATGTTAATTCAAGCTCCTAACTTTATTTATTTGATAGAGAATTTTGATTGAATCATTTTTTAAAGACCCATTTTCCACTTTGTATTGCTAAAAATCCTCTATAGCTCCCTTGGCTTCCTAATCCCACTTGAACGTCAACTTCAAATTACCCTAGAGCTCAAAAAACGGATTTTGGATGAGAAATTTATATCAATTCAGGCTCCTTGGGGTCAAACAAATAAACAGAACCTCTCAAAATATTATTGTACTTGTTTCAAGGCATCCACAATTGTGTAGGTAAAAGAGCCTTAAAACATTCCTAATTTAACCCTAATTTTAAAAATTAACAACCCCTAATTTTTCAACCAAAATTATGTCTCTATCATGATAGAGTGTGTCTGTTGTGATAGATGGATGTCTATTGCGAAAGATGGTCTCTATCATGGGTGGTTGTCTATCGTGATAGACACGTATTTATTGCTATAGACATGTCTGTCTTCATAGACACTATCTATCGTCTATCGTGGCCTTTTGTCCATTGTGATAGATGGTGTCTATTTTGATAGGCGTGGCTATTGTGATAGATGAGCTTTTGTCGCAATAGACCTATTGATCATGATAGACTATGTTTGTCATGAGAGAAAATGTTTATCTTCTATCGTGTTTCATAGATTTTGGCATGTCACGATAGATGATGTCTATTGCAATAGATGGTCTCCATCATGGGAGGTCTCTTTCATGATAGACGGTGTCTGTTGTGATAGATAGGTCTATCCTAGTAGACATGTTTCTATCATGAATTCTATCCACTACGATAGAAGGTGTCTATCGTGATAGACCAAAAAAATTCAGATTTTGCAAAAACTTTTAGTGTTTTGGGATGGTCTAGTGGTGTGGTTTATCGTGCCTAGCATGAAATCAAAAAATACCAAATTTCTCTCTTTCTCATGATAGACAAAGGTCATTGTCTCAAAGACTTTGTAGAGGTTTGTCATACCTGGGGAAGCTACTTGAGATGGTGATACAGCTCAAGCCTGCAAGAAATGCTCACAAACAACAAGAAAATTGAATGCACAAAAGCTCTCTCTCACAAATGGAATGAGAGGAATGAGATAGGGAAGGGAATACAGTCAAAAGATTGAAAATTCAATGAAGAAGGAGTGGAGGTGGGAGATGGAGAGGATGATGACGGTGATGAAGGAAGTAAGAAAAAATGAAAAGTAAAGAAATTACCTATGACTCCAATGTCATAACTCTATGTTTTACCATCACACACTCCACCTCAAAGCTCTCTCCCTAGCAACAATGCCAAATTTGGTGTCACTCTAGCACAATGGAAAGCACCAATGTGAGGAGATCCACCTCATAATTGTCAATCCATGGAGACTTGATGGAGGTATGAAGACCATGAGCACGTTGAGGCACAAGTGTTTGATTGAGAAGCACACAAGCATGCACACACATACACACACACATGCACACAAGGAAAGAACAAAGAGAGGAACAATGGAATCTTTGATTAGACAGAAGCAAGTTTACAAAGTACTCTAGTCACTTGTATTCCCAAGAATCCCACCTCAAAAATGAGCTTTCTAGTGATTTTTATAGTTTTTCACTAGCTTTGTCCTAGTTCATACTTAGTCTCTAACTTGCTTAAAAAATAGGTTCCTATGCCTATTTGGAGGCTCAAATGAGCTGAGAAAAATATGAAATTTGATATATAGGTACTTCTAATACTCCTCAATCTCAAGGACTCCTCAAATTAAACAAAATGGAGCTTGAGCCATGAAAAATAATATTTACAATGTTGGTGTAATGATAAAAATCACTCTTGGTTGAAAATAATTTCTAAAAATTTGTTCTTTGCTTGATCTACATGACTATTCTATCTTCTTGATCCTTCTAATCCCTTTCTTTGGCCTTCTTGTCCATTGAGATTTCAAACAATGTATGATATAGTGTATCGTCAAAAGAAAAGAACAAGAATGGAATAGAAGCGGAGTTATGAAAGTTTAAGGTCGGTACACTCAAAGCAGTAGTAGGTGTGAGAGCTACATCTTCGGTCCTAAGGGGTGATGGTGGTGTATGAAAGGTGGGTTTGGATGCCTCTTCATGGATGATGGTTGCATTTGTCCTAAGAGGTCTAAGTGGGGAGGTCGAGGGACTTGGTACACCAATGTGTATGGCTTGAGAGGTCATTTCTCCTTGCAATGTTGATATTGCAGTGGTAGTCATGCCAATCGTTTCAGGTGCCATTGTCATCATTGCTATGGTAGTGATGGGAATTCGAATATTTTTCCCTAGCCTTTGTCGAGTATGTAATCTATGTGGGCCATATGTTGCATGTGATCTTTAGAAATTAATCATTGGGATCGAACACTCCCCATAATTATGCACAGTCTATGGGGTTGTGTGGTATAGGCAGGAGCTCTGGTGGCCTCTTCTTCCTTTTCCCCTTCAAGGTTTTCTAGTTGATGAGAAAGTGTTCTTTGTTGGTTTTCTACCCAATCTACACACTTCCTTCCATTTGTTGGCCTTGACCCCTTCATTGTGAGGTTTGCGTGGGAGTGTTTGGGTCTGAGTAAATCTCCACATATGAAAGTTGGAGTGTCTAATAGATACTTAAAGTCAAAGGTTCTGAGATCTTGCATGCTTCATGTAGCTTGAAATTCAAAATCTTGCGGCATTGGAGGAACCTTTAGAATGCTTTTTGATGTTCCTTCTACAATGGAATGAGGGAGATGGATGGTAAATGGGGCAACTGTGCCTTCTCTAGTCGGTGATACTTTTGGAGTCTATTGCACATCTCTAGGTTGGTCACAAGGGATAGTTCCATGCATCCTCTTTGACAAGTGAGTGGATGCTTTCCGTCTTTTAAAGAGTTGAAGTTTGGTCCATGTAGGTGCCCTTTCTATCGGTACATCATATGAAATACATTTGTAAACTATGCACGTGATTTCACAGTATCCATTTAGTACTTGTTTATGGAACCATCTATTGTTAACAACATAGAATTGGTCAATAATCTAGATAGGAGATTTCATCATTAATCATGTAGTCGTCGCTACATACAAACTAAAAAAATCTTCTTGTGGGGCTGGGCGAAGCATTCTTGCCCTAAAAAAGGGAAATGTTGCATGCAGATCCTGAGTGGCACTGATAAGTTTGGTGTCATCATGACCATGTCCTTCAGTTTCACTATCTTCATGTTCCCAGACACTAAACCTTCCTTATCCGAAGTAATATGTTCACTTTGCATGTTGAGAGCTTCTTGAACCAAGTTTTGGGTGACTTTGAAATTCTTCATTTCATTATTGCATCCTAGAGAAGGGATTACAAATGTTCCTAGCACATCTTTCACAATGCAAGCTTGTAATGTAGACACAAGATAATAACATCACAAAAAATCAAGCTTGGGCAATTAGTATTCATATAGTCTACCTATTGCAAAATTTTTTGGAGTTCCAAAGTATTCTAGAGTTATTCAAACTCTCGGGAGAAGAACTGAAAACTACCCCAAATATTTTTGAACTCTCATTTAGATTCCCAAATATAACCTACATCACCAAGTGGGCCAAGCATCTCATTGAAACAATGTGAATGTATGTTACCTTTCTCTATGCATTCGACAGAGGGATCTTGAATGTGTATCTGCCTCACATGTTGAAATTCTGTCAGCCTCTATCTAGGGAGTTCAGATACCGACAAATTCTCAATGTCAATGAGATGTAAATTTGTACTTGCCTCATGAATGTCACATCAATCTACTAGAATAAATGAAGCACATTGGTATTTCCACCGAGAGAAATTGAGACCTTATTCCCCATGCAATAGCAACATGATGTATCAGACTCATTGTGTTATGTTAGTGTGAGCTTTATTGTGGTGATGTTGTGAGTTACAAGGGTTAGTTATGATTTGAATGTATACCTTGGAAATGCAAGTAATTGTGCATGCATCTAACAATGTACAATTAGTTTACAATGTTAAATTGGGTCGCTTAGTACCAGACTTAACTTTCCAGAATTCCCTTATGGGATTAGATATTTTGACACGGATTACATATAAGGGTTTCAAAGATGACTTCACTTGGATCTAGGAATTTTTGGGTGCCCATTCCCAATTACTCTTAGGTGTAGGTGCATGTGCTCTTGTTGTGATGACATGTTTTAGCTTTGGTGTCGATGGGGTGAGTGCATGTGAGTGATGCCTCGAATCTAGAGGATATTATGTGGCCAGTTGAGCATGTAAGAAAGTCTTCAACACCCAAATTTGTCTAGTATTGGGATCTACCTTCATTCACTGCTTAGGTATCCAGATGGATCTACCTTCATTCACTACTTAGGTATCCAGAAGGAGATGACTTGCCAAGGTTAACTCCTAGAATGTTTCTTTGTTGTAGTCTTTGAATAGTTGTTCTTTTGGTGCATCTTTGGGGTCATGTTATAAGCTCAGAGGATTGTTCACTCTTGCACCATCAAATCTGCTTCACTCTATGAGGTACTCTATTTTGCATTGGTTGTTGAGCATGCGACTTGGTTGTCTATTTCATCTACTTCCTACTATGCCTTGCTTTTTCTTCTTGGACCATCTTTGGAAAAGAAGGGAGATCCATATTGGCTTCTGTGACTCCTTCATGACTGGCCTTGTTCTACACCATAGAACTTTGTACAAGACGAGGATCATTATCTTCATGTGTGCTCCTAGAAGGACCAGCTCTAGGTGCCTTTCCTAGTTCCTTGAGTGCTTCTCAGGGTTCTCAAAACTTAGTGGGTTAAGGATTACACCCCAATTCATTAAGCAAATGGAGCCTTTCCCTTGAGGGATGAAGAGTATGCAAAGTAACGATCAACTCCTCTCTTTAGAATGCAACTAGGTCTTTTGAAGGCCTTGAAAGGCTTTCCTTATTATCATGGTTCATGATTTTCCTATGTGTGTGCAAAGACCCTACTTTGATGTGATGGTCTCTACCTTAGTCGTTCGCTTAAGAGAGACAACTTTGACACTATGAAGGGAATGGTCTTTCTACAATCAACCACATTTTCTATTTTTGATTTGTGTAATATTTAAATGATGCACATTACCATAAAAGGCTTTTGTGCCGAACTTTGCATTCATTAGTGACATTTTTAATATCTTCAAAGTTAAAGCAGTGGGGCCACTTCCTTATGCCTTAAATGCTTCAAAGAAGTTTGATTTTCAAGAAAAGAAGAAAGTTTGCATCCACTTCCTTACGCCTTAAGTGCTTCAAACAAGTTTGATTTTCAAAAAAAGATGAAAGTTTGCATTTTTGAGTTCTCTGTAGAGTGCTCAAGCCGAAGAAGTTATTTTTTGCAAAAATACTTGAACCGTTTGAATCCAAATTCCTTTGGTTTCTCTCTTGGATGTTTTATGCTTCCAAGGTCTTTACAAACGTAATGTAAAAAGACTACCATTGAATGCTCAAGTTACTTCAAGATTAATGCACACACTTTAGGCCCACACACCCCCTCTCCAAGCTCACACACATAGTCGAAATCTCTCTTTGGAGTGCTCTCTCTCATAGATAAATGGAACACGCTACTTTCCTCTCTCAAAACGTTAATAAAAGCATTCAAGTATTGACTTTTGAGTTGAGTTGCACTTTTTGTTTCTGGTTCTTTGAAATGTGAAAAGATAGAGAGAGAAAATGTAGACTTTCCTAACTCTAGGAGCACCTCTACATATGAAGAAGATGATGAATACCTATTCCTACTAGTAGACCTAAAGACGGTGATGAACGAGAGATGAAAATATGCAAAAATGGCTTCAAGAACGCAAGGAAGTGCCCATCAAACGCTTCTACAAGGAATCTTTCCACCTCTCCCAAGTTCAAGCATCAATGGAGACATGCTAGCACAAACTCGCCTCTAGTGGTCTAGATAAACTAAAAATGCCAATCCAAGCATTGTTACCATATTCAATTGTATGGAGAGTTGCAACCACAAGGCTATGTATGTTTAAAGAATAGCACTTGAAAGAAGATCATCTTTTATATATGAACAAATAGCAAGGGAAAAAATTAAAGATAAAACAGATACCATAAGTAGCGATTTTTATACTTCAGGACTTGACCCATTTCAAATGGTTTTCGGGCAATAAAACTTAAAAATATAGTCCCATAGTTACGAAAATGGAGTTGGAATACATGGGAACCTCTAGAAATAAGTGAAAATTTCATGAAATAGTTACAAAAATAGGCCAAAAATGACAAATGTCTCGTCTAATGATTCCCAAATCTTCTAATTGATGCTTGTTTATTGCTTTGCTTTACCCAAGCAATATCACATACTCTTCACGGGTCAGATTTGAAATTTTTTTTGCGCCTCTTCATGCCCTAAAAACTTTACTTCAAGTCTTTACTTAATTTGTTCTGTGAACAACAACCCAAGGGAACCAATTGACATATCACTCCAAATATTGTACCAAAAGTCCTATTAACCTCTCAAGTACTATGGAAATCTCATCACCACTAATAATAATGCAATGTTTTAGGGTCCAAGTAAGTATGACTACACGACGCATTCATCACATGTTTATGGATACATATTTTTTCTGATTTTTTTTAATATAATTGATAGTGGAATCAAAAACTTAACAGTATTGTCTCATGGAATCCAAGATGCAATTCCATGTTCATGGAATAGAAAGATGTCCACAATATACTATGCTAAAAAACTAGAGGAGATGGCGTGCCAAGTAGCCAAGCATACAAGTTTTATGAGAAAAAGTATATTGTTGAACTGCTTAGGAGGATATAGACAAATAGAGCTCCTATGCTATATATCTATTCATCTAAATGAAGATTGAAAGAACGTGCAAAAAGAGAAAAGATCGATAATGTGTAATATTGTATATGAAGCGCCCCAACACCACAAGTAGAGTGGCAATCTCCCATAAATATTGAAGCTACGCTAGAGAATTGGTGAAAAATGTAACAAGATTTAGTTTTCCAAAGTCAAGCTATAAGATAAGAAGTCAAATCTATAACCACTTTACACTCTAGCTTAGAACCTCTAGAGCTGAAATAAGATCTTCACTATTCTGTATAGAAGCATTTAAAACATTCATGATCCTTAAAGGTCACACATAAATATGTTTTACATCCATTAAACACTTAAAGGGCTACAAGAAGTATCAAATTATGCATGAGAATGACTATTTATAGGTAAAAGTCAATAGTAAAGGCTCTAAATTATTGGAGAACTATGTAATATTTCAAAAGATCTTATTATAAATCTAGAAATCTTGATGAGTTGTCAAAGCACAAGTTTCATGAGATATATGAGCCATATTCCGCATGCTAGAAAACGAAGTACATGAGAGCTATTTACAATGTCATGGAAAAAAAAATGAACATATCTTGAGATCTTGAATGTATGATCAATGAGGATTACTTCCAAGACTTATCTCATCGTTTCGTTTTTCTCAACAATTCCTAGTGGTGAAAGGTGCTTCTATACAATAACCCTTTGGGATTTTGCACCACTCTTCCTAAGATACACCCCCACTTATCATCCCATCACTCAATGAAGGATATATGATAGCTATGAAATCATGCAATCAATGTATCATGTAAGAAGATTTGGGTGAGCTCTCCACACATCGCTAGTCCTCTTGAAGGTGGGGAAGTGGGTCCAGAGTATATGTTCATCACTACTGTAATGAATTTAGTCTCCATCTTAGAGAGAGTGACCCATGACTCTCCACCCAACGTATTATTATATAGTTTATGAGATCAACCATAATCTCTAGAGTAAAAGGGATCCAAATATGCATGTGCAGTCTTTCCATGTCTTCTACACCTTCCACTAGAGTTAACTAGTCGTAGGTGTACTCACAACTTGAGTTAAATCTCTCTAAACTCAAGTTAACTCATGTTATTTTGAGTTGATTCTTCTAAGAGAATTTACATAGTTTTTAAGAAAAATGCTCTCCCCATGTTCCCCATGCACGTTGAACCCAACCCCAATACCTCCTCCTTCCCATCCTCGAGACGTAACAACTAGGCTAAGCATATCAATTGTCTTTGCACTCAAAAATATGCGTCAAAGCCCATGGTACAAACTGAGGAGCATGGTTGTCATCTCTCTTATTAGAAGGTGTTAGTTTCTTGGAATGGGTGATCTATGCCCAAAACATTCTAAATTCCACCTAGCATTGCACTTGAGAAGTCGAATCTAGTGAAAATTATGTCGACTGGTCCATCCATAGCACAAACATGTGAATTTGGTATATTCTAACTATTTTTAGAGAAGTTTCTATTTTGATCCATCGTTATGCACCACGTGCATGGATTGAGCAAAGGCATTAGATACTTCAAGAATTTGAGATCTCTTCTCAAATTCATTAGAAATTGTCTTGGATAATCAAGTTTGCATTTGACCAAAACATTTAACTAAGCTTTTTATTCTATGACTCATTTCTATCTCCAAGGTTTGAAATTTTCATTTTTGCATTCTTTGACTTAAAGCATTCAAGATTGCTTCTTTGATTTACAAACTTTACAACTTAAGATCCTATAGTATGAGGATAAAATATTGGTCCTAACTTAGACTTTTGATTTTACTTGATCCCATTCAACCTCTAAGGTATCTCTAGAATCTTTTACACCTCCTTATAATTACATCTTGAAAAACACTTTCAAGGTGCAATCGTACTTAGGAATTTTTACTTAAGAGGAAAAACTATTTTCTCCTCTCTCGGAGCCTCACTACCTTGGTAGATTTTATAGCAATTTGAATTGCACCTACTTTGATTATCCTTTTTTAAAGTGTGATAATATCTTATTAATCATGTAATAGAAATAACGACTTACTGTTCATCTTAAGATCTATTTCTCAAACTACAAAATCTCATTGGATTACCCAAAATATTGTCTAGAGAGATCTCCCCCTTAACTTAAGTCTAAGCATCTGCTAATGCTTTTCATATTCAAAATCCATAGATTCTCTCCAAAATTGATAATCCCTTGAGTATACCAACCACAAGAATTAAGTACGCACTATGTTTGTTTTGCATTTTACTCAAAAACTACATAGCTTATCCTTTGTATTCTACTCCTATCGATCTTGAAGGAGTGTCCTTGGTCTATAAACATCTTAAACCGCAGGTGATCTCTGAATAATTTTAATGATTGCTTATCAATACCCAATTCTGCTTATGATTTACTCAAAACCCCGGGAAATATACTTTAAGACAAATCAAAAGCCTACTTGGAATAAGTCAAAGAAATAAAGAAAACGTATCTTAGCTTTATGACTGCTCTAAAAAGATATTTGCACTAAAAAAATACTTATCTTCTAATGCTTCTCTTTTACTCTTATTCTCAATTCCAAAATGATATAGTTAGAGTGCAAGAGGCGCTTATAAGTTTCACTTTTACAATGATTTATGGTGATAAAAACCTAATCTAAAGTACACCTCGAAGATCTTCCTAATCTTTGCTAGTAAACTCCACCATGTTTTACAAGCTAAAATATGTTAATACATTTTCCATCCTCATTTGGAAGTGTTAAAAATGCCAAATTATTTTTTAAAATTCCACCGACTCCATTGCCATAATCGTTATTGTCTAACAATTGACACTATTTGCTGCCCAAAAAAATCAAATCAAGTCCCATCTGAGTAAGCTACAAGATATTAGAAAGCTTGGAAGACCATCATTTCATCAATTTAAAAATGTTTCAAATCGAACATCTGCAAAAAGAGCAACATGCATCCAAAGTTGACTCATGGTTAAGTGAGTACTAGCTAGAAAAAATGGCTAGACATGCCACTTTGGAGGTTTCCCAAATGTCTCTTGCAAATAGTTTCTTCAGAATTGAGTTTATGCTTGCTTTCCAAAGAAGACATATGATGGAAGAAAAAGGTTGGATATCATATAATACCTTAAAAGCATGAGAAAAAAATGCCATCTTGCATGATTTTGAATTGCTTTTGAGATGTGCAAATCTTGGAAAACTCTTCATCTCTTCGGGCTCACATCTTTGCTTCATTGCTTACATCTTAGCTCCATGAATCATGTTTTTCATCAACTATAGCGTTGCTATTCCTCTTCACTTCAGATGAATGCATAGCCTTATGATACATATGCATTGCTTACAAAGTTGTGTACACACGATCGAGTTTAAGATTTATGATTACATGTTTGTCTCTAAGTGTGCAATTTAATTTCACAAATATACATAGAAATGCCTTTTATTTCATGTGGAGGAAATATATGCATTCTATTAATGGGAATACATCTAGTATATGAGAGTAATCAAAGAAAATAAATGATCACTTATCCTTAGATAATGCCCCTAGTTGTTCATCACACATCTTGGATTTCCATTAATTTAAAATGGCCATACATCTTTCA
Organism: Ceratopteris richardii; assembly: GCA_020310875.1. Taxonomy (NCBI): domain Eukaryota; kingdom Viridiplantae; phylum Streptophyta; class Polypodiopsida; order Polypodiales; family Pteridaceae; genus Ceratopteris; species Ceratopteris richardii. Next base: position 42,433,805 of record CM035426.1, read on the forward strand.
TAATCTTCTCTTTGATGTCCATAGGATAGCTCATAAATCTTTCGAAAAGATACATCACTATACTTTATGAATGAATTTGATATTTGTTTCTCTCTATATGATAGGGCAAGCTTCACCAAAAGGTCCAGATCTTGATACGTGATCTTCCTCCTCCTTGAGAAGCATTATGAAAATTTTTAAGATTTTGAGTGAAAGGAATTAAGAAGGGACATATGCAAAGATGAAAAAGAGGAGAAGCATTAGTCTCCTCCTTAACTCTAGTTTGGTACCAAAACACGACACTTAAGTTCCCATTTTTGACAAATTTCCAAAAAATCATACACCTTTTACAAAGATAATTTGAGAAACTCATGTAACATATGTATTAAATTTTATATAATGGTTGATGAAAAATTATAGAATAAATTAGATCATATTTTGTGTTTATATTAATAGCCTTCTAAAATACCTTGCTAGTGAATATGATGAAAAGTATTACGCAAATGTGATTTATATCAAAAGAAAAAATCTATTGCATGGAAGAAATAATTATACACATTCCTTGAAACATAGAGCACATGGTATGAACGTCAAATTCACATAGAAAAATCATTTCCAACTCAAATAAAATCAATTATTTTGACCTTCTACAAAAAAAAACAATCAAGTTCTACACGTATGATTCAAGCAAACTTATTAGAATCCACAAAGGTGCACAAATATGATACTAATCAGAGAGGGTATGAAGACAATAACCACGATGGGCACATGTAAAATCAATTACTATAACTCTATTTACCAAAAAGAAAAAGTAAGGTCTACATATATGATCCAAATAAATTTATGGACATGATCCAAGGTACACATGTTCAATTTATCAACTACATAATGTATGATGGAACAAACCAAGTTTGCACATACAAGTCTAAAGAATTTATTGACATTCACCAATATTTTCACATCCTTGAAAACTACTAGAAGCCTCAATTTGTGTGGGCATCAGCAAATTCTACATATACAATCATGAACAGCTTATAGACACAAGAAAAGCATGCACATTTATGGAAGAGGTCCAATTTGTTCACATGAATCAAGATAATAAGACTACAAAAAAACTATACACATAAGGCAATTATGAATATGTGGAAATCAACCAAGTTTTTCATATCTATGTACAACAAACAAAGTCTATATATGTGTGGATAGCAACCATTATATCCACATACATGTATCAACATCAAATCAAAATAACACCTAATTATAAAATTTCATCTTGATGCCCAATAAAACAAAATAGTTCTTACAGAGCAAAAAGATTCACTTACACATAAAATTGAAAGAAAATATAGTTTCTATAGTATATTTGAAAGTACTTGAGAGGAGGAGAATGGAAGTAATATACTACCTTGAGTAATGGAGTTTGATTCACTTTCCAGTATACAACCTGTCTTATATCATTTGGATAATTTAATTTATGTTACGAACTCCAAATTAATGCAATAAAATACCTTGTGTCCTTTGTGACATCACAATGAACAAGTTGATGCAAAACATACTATTTAATTAAGAAGTAACTCTGAAGAACTTTCTATTTATGGATGGAAAGTCCAACTTCAAACATATTAGTGCTCTCATCATGATTACAATTGGTTTATTTCCTCTTAGAGGATGCTATCTAATAGTGCAAAGATTCTATTGTGCATAAGATTTTGGATTATAGACCACACATACTCTCATTATGAGCTTAAAATCAATTCAAAATCCATGTGAGATTAGTTTATTGTGTCATGTTCCCTTTTCCTACATTGTAGGAAATGAGAAATCAAAATTAATCAGTTTATTTGGAGTTTGGGTTGGAGACCAACCACTTGAATCGTGGTTTTGGATTCATATTTCATTTCCAAATATTAAGCAAGTGCGTTTTATTTCTTGGGATGAGTTGGCTTCACATTTAGTTTCCCATGAACCATAATGTGGTTGTCCAAAAAATTGAAATCTTCATCCTCAAGCATGATGAGGGCTTTTTGTTCTAAGAACTCCCCCTCAAGATAAAGCATGCTTGAGTCTTCAATTTTGAATAACTTTTATACCCCGAATTGATTTCAACCTACAAATATTTACTCTATCTAGAGCTTTGGTCATCATATGTGCCACTTGCTTATGTGTTGGAACAAATGACACATCAATCTCCTTTGATAAGATTTTCTCTCTAACAAAATGTTAATGAGCCTCTATATGTTTGGTTCTTACATGATATACATGGTTTGCTGCTAGATGCATCATGAGCTTATGTTGTCTCCAAAAATTTGGGGTTTGGAGCTCACAAGTCCCAATTCTATATATAAAACCCTCAACCATATAACTTCTAGTGTGGCTAGTGTCAAGCCTATGTAATCCGCTTTGGTTGAGGAAAGTACTAGTGTGGGTTGCTCCTTAGAAGGCAAAGATTCAGGTCTTTCAAATGCTAGAAATCCCAATGCACTTCTCCTATCATGCTTGGATCTTACCCAATCTGCATCTGAATATAATTTGACCTCCAAATTAGATTTTTAAGAGTAGAATATACCTTCATTGATTGTGCCTTTGAGGTACTTGAGAACTCTTCTAGCTGCATCCATATGTGGCTTTCCTAGAGAGTGCATAAATCGCCTAAGCACTCCAACACTATAGGATATATCTACCCTTGTATGTGTAGCATAGATTAGACTACCCACAAGGTTTTGATATTCCTTTAAATATTCAATATACTCTCCTTCATAAAAACTAAGTTTATGTTCATCTCCATAGGCGTTCTTACAGGTTTGGCATTATCCATTTTGAACTTAAGAAGTAGGCCTTGAATATACCTTCTTTGATTAAACTACATCCCTTGATTTGTATAGATAACCTGCATCCTTAGGAAGAATACAAGTTCTCTAATATCACTGATCTTGAATTCCTCTTGCATGTGTTTCTTGATTCTTTCTATCTTAGTCACATCATTACCTACCATAACTATGTCATCTACATAAACACAGAAATAGATAACTTCATCATGAATCCTTTTGGTGAATAATGATGTGTCTGCCTTACTTGGTTTGAAACCTTGATCCTGTAAGTATGTCACCAATCTATAGTCCCAAGTTCTAGGAGCTTGTTTCACACCATATAGTCCTTTCAAATACTCTAACATACATAATTAGGGTTTTCATACCCTAGGGGTCCTTGCACGTGCAACACTTAGAAAGGTTCTGATGGTGGTCATCTTGGCCGTAGATGAGAAAGTTTTTTCATACTCTATGAGCTATGAATCTGGCTTTATACATGCAAATAGAGCCATTTGAGTTCCTTTCTAGTTTTTACACCCATCTTCAGCCTATTACCTTTGTGTTCATAGGAACAACTCCCATGTTTCCATCTCTTTTAGAGCTTAAATTTCCTCTTTCATGGCTTTCTCCCAATTAGGGTTACCTTCGGCTTCTTCATAAAATGAGGGTTCTTCTAAAACTAAATCTTTGGCCAAGTACATGGTATGTTTAGTTAGAAATGTAGAATCATAACCATACCTTTCAAGTGTCATCTCTCCCTTGTTGATCTACTAGGAGTATGTTTCAAAAATTCTACACATTCTTGCATTTTGGCCTTCCCTTTAGATTTCCAAAGCTTGTAATCTCTCTCTTTCTCATCTTTTTCTTCTATAGTTACTTCTAGAGTCTTTCACTTGTGCATCATGCTTATTGTCTAATGGAAGAAAATTTGTATCAAGAGCATATAGTAGCTTTACCTTTTGCTTTTCTTCTTCATACTATGACCTGTGTTCTCAAATACAACGTCCATGCTTGTACTGAATTGCCTTGTGGTTGGATTGTAAAATTTGTAAACCAATTGTATTGAGTCATATCCAATGAACACAACCTTATTTGCTCCCTCACCTGATTGCCCTCTGATTTGTGAAGGTATATGCACATATGCTAAGAAACCAAAGTCTTTGTAATGAACTACACTTGGCTTCTTGCCATTCCAAGATTCATAGGGAGTCATACCTTGAACTGATTTGGATGGTAGTCTATTGGCAGGATATAATGCAATAGATATTGCTTTTGCACATAGATAATGTGGTAGCTTCTTTTCTTCAAGCATAGTCCTAGCTGTCCCAACTATGGTTTTGTTCCTCCTTTCAGCAACACTTTGATCCATGCATATATCCTTTAGTGTTATTTCATTTACATGAGCAAGCCTCTTGTTCCACACTTCTCACTTAGGATTTGAGACACAAAGTTGTATAGAACTATATTTTTGGTTTCTCCCACCTCAAATGTGAAGAGCTTACCATATTTCTCACCTTTAGCTATGTTCTTGAAGTCTTGACATGGATCTTCCACATAAGCACCATATTGGGTACCTAGAAGCCTTTTTCTACAATCATTGGTTTTTGGTGATATTAGGTACATAGAGAACCTTACTCAAAATGTTTGTTCTAGCATTGGATGCTTTGACATTTTCAATCCTTTCCACATTGTGCTTGGTATCATTGCCAATTTGTACCTCATGCTTGTGCTTAGGTTTCTCCAAATGTGATAGAAGGGCAACATTTCATGCAACATAATTTGAACAACCAAACTCTACATATAAAAAATGCTCATAATCTTTACCTTCTTTATGGGTCAAATGTTGGGCATGTAAGGGTCATGTGATCTTACCCTTATATATATATATATATATATATATATATATATATATATATATTTATAGAGAATGGCCTCACAAAGATCATTATGTGGGTTTGGAGGTTCCCACCCATGTGCGTGTATATCTCCTCTTCTCTCTCTCCCTCTATCTCTTCTTTGCTCCTCTTGTTTAGAACCAAAAAAGCCCTTCATTAGTATCAGAGCTTGCTGAAGGCTAGTGTGCAAGGAGCTTCAATCGAAGTTTTAGGTTTATGAGATGAATGTGCAAGTCGGCACCCTCTTGACAACCACTCAATATTTTGGTCATGACTCCAACTAGAAAGCACAAATTTCATGATTTAAAGTTTTTTGTGTAGATAACACCGAGAACTATATATTCACAGAAGGGCATTGAATTAGGCGTGGAGTTTTAGGTGTCCAAAAATTCAAAAAATCCATAGTGATGGAGAAGTTGAATCTACAATCACTTGGACAGTAGGTGAGTTTTGTGGTTGTAACTTGTATTCTAAAGATCGGATTGAAGTGATTCAGCTTGCTATGTCTAGCTCAAGATAGTTTCTACAATTTGTAGAAGAAGATAGGTCTTTGAGTGCTAAGGTGTTGAAATGCGAAATATAGAGCAACAATGTTGTAGGTGAAGGTCAAATTGACAACAGATGCTTGTTTTTTGTATATCTTGAGCTATAGTACACATCCAATCGAGGTGTTATAAATATCATTACATAGCCAAGCAAGTGTTTTTGAAGTTTTTGGAAGAGAAAAAGTTCAAATTTAGAGGTCATCATCCCTAAAATAGAAAAACATAGAGCAGCATATTCTCACCATAAGAACCCTAATTTCTTTTGAAGGTTCATTTGCTTTGGAACTTCTTTGAAAGAGATTTTTTGGTGTCAAGCATGATCTTGTCCAGTATTTGGCATGTAAGATGGCATTGTGATTTACCTTTCAGGTTTATCCCTTCACAAGTTTGATCATATTCTTTATGAAGAAGGATCACTTGTGGTTGGATACAACGACTAAAATTGGGCAAGAGATATTGATATGAGAAAATCCATTTTTGGATATTGCTTTCTTTAGGATCAAGGATTTTCACTTGGATGAGTAACAAGAAACCGATTATAGCATTATCTTATGTTGAAGCTGAGTATGAAGCAGCATGTAAAGAAGTATGGTTGAGGAGGATCTTATGACACATAGGAATACAAGGACATGAGGCTACAGTATTGAAGTGTGACAACCAAAGTTGCATGGCCTTTATCAAGAATCCTATTTTCCATACATGTAACAAGCACATAGAATTTCAATATCACTATGCGCATGAGTTGGTTGACGATGGGGTCGTGGAGATAAGCTATTGTCCAATTGAAGAAAATGCATCACTCATCTTCACCAAAGCTCTTGGCAGAGAGAAAATTCATCGACACTTTCCAAAGCTTTGCATTTGTTGATATATTTAGGTAGTGATGTGTGTGAACACACTATGACTGCCGGGGCACTTTTTTCCCTTTTTAGGATGTTTTTTCCTTCGGCTTGTATATATGCCTATTGCCCTGATGGGTTACTTATCTTTGTACATTCTAGTGGTAATAGATTCACTATTGTGTGTTGTGCTCCAAGCTTCTCCTTCTTCCTTGTGTTGTTCGCATGCTTCTATAGATGTCTACTCCAACAATTGGTATCAGAGTAGGTTGTCGCTTCATCTAGGGCATTGTCAACACCCTTCCAATCACAGTCTCAGAATTGCATGAAATTTGGTGAGGATATTCAAGGTGATTAGGAGATCAAAATAACTTTGCTTTGTGTGCCAAAATTGCGATCAAAGCTTGTTTCGGCCTCCGAATGCACTATCACAGTGCTTGTGTAGGCGATTTCATCTTTTTGTGCCAAAGGTACATATAGGTTTTGGTTTAGAAATATAAGCATCTCGAAGTCTGCTACAGGTTTAGAAGAACTTGACAAGATAGTTCTATTCAAATTTTTGAGATACAGTCAATTTTTTGCATCAGCATATTTTAGTCAGTGGTCGTGGCTGCAAGCAATGATGCATTCCGTATGTTGGCTATTGAGGATAATTTGGATGGTATGAATTACCCATTATGGGCTTATATGATGTGTCATGTATTTGTCGCAAAAGGACTGTGGAGTGTTGTGCAAGGTGTTGAAAAATGTCCTATTACACTTGCAAATACAGGCATTGAAACTGATGCAGATGGCGTTGAAGATGCTGATATTCTTCAGATTCATGTTCATGTTGCGGTTCCTACTGCACCTACTGTAGAGCAAATTTGTTGGGATGGAAAAGATGCTCAGGCACATGCATTGATAGCCTTGTCTATCAAACGTGCCATTATTCCTCACATTCACTCTTGCAGAATAGCTAAGGATGCTTAGGATACACTTACCACACTGTACCAGGCTAGGAATGAGGCTCGCATTGCTTACCTCCGAAAATAGTTGGAGAGTGAGCATATGAATGAAGGTGATTCTATGGATATTTTTTTAACAAAGGTCAAAGATTTGAAGGAATAGTTGATTTCTATTGATGAAGTCTTGACTAATAGTTCACTTGTGGAGACTGTTCTCAATGGTCTTCTACTCTTCATTTGATGATGAAATGCAATCCAAATGCCTTAACATTTGAGTAGTTAGCCTCTATTCTGCTGCAGGAATATCAGTCTAGGGAGGACAGGTCCATTATGTATGTTGCACATCAAGCTTTCTTGGCTAGTCAAAAGGGCAATGGTAAATGGAGCTCATCTCCTAGTAATGGCAAAGAGTAAGTGAAACTATGTGTAGGTCGATTGATATGTGTATATCTCAAGTAGTCTCATGGTTTTTGTTTATGTGTATATCTCAAGTAGTCTCATGGTTTTTGTTTACTAAGTTCAGCGACAAGCATAATCTTTAGAAGTGTGCTTCAATCCATTGGAAGTACAAGTGAAACAGGGCTTAATATCCATGCAATGCCTTGTATCTCATAAAGTAGAGGTTGCATACTTGAGAGCGCTAGGATTACAAAGCCAAAAAGCCTACTAAAATAGATCTTTGAAAAAGGATGTCCCTAAGGCCCAATTAAAATTGTTACAAAGCCTAGAAACTGAATAATCAATGGGCTATAAGACCCTAAATCATCATACATACGAGAATGGCATGGTAGGGGGCATTCTCAACACACATGCACAGATAAAATGCCTGCCTACTTGGCGCCACCAAATTACAAGGTCAAAAGCTCACCAAGGTAGAACTTTGAAAAAAGATGGCCCTAAAACCCAATTGAAACTGTTACAAGGCAGAGAAACTGCATAGTCAAGCTATAAAACCCAAGATCATCATGCAATACAAGGATGGTACGGGGCATCCTCTATGCAACACGTAGGTAGAACCGTTGCCCTCCCGTTCAAGCCCGCGTAACTTAGTGGCTGATGCCTTGAAGCTTTGAGAGGAAGTCCTAAGTTCAAGTGTTGCTTGGACTTGAAGCTTTGAGAGGAAGTACTAAGTTCAAGTGTTGCTTGGACATGTTCATGAGAGATCATAGGTGCCTCTACCTTACGAGTTGGGTGTATGAGTGTGTACCGTAGCCCCCCACTCGAAGCAGCGGGTCAAACTGCCCGAACGCACGCGCTTAAACAATATCGTCCAAGAGTACCTCTTGTTCAGCAGGTAGTGTCTGCAGAACTGTTTCGTAGACCTTACTCATGTTTGCTACTGCAATTATAATTCCGCAGTCCATGGATATTCAGTTCCGTGAAGTATCACACCTCAGTTTCATGTACAATACGCGTTCTGCGCGGGGGACCAATGTGTGCAATGCCGCGCACATGCACTGCTCAGGGCGACGCATATTCGTATCACATTACGTTATATGCGTATTTGTTGTTACGCATCACAACGCACATGGAGTCACGAGTGGTCAGAGAAACGCATGACGAGTCGACGACCGCGAATGAGGTTTTATTTTCAGCCAAGAGAGAGAGAGAGATGAAGCGTGTGATGTCCTTGCCACTGACCAGCAACAGCTCAACCAAGTAGTTTATACACGGTCACCAATGCTTTGATTCTTGATGGCGATAACTTGCCCGTACAAGAAAGGCAGTGTGCGAGGGCGCTAAGACAGAGGGTGGAATTTTGGAGGCCTGAAGGCTCAAAGGCGTTCAAGTTTGCTCCTCGTGAACTCGTCACTTAATATAGTTCAGAAACTTTGTGCAGAAAGCTTTCTGTCGTTGCACATACCAGCCTTTTGTCTGATCTTTTTAATTTAAGAGCTGCTTTTCTTTGTTCAGAACCCAGGCGTCCTAAATCAGTGCGAATCCAGCTAAAGAATTAAAAAAAAAAAAGCAAAAACAAAAAGCTGGATACGTAAAGCAACACTCTGGACAGGTTTCGTCCAAAAGGAAAACAAAGATTGTACGTGAGAAACGATGGACCGCGGCGCAAGCTGTTCTACGTGGTCGCCTCAGGCCTGTCACCTGTGGGTTCACTTGACGCAAAGCTATCCATGATTTTTTTTTGACACAACAAATAGAATTAAATTAATAATGGAAGATTACAAGATGTGCAGGGGCAAGAACCACAGAAAGATACAAAGATCTTAAGTACAATACAAACTAGTGACTCTCATGAAAGAAACATTCAAAAATCATAGGGCTTATCCAAATATGAATACAAAGAGGACAAAAGAGATCTCCACTTATTGGGGTGGTGGGGTTGGAGAACATCAGTCACCTTGGTATTATTACATAGAACATTACACATGGAATGCAGGTACTTCTTGCTAGAGTGATACAAAACTCTCATGAGAGAGAACAAAAAGTTGTTATTGCTAGAGTGATACAAAATGCTCCTTAGAGAGAACAAAAAGTTGTTATTGCCAGAGTGATACAAAATGCTCCTTAGAGAGAACAAAAAGTTGTTATTCCCAGTATCAAATTTCTTATGATTTCGGTTGATCCATATATGCCATATAGTGTGGTTGCTCCACAATTGCCATAGCAATAGGTCCTTGTGTTTATAGCAAACTAACATGCAGTCTTCTTTTCCCAAATTGGGGATGGCCTTCAATTGTTGATAAGGAGAAAGAACTTGCCAAAAAATCTTGGCATGCCAACAATGCCAAAGTAGATGGGAAATATCCTCCTCCATGCCACAAAATGAACACTTACCATCATCAACGTTAATTCTCTTTGCTCTGCTAGCAACCCATATCCCGCTACGGATAATGAGCCATTGCAACAAAGAGTGCTTGATGCTTGTAGGGAAGGCTCATAAACAGTTGAACCTATATCTCCATTGGTAATTGGACCACCTAAAGTTCCATCTATTGTTGAGTGTGCTAATGATCTTGGAAATGTTTCCTTTTTGCTTTTTGAAGAACCCAAACATGTCCAAACCTATATCTCCATTGGTAATTGGACCACCTAAAGTTCCATCTATTGTTGAGTGTGCTAATGATCTTGGAAATGTTTCCTTTTTGCTTTTTGAAGAACCCAAACATGTCCAGAGCAACTTTGTGTAGAATCAAGGATCTACTAATGCATACCTCCATTTTGAGCAACAATTGATGTTTAGCTTAAATCAACACCTGCAAACAAGGAGAAGATAGGTTAGTAATTGTCCTCAGGGAAGTATGAGATATTACCCCTCCATCCTAGAAGAAACCTTGCCAAGTTCTAAGGCCCTTCTTGTAGTATTAATGCTCTCTGATTCCTTGTTCACAATTATTCCACATACTAATCCACCCATTCCAGGGTGACTCTTGCATAAAAAAATTGGTGTTGTAGACAAAATCTTTGTTAGGAGTATAACAACAACATGTAACCTTCATCCAACATCTCCATGACCTCCAAGATAAAGCACAACCAACAGGACAAAAATGTTGGGATGAAGCAATAATGTCCTAGAGATGGTTACTAATCCAAGCTTTATACTTTTAAACATAGAACATATGAGTTTTACTTTTGATTAATAAAGACAAAAAATCATTAGAATCCATTTTGCTACCGACTTTTCTACCATCTTTATGAGGCATATAATCCCTAGACCTCCTTCTTGCTTAGGTAAATAGCAGATAGACCAAGCAACTTTATTCACTCTATTAACTTGGGCATTCCCCCCCACCCCCCCAAAAGAAACTTGCTGGCAAGAAACATAACCTAGGGTAACTATTTTTTAGAGGGCAACCAAGATGAAAAGAACATAAGGAGAGCAAGACATAATGGATTGATTCAATAAAAAATTATTTGAGCAAGAGAGTAGAAAGCATCATACCTTTTGAAAACCTTTTCTCTAAACTTACACATGAACCAATTCCACCTTTGTTGAAAGGTCACTTTGAAGCCCATAAGAATACCTAACAATATGAAAATCACTCCCTCTAACTAAATTTCGCATCCAAGATTAGTAATACAAGCAAGAATAATATTATTTGAAGCTTTGAACCCAATTCTTTTATGATTAATCAAGGAACCACTTGCCAAGCAAAAGAGATGTAAAAAATCTTAAAAACATTCAACAAATTTAGGATGAGCATTAATGCACATGTTTGTATCATCAACAAACATTTGAATCCCTAACTAAGAAGGAGAATTGGGAATGAAAATACCTTTGATTTCCCCTTTATTCATGGCATCTTTGACTAGCCAACCCAAAGCATAACTAGAAATGGAAAAACAAAGGGGGGCTAGAGGGCAACCCTGTCTAATGGATCTACAAAGTTTAAAGGGTTCAATTAATTGGCCATTATTGGAAACCCTAGAGTAGGCATTGCCAAAGCGAACATATCTAATAAAAGTTCTCCCCAGTCCAACATCATGAAGGGATTTCAACAAAAAGTCCCACTCCATTCTATCATAAGCCTTATCAAATTCAATTAAAAAAAATAGAATTCCTACTTCAACTCACAGACACACTCAAACCCATCCCAAAGGGAGATAGTAACATAAAAATGAATCTACCATTAATGAACCCTTTTTGTTTGGGAAGGATGATTTGGTTCATGAAAGGACTCAATCTTCTAGTGGAAGAGAAAATTTTGTAAATTGTGGTTAGGCAAGTAATTAGCCTTCAATTGTTCAAATTCTCTTTGTTACCTTTTTTTAGGTATCAATCTAATCACTTGTATGTTCATGTGAATGTTGGAGTTAGACGTATGCGGTAGCACACAAATAGCATAAGGAAGAAGAAGAAGCTTGGAGCACAACACACAATACTGAATGTATTACTAGAGAATGTACAAAGATAAGTAGCCCTTTAGGGCAACAGACATATATACAAGGGGGGGGGGGGAGATAAACCTCCTAAATAGGGAAAAAAGTGCCCCGGTAGTCCTAGAGTGTTCACACACATCACTACCTAAATATATCAAAAAATCCCCCCTGGGAGTGATGCGGTGAACAAGGAGCTGGCACTCATGCATAAGGAAGTGCCAAGCTATGCGGAAATCACTCCACAAAAGGAAGCAAGCCCAAAGATTTCCAGAAAGCTTCAAACTTCTCCCTAGGCAGAGCCTTTGTGAAAAGGTTTGCAATGTTTTCCTACGTGGGCACATATGCCAAGCTGATCTCGTGAGCAAAGAACCTCTCCCTGACATAATGATAATGCACCTCAATGTGCTTAGTATGAGGAACATAGGGTTCCTCACAATGGCCAAAGCACTCTAACTGTCACTGAAGATGGTGGTGGCAGAAGATTGACCAACACCAAAATCAACCATAAGGCATCTGAGCCACACACACTCAACAATCGTTGTGAAAGCTACCCCATACTCAGCTTCACAACTAGAAGTGGCCACAGTAGGCTGCTTCTTGCTCAACCAAGATATACATGAGCTACCAAGCATGAAGCAAAAGCCACTAGTGGACACACGAGTGTCATAGCAACTAGCCCAATCAGAGTCAGAAAAAGCATGCAAATCTAGCGGTAGTGATCCCCCCTTGGGATAAAACAATCCAAGTAGCCGAGTACCACTCAAGTAGCGAAAGATGCGCTTAACCATCTGCCAATGCTTGACTCATGGGCAATGCATAAACCTGCTCATCTATGAGACAGCAAACTGAATATCTGGCTGAGTAATGCATAAGTAAATCAGGCACCCAACAGCCTGCTGATAGAGATCAACATCAAATGCACCGGCATCATGAAGACTCAATCGTAAACCTGTCTCCATAGGAGTGGCAATAGGTTTACAGTCTTCAAGGCCAAAACGCTACAGTAATGTGTCAATCTATTTTGTTTGAGACAAATCCATTCCACCATCAACATGCATAAACTGAATGCCCAAATAATGATGCAAATGCCCCAAGTCAGACATCTCAAATGAGGCATGCAAATCAGCCTTAAAATCAGCAATATGCCTCTCATGAGGACCAGTGAGCAGCATGTCATCAACATAAACCACAATGATCAAAAGTACATCATTAACATGCTTAACATATAAGGCGTTTTCAGTTGGACTATTCTCAAAACCATGTGCAATCAGATAGGCATGTATCTTTTCATACCAAGCATGTGGTGCTTGCTTTAAACCATATAATGCCTTCTTTAACTTGCACACCTGGTTTTCATGCCCTTTCTGCACAAAGCCAGGGGGGCTAAAAAACATACACTTCTTCATGCAAGTCACCATTCAAAAATGTTGTTTTAATGTCCAACTGATGTACATTCCAACCATGATGAGCTACAAGTGCACAGATGCTATGAATAGCAGTCATTCAACAAGTAGGAGCAAAGGTTTCATCAAAATCAATGCCTCTTTCCTGCGCATAACCCTTTGCAACAAGCCTAGCCTTATACCTGTCAACTATATCATCAGGTTTACGCTTCAGCTTGTATACCCACTTAGTGCCAATGGCCTTCTTGCCAGGAGGTGAGTCACATAAAGACCAAGTACCATTCTTCATTATTCCATCATATTCAGATTGCATAATAGTCATCCAATTTTCTGAATTTTGTGCTTCATCAAACGAAACAGGCACAGTCTCATCACAGAGAATATATGCAGCCATAGCATAGCAATCTGATGCAAAAGAGGCACTATGAGAGCCTGATCGAGTACGATATGACACAGGTGCATCTAATTTGCTATCATGCAAGGTCTGCACCAGCCATTTTGGCATAGTTCTTGCCTCCTCAATTTCAACTCTCTCATCAATAAGTGCATCATGTAAATCTGCATCAGAAATGGAATGATCTGCATCATCACATGAAACCTACAAAGGCTGAGAAGTTGCCTCATTAGGAGCAGCACTAGACTGTCCACCTACAAAAAGAGGCAACAAAGTATCATACATGTCTTTGGAGCTAACAGATGTCTCCTTAGTCCATGAAAGCAATGGCTGAATAGCATCTTCCACAAAAACAACATCACGGCTAACTAGAATGCGTTTAGTCGGTAGATGATACAGACGATGGCCTTTACTTTCAGAACTGTACCCAACAAAAATTCATTTTACTGCTTTATCATCCAATTTTTTGCGATGTCGTTTGGGCAATAGTGCATATGCCAAACAACCAAAAACATGTAGATGAGCAACAGATGGCTTGCGGTCATGCCAAGCCTCATATGGAGTGATAGACTATAGCGCTTTAGTGGGACACCTGTTAAGTACATATACTGCATACATGACAACCTCAACCAAAAACTATGTGGTAAAACCTAAGTCTTGACCATACACCTTGCCATCTCCATGAGTGACATGTTTTTTCGTTCAGCAACTCCATTCTGTTGAGGTGTATACCGCATTATACACTGGTATTTTATCCCACATTCAGCCACAAGCGCATTAAAATCAAGATACATATATTCCCCCCCTTGATCAGAACGGAGGGAGCCCATTTTACATGATGATAGATTTTTAGCCAAAACCAAAAACTGTTTGAAGCACATGACACTTTGGACTTTGGCTTCAATGGATATAACCATGCATGCCTAGAAAAATTATCGATGAAAGTCAAGAAGTAAAGATAATTCCCAGAAGAAGGTGTCTGCATAGGAGCACATACGTCACTATGTACAAGTTGCAATTTCTGAGTACCCCGAACTGAAACATCTTTTGGAAAGGACGAACGCTGCATTTTTCCCAAAATTCAGCCTTCACAAACATGTTTTCTAGGTGCCTCAAGTTTGGGCAAATAGGACACCATTTCAGATTTTTGTAGGCGTAGCAAACTAGCAAAATTTAGATGACCAAAGCGTGCATGCCAAAACTTTGCATCTGACATAACCTGATAATCATGTACTGCACATGCCAAATCATTTACATATCTTTCATAGTCTATGAGCTTATACAACTCATGACATAATATGCCAGAAGCAATAATCATGTCGCCATTTGATAGATCATGAACTATACACCTGTCATCAACAAATTTCACAACCAAACCAATCTTGGCTAATGCAAAAATTGATAACAGATTTTCTTGATCCCTGGAACAAACAAAGGATCTGACAAAGTGAAAGAACTACCATCAGTAGTAGTCAAAATGACCTTACCAACTCCCATAACAGGATAAGAGGAGTTGTTGGCACATGTAACAGTATTCCCTATAGGGGCAGGCTCGAGTGAAGAGAAGAAACTACACTTGGAGGTAATATGTTTGGTTGCCCCAATGTCAAAGTAACAAACATCTAAGTCTACTATAGACATGCACTTCTCATGAGAAGATGGGTCAAAACTGCAAACATTAGTAAACGCCCATTCTTCTTCCTGCACAAGATTAGCAGACTCTGTTTTTAGTGTAGAGGCCTCTGCAACAACCATTCCAACCTCTTTCTTCTTTGCCTCTTTAGCAGCTAGTTTTGGATAGTCCTTTATGATATGATCTTTTCCTTTACAGTACTTGCAAAACAATTTCAGCTTTTCTGATTTCTTTTCATCTTTGTCTTCCCTTTTCGATTATGTAGCATAAGCAAATTTCTGCTTACTAGTTGAAGAGCTCCATTTTCCTTTTCCCTTTTGACTAGCCAGAAAAGCTTGATCTGCCTGGACTGATCCTCCTACAACAAAATAGAGACTAACTCCTCAAAAGACAAGGCATTTGGATTGCCTTTCATCATCAACCGAAGAGGAGAAGCAAAACTCCGATATGAATCAGGAAGACCATTCAGAACGGTCTACACAAGTGAGCTATCTGGTATAACCTCATCAGTAGAAATCAACTGTTCCTTCAAGTCTTTGATCTTTGTTAGAAAAATGTCCATAGAATCACCTTCATTCATGTGCTCACTCTCCATCTATTTTCGGACGTAAGCAACACAAGCCTCATTCCTAGCTTGGTACTATGTGGTAAGTGTATCCCAAGCATCCTTAGCTGTTTTGCAAGAGCAAATGTGAGGAATAATGGCACGTTTGACAGACAAAGCTATCAATGCATGTGTCTGGGCATCTCTACCATCCCAACGAATTTGCTCTACAGTAGGTGCAGTAGAAACTGCAACACGAAGAGGAATATGCAGAATATCATCATCTTCAACACCTTCTGCATCAGCTTCAGTACCTGCAGTTGTAATAGTTGCAAGTGTGATAGGATGTTTTTCAACACCCTGCACAATGTTCCACAGTCCTTTTGCAATCAATACATGTCGCATCATATAAGCCCATAATGGGTAGTTGGTACCATCCAACTTATCCTCAACAGCCAACATACAAAATACATCACTGCTTTCAGCCATTGCCGGTGAATAAAATACCTTGATGCAGAAAATTGATTGTATCTCAAAAAGTTGAAGAGAACTACCTAGACGAATTCTGCTAGATCTATAGCAGACTTCGAGACGCTTATATTGGCGAATTGAAACTGGTATATAGCTTTGGCACAAAAAGACTAAATAGCCTACATAAGCATTGTGATAGTGCATTCGGAGGCCAAAATGAGCTCAGATCGCTATTTCAACACCACAAAGCGAAGTAGTTTTGATGTGGGAAACACCCTGAGTGTATGCTCACCAAATTCATGCGATTCTGAGACTGCAATCAGAGAGGTGTTGACAACGCGCTAGATGAAGTGGCAACCTGCTCTAATACCAATTGTTGGAGCTAGACGTCTACAGAAGCACACGAACACCACAAGGAAGAAGAAGAAGAAGCTTGGAGCACAACACACAATACTGAATGTATTACTAGAGAATGTACAAAGATAAGTAGCCCTTTAGGGCAGTAGACATATATACAAGTCGGGGGAAAAAACCTCCTAAAGAGGGAAAAAAGTGTCGTGGCAGTCCTAGAGTGTTCACACACATCACTACCTAAATATATCAACAGTGAATAGGAAGAGTACCTCTCCCAGAAGTCTCACTGAAGATCAATAGAAGGTAAGGAGTCAGGAAGTCTTTAAGAGTAAAAAATAATCATTAGCAATCCCCATCAATACCAAACGATTTAGAGGGTTTTAATTAACTAATGGTTTCTTTAATCTCACTAGAAGTGAGGGGCAAGTCCATAAAAGAAATAGGGCTAGGAGAGATCATTTTTTTCTCTTTAGGGCAATGGTAGTTCAGGCTCTGTGGATTTCCTCCCCCTACTTAGGAGAACTAGAGAAAACATCTGTAAAGAAGCCTAAGGACTCCTGTAATTTCTCCTCAATGTTCATAGCACTCCCACCATTCCTCTTGGTTAATAAGGGGATATATTCACACACTTTATTTTTTACTTAACAAAAAATAAATTTACATATTAGTTCTATCCAATTTCTCATCCTAGAATTCTCTTCAAGAGGAAAAATTCATACTAGCTTCCAGATATGGCTCATATCTCAGCTTATTTTGAATCTCAATTAAGCAGTTGGAGGGTCTAGGGTCAACAAACATAGTGGCAAATTGCAATCACCACAAAATGCAAGATTATGATCACCATCACATGCTAGAGAGATGACTCTCCTCCCAACCTTATCCTTGTATATATAGTTGCTTGAATCAACAAGGACCACAAATGTAACCAGAGTCCACAAATTCATGTGCAATCTCCTCCACTCCTTTAATATTTTCCACTAGAGTCTACTAGTGGTTGGAGTGATCTTGATCATTGCTTTAGTACCTTCCACTAGAGTCCACTAGTGGTTGGTGTACTCACCACTTGAGTTAAGTCCCACTGGACTCAAGTTAACTCATGTTAACTTGAGTTAGAAGGTTCCAGAGCTCCTTCGGAAAAATGCTCTCCCCATCTCCCCATGGGGGTTGAACCCAAGACCTCTTCCTTCATAACCTTGAGACTTAACTACTAGGCTAAGTGGATCACATGTTTAAAGGAGCATATGAACTTATGCTTAAGTCTAGTCTCAAGATCTTAGGCCATACATGAGTGACCAAACCATGTTCAATTTCAGATCTGTCTTAACCGATCGGACCCTTTGATCATAGACTTACTTTATTACATTCTCCCCCCGCTCCTTTGGGAAAGATTTTCATCCTAAAAAATAAAGCTATACATAGTACCGTAGGAAACCCTTGAGCCTCATGTTTTAAAAACTGAAAGAACATGTTTTATATCTATGGTGGGATTCCTGCCCAAATGATTCAAAGCACCATCTTGCTTTGTTTGATGAAATGTTCAGAGTTCAAAGTAATGATTGAATAATAAGGGTGGATGTAAAAACATCCCTAGCTACTTCACTATTTCTCGATGTGTGATCTACACACAAACATGTGAAATGGGTGGATTCCAATTATTAGTCCATTTTTGAGCAACACTAGTGCATGGAGATAGTAATTTAGGTGGGATTTCTTATATTTGACAAGACTTTGAGAACTCTTGATTCACTTGAATTTGATTTGGAAAACTAAAATTCTGGTTGTCCCAAACGTTGAAATTGGATGTTTGTACTATGGTTTACTTTCAACTGACATTTAATTGATTTTTTCACCCGAGTGAAGGATTAGTTTGTCCTAATGGATTTGAAAATCCTATGTAAAATGTAGGAGAAAGTTTGTTGTTTACTTTGGCTCAATCATACTTTAACTTGACCAAGTCAGATCCAAAATGAAAATTGTCCAACTAAGGACACTTTTTGTTGGCAATAGCCAAAGCGTTACAACACAAGAGAGCTGACACAAAGAGTCATAGCACAGGGGCAGTCAAGCAAGACCAAGTAGGCAAAACAATCAAAGAAGATCTAGCAAACTAGGCCTATTCACTTTTTAAAAGATAAATCCTTTTCAAAAATGATTTTTATCACTACACCAACACTGTACATACCATTTTTGGTAGATTAGACTCCATTTTGTTCAACTCGAGGAGTCCTCAAGCTTGAGGAGTATAAGGAGTGCCTATGTATCAATTTTGATAATTTTTAGACTCAGTTTTGAGCCCTCAAATAAGCCTTGGAACCTAATTTTTAATTAGACTAGAGACTAGGTCTATAGATTTCGTGAGTAATAGAAAGCACTCCATTATTCCTCTCTTTGTTCTTGCCTTGTGTGCACGTGTGTGTGTGTGTGTGCATGATAATGTGCTTCTCACTCACACACTTGTGCCTTCACTTGCTCATGGTCATCAAACCAGTCCTCAAGTCTCCATGGATTGACATTTATGAGGTGGATCTCCTCACATTCGTACTCACCATTGTGCTAGAGTGACACAAAATTTGGCACCATTGCCGAGGAGAGAGCTTCAAGGATGAGTGCCTGATGGTAAGATGTAGAGTTGTGAGTTTGGGCTCATAGGTATTTTCCTTAATTTTCACTATTTTGTTTTACTTTCTTCATCATCGTCATCACCATCTCCTACCTCCATCATGCAACCAAGGAGAGCGACTTGAGGTTGGAAGATCTCTCAACCCCCTCAGCCAATTATTAGCATATGTTAAGTGTGAATAGTGGTTTTGATTGAATAGAGGCACGATAGGAACATCCAAGTTCTAAGAGCCTTAAATTCTCAATTTCAAGAATAGATTAATCATAGTCAAGGGACAAGTTAAGGGAAAAGAATCTCATCTAATTGGGCGAAGAACATTAAGTAAAAAAAACTTAAGTTCTCCTGACAACACTTATTCAAAGACAAGGAAATACATCATAAGGAAATTAAAAGGAACAAGTAATTGATGTGGAG
The DNA here is from genome assembly GCA_020310875.1 of Ceratopteris richardii. Taxonomy (NCBI): domain Eukaryota; kingdom Viridiplantae; phylum Streptophyta; class Polypodiopsida; order Polypodiales; family Pteridaceae; genus Ceratopteris; species Ceratopteris richardii. The sequence goes on from CM035426.1 coordinate 42,453,486, forward strand.
AAATTTCATTCCAATACACGTAGCGGAAGTTAGAGAACCTCTTTTAGAATCTGCCCTGTAAGACATATGCTTACTAAACCTGATTCAATCACAACTTAGAAATCCAATGGCTCTGAACATTGTTCCACACATAATAGACTCTTCTAGCTTTCTAAAAAGCTAAATACCACTCCATTTGGAGTTCATATGACTAGGCAACCGACTGTTCAAAGTTAGACTACCTGTCATCTCAGGTTATGCAAAAAACTAAGGTTCACATGAAATGATCCCAATCACTATTGGCACATCATCTGATAGAGATATTTGCGATACAAAGAGTATGAGAGATGACCATTCCAACAAGATATCATATGCATTAATTGGATATGTACATAGAGAGATATGACCTCCACAATGTGGCTATGTATAGAAAAGGTATGTGACTAGAATACCTTTGTGCCTTTTAGAATCCAAATGAGGTACCTTATGATATCCATTGGTGAGATAATGACAAGCATATGCTTCCACATCATCTCCTTGTCATCTCCACACATTTTCACATTCAAATGACCTCTTTATATAGAGGTATGGGTTTGGGACTTTTCACCTACCCTTGCATCTTCTCTCACCTCTTGACCTTTCACTTCATGTCCTTTGCCTTTCTATTTGCTTGGGTGGCTTTTGGTGCTCCATATCACTTCATATGGATAAGGTCTCGACGTTTTTGAGTATTCCATCTATCTAAATATATTGTGGCTTTTATCCAAGCCATAAATACAAATTTTATTTTTAATTCAACACTCTCCTCTAAGGTTATGAGTGTTCCCTTTATATTTTTAGGGTATACCTTCATTTTGGGCTTACAACAAATACATAAATGATGAAGAGATACATAATGAAGGGTGACTATGTGTCAAGCCTCACAATTGGAGCTTACACATGTTCCATAATTTTCAACACTCCCCCTCAAGCTACAATTGGGAGTCCATGCTACTCTCCAATTCTTTTCTTCTTCTCCTTTTGGTTCCTTTGCCCTTGTATCTCTTCCTTTGATTTGGTTGGTGATCCTTCTTCTTTGATTTGAAGCGTATGTGGCTTCTTCAGCTTCATCCTTTCTTCTTTTGCTCTTTGCAAGATCTCTTCTTCAATCCCTATCATAGAACATGGTTCATACAAACGTTTTGTAATATGAGATCACCTTGGCTTCATATACCTTTGTTGCTTCACTCTCTTCTTTTTTTGTTGTCCTCTCTTTGCACCTTCGTGGATTCATGGCTTCATGGCTTCTCTCTTCTTTGCATGCTTCTCTTCGATCCTCCTTTGTCTTTGGATCATCTTTGACTCTATCTTTGGGTGCACTCTTTGCATCTCCTTTTGATGATGTCATGGTTGTCATGCTTCCTTTTTCTTCATGCCTTCTTTTGTGCATCATGGCTGCTCCTTCCCTTCTAGATACTCCTTCCATAGAGGTGGCTCCTCATCATACTTTGAGTTTACCTTTGATGGCTGCTCTTACTCTTTCTTTGAGTGTACCTACTTCTTTTGGGTACTTTTCTTTCCTTTGGACTGCCAAAAAACCTTTACCTCAGCCATTAGCATTGCAAATGCACGTCTTTACCTTCTTTTACCTCAATCAACTTCAGCCATGTTTTCACACTTCTCCAAGGTGACTCTTTCTTCTAGCTTGCCGCTTGCTTGTTGCTCCATGCAACCTTGGGGGTGTCTTCAAGTCCTTGTGTACTCTTTGACACTTTATGGCAGCCCTTCTCTTGGAGTTTTCTACTCATCCTTTGTTGGGAAGCTCAATCCTAGGCTTCAACCTTGTCCACCTTTCAGCTTGGGTTCAATCTTCAAGTGCACACCTTCATCCAAGCTTTGCTCATCTAGCTTTGGCTTATATAAATAGGAGCATTGCATTCACTTGATGTATCTAAAACTCAAGAAACAAATGCTTTTAGTTATCATAACATAATCATGTATAATTTCTTTTGCAAATCTACCTCAATGGGTTTTATCCACAACAAGATACATCCACAAATTTCATACATGGCAGCCTTTCATCTTACCAATCTTCATGGCATCCAAACACATATAACTTCAGCTCATCTATGGCTGAACATGACCAACCTTTAGTGCTTCAATATAACACTAACAATCACATATAATAATGCATGCAACTCATCAATCATTTGAGCATATATTCAGCTCACTTTGTGCCAATGCACATGGCTACATAAAGCCTATTACTCATCAACACATCATCAACATGTGTATACATCATCCATGACCACATGTGCATACATTTGTGCATGTTAGACATCAGTCCACAACTTCAAATTCAAATTATATTCAGCCCATTTATGGCTGTCCAAAACTTGTCATACATCTTTAGCATAACTTCACAAGTATGCATACATAGACATCTCCAAATGCATAAGCATATAATGCTTTCATCAAGCTTACATAAAAGCTTAAAACTTCAGCAATGTACATAATCAAAACTTGCAATTCATTCAATTGAGTGCACTATCAAAAGCATGCATATAGTACTCATATTATGCAACTATATGTAGTTGCTCATCCAAGATTCTTTGCTTGAATCTTCATCTTCTTTTATTGGCTACTCATACAGTATCACTCATAGAAAGATTCAATGATCATCATATGTAGAGAGATTGGGACAAGAGAGTGTATGAATTCAAATACTAGAGCAACAACATTGTCTTACATATGAAAGATTCATCTCCAATGCACATGAACATTGCATACTCCATGAGCTCATAGCTCCAAGATTTCCTTTGCCATCTCTGCATGTTCTTCAAGATCTCTTCAAGAATCCATGGGCTCCACTCCCAATGCTCTGCAACCAAAGCTCTGATACCAAAATGTGGAGAAATTTCACTCCAATACACGCAGCGGAAGTTAGAGAACCTCTTTTAGAATCTGCCCTATAAGACACATGCTTACTAAAACCTGATTCAGTCACATCTCAGAGATCTGATGGCTTTGAAAATTGGTCGACACATAGTAGACTCTTTTACCGATCTAACAAGCTAAAGAACACTCCATTTGGAGTTCATATGGCTAGGCAACTGACTGTCCAAAGTTAGACTACCTCTCATCTCAAGTTATGCACAAAAGTAAGGTTCGCAAGAAATGATCCCAATCACTATTGGCGAATCATCTGATAGAGATATTTGATATAACAATATTATGAGAGATAAGATTTCGAACAAGATATCATATGCACTAATTGGATACGTACATACAGAGATATGACCTCCACAATGTGGATGTGTATAGAAAAGGTATGCGGTTGAAATACATTTGTGCCTTCTAGCATCCAAATGAGGTACCTTCTGATATCCATTGGTGAGAGAATGACCAACATATGCTTCCACATCATCTCCACATATTTTCACATTCAAATGACCTCTTTATATAGAGGTATGGGTTTGGGACTTTTCACCTACCCTTGCATCTTCTCTCACCTCTTGACCTTTCACTTCATGTCCTTTGCCTTTCCATTTGCTTGAGTGGCTTTTGGTGCTCCATATCACTTCATTATGGATAAGGTCACGAAGTTTTTGAGTATTCCATCTATCTAAATATATTGTGGCTTTTATCCAAGCCATAAATACAAATTTTCTTTTTAATTCAACACTCTACTCTAAGGTTATGAGTGTTCCCTTTATATTTTTAGGGTATACCTTCATTTTTCGCTTACAAAAATACATAAATGATGAAGATGTACATAATGAAGGGTGAGTATGTGAAGCCTCACAATTGGAGCTTGCACATGTTCCATAATTTTCAACAATTGATATCAAGGAATCAGCAATGTGGTTGTACAAGGGTCATTTGGCTAATTAGTAGGGCTAATGAACCTTAGGTTAGGTAAACACTTAGGGAGAGATCAACAAAGTATTAGATCCTCTAAGTATTAGATCAACAAAGTATTAGATCATGGGTCGAGCAGCTTAGCAATTATCCCTATATACTCAATTAAAAAATGAGTGATTCAGAGATTTCCTTTAACATGGAATGATCGATAGGTAGTGCAAGCACAACCTATTTACAGACACCAAAATGCCCCTTCAAGACACAATTAGAGTATATTAGGGCCAACCAATTAGATGCATGCATCTATGGACGATCGAAGGCAATTAGTGGTCCAAGTCAAAAATCAAGATCAACCCTTCGGACTTGAACACCCAGTGATTAAGTTCAAAGAGGGTTCCTATATTGTTAAGGAAGGAACCATGTATGTAGTTACAAGCTTACCACACAGGACAGATGAGCTCATAAATGTCATTCTCAAAAATGCTATAGGAGAATTAGAGGAAGGAGACATAGGATGAGAACCCAAGAATCCTTGAGGCAAGTCTATCTTGACGAGAGTGATTGCTCCAGAGTGGGTTCCCCAAGACAACAAAAGTATAGAACTTTTCTTGAATAGAGAAATAGAGGAAGCCTTTTGGAGATTCAAGTCAGATCAACTTAGTGAAATAGGTGGAGTCACTATTTACGAGTTCAAAGATCTAGAGATTCTAGGCAAACTTGTAAACCTAGATAACACGTCGGAGAGAATGTTCTTGGTGATAGAGCATGGTAAGCATGCATACTCTTGCAAGCGTGAAGTGATTTTGCCTCCACCAAAGTCTAATGTTTCCCATGGCCTCCAAGGCGCAGGATCCTCCAGAGTTCATGAATCTCAGAGAGAATGAGTTAGAGAGAGACTAGAAGTGAGCTTTGCAAACCCCTTAGGAAAAGAGCGATCAAGATTAGAGGTAGAAATAATTGATAAGGAAAGACATAGGAATCTACACATAAAAGAGGTCTGAATGAGTTCTCCTTGCCTAGACCTAGAGAATGCCTTAGAATCTTGAGGCCCACCTAATTGGTTAAATCCATGAAGAATTTCTTTGATGGCACCGAAGATCCATATGATCATGTAGTGAAGTTTAGACAAGTGTTGAGAGTTGAACAAGTTGAGGATTTGCTCACTCAATACAATACCTTCGGTCTAACTCTCAAGAACACTACCTTAACGTGGTTTCAACCACTACACCAAGGCCAATTCAGGAATATAGACCAGTTGATAGAAGCATTTATCACTAAATTATTCAAAAGTGGCATTAGGCATAACACTTCATCACTGATCCATAGCTTTAAACAAAAACCTCAAGAAATGGTCAGACTTGCAAGAAGAAGGTTTGGACGATAGCTAGAGAGATTCCCACTATTAGAGTTACCCACTCTAGCCAAACAAGTGGTTTTATTCTTAGATGGATTGTTAAGTACCAAACTGAGATCTTATGTGTACTTAAAAATCCTTAGATCCATAGAAGAGTCTGTACGAATGTGTATAGAAATTGAAGATAATCTACGAGAGGAATTAGAGCTTTCAAAAATCTATAAATATTCACATAGCTCTATGCCTTACTTCCAAACAATCCACATCTATCAAATAACTTGTATAGAAGGTAGCTAAAAAATTAGGAGTCTCTAGCAAACAGATACCTAAATTTGCCCTAGTGAAATTGTGTTATACCTGTGGAGGAGATCACATGGCTAATGTGTGTCCAATTATGGCTCAACCCCAAGTGACCCCTAACAACCAATACTACACCATAGAGAGGAGATACACTAACCATATGTTGAGCCCATAAAATTCATACTGGTCAGAGTCAACCGCGATCAAATTCAACTACAGTCAAAGTCAAAAGGTCAAAGTCAAATTGGTCAAAGTCAACAAGGTCAAGGTCAAAGTCAACAGGTGCAAAGTCAAAGTGCTAAAGTGCAGGTGTCGAAGTGCACAAGTAGTGCATAATTAATTGTCCACAAAGGGTAATTTGGAGAAAGTGGGTTGCAGGTTGCAGAGGTATTTCTCTAATTTCCCTAAGGTTCAAAGTGTTTTTAAAGTGTTTTGGAAGGTTCAGGTGAACCCTCTCTTATGTGCAAAAGTGAAGACTTAAAAGGAAAATGTGAAGGTATGTGAAGTGGAAGCGTACGCAGAACTGAAAGTATGGCCCCCCAATTAAAATTTTTTGTTTTAGTCTAAAGTCACTACATGACAAAACAGGGAGTCGTTGGCTGGCCACTTGTGAGGACAATCTTGGGACATCAAAGTGAGCACCAAGATACTCTTGTAGTTGGGATCGTATGTGAATCAACACTCAAATGAAGACAAGGACTATTCTTGGATAATTCTAAGTGTAAGCAAGAGTGAGCATAGTCTAAGTAGGGCAAGAGAGAGACGTGCAAGAGACACACAGTGTGCGACGCAGAGAAGTGAAGTGCAAGGTGTGCATGAAGAGTGACCAAGGAAGTGTGCAGAGAAGTGCTAAGCTAGTCCCCCAAGGATCCCAAGGTCGTATTGAAGTGTGCTATGTGCTGACAGAAGGTACCCATCCCTCCCCCTTAGTGGAAGCTTGGTGCAAGGTGTGCACAAGTGCAGGAGAAGGTGGAGGTTTGGTGCAGAGGAGGCCGGCCGGCAGCAACAATTCCCTTGGGTATTTGGTATTTTGTAATTGAGCATTTTGTGGTATTTTGCACAGAAGCATTGGATTGTATTATGCTTCAACATTGTATTTGTCTGATTATAATCAATTGACAGAGGCTTCTAGTGTGTATCTTTCTTCTTGTCTTTCCCTTTTCTCCTACAAACACTCAAATCCCTTCTTGTCCAAGAATCCCCCAACAAAATTTGGCACACCCGGTCGGACTCCAAAGAGATTTGAGCATAGGAGAAGACATCTTGCAGTGTGGAGAAGCTTTATTCAAGTGCCGACAGTACTACTTCATTGGGCTAAAAGGTACATATTCTTATCAATTATCTCATACTAAGAGGGCTATGAGCAGCTCATGACCGTTACCCGGTCCCAAACATTGAGGGTCACCTACAAGCAAACAAGAAGGAAGGTTGTTAGAAGATCCTCAAGTCCACTATCTTCAACCTCATCAGTAAAGAGCATGGCGGGACAGGTAGACTTGGAAACCTTACTATCAAGATTAAATATAAAATTTCCTTCTTTCAAAGGCCTAGCTCAGGAAGATCCGGACGAGCATATTAGAAGGTGTTGGGTTGTAGGGTATGCACATACCCACAATTGTGCATAGGAACCCTCCCTAGACCATAATAATATCTCTTTTTTGTATCTACTTAGGAATTCACATAAAAACCCTCCCTTAGACACTTTTTAATAATTTTTCCAAAAGTAAGGCTTTGGAGCCTTGTAAATGCTCACATCTCTTTGAAGAAAGGTAGAAAACTCCCCACGCGTGCACGTATTCTCTTCCCTTGAGATTTGGTTGTTAGATAATATATTCCAAGAATGCTTTTGAGCTATGTTAGTTAGGCATGTGCTCCTTTTTGACTAGTCAAAAGGAGCACATGGGGAATTGGGCTGAGCCTATAAATAAGAGGCTCATTTCTTGTAAAAAGGGGAGGTCCCTTGGCCATGGCCTTGGCCTCCATTTTGGTAATGGAAGAAGGTGTCATTTGTTTTTCTCTTTCTTCCTTGTGTGCAAGGCGATGATCTATGTGTGTGGACTTGCATGTGGAGTTGGCTTGTGTGTGAGCGTTGCTCTCCCTTGCTCCTTTTTGACGTTGGCCATGGTGCCATTGTTCATGAGCATGGGCATGGATGTGTTGCTTGCACTTCTTGCAACTTCACTTGGAGAAGCTTCTCACTTCCATGTGAGGCGGTTAGGGTCTCTTGTTCCCCTTTTTTCAACAATTTGGCACCGTTGCCGGGGATGTCGGCCTTTAGCCATTGGTTTTTCCAAGTTTGCATGTCCATACTTCGTGAGATGCACCTTGACACTTGGAGGAGGATGAATACGTGTGGCCTTTGGTTGGCCTAGGGTACCTCTCTTCTTTTAGTTTTTGAGTATTTTTAGTTCATTTTTTTGTTTCATGCACAAAAACACCCCTTAACCCCTCTCATCTCCCTTTGTCTCTCACATCCACACACACACCTCCATACACCATCTTGAGCATCACTATCCACCACTGACACTTCCTTGTTTGAGTGGCTTTCTTGAAAAGAGGGATGGGTGGTCCTCTCCTTGGCCCCTCCCTCTCTTCTTGTTTCGATGAATTCAATGGTTTGGTAATTAAAAATATTGCATGAATAGTTCCTCACGCATTGGGTTGGCCTATCGTAAATGAACTTGGTTTCAGGCATGTGACCCTGGTCATCTAGTTAATGCGAAATCGTGGCTCAAGGTGGGTTGGTAAGGGAGTAATGCCCCTCTCCATCTCTATCCTCATCAATTGCAACCAACTGCCTACACGACTGAGGGGGATTCACCGTCTTCCTCCATATGTTCTTGTTTTTCCTCATTTGGGGTCGAGCCCTTACGGGCTTCCTCCTACTGTAGTGTACCAGTGTGGGGAAGATGAGCTATACTCCCTTCTCCACACTCAACAAGGTTTGGGCTCTCCCGCGCGATCGGCATCATGAGCCTTCGGACTTCTGCTTGGGGGCTTCCGTGCCTACACGAATCCATGATGGGCATGGGAAACACAATCATCAGTTCAGAAAATTTGAATCGGCACTTAAGGTGGATTCTGGTGCTTCTCTCCTGGGTTCGTGCTCGACTGTGTGGGGTTGGGCCTTTCTTCCCGAATATGCAGGATTTGTTCACTGTCGTTGCGATTCTTTCAGACTTATTGTTGCCTCTTCCATCATGTTGTGCGGACTGAGCTATGGCTCTCTTCGTTCTTCACCTGCGAGCTGTGTTTTCTTTGGTGCATGTTTTCCTTGCCATCAAAAGTTTCTATAGTGTGGATCTATTGTTTGTGCTTCCCTTCTTTGGGATGTGCTTGTCTCCCCCTGTCCATTCTTCTTCTCCACTACGAAGAGTGAAGTTTTTTCCTTACTCCTCTCTCAATGTTGCAGGTTCACTTGAGGTTGCGTTGACAGGAGTTCCCACTTCTTAGCCACATTATTGCTATGCTTGGAGGTAGCTCGGTTTCCCTTTTTTGTTCTCTATTAGTTTGAAGCCAACCTGCATGCTCTCCAAAGAAGTTGATCTTGTGAGCTCTCCCTTGTGCCCGAAATTGCTCTGGGATTGAGCTTTCTGATGCTCCCCCTCTTCTCTTTTTGCATATGGGTGTGGAGATTTTCTGGCACTTCCCTGATGCATGGTCATGTGACGGCTTCATTCTCTCTTAGCTCGTTCCAGGCTAGTAGCCCTCATACTGTACAAAGTGGTCTGCTGCTCGAGCCAAACATGGTGGGCCTTCTTGCTTGTAGTTTGCACCTTGGTATGTTCAGCTTAGTGCCTTCCATTGCAAAGTTGAACGAGGGCCTGGTTTCCCGCTGCTAGTACGACCACTTTTTTCGAAAGCAACACATGTTGGGGAGTTGGCGGCACACTGCATTCGGGGGCTCAAATCCTTCCGATCCCAGTGTGTTGTGTTATCATGTTGAACTCCCTTATGATTCCTCGTTGAACATTCTACTTGAGGCCTCAGATGTCTATGCTTCCCCAGCTCTGTTACATATGTATATTCAGTTTCACCCTCTTCTCTAAATGATGACTTTTGGGTATGAGAAAATCGATTGCTCCTCTCTCTTTTGGGGATGTAGCTTTGCTCCCCTATCTGCTCTTTATTGGTTGTATGATCTGTTGGGAGTTGTCTGTCCTATTGGGGTGTTTCAAGACTTCTTTATAAGTTCCTGTTGGTCTGCTTGATACAGTTAAAGTCACAAGCTTGAGTTTCCCATCTTGGCCCCCTCAGATATAAATGTTGTTGATTTGAGTCTGTGCTATGGCTGGACATAATGTCTTCATACATCCATCAATCCCTTCTTCTGTTACTGAGTTGAGTTATGAATGATATCTTGCTATTTCACATAAGGTGTTGTATCTTTGTTCGTAGTGTAGAAATGAATTAGACTTACTGCTTGGCTAACATGCAGATTTTCATTTTCATATTTTAGGTTGAAAGTCATCGGTCAGGGAGAAACTTGCACATATGTTCTAATCACAACTTACACATCAGGACCTATGTTGCTCAAAGAAATTATGTGGCACTTGAGCACTACAATAGACTGTTTGATGCACCAATTGAAACCTTAAGAGGAAGTGTAGGCATGAATTATAGTATCTCGCCAAGATAGCCAAAGGAGAGGTGATCGGTCTACAGTACATCGCGGGTTGGATTGATCCCTTGGTTTTTAAACGCTTCTAACTCTCTTGGTTTTTGCGTATTTTGGTTTTCATAGTACACGTGCTCACACTTTTGTATTGCAGAACATCTTTTGATTATAAGGAATTACTGTGTGCTTAGGTTTGAAGCTTTTCCATATCAAAGTGCAACTAGGGGTTGAACTATAGGATTTTGGTTGCTCTACTTTCCCTCCCACTTGCTATAATGATATATGATTATGTCACTTTGATTCTATTATGTTCACTTGACAATACATAGGCCAGGGCACACTCACTAAGTGTGATATGAGAGCAACATCTATTTTCATGATGAATAACCAGATCGTGTCTATTTCAGTGCGAAACTCACAAAGGTCGAAGTACTGCTTGTGGTGACTTCTGGCTCATAACTTTGCCTTGCAGTTCATATCGTTGGGATGGATTGATTGGAGGTTTTATATTTTAGCTTGGGAAAGACTCACGTGCTTACTTAATGCATGGTCATCCTATTTTCACCTTCATATGCTATGAGATGATTGACTTATTTGATTGAAAATTGACCATTGCATACTCATTTGAGTCACTAAAAGGGCAACTTTTATCTCATATGTTTCAATGCAATATGTCACACATGCACCTATATGATAACACATCAGAATCAATGGTGGCATAGTTAAGATGTTGGAGATATGGTTGTTGCTATGTATGTTTAGTAGAAAGGCAGATGATGGCATCATATGGAAACTTTTATTTTTTATTTTTGTCATCACAACCAGTATGGACAGATACTCTATTTGAAATGGTACAATTGCTTTCTGTTGAGGTAGTGTCCTTTGAAATGCAGTAATATCGTATGTTTGCAAGAGGTTTTCAGAGCATACAGTGGTCCACTTCCCTCACATCTGAGGAGTTGGGGTGATTCTAATGATTTGTTCTCTTTGTTTGACTACCCAATCATCTATTGACTCACGATTTGTCCCACATTTCTACTCTAAAGATCACGTTATGATAGGTTGCAAATAGGCGACTTCACAACAAACAATATTTTGGATACGTGGTAGTGTGGTATACTCTTTGGAGCACCTGAAGAACCGACTGCTTGGAAGATTTTATTACAAATGACCATAAGGAGTCTACATCCCATGTGACAGTCATGCTATATACTTGTGTAAATGTTTCTGCTTATAAAAGTCTGCAATATTACTGTTGGTAACTCAATTAGATATTTCTGGAATAGCTGGGTACATGATTGACCTCGTTTTCACACATGCTTTGATCTAATTGGAGTGGTCATCTCATTGTACTTCATGACAATGAGTTAATGGGACATTGGATGCATAATGCTTGTGCTAAAAAATATTCTTTATGATGTGAGCATGTATTCTCTAAAAGATGGTTGCAGGTGAACATGCACATAGGGGTTGACATTTTTTCAGAACCGTTCTGCACTTAATTAAGTGTGAAAATCATAAGGGTATGAGCAATTGTTTTTTGCTAGGGAAGTAACTCCCTAGTTCCACATTGCTCAAAAGATTATTTTGCATTACAGGACAACACACTCAGAACTTTAGCACTATTCCTTCTCACCTCTTATAGATGACTTGCTACTGTGCTTAAGATGAATGACTCTGGATAAGATTTTTAAATTTCAGGAATGCTTGTAGAATGATAAGAGTCATAATGATGCACTATTGTCTAATCTTTTTATGAACGCATAATACTCATATGGATTGGCAAGTATTTTTCATTGCCATGTGTCTCACACCCACTTGGGGATAACATATTTAGGAATGAAAATATGATTGTAGCATCATAAAGATATAAGGGACCTGGGATCTTGTTGGGTTCCTTGCTCTTTAGTTGTATTATTTGGATGGCAGGAACCACAAGATTTTGAGGAGGACTTCTGTCTTGAAGAAAGTCTTGCAGATGAGGATGCCCTTGAAGTGGAAACTAAATTTGAAGAGAATGTTTATGTAATTACTAGTTGCAGTCTACGTGCTCTTTTGTATGTCATTTCAGGTTTGGGAGATTCTGGAGAAGGCATTTCCAGCCTCACAAGAGACTACACAGTAGGAGGAATGCTGGGCTGACTGCCCCCCAAGGGAATTGTGTCGCCGAGCTGTAAAGACTGAAGATTTGCAGATTGAAGGATGAATTGAGGGCTTGCAGTATTGCAGATTTGGAAGATTGGAGATTGATGTGTTGCATGTTCGAAGATCAATGAAGAATATGGAGACCTGAAGACTGCAAACTGTAGAATGGAAGATTTGCTGACCTAGAGCTTCTCAGAATTAAAGACTCAAGCTCGAACAAGTTCAGTTGTGTATGATCCTTTCCTCTTAGCTTTGTCGAGGACGACAAAGTCTAGGGGGGGAGAGTGTTGGGTTGTAGGGTATGCACATACCCACAATTGTGCATAGGAACCCTCCCTAGACCATAATAATATCTCTTTTTTGTATCTACTTAGGAATTCACATAAAAACCCTCCCTTAGACACTTTTTAATATTTTTTCCAAAAGTAAGGCTTTGGAGCCTTGTAAATGCTCACATCTCTTTGAAGAAAGGTAGAAAACGCCCCACGCGCGCATGTATTCTCTTCCCTTGAGATTTGGTTGTTAGATAATATATTCCAAGAATCCTTTTATGATATGTTAGTTAGGCATGTGCTCCTTTTTGACTAGTCAAAAGGAGCACATGGGGAATTGGGTTGAGCCTATAAATAAGAGGCTCATTTCTTGTAAAAAGGGGAGGTCCCTTGGCCATGGCCTTGGCCTCCATTTTGGTAATGGAAGAAGGTGTCATTTGTTTTTCTCTTTCTTCCTTGTGTGCAAGGCGATGATCTATGTGTGTGGACTTGCATGTGGAGTTGGCTTGTGTGTGAGCATTGCTCTCCCTTGCTCCTTTTTGACATTGGCCATGGTGCCATTGTTCATGAGATGGGTGTGGATGCGTTGCTTGCACTTCTTGCAACTTCACTTGGAGAAGCTTCTCACTTCCATGTGAGGCAGTTAGGGTCTGTTATTCCCCTTTTTTTAACAATTGGCCTCCATTTTGGTAATGGAAGAAGGTGTCATTTGTTTTTCACTTTCTTCCTTGTGTGCAAGGTGATGATCTATGTGTGTGGACTTGCATGTGGAGTTGGCTTGTGTGTGAGCATTGCTCTCCCTTGCTCCTTTTTTACGTTGGCCATGGTGCCATTGTTCATGAGCATGGGTGTGGATGCGTTGCTTGCACTTCTTGCAACTTCACTTGGAGAAGCTTCTCACTTCCATGTGAGGCGGTTAGGGTCTGTTGTTCCCCTTTTTTCAATAGAAGGTTTTTGGCACTATGCAAAACTAGAGGCTTAATGAGTAGGGAGGATGCCTTTTTGATACTCTTGCCCGCTACATTAGAAGGATTAGCAGATAAATGGTTCAACCAGTTTGCTGAGAACCATTTTACAACTTGGGACTTAATGAAAGATGCATTCAAAAATCAATTTCAGCATGGAAACGTGATTGATCATTTGTCGTGATTTAAAGCATCATAGATTCAGTATACTTTTTTGTTTATAGCTACAAAATGGGATTATCATTGGTCCTCTCAATGGTGAGATTGTTGGAGCAAGTCTATGACAAGCCTAAGTATTGGCTTGAGTCCCACAAGGTCATAGAAAAAGCCTTAAAATGAAGACTATTAAAAGTTCACTTGTGAACTACCTCTTGTAACTTTTGAAGAGTTTACTTAATGTAAAAGTAAGAGAATCTTAAGTGGTTGAGTCCACTTGATCAAGAATGGAAAGAGGAGCCACGAATTCGTGATTTGTGGTAGGTAGAGAATCAAATCAATCATTGATTGATTGGAGAGTGATTGAGGGAAGTTAGCCTCCCAAACTCAACTATAAATAGATGGCAGTTTTAGTCGTGGTTAGAGAGACCTATGTGAAGACCTCCAAGAGCTGAGCTTTATGCCATATCAAGGTGTGATTACAAGGCACACATATGTATCAGTAAGTCATTGTATTGTACAAGCAATATACTTTCATTTTCATGATTATTTGAGTTCATCTTTCCATGTTCTTGTGATGTGTACTACTCACTGCCATTACTTCAGTTTTTCTCAGTCAGCTTGCAGAGATTGTTTCTCTGCACTTGGTTCATCATTTTCAGTGATTTAACTTGGTAAAGTTAGCTCTATAAGGCTACTATATGCTCACAAATTTTCATGTCATTTGGATGTTGGAATCTTCAGTTATGTTCATTTGAAGTCAACAGGGTATGTTCATCTTCACTTCTCTGTCAGGTACCCGACTTTTTCAGTCATCTTGTCAGAGTCATTTCTCAGTGTTTACTCATCCAAATTCAGTGATTTTAAGCTTGTTGGATTCAGCTTACTGTCTAGTATAAGCATACAAATGTTCATGATCATTGGATTCTTACATCTTGAGTTATGTTAATTTTTCTACTCACTGGTCTATTTCTGTAGCAGCCCGTGAAAATCGGGATGATGTCATCACTTGTTAAAAGTCATTCTCAGTGTGTGGTTTGTTATTTTTGATGATATTACTCTCTAAAGTTAGCTCTTTAAGCTACCTAGCCTTTCCCAAGAGGAATTAATCTAATTGCTGCTGTGCTCAGAGAATTATGTAAAACACTGGACAGGTGTATTAACCAAGAATAGCAAGTTTTCACCTCTGAGCTAACTCCAACTTATCTGTTTTGATCTATCTTTTTGAGAGTGATCTTCCAAGGTACATAGGGTGTCTAATACATCCATTGGCAAGCTAAAAGGGCCCACCATCTACTCCTGGAGTTCATTTGGCTAGTGTAGAGCAAAGATTTTGCAACACCTCTTCATCTTCAACACATACCTATCCATCTCTTCACAGTGGTATCAGAGCAAGGTTGGACAACATGGCAGATGGATTTCCTTCATCAATTGACAAATTGGACAGAGGTAACTACTCAGCTTGGTCATTAAGAATGGAAGCTTATCTCCAAGGTAGAAGTTTATATGGTTATGTGGCTGGAGATGAAGTTATGCCAAGTTTCAGGAACAAAAGTCAACCAACACAAGAAGAGCAAGAAAGATTGAGCACATGGTGCTCCAAGGATGCACTTGCAAGGTCTTATCTCCTCAACTCTATCTCAGATTTTTTGTTGCCTCACATTAGAAGTTGTAAGACATCTCAGGAAGTGTGGGATGCACTTGAAGCTTTCTTTGCTTCAAGTACTAAAGCTAGGAAGCATCAACTATGGCTGGATTTCACAACTCTCAAGAAGGCTCCCAAACAAAATGTGACTGATTTTGTCACAAAGCTCAAGGACATAGCAGATCAGTTGGGAAGCATTGGAGAGGTAATAGATGAAGAGCAAATTGTAAGGCAGGTCATCAATGGCTTGAAGGCAGATGACAAGTGGGAAGCATTCACCACAGCTATGGATTTGTACATGGACATGCATGTACCTGATTTCAACACACTCATTGGACAATTACTTACTCAAGAGGCAAAGCTTATCAAAAATGGAGAAAGCTCTAAAGGTAATCAATCTTCAGCTTTATACACGGATAAAAGCAAGTCTAAAGATAACAAAGGAAAGGCAAAGAAAGTGGATGATGAAGCAGGTACATATCAAGCTAACTATGCAGGTAGAGGAAGACATGGCAGAGGTAGAGGAAGAGGAGGTAGACAAGGCAGGGGGAGATCACAAGACTCCAACTCATGTTCTATTTGTGGATTAACTAATCATACAACTGAAAATTGCTTTAGGAATTCCAGGAATCAAAGAGGCAGAGGATACAATAGAGGAAGTTATGGCTACTCAAGAGGAAGGTTCAACAACTACCATGGCAACTACAACAACTACAATCATTCAAACTATCAAGGAGGCTACAAAGGAAGGAGAGACTACAATAACTACACAGAAGACTCAAACAAAGAGGATTCATTATTGATCATGAACATGGCTATGCCACAAGGTAAATCTGATGAGCATGTTTTCTACATAGATTCAGGTTGTTCAAATCATGTGGCAGGAAATGTGGCACTCCTATCAGATTTAGAAGATCCAAGGAATAAGCATGAGGTACAAACAGGAGATGATACAAAACATCCTGTGGAGAAAATAGGCAATGTCAAAGCACCTGATGGAAACATCAACCTACTCAGTAAGGTACTCTATGTCCCTACCATTACAAAGAATTTGATAAGTGTTGGGCAGATAGTAGAGAAAGGGTTGCAAGTCAGGTTCACAAAAGCAGGAGCATTTGTTGAAGATCCAAGTCAAGGATTCAGAAGAATTGCAAAAGGTGAAAAGACAGGTAGATTGTTCACATTTGAATTACAGGACACTAGAAACATTGCTCTCTTTAATTATGGTAGTCAGACACTCACAGAATTGGAAGTATGGCACAAAAGGTTAGCACATATTGGTGAAAGGTCATTAAAGCAAATCTGCAGGGACCAAAGTGTACTTGGACTTCCTAATTTGTCAAAACAACATATGATTTATAAGTGCAGTGCATGTCAATTTGGAAAGTCTCACAGGTTACCATTCATGAAGAAAGGTTATATGCATGGAGATCTCTTGGAGTTGGTTCATACAGATGTATGGGGACCAAGCAAGGAAGCTTCAATATCAGGATCAAGGTATTATGTTTCCTTTATTGATGATTGCAGCAGATGGACTATCCTATTCTTTATGAAACACAAAGATGAAGTTTTTTCATGTTTCAAAAGATATTTGGCTCTTGTGGAGAATCAAACAGGTAAATCACTAAAAAGGCTAAGGTCAGATGGAGGGGGAGAATACTTCTCCCATGAGTTTGATTCTTTTCTTCAAGAAAGAGGAATCAAAAGAGAGGTAACTACAAGGTACACTCCTGAGCAAAATGGAGTGGCAGAAAGGAGGAATAGGACAATTGTTGAAGCTGCAAGGTCTATGCTAAATGAAAAGCATTTACCTAATTACTTATGGGCTGAGGCTGTATCTACAGCCACTTACTTGATTAACAGGTTGCCTTCAAAATCCCTTGATGGGATGACTCCATATGAGGCTTGGAATGGAAGAAGACCAAGTTTAGATCATTGTAAAATTTTTGGATGTATTGCTTTTGCTCATGTTCCTTCACAGGTTAGAGGCAAGATGGATCCAAAAGCAGAAAGGTGT
This sequence comes from Ceratopteris richardii, assembly GCA_020310875.1. Taxonomy (NCBI): domain Eukaryota; kingdom Viridiplantae; phylum Streptophyta; class Polypodiopsida; order Polypodiales; family Pteridaceae; genus Ceratopteris; species Ceratopteris richardii. The sequence goes on from CM035426.1 coordinate 42,470,780, forward strand.
GTATTTATTGGATATGACAACAATCAAAAGGGCTACAGGTTATACAACCCTACCAACAAAGGATTCTTGGTAAGCAGAGATGTAGTTTTTGATGAGAACAATTCATGGTATGAAGATTCATGCAGGAAGGTCAATTTACCATATGATCTTGAAGAAGATTTTCCAAAGCTTGGTAGAGAACAATCAAAGATTGAAGAACAAGACACCTCAGAGGATGATGAAGAATGTCAGATGGAAAAGATCAAAGCATGGAAGTCTAAAGGTAAAGCAAAATTGCAGGAACTTGGACATGAGGCAGAATCATCACATCATGGCCTAAGAAGATCTATGAGGGAAAAGAAAAAACCAGAAAGGTATGGGTTTGACACCTCATTAGTAACTAAACATTCTATCTACATAGCACAGGACATAAACCAAGAGGAGCCATCATCATTTGAAGAGGCCAAAGCAAAAACAGAATGGAAGCATGCAATGAAGGAAGAGATTGAAGCACTTGAGGAAAACAACACTTGGGATTTGGTGCCCAAGACTTCATCCATGAAGGTAATAGGCTCAAGATGGGTCTATAAACTCAAGAAAAATTCTGATGGTTCAATTAACAGGTATAAGGCAAGGCTTGTGGCAAAAGGCTTTGCACAAACTCAGGGAATTGATTATGAGGAGACTTTCTCTCCTGTGGCAAAGATGCCTACTATTAGGTTTTTGCTTAGTATTGCCTCTTCCAAGAATTGGAAGATACTTCAACTAGATGTAAAGAATGCATTTTTGAATGGTTGGATAACAGAAGAGGTATATATGGCACAACCACCTGGTTTTGAGAATCAAGTTTATCCTGATTATGTGTGTAAACTTAACAAAGCATTGTATGGTCTCAAGCAAGCTCCAAGAGCTTGGAATTTCAGGCTTGTTTCATTCTTGCAGGACAAAGGCTTTCAACCAAGCAAAGCAGATCCTTCACTCTTTATTAAAAAGAGTAATTCCGAGGTCATCTACCTATGTGTATATGTAGATGATATTATATTGACAGGAAATGATGCAGATGGTATGAAGAAGATCAAAGATCAGATGAGAGAAGAGTTCAAGATAAGTGATTTGGGTTCACTTACCTACTTCCTAGGTTTGGAAGTTGTCTACAAAGATCATGGTTTGTTTCTCACTCAAAGAAAGTACATTAAGGACATGTTGGCAAAATTCAAGATGCAAGATTGTAAGATTGCAGGTACTCCAATGGAGGTTAATCACAAATTGAGCTCACATGAAGGTGAACTCATAGAGGACATCACATCATATCAAAGTCTAGTGGGTAGTCTCAACTATGCCACATTGACAAGAGTAGATATATGTTACAGTGTGAGTGTGCTAAGCCAATTTATGCACACACCAAGGAAACCACATATGGATGCTGCCAAAAGGATACTCAAATATCTCAAAGGAACCATAAATGAAGGACTTTACTATCCTTATGTATCTGATTTAGGTTTGAAGCTATTTTCTGATGCAGATTGGGCTGGCTCCAAGGAAGATAGAAGGAGCACTTCAGGTTATCTTACCTTTGCAGGTTCAAAGCTTATTTCATGGTCATCCAAGAAGCAACCCACAGTTGCTCTCTCTTCTACTGAAGCTGAATATAGAGGTCTTGCTATAGCTACACAAGAAGCTATGTGGATGAAGACATTATTCAAAGATCTTGGATTGGAGTTTGGAACTCCAACTATTTTTGGTGACAATATGAGTTCTATTCATTTGGCTGCTAATCCTATTTTTCATGCAAGGACTAAACATATTGAAGTTCATTATCACTATGTACGAGAGAAGGTTCTAAGCAAAGAGATTCAAATATCATATGTGTCCACTCATCAACAATGTGCAGATATTCTAACCAAAGCATTGGATGGTACAAAGCTTTGCAAATTCAAGGCTATGATTGGTTTGCAGGTAATCTTGGAAGATTGAAGACCTCAAGCATACTTGGCTTGAGGGGGAGCTGTTGGAGCAAGTCTATGACAAGCCTAAGTATTGGCTTGAGTCCCACAAGGTCATAGAAAAAGCCTTAAAATGAAGACTATTAAAAGTTCACTTGTGAACTACCTCTTGTAACTTTTGAAGAGTTTACTTAATGTAAAAGTAAGAGAATCTTAAGTGGTTGAGTCCACTTGATCAAGAATGGAAAGAGGAGCCACGAATTCGTGATTTGTGGTAGGTAGAGAATCAAATCAATCATTGATTGATTGGAGAGTGATTGAGGGAAGTTAGCCTCCCAAACTCAACTATAAATAGATGGCAGTTTTAGTCGTGGTTAGAGAGACCTATGTGAAGACCTCCAAGAGCTGAGCTTTATGCCATATCAAGGTGTGATTACAAGGCACACATATGTATCAGTAAGTCATTGTATTGTACAAGCAATATACTTTCATTTTCATGATTATTTGAGTTCATCTTTCCATGTTCTTGTGATGTGTACTACTCACTGCCATTACTTCAGTTTTTCTCAGTCAGCTTGCAGAGATTGTTTCTCTGCACTTGGTTCATCATTTTCAGTGATTTAACTTGGTAAAGTTAGCTCTATAAGGCTACTATATGCTCACAAATTTTCATGTCATTTGGATGTTGGAATCTTCAGTTATGTTCATTTGAAGTCAACAGGGTATGTTCATCTTCACTTCTCTGTCAGGTACCCGACTTTTTCAGTCATCTTGTCAGAGTCATTTCTCAGTGTTTACTCATCCAAATTCAGTGATTTTAAGATTGTTGGATTCAGCTTACTGTCTAGTATAAGCATACAAATATGCATGATCATTGGATTCTTACATCTTGAGTTATGTTAATTTTTCTACTCACTGGTCTATTTCTGTAGCAGCCCGTGAAAATCGGGATGATGTCATCACTTGTTAAAAGTCATTCTCAGTGTGTGGTTTGTTATTTTTGATGATATTACTCTCTAAAGTTACCTCTTTAAGCTACCTAGCCTTTCCCAAGAGGAATTAATCTAATTGCTGCTGTGCTCAGAGAATTATGTAAAACACTGGACAGGTGTATTAACCAAGAATAGCAAGTTTTCACCTCTGAGCTAACTCCAACTTATCTGTTTTGATCTATCTTTTTGAGAGTGATCTTCCAAGGTACATAGGGTGTCTAATACATCCATTGGCAAGCTAAAAGGGCCCACCATCTACTCCTGGAGTTCATTTGGCTAGTGTAGAGCAAAGATTTTGCAACACCTCTTCATCTTCAACACATACCTATCCATCTCTTCACAGAGATATCATCATATATTTACTCTCTAGTTTGTACTCTGATGCATCCCGAAAATGTGAGGGAAGTCCTATGATTTGCCAAACATCATACTTAGCATGTAGTTCATCTTTTTAATTGAAATCACTCATGATTGGTAGCTATCTAAGTTAATTAGACACCTTCAACAGGAATTAGGCTAATTGCTATCATGATCAGAGCATTGTTCATTATATTGAACACGTTTAGAGACTAAAATAGCAAGTCTATGACCTTTGGAATAATTTCCTACTCATCTATTTTGATCCATTGGTAAGTGGATCATGTTCCAAAGAACGTAGGTGATTATTTATGATCATTAGCAAGCTAACAAGGCCCACTACACTTTCTATCACTTGTTCTTGGGTGGTGTGAAGCAGGCTTAAGCAACACCACTTCATCTCTGAAGATTATCCACCATCTCCTCCAACACTTGGACCTATCTGAAGAGAAATATGTGCAAAAGTACTCCAAATAGGATCCAAAAGACATCCCAAAAATGCTTCAAAGACAGGCTTTAAAAGCAAAAAATGAAGATTTGGGGGACCAAAACATGTTCTAGGTGATGTTAACCTTAGTCTTTCCCTTCCTTTGGACACCACAAGAGTGTACCTTAGTGGCAATAGATTGTCATGGTTAAGCGAGCTCTCTAGGGAACAGTACTCGGATGGGTGACCTCCCGAGAAGTACTAGGAACCTCTATCTTCCTTGATCATTGAGGTCCTCCCTCACACACACCAACGGTGCCAACCGTGACTTTGGTGACTCAAATGACAAGGTATGCCAAGGTTTATGCCTTGTTTGTCACCTTATTCATGATCCTTGGAGAAAGCCTTGGAGAAAGTGGGCACGTGCTCGCTTCACTCCCACAAAAGGAACAAATCTTTGCGTCGAAATGCTATGATACCTTTGAAGTATTTCAATGGTGATGCACCAAAATGCGCTCTCCTTCTCGAGAGCTCCATGACAATATCCTGAGAGTAGAATATTCAGCTCCTAGGGCTGCACACGGTAATCCACACAGAGGCTGCAAAATACGTAGAAAAACATAATACACAGGGAGCACGAACATAGACTTCTTTGGTGTTACAAATGCAATCAAACTTACAATTTGTGAGTGACTAGGCCACTATATGTTTTATTAAAGAACATATACAAATAAGTATCAGGTGGCCATTTTGCCTTTCACATGGACACTAATGGTAACATACTGCATACATGAAATATTCAATGATTTTCTTTTTTTTCTTAAAGAAATAAATATAATTTATCTAGTTCTCATTTTTCAAAAATGAATCTAAAAAGCTTATGATGAAATGTTGCAACCTCATATATGAAATTGGGAAATAAAGTACTGCTCTTACATTACCTTATCAACAAGATGAATGAAGAAATCATTTTCAAGAACCTTTCCATCATTTCCACACTTGGTGCTTCAAAAATACCATCAACTTGGAAGATCCAGCAAGATCTAAAGCTTTACTTGAATTCTTCCCTAGAAATGGTGCCATAAATGTTTGTTTTATTTTGTAGTTGTCATATCCAATCATCATAGCATAAAGGACCAACAACCTCGAACACTTAAATTTTCAATCCTAGGAGCATGCTAAGACTCTATCTCCTTCTTTGTAAATGGATTCCAAGATGTATCATCAAGAGATCAACAAAACTAGAGATTTCACAAAAGTTCTTGATATTTCTCCTTTTACATGTAGCTTTAGCTATAAATAAGCTTTTTCAGTGTTTCTTGTGCCTAAAGTGTGCTATTTTTTGTAGTAAATGTGAAGAAAATTTCAACTCTCAATATTTGTACTCCTATGATGAAAAAATTGCGATTTTGATGGATTCCCATAGTCATTAAGAAACAATAATTTACTTGATTAATGGTGTTGGGTGTTTGCACAAGTGCGAGAGACACATGAGAAGTACACATGAGGAGCACAAATGTAGCAAGAAACACAGAGAAGATGGATGGTTGGAATAGCTCTCTCTATTGATGATGAACTCAATTGAAGTAAGAGTTGAATAATATCCCTAAGTTACAAATTACCACCACATATGAGTGAATCATGTATGTGGTAACATGGGGGAAAAAACCTCTAGCCAGCACTAGAGTAAAAAGTACCCATGCATAGGGAAAAGGTTCACATCAAAGCTACTCGAGGAAACATAAGTGTAACAAACCCCCCTGGAGTGAATGATGTGAACACATATAGGGAGTAACAGATCAACCTCCACAAGGTAATAAGCCTAAAGCTTTACGAAAAGCTTCAAACTTTTCCCGTGGAAGAGCTTTGGTGAATATGTCTGCCACATTGTCTTGTGTACGCACATATACCAAATCAATATCTCCTACATGAAGGTGCTCTCTCACATAGTGATAATGCCCCTCAATATGTTTGGTCCTTACATGAAACAGTGGGTTCCGTGCAATAGCCAAAGCACTCTAACTATCAGTGAGAATATGAGTAGCAGCATCAATCTCCATGCAAAGGTTTATCAATAGGCGTCTCAACCATATACACTCCACTATAGCTATGAAAACTATTATGTACTCAGCTTCACAACTCGATGTTGCCACTGTAGGTTGCTTCTTATTCAACCAAGATATGCATGAGTCTCCAAGGAAAAAGCAATTACCACTAGTGGACACACGAGTATCATAACAACGAGGCCAATCACTATCTGTAAAAGCAAGCAAGCATGGCTGAATATCTTGCCATAAAAGAGACCTAAGCTCAAAGTGCCTCTGAGATATCTGAACACACGTTTCAGCACTTGCTAATGCTTAGTGCGAGGGCTATGCATGAATCGACTCAACTGGGAAACTGCATACTGTATATCTGGCCTTGTGTTGCATGCATATATAAGACATCCCATAGCTTGCTGATAAAGAGAAGTTTCAAATGCATCATTGGAATCCTCAACTAAGAACGTGAATCCTGTCTCAACTGGTGTGGAAACTGGCTTGCAATCCTCAAAGTCAAAATGTTGAAGTATTTTTTCAACATACTTTGCTTGATGCATAACAATCCCCCCAACGGATACAAACTGGATGCCAAGATAATAGCTCAAAAGACCAAGATAAGTGACATCAAAAGTATGCTACAAATCAGCCATAAGAATGTCAAGTTTTGCATCACATGACCTAGTCAAGAGTATGTCATTGACAAAAAGAACAGGCACTATAAGATCAACCCCATTTTTGTGTACATAGAGTGTGCTTTCAATTGGGCTACATGTGAAGCCAAGAGCAATCAAGTGCTTATGGATTCTGCCATACCATGCACGTGGAGCTTGCTTGAGACCATACAAAGCTTTATGCAAGCAACAAACCATATGCTCTTGCCCTTTCATGGTAAATCCAGGAGGCTGCTTCACATAGACCTCTTCTTGCAAATCACCATTCAAGAAGGCTATTTTTTATGTCCAATTGATGTACCTTCCAACCTCAATGGGTAGCCAATGCAACCACGATATGAATGGTAGTCATGCATGAAGTAGGTGCAAAATTTTCCTCATAGTCAATGCCATATTGTTGTGAACATCCTTTGGCAACAAATCTAGCTTTGTAGCGATCAATGCTACCATTAGACTTTCTCTTAATCTTGTAAACCCACTTCGTACCAATGGCATGCTTTCCTTTTGGAAATTCACATAACTCCCAAGTACCATTTCTATGTATGGAATCCATTTTTTATTGCATAGCACTCATCCATTGTGGATCGTCACATGCATCTTCAAAACTAAGTGGCTCTTCATTACATGTTGTAGCAATAAGAGAATAATCCACAAAATTACTTGATGCATGGTGAGAGCTTGATCTTGTTCTACCAAGTAAAGATGCACTCAATTTGTTGTCCTACAAAGTTTGTTTTGACCACTTTGTCATAGTTTGTGCACTCTTGATAGACATGGGTTGATTATGTAATACATCATCAACATTTATATCTTGCGTGGGCTGAATTTCATGCTCATTTTTAGCCATATTTTGAGGCAAATGTTCTACCATATGTGGCTGAAACTTTCTAGCAGTTTTGATAATTTTTGGCTGAATTTTTTGAGCTATGTTTGGCTGGAATTTTTTAGTCTTTGAGCTTTAGTTGGCTGGTCTACATGGCCATAGTCATGCACACCATTTTGGAACAAAGGCATGAGTGTATCGAACACATCTTGTGAGCTAACTGTTGGCTGTTTTTTGCATTCAAGTAGAGGGAAAACTGAAATTTCAACAAATACCACAACTTGACTCACAATAATTGTGTTCATCAATGGATGGTACAAACAATATCCGTTACTTTTAGCACTATAACCAACAAATATACATTTCTTTTCCTTATCATCTAGTTTGTGACGTTGTTCTGATGGCACAAGAGCATATGCCAAACAACCAAACACACACATATGACTAACGATGGGCTTATGTCCATTCCAAGCCTCATAAGGAGTGATGTCTCTCATTGCTTTTCTAGGGTAGCAATTCAACACATAGTTGCACACATAACCGCTTCCATCCAAAACTTATCGTGAAAGTGCTTTCCTTTAATCATACATCGTGTCATTTCAAGTAGAGTTCCATTTTTATGCTCAGGAACACCATTTTGTTGAGGTGTATATGACACCACGCATTGGTGTGAAATACCTCTTTCATGAAGAAAAACATTGAAATCATGTGACATGTATTCACTACCACGATCCGTGCGTAGAGTCAAATTCTTTTGTGAAGAAAAAATTTCAGCCATAGCTAAAAATGCTTTGAAGCAAGAAAATACCTCATTCTTTGCTTTCATAGGATACACCCATGTATGGCGAGTAGCAGCATCAATGAAGGTAACAAAATATACATGCTTCCCAAAAAATGGAGTCTTGATGGGACCACATACATCACTATGAACAAACTGCAATTTTCTTGTAGTGTGTGTATGACTATCTTTTGGAAAAGAAGCACGATGCATTTTTCCAAGAATGCAACCTTCACATGCATGCTTTTCAATGGACTCAAGTGTAGGCAAACCAATAACCATGTCCTTTATTTGCAAGTAAAGAAAACTATTGAAGTTTAAGTGACCAAAACGAGCATGCCAAAGCTCCATTTCAGCCATGGAAGAAGTATGAACAACCAAGGCATTTGAGGAAGCCCTCTTTTATGTATCCATGTGATACAAACCATTACATAATGTATCAGACATTACGACAACATTGCCATTGCTGAAATCATGAACCAGACACTTATCGTCAACAAAAGTGTACGTGAAGTCCACCTTTGGCAATCAACAGAATTGAAATTAAGTTCTTCTTGATACCGGGCACATACAAGAGAATCACACCTCCATTTGGAGCCGTAAGCTCAATTTCTCCTACTCCAAAGATAGGATAAGAGGCATTGTTTTCACACATCACATGTTCTACTTTGGATGCATTTTTCAAAGTGGCAAAAAATCTTTTGCATGATGTTATGTGCTTTGAAGCACCACTATCAAAGAACCAATCTGAATCAACCTCACTCACAAACATACATTTAGAATGCAAAGATGCATCATAATGACATGTAGCAACACATGCCCAAAAATCTTGAGCCATGTTAGCTTCATCATTCTTTGCATTTGCTGAACTTTTTGCAATAGACATGCTGGATTCCTTCTTACACCCGAAGTCTGCTAAAGATCTACTAGAGCTCAATAGGGTAGTTCTATTCAAGTTTTTGAGATACAACCATTTTTTTTTGCTTCAGGGTATTTTAGTTAGTGGCCATGGCTAAAAGAAATGATGTATTTTGTATGTTGGGTGTTGAGGAAAAATTGGATGGTACTAATTACCCATTATGGGAATATATGATGTGTCATGTATTGGTTGGAAAAGGACTATTGAATATTGTGTGGGGTGTTAAAAAATGTCCTATTACACCTTCAAATATAGGTATCAAATGTGATGCAGATGGCATTGAAGATGACGATCTTAGAATTCTTGTTCGTGCTACAATTCCTATTGCATCTACTACAGAGAAACTTTTTTGGGATGGCAGAGATGCTTAGGCACATGCATTGATAGCTTTGTTTGTCAAATGAGCCATTATTCTTCACATTTGCTCTTGAAAAATAGGAAAGGATGCGTGGGTACACTTACCACTTTATGCAAGGAAAGAAATGAGGCTCCTGTAGCTTACCTCCCAGAAACAATTGGAGAGTGAGCACACAAATGAAGGAGACTCCACGGATAGTTCTTTGACAAAGATCAAAGATTTGAAGGAGTAGCTGGTTTTTGTTGATGAAGTCCTACCTGATAGTTCACTTGTGTAGACTATTCTCAAGGGTCTTCCAAATTCATATCAAAGTTTTGCTTCTACTCTTTGGTTGACGATGAAAGGAAATCCAAATTCTTTAACGTTTGATGATTTATTCTCTATTTTGTTGTGGGAAGATCACTCTAGATAGAACAGGTCGATCATGCATGTTGTAGATCAAGCTTTCTTAGCTAATTAGCAAGGAAAGGGAAAATGGAGCTCATCTACTATCAAGCACAAAATTGTTAATGCTACACAATCAAAGAAGGAAGACAAAGATGACAAGAAATCAGAAAAGTAGAACTTGTTTTGCAAGTATTGTGAAGGAAATGATCCTATCATAAAGAGTTGTACTACAAAACTAGCTACAAAAGAGGCAAAAAAGAAAGAGGTTGGAATGGTGGTTATAGAGGCCTCTACACCTGAACAAAGTCTACTAATCTACTTTTGGGGTGGTAAAAAATGTGACTCTCAACTAAGAATTGTGATTTTTAGAAAATCATGATTTTCATGTGAAAAACGTGATTTTTTGCACAAAATCATGATCTCCAAAAACTAAACAAAAAACAAACTTCTAAATTTTTTGATATTTTGGATAATCTAAGAGACATAATAAGAAAAAAAACTAAAAAAACTAAGAAAATGCACAAGGAGAGTGAAAATTTGACATTTGTGACTTTCAATGAAATTTGTGATTCTACGGATAGAATCATGATTTTTCAATTGAAGTCAAATTTTCAAGTTCTTCATTTGGAAATTGAAGAGATACATTTGTTGGTACATTTGGCAAGCCTTTATACTTGACCAAATATCAAAGGTTTACTTCACAACTTGGGTGTGACTATCCATAAGTTACATATGAACACCTCTTGTAAAATCCATGAGTTTAACTCAAGATAATTGTAAAAGAGAGTAATAGAAAAAATGTCATGACTTTAGAAGTAGCACTTCACACCAAATAAGTGGTTGGAAACAAATCAATTAGAATCCTAAAAAGTAGGATCACTTTTAGGTGGAAGATTCAAACTTCAAATTGAAGACACATCTATCAAAGACCTCACTTTTAGTCGCAGGCAGTAGAGCAAGAAGAAGGACACATTGAGCTTCAAGCTTGTGGGTACACTAAGCCCACACATGTATGAGTAAGCCTACATCATCTCCCTTGTATCATACATTCATAATATTCTACATTTGATTCCGTCTATGCAAATCATTTGGTATCTATTGTTGCCTACTGCAAATACATATCCAATCAATTTGATTCAACTTGGAATATGTAGCTTAGACCTTCTACTTCTGAGCGATTAATTTTCATATCATTTGATTTAGTAATATGAGAGATAAGTTCTCTGCAAGTCATCTATGTCTCCTCATTGTCATGTTCCTAAAAAGTGGGGATTAAACCCCTAACCGCTTAATGTGATTTCTCACCATATACTCATCCTAAATTAGTGAAATAACTTCCTATAGCAAGCTTTGGACTCTAGTTAACTATGTTTAAAAGCTCTTGGGTCACTTGCAATTAGTGAGTGAGCGTTGAGTGAATTATTGCGCAGGACCAAGTCCCAAAATATCAAGTTTTTGGAAGTCTCCAATCTTGGAAGTAGTCTGTTCTGACATAACTATTTGAGGGTGATGCTCCAAGGTACATTATGGATTCAAATGCATATTTAGGAAGCTAAAGGTATCTACTAAGGTAATCTGAATCTACATTAGCAGGTGTAGATCAGGATTTGTGCAACACCACCTCATTTCTGGAGTGTATCCAACCATCTCCTCACAATGGTATCAGAGCTATCATCAACTCAACATGGGAGATGGATTCCCATCATCAATTGAAAAATTGGATCAAGGTAATTAGTATTCTTGGTCTATTAAAATGGAAGCATATCTACAAGGTAGAAATCTCTATGGTTACATATTTGGAGATGAGTTAATGCCAATACTCATAAGCAAAGGGCAACCTACTCAAGAAGAACAAGAAAGGTTATCAACATGGTGCTCAAAGGATGCTTTGGCCAAGTCATATATTCTCAACTCAGTTTTTGATTGCTTGGTTCCACACATTAGGAACCGTAAGACATCACAAGAAACCTAGAATGCACTTGAAGCATTCTTTTCTTCAAGCACTAGAGCAAGAAAGAACCAACTATGGATGGAGTTCACAACACTCAAAAAGATGCCCAAGCAGAATGTGACTGATTATGTCACTAAAATGAAAGACCTAGCTAATCAACTTGGAAGCATTGGAGAAGTCATTGAAGAGGAGCAAATTGTGAGACAAGTGATCAATGGAATCAAGGCAGATGATAAATGGGAAGCCTTCACCACAACAATGGATCTATACAAAGACATGCAGGTACCTGACTTCAATACTCTAATGGGGCAATTATTCACTCATGAAGCCAAGCTTGTGAAGAATAACGAAAACTCAAAAGGTAATCAATCCTCTACCCTATACATTGATAAGAAAAAGAGTAAGGATAGTAAAGGTAAAGGCAAGAAATCTGATGATGAAGCTAATGCCTCCCAAGCTAACTTTGCAGGAAGAGGTAGAGGTACAAGAGGAAGAGGCAGAGGAGGTAGACAAGCTAGGGGGAGATTCCAAAGCACCTCTCCATTTTCCATATGTGGATTGACTAACCATACAACTGACAATTGTTTCAAGAACCCTAGAAATTAGAGAGGAAGAGGCTTCAATAGAGGAAGCTATGGAAGAGGAAGATCAAATAATTCAACAACTACAACAACAACTACAACTACTACAATAACCAAGGGGGCTATGGAGGAAGAAGAGACTACAAAAGTTGCACTGAAGATCAAACACAAGAGGACTCACTTTTATTGATGAACATGACCATGAGGCAAGGTAAAGCAAATGAGCATGTTTTCTATATAGATTGTGGTTGCTCAAATCATGTAGCAGGAAATGTGGCATTATTATCTCACATGGAGGATCCAAGGAACAAGCATAAGGTACAAACAAGAGATGGCACAAGGCATTCAATTGAGAAGATTGGAAATGTGAAGACTCTAGATGGAAATATGAATCTACTCAACAAGGTATTGTATGTACCTACCATAACCAAGTTTTTGATAAGTGTTGGACAAATTGTAGAAAAAGGATTGCAGGTAAGGTTCACAAGAAACGGAGCATTTGTTGAAGATCCTCAAAAAGGGTTCAAGAGGATTTCAAAAGGAGAAAAGATAGGTAGACTCTTTACATTTGAGTTACAAGATACTAGAAATATAGCACTTTTCAATTATGGAGGACAAACTTTATCAAAATTAGAATGTGGCACAAAAGATTAGCTCACATAGGAGAAAGGAGTTTGAAGCAAATATGCAAGGATCAGAGTGTGCTTGGGTTGCCAAAAATATCCAAGCAACACATGATATATAAATGTAGTGCATGTCAATTTGGGAAGTCTCATAGACAACCCTTTATGAACAAAGGTTACATCCATGGTGAACTATTGGAGCTAGTTCACACAGATGTTTGGGGACCTAGCAAAGACCCTTCAATTTAAGGACTATAATTCATTGATGATTGTCGTAGATGGACTATAATTTATATTATGAAGCACAAGGATGAAGTGTTCAATTGTTTCAAAAAAATATCTTGCTCTTGTTGAAAACCAAATAGGGAAAACCTTGGAAAGGCTAAGTCAGATGGAGGGGGAGAATACTTCTCCCATGAGTTTGATGCAAATTTCCAAGATAGAGGAATCAAAAGAGAGAACACTACCAGGTATACTCCCAAACAAAATGGAGTAGCAGAAAGGAGGAATAGGACCATTGTGGAAGTAGCAAGGTCCATGATTAATGAGAAAAATTACCCAACTATATATGGGCAGAAGCTGTGTCCACAACCAATTATCTCATCAAGAGGATGACACCATATGAAGCTTGGAATGGAAGGAGACCTAGCCTAGATCATTTCAAAATATTTGGGGGCATAGCTTATGCACATGTTCCATCACAAATTAGAGGTAAAATGGATCCTAAGGCAAAGAAATATGTGTTTATAGGATATGATCTAAAATAAAAAAGGGTAGAGGTTGTATAATCCAAGTACTAAAGGCTTTATTATTAGTAGAGATGTTGTCTTTGATAAGAACAACTTGTGGTTTGAAGATGATTGCAGAAAAGGCAAGCTACCTTATGACCTAGAGGAGGACTTTCCAACACTTCAAAAGGTAAATGATCAACAACATGAAGATTCAAGTGACTCTCATGATGGTCAAAAGACACCAAGAAGGAATTTCAAGGTATGGAACAACAAGGTAAAGAGAAGATGCAAGATTTGCGGGATATTGAAGAATCCTCTCAACAAACAATAAGGCGATCAAGAAGGGAAAAAAGAAGCCAAAAAGGTATGGATTTGACACTTCTCTAGTCACTAAACACTCAATATATATTACTCAGGATATTAACTCAGAGGAGCCATCAACCTTTGAAGAAGCAAACAAGAAATCAGTCTGAAAAGAAGCAATGAAGGAAGAGATACAAGCACTCCAAGAGAATCACACTTGGGACCTACTTCCCAAGAAACAATCCATGAAGATCATTGGATCTAGGTGGATTTATAAGGTAAAAAGGAATTCTAATGGTTCAATAAATAGGTACAAAGCAAGCCTTGTGGCTAAAGGGTTTTCTTAGACCCAAGGGATTGATTATGAGGAGACCTCTCCTGTGGAAAAGATGCCAACAAAGTTTTCATGAGTATAGCTACTTCAAGAAATTGGAACATTTATTAGTTGGATGTAAAAAATGCATTCTCAAATGGTTGGATTTCATAGGAGGTGTACATGGCACAACCTCCTGGATTTTTTGATAAATCACATCCTGAATATGTGTGCAAACTTAGGAAAGCTCTCACTGGTCTCAAGAAAGCTCTTAGAGCTTGGAACCATAGACTTGTTACATTCTTGTAGGACAAAGGATTGAAGTTGAGCAAGGTTGATTCTTCACTCTTCATTAAGAAAAATAACTCTAAAGTTATATATTTATGTGTGTATGCAGGAAATGATGCAGATGGAATCAAGAAGATTAAAGCCCAAATGAAGGAAGAATTCAAGATAAGTGACCTTGGATTGCTCACTTACTTTCTTGGATTAGAAGTTGTCTATACAGATCAAGGGATGTTCCTTACACAAAGGAAATACATTAAAGATATGATTGCAAAGTTCAAAATGTAGGACACTAAGGTTGCACGTACTCCCATGGAGGTCAATCACAAGTTAAGTGCTCATTAAGGAGAACTAATTGAAGAAATTACAAGCTACCAAAGTCTAGTTGGAAGCTTGAACTATGCCACCCTAACTAGGGTTGATATTTGCTATGGAGTAAGTGTGCTTAGCAAATTCATGCACACTCCTAGGAAACCTCACATGAATGCAGCCAAAAGGATATTAAAGTATCTAAAAGGAACAATCAATGAAGGGCTATATTACCCTTACACATATGATCTAAGTGTAAAGCTTTTCACTGATGCAAATTGGGCAGGATCAAAAGATGATAGGAGAAGTACATATGGATATCTATCTTTTGTAGGTACAAAGCTCATTTCTTGGTCTTCCAAGAAACAACATACTGTAGCACTCTCCTCTACTGACGCTAAATATAGAGGATTCACAATTGCAACTCAGGAAGCAATGTGGATCAAGAATCTATACACAGATTTAGGGTTAGACTTTGGCACTCCATATATATTTGGAGGCAATATTAGCCCGTTGCATTTAGCTGCTTAACCTATCTTTCATGCTAGGACTAAGCATATAGAAGTCCATTATCACGTCTTAAGAGAAAAGATTGCAAGCAAAGAGATACAATTGTCTTATGTGTCTATACAGATGCAATGTCCAGACATGATGACCAAATCACTTGATGGAAGCAAACTCAATAGGTTCAAATCAATGATTGGGTTGCACGAGATACCAATGAAATGAAGACTCAAGAATCTTAGGCTTGAGAGGGAGGTGTTGGTACATTTGGCAAGCCTTGATGCTTGACCAAATATCAAAGGTTTACTTCACAACTTGGGTGTGACTATCCATAAGTCACATATGAACACCTCTTTATGAGTAGCACTTCACACAAACTAAGTTGTTGGAATCAAATCAATTAGAATCCTAAAAGGTAGGATCACTTTTAGGTGGCAGATTCAAAATTCAAATTGAAGACACATGTATAAAAGAGCTGACTTTTAGTCATGGGTAGTAGAGCAAGAAGAAGGACACAATGAGCTTCAAGCTTGTGGGTACACTAAGCCCACACATTTATGAGTAAGCCTACATCATCCTCCTTGTATCATACATTCATAATGTTATACATTTGACTCAATTTGTGCAAATCATTTGGTATCTACTGTTGTCTACTATTAAGAGCTCATTTCAATGAATTTGTTTTGAGGCGTTCTCTGAGAATATGTATCCAATGAATATGCTTCAACTTGGGATATGTAGTTTAGACTATCTAGGTCTAAGCTGTCAATTTTCATATCATTTGATTTAGTACTCTAAGAGATACATTCTCTGCAATTCACCTATGTCTGCTCAGTGTCATCTTCCTAAAAAGTGGCGATTACACCCTAACTTCTTAATGTGATTTCTCATCATATACTCATCCTAAGTTAGTGAAACAGCTTCCTATAGCAAGCTTAGGATTCTAATTAGCTATGTTCAAAATCTCTTGGGTGAATTGCAATCAGTGAGTGAGCACTGAGTGAATTACTGAGAAGGACCAAGTCCCAAAATAGCAAGTTTTTGGAAGTCTTCAATCTTGGAAGTAGTCTATTTTGACATTAGCTACATTGGTAGGTGTAGAGTAGGATTTGTGCAGCACCGCATCATTTCTGGAGTGTATCCAACCATCTCCTCACGACATTTGTTCTCTATTGTGAGCTACTTTTGAGAATGAAATTCCTTAGAAAGAGGAAGAAAAAGTGAAACCCTGATTCTTAATAAGGAAGGAAAACAATTAGGGTTTACTAAAAAAAGCCCTAAATTTTCTCATTAAACGTAGTCCTAGATAGTGAAAACATTTAGTACACCAAGAAAAAATTTGGGAGGGTCAAAACACAAACTTTTCACAAATAAACATGGAAGAAGATAATGGGGAAGCATGAACATCTGACCAAGGAGATTATAGGAATATCCTCAACTACCTATACACAAATAGGTTTTTGGTCCTATTTGTATGAGGATGAATTGCATAAGGAATTCATTAGATTGAGGAACTTAGAAATTCCTTTAAACTTCATGCTTGTGGCTCAATTTAAGGATGATAGATGTGAGGATAGATAAGGATGTATTTATGTATTTATAAGCAACCTTGATGAAATTAATGACCTAGTTTAGTGTTCAGAGAAAGGAACTTGGGATCAAAACCTATAACAACAAGAGAATCCAAGAAATAGCACACATCACACACCTGTAGAGCCACAAAGAGCAAGAAGCTATCATACTTCACCCAATCCATTTTTGAGAGAAGTATAAACAATGAATGAGTTCCCAATCATAAGAAGAAATTATTTGAATAATCATGGGAAAATATTGAGACCATATCAAGTAGCAAAATGTATGAAAAATTAAATATGAAGGTTCTACATATCCTCATGACCATGTAGTTGAGTACGAATAAATTTTGAGTGCACAAAAGGTAGTTCGTTATACAACTCAATTTGAAGCCTTTGGATTAAACCTAATAGGAGCTACCTCATCATGGTTTATACCATTAAGGAAGGAAATTTTTGCAAATATAGAAACATTCTTGGAAGAATCTATAGGCGAATTTTCCAAACAAGCATCATACATAGTACTGCTACATTAATTCATACATTCAAGACAAAACATGATGAAAGTGTAAGAATAGATACAAGAAGATTAAAAAAGTATTTGGATAGTGCCCAAATTTTAAAAAACCATCTATGCCTAACATGTTGGAGGAGATGGTGGATAATCTTTAGAGATGAAGTGGTGTTGCTTAAACCTCCTTCACACCAGCCAAGAACAAGTGATGGAGAGTGTAGCTGGCCTCTTTAGCTTGCTAATGATATAAATAATCAGCTATGTTCTTTGGAACATGATCCACTAATCAATGGATGAAAACAGATGAGTAGGAAATTATTCCAAAGGCCTTAGACTTGCTATTTTAATCTCTATACCTATTTAGTATAATGAACAGTGCTCTGAGCATGATAGCACTTAGCCTAATTCCTTTTGATGCTGTCTAATTAACTTAGATAGCTACCAATAATGAATTATTTCAATTAAAAAGATGAACTACATGCTAAGTATGATGCTTAGCAAATCATAGGACTTCCCCAACATTTTTGGGATGCATCAAAGTACAGACAAGAGAGTAAAGATATGATGATATCTCATGATTGAGAGAACCAATGATAATGAGATTTAGTAGCTATAAACTAGATAGTGTATTAAATCTATGATGCTTTAAATCATGAAAAATGATCAATCATACAGTGAGAACAAGCTCCGAGAAGATCACTATACTGATGTAGTCATGGCAGAGAAGTGATGTGGAGATATAATCAAAATGTATGTATTAGATCACATAGAAATACAATGTCATTGGCAGTAATCTATTACACAACATGAGGCTAGTGATTGAGCTATGAAGTGAGATCTCAAATCACATAGGATCCCTCTCTATTGCTCTCCAAATCGGGGCATTTCACACAGGTCTTTTTGATCCACCTTTATAGTTGGGTTTGGGGCAAATCCTGAATTCAAATTCAAATGTTCACCTAAAAGTAAATCCTAAAGTATAGCATATATTATCTCAGCAATTATCTACCAAATAACTCAAGATTTGATGCTTCCTAACTTCATGTGGAGGTAAGGTACTTTTACAAAGGTAAAATGTAATTGATTTTACAAGGGATTGAAAAAATATATGACTCCATGAGAAATATGCTAATCATCCAAGTATGTGGGCTTGGATTCTCTTGCACCAATAGCTCCCCCTCAAGCCTAACATGCTTGTTCTTCATTCCTTCTTGATGTGCTACAAACCAATCATTAATTTTAACCTATTCATCTTAGTTCCATCTAAAGGCTTTGTGAGTATATCTGCACATTGCAAATGAGTTGATACATAGGACAATTGAATGTCCTTGCTATGAAATTTTTCCCTTAAATAATGATAGTTTGCTTCAATTGTCTTAGTCCTTGCATGATATACATGATTAGTAGCCAAATGAAGCGAACTAGTGTTGTCTCCAAAAATTATTGGAGTGTAAGAATGTAACCCCAAATCTGTGTAGAGTTGTTTGAGCCACATAGCCTCTTGTGTTGCATTTGTTAAACCTCTATATTCTGCCTCTCTAGATGACAAAGCCATAGTTGGTTTCTTCTTAGATGACCATGATATTAGATTTGAACTTGCAAAGGACAACTAACCTGAGGTGCTCCTCCTATGATTCTTGGAGCCAACCCAATCTGCATCAGAATACATCTTTATGTCCAAATCAGAAGTGAATGGGTAAAACAACCCTTCATTTATGGTATCCTTTAAATACTTTAGAATCCTCTTAGGAACTTGCATGTGAGGGCTTTCTTGGTGCATGCATAAACTGACTTAATGTACTTCATAAGCAATGTCTTCTTTTGTTAGGGTTGCATAGTTGAGACTCCCAACAAGTTTTGGGTAACCTGTAACATCTTGAAGAAGTTCTCCCTCATGCAAACTAAGCTTATGATTGAGTTCCATGGGTGTACCTACAATTTTGGTGTTCTCCATCTTGATTTTTATCAACATGTCATAAATATACTTTCTCTAAGTGGTGAACACACCAAAGTTTTTATACACAAGTTCTAAACCAAGAAAATATGTAAGCAAACCAAGATCATTGATTTTAAAATCTTCCATCATTTGAGCTTTAACCTGCTTGATGCCATTCGCATCATTCCCTATAATGATGATGTCATCCACCTAGACACATAAGCAAATAACTTTTGAGTTGGTCTTCTTTATGAATAAAGAAGAATTTGCTTTGTTAGCTACAAATCCTTGATCCTGCAAATAAGTAACAAGTCTATGGTTCCAAGCTCTAGGAGCTTGCTTTAGGCCATAGAGTGCCTTCCTTAGCTTCAATACGTAACCTATTTTGTCTTTATCTTCATACCCTCATGGTTGTTGTTGGAAGAGATTGATGGATACCTCAAGGAAGTGAGGTGGTATTGCCAAATGTTTCTTTATACCTTCCCTAATAATCTCTTCAGAGTTTGATAGTAGGCCCTTTCATCTTGCAAATGACACCAAGAAAGTACCTATGTACTTTGGAGTTGGTCATTCAAACAATTGAATCAAAACAGACTACTTCATAAATAGCTAGTGTCAGAAAACTTGCTATTTTAGTCCACACACTTGTCGGTTCTTTTGCTCAGTACTCATAGTATAGTAACAACCGATAAAATTCCTTTTGATGGAATTCAATTACCTTAGATAGCTAATGATTGTAAGTGAAATCATCTAAAATAACAAACTATGCATTGAGAAAGCAGTTTAGCAATCCAAGGCTTACCCCCGATTTTTAAGGGACTACTAACTAGTAGATGACCAATGAGCACTTCGACGAGGCGTTCTCCCAGATGGCTAAACCAAATACTTTGAAACTTTGATAGCGTAAAATAGACTTTACGTTGGTTCTAAAAACCTATAGATCATGCAAAATGGTTGAGGCATCACTGAGATATGACCAAAGAAAGTTCACTATTCTGAGTAGTCATAGCAGAGAAGTACAGAGAGATGTTCATTGAAGTAAATGTATTATAGCACATGCTTATACAAGATCATGGGCATTGTATTAATGCTCAATGATGGTGAAATGAGTAGGCTATGGTGTAAGCGACCCAAATCCTACAAATGATCAATGGAAAAGCTCTCAATGCAGCCACAGTGCCGCGTGATTTTCTAATTCATTTATATAAGAAGTTTTTCTTAAGTTTGAATTTGAAATTCAAACTTGGCTCCAACTAAAAGTGATTCCCTTGACCTAGGAGATATTCTCTCACTGAAACTCATAGCTATTATTCTTCCTAACTGCACAATATTTTGGCTTTTACAAGATTCTCTCAAGGTATAAACCTTTTAAAGTGGTAAATGATCAAGCAATTACAAGCTATGGTTCACATGATGGTTGCACATATTATCTTCCCTGCTAAGTGAAATGTGAAGGCTTGTATATTTTCACCAATAGCTCCCCCTCAAGCCAAACATCTTGGCTTGCATTGCTTCTTCAATCTTCTTGTATATCCTGCAATCCAATCATGGTTTTAAACCTCCAAAGCTTAGTACCATCAAGTGCTTTGGTTAACAAATTAGCACATTGCATGTTTGAAGACACATATGCTAATTGTATCTCTTTTCTCAAGAGTTTCTCTCTAACATAGTCTTAGTGCACTTCTATATGTTTGGTTCTTGCATGATAAATGGGATTGGATGCAAGATGCAAAGAACTAGTGTTATCACCAGAGATCATATGTGAATGAGTGTGAAGTCCCAAATCTGAGTAGAGCAATCTAATCCAAATAGCTTCTTGTGTAGCATTTGCTAATCCCCTGTGTTCAGCCTTTGTTGAAGATAGAGCAATAGTTGGTTGCTTCTTTGAAGACCATGAAATGGGTTTATCACCTGCGAAAGATAAATATCCAGAAGTACTTTTGTTATCCTTACAACCTGCCCAGTCTGCATGTGATTACAACTTTATAACTAAATCTGATGTGTATGGGAAGTAAAGTCCTTGGTTTTGAGTACCTTTCAGATACTTCAAAATTCTTTTAGCAGCTTCCAAGTGAGGTGCTCTAGGTTTATGCATGAATTGACTCAAAACACTTACTCCATAACATATGTCAATCCTTGTTAAGGTTGCATAGTTTAGACTCCCAACTATGCTTTGATAACCTACAATGTCTTCAAGAAAATCACCTTCATGAGCACTCAATTTATGATTTACCTCCATAGGGGTGCTAGCTATCTTTGCATTCTCCAAGCAAATCTTCTTCAACATGTCCTACACATATTTCCTTTGAGTAATGTAACTTCCAGAGTCAGTGTATACTAACTCAAGTCCAAGAAAATATTTCAAAAACCCTAGGTCACTCATTTTGAACTCCTCCATCATTTGGTTTTTGATTTTTTTGATACCACTGGCATCACTACCTCTAAGAATGATATCATCAACATATACACATAAATATATCATTTCTAAATTATTCTTCTTGACAAATAGAGAAGAATCTACCTTGATCATCATGAATCCTTGGTCTTGAAGATAGGTGGTTAACCTATGGTTCCATGCCCTAGGTGCCTTCTTCAGAACATAAAGAGCTTTGTTCAATTTGCATACATGATTTACCTTGTTTGGGTCTTCATAGCGAGAAGGTTGAGCCATGTAAACCTCCTCTAAAATACAGTCATCGAGAAAAACATTTTTCACATCTACTTGATACATATTCCAATTTCTAGATGCACCCACACTTACCATTACTCTAATGGTTGTCATCTTAGCCACATGTGAGTAAGTTTCTTCATCTACTCCTTGGGTTTGTGTAAAACCCTTAGCCACAAGCCTAGTTTTATACGTGTTTATAGATCCATCTGAGTTCCTTTTGATTTTGTAAATCCATCTAGAACCAATTACCTTCATTGTTGCTTTCGTAGGTACTAGCTCACAAGTATCATTCTCTTTGAGTGCTTCTATTTCTTCATCCATAGCCTCCTTCCATTCTGTTTTGGTACTTGCTTCTTCATATGAAGAAGTTTCTTCAAGTGGTAGATCCTTAGCAAGATAAATAGAATGCTTAGTGACTAATGAGGTATCATACCCATATCTAATTGGCTTCTTACTCTCTCTTTGTGATCTCCTTATGGCTTGGTTGGATGATTCTGGTATGTCCTCCAATCTCTTCATCTTGGCTTTGACTTTTTATTTCCATGCTTTGAACTCCTCCAAATTGATGGTGTCTTCATCTGATTTGATGTCTTCGATTGTGCTTGGCTCCTCCTTGGTGAGGCTTGGAAATTCTTCTTCCAAGTCATATGGCAATTTTGACCTTCCTGCATTCACTTTCAAACCAAGAATCATTCTCATCAAACACAACATCTCTACTAACCATAAATTCCTTGTTGGATGGATTATAAAACCTGTATCCTTTTTTATTTACATCATACCCTATGAAGATGCATTTCTCTGCCTTAGGGTCTAACTTACCTCTGATTTGAGATGGAACATGCACATAAGCAACACAACCAAATATTCTGCAATGTTCAAGTGATGGTCTCCTACCATGCCATGCCTCATATGGGGTCATCCTATCTAGGGACTTAGAAGGTAACTTGTTAATAAGATATGTGGCAGTAGAAAGACTCTCTGCCCACAAGTAATTAGGCAACTACTTTTCATTGAGCATTGATCTAGCTGATTCCACAATCAATATGTTCGTCCTCTCTGCTACTCCATTTTGCTCAGGATTATATCTAGTAGTGATCTCCCTTTTCATAGCTCTTTCTTGCAAAAATGTATCAAATTCATTGGAGAAGTACTCACTTCTCCATCTGACTTTATCCTCTGTAGACTCTTTCCTGTTTGATTTTCCACAAGTGCAAGATACTTCTTGAAACAACTGAACACTTCATCTTTATGTTTCATGAAATACAAGATAGTCTGCCTATTGAAATCATCAATAAATGATACATAGTACCTTGAGCGTGAAATTGAGGGATCCTTGCTCGGTCCCCACACATCTGTGTGGACAAGTTCCAAATGATCATAATGCATATAGCCTTTCTTTGTAAAGGGTAACCTGTGTGATTTACCAAACTAACATGCACCACATTTATAGATCATATGTTGCTTGGATACATAAGGTATCCCAAGCCTACATTGATCTCTACATATCTGCTTCAATGTTCTCTCACCAATGTGCCCTAATCTTTTGTGCCATATCTCTAGCAAAGACAAGTTTTGATCCTTATAATTGTCCTCAAGCTCAAATGTAAATAATCTACCTATTTTCTCTCCCTTTGCAATGTTTCTAGTGTCCTCAAGCTCAAATGTAAATAATCTACCTATTTTCTCTCCCTTTGCAATCCTTCTGAATCCATGTTGGGGGTCCTCCACAAAAGCTCCAAATTTATTGAACCTTACCTGCAAACCCTTTTCCACTATCTATCCAACACTCATCAAATTCTTTGTGATAGTAGGTACATAAAGAACTCTGCTCAATAGATTTCTATTCCCATCAGAATTTTTGACATTTCCTACCTTGACAACTGAATGCTTGGTATCATCACTTGTCTGCACTTGGTGTTTTCCCTTGGGCTCCTCAAGATCAGAAAGAAGAGCTACATTGGCTACTACATGGTTTGAACAACCTGAGTCAATATAGAAGAGGTGCTCATCATTCATACCTTGTTTTGAAGTCATGTTCATAATGAGAAGAGAACGTTCTTGATCCTCTATATAGTTGTTGAAGTCTTTTCTTGATTTGTATCCTCCTTGATAATTGTTTTTGTAACTGTTGTTGTAGTCATGGTTTGAACCTTGATTATGGTTGAATCTTCCTCTTGATTGTGAGTATCCACCTCTTTGAAATCCTCTTCCTCTCTAGTTCTTGAAGTTCCTATAGCACTCATCTATTGTGTGATTAGATAATCCACATATATTGCATGGGGAAGAGTTGAAAGGTCTCCCCCTACCATGCTTACCTCCTTTGCCCCTTCCTCTTGAATTCCTACCTCTCACCTACATAGGTAGCTTGAGAAGTAGTACCTTCATCTTCAACTTTCTTGCTCTTTCCTTTATCCTTAGACTTTCCTTTATCTCTATAGAGGGCAAAATAATTGTTACCTCTTGATGGTTCTCCATTTTTGTTGAGCTTGGCTTCATGGGTAAAGAGTTGCCTCATGAGAGTGGTAAGATCAGGGGTTTGCATTTCCATATAAAGATCCATAGTAGTTGTGAAAGCTTCCCACTTATCATCTGCCTTGATGCCATTGATTATCTATCTCACTATTTGCTCTTCTTCAATCTCCTCTCCTATGCTTGACAATTGATTAGCCACATCCTTTACTTTGGTCACAAGCTATAAAACATTCTGCTTAAGTTGTCTCCTTTGAGTAGTAAACTCAATCCACAATTGATTTTTCCTAGCTCTTATATTGGATTAAATATATGAAGATAGAGTATCCCAAGTCTCTTGGGAAGTTTTGCGATTCCTAATGTGAGGAAGAAGGAAGTCAGAAAATAGAGTTAACTAGATATGACCTAGCTAAGGCATCTCTGGTGCACCATGAGTTGAGTCATTCTAGCTCCTCTCTTGTAGGTTGACCTTTGCTTCTGAATATGGGCATCTCCTCATCTCTTGACATGTAATCATAGAGACTCCTTCCTTGTAGATAGGTCTTCATTTTCAAGGACCATGGTGGATAATTATTCCTGTCCACTTTATCAATGAAATAAGGGAAATCATCTCCCATTTTACCTCAACTTGCTCTGATACCACTTCTGGAAGAGATGGATGGATACCTCAAGGAAGTGAGGTGGTACTGCTAGAACCTGCTTTGTATCTGCCCTAATCTCTTCATATTTTTATAGTAGGACCTTTTAGCTTTCAAATGACACCAAGAAAGTACCTATGTACTTTGGAGTTGATCCTTCAAACAATTGAATAAAAAAAGACTACTTCATAAATAGCTAGTGTCACAAAACTTGCTATTTTAGTCCACACACCTGATGGTTCTTTTGATCAATACTCACAGTACAATAACATTTGATACAAATCCTTTTGAGGGAATTTAACTAGCTTAAATAGCTAATGATTGAAAGTGAAACCATCTAAAATAACAAACTATGCAATGAGAAAGAAGTTTAGCAATCGAAGGTTTACCCCCGATTTTTTAGGGACTAATGAGTAGATGACCATTGAGCACTTCCACATGCTTTATCCCAGATGGCTGAACCAAATACTTTGAAACTTTGATAGAATAAATTTCACTTCAAGCAGGTTGCAACAAGCTATAGAGCTTTCAAAATGGTTGAGGAATCACTTAGATATGACCAGAGAAAGTTCACTATCTTGAGTAGTCATAGCAAAGAAGTACATAGAGATGTTCAATGATGTAAATGTGTTATTGCACATGATTATACAAGACCATTGGCATTGTATTAATGCTCAATGATGGTGGAATGAGTAGGCTATGGTGTAAGCTACCGAAATCCTGCAAATGATCAATGGAAGAGCTCTCAATGAGGCCACACTATCATGTGATTTTCAAAGTCATTTATATAAGAAGTTTTTCTTAAGTTTGAAGTTGAAATTCAAACTTGGCTCCAACTAAAAGTGATTCCCTTGATCTAGGAGATATGCTCTCATTGAAACTTGTAGCTATTGTTCTTCCTAACTCCACGAGATTTTGGCTTTTACAAGATTCTCTCAAGGTATAAAACTTTTACAATGGTAAATGATCAAGCAATTACAAGCTATGGTTCACCTGATGGTTGCACATATTATCTTCCATGCTAAGCCAAATGTGAAGAATTGTATATTTGCACCAAAAGTTGTGCCATATACACTTCTTCTGATATCCATCCATTTAAGAATGCATTCTTAACATCTAATTGATATAGGTTCCAATTTTTAGAAGCAGCAACACTTACCAAAACCCTAATTTTTTGCATCTTAGCCACAGGTGAAAACGATTCTTCATAATCTACTTCATGGGTTTGAGCAAACCCCTTTGCCACTGGCAGTTCCTTGTACCTATTTATAGAACCATTTGAATTCTTCTTGATTTTATATATCCATCGGGATCCTATTACCTTCATGCTTGGCTTCTTGGGAGCCAAGTATTGTTTTCTTGAAGTGCTTCAACTTCTTCCTACATGGCTTCTCTCCATTCCTTCTTCTCATTGGCCTCTTCAAATGAAGAAGGTTCTTCTATCATAGAGTCTTTAGGGATGTACACAGAATGCTTGGTGATTAGTGATGTGTCATAGCCATACCTTATTGGTTTTTTACTCTCCCTTTGAGATCTTCTGAGTGCTTGGTTGGAGGACTCTGGAATGTCTTCCAATTGCTGGAACTTATTCTTGCCTCTTGACTTCCAAGCCTTGAAGTTAATCTGCTCTTCATCTTTGGAATTGACATCTTCTAGTACTTGTTGCTCTTCTTGAGTGAGAGTTGGAAAATCACTTTCCAAATCATAAGGTAACTTGATCTTCCTACAATCATCTTCAAAGCATGAATAATTTTCATCAAACACTAAATCCCTACTAATTGTAAATCCTTTGTTAGTGGGATTGTATAACCTATAACCCTTTTGGTTTTGGCCATAGCCAATAAAGATACACTTTTCAGCTTTTGGATCAAGCTTCCCTCTAATTTGTGAGGGTATATATGCATAAGCTATGCACCCAAAGATTTTACAATGATCCAATGAGGGTCTCTACCATTCCATGCCTCATAGGGTGTCATTCCATCCAAGGATTTGGATGGAAGCCTGTTAACCAAGTATGCGGCTGTGGAAATAGCCTCTGCCCATAGGTAATTGGGTAGTTTCTTCTCATTCAACATTGACCTTGCAGATTCCACTATTAATTTGTTCCTCCTCTCTACCACTCCATTTAGTTCAGGAGTATATCTTGTTGTGACTTCTCTCTTTATACCTCTATCCCATAAGTCTGAATCAAATTCATGTGAAAAGTACTCACCACCTCCATTAGATTTGATCATCTTCAAGCTTCTACCTGTTTGGTTCTCAACCATTGCTAAATACTTTTTGAAACATGTAAATGCTTCATCCTTATGCTTCATGAAGTAAAGAATTGTACATCTACTCTAATCATCTATAAATGAAACATAGTACCTTGAGCCTAAGATTGGTGGCTCTCTGCTAGGACCCCATAGATCAATAGACTTCATACATGTACCCCTTTCTATTGGATGGTTGCCTGTGAGCTTTGGGAAATTCGCATGCTCCACATTTGTATATCATGTGTTGCTTGGAAACATTTGGAATGCCAAGCACACTCTGATCCCTGCATATTTTCTTTAGTTCTTTTCTCCTATATGACCTAGCCTTTTATGCCATATCTCTAGTTCAAATAGGGTTTGATCTTTGTAGTTGAAAAGTGTGTTGGAAAGATGGATGGATGCTCCAAGAGACTGAGTAGGTACTGCTAAACCTGCTTTGTACCAGCCCTCTTTTGCTTCAGAGTTGATAACTAGACCTCCTTAGCTTTCCAATGACACCATAAAATGTCCTATGTACTTTGGAGATGATGTGTTTAATGATTGAATCAAAACAGATAACTTTCGAAGTCACAAACTCAAGAAAACCTTCTATTTATGTCTTGACACCTACTGGGTATTTTGCTCAGTATGACCAGCACAGTAGGAATTGGAAAAATTCCTTTTAGGGGTATCTAATTAGCTTAGGAAGCTACCAATTCCAAGTGTAATGATGTAAAATGATAAACTATGCTAAGAGAAATTAATTTAGCAAGTTAAGCTATACCCCCGACTTTTTAGGAGTGTAGCAGAAAATGACCAGAGATCACCTCGACGCAGATTTCTCCAAATGGCTGAATAGAATGTCTTCAAACTTTTACAGCATGTAGATTAATTCAAGGTGAATCCAACAAACTTTGAAGCACTGCATTTGGTGAAGAATTGACCGAGATATGCCCTTGACAAGTTGACAGACTTTTGAGTAGACTAACAGAGAACTCAGAGATGGACAATGTGAATGTATGTATTAATGAACATTTGTATACATCTCCATTGGCATGAATATCATTGCCAAATGGTGTAGAGAGGTGTGGGATAGAGTGTAGACCTCACACACACTCAAAAATCAGTAATGCTAGTCTCGGGAGTGCTCTATCTTACCCGCGACTTTTCATGTCCATTTTTATAAGAGATGTGTAAAAATTTGAATTCAAATTCAAATTTTTGGCTCCCTATGATCAAGCTCCTAAATGCTTGGAGATATTCTTTCAATCAAACAACTAATTTTTCCACGAATCCTTTTGGTAGGTGATTACAAGATATTCCAAGTCAATTTGACTTTTACAACGAGATAAAGTGGTAATTAACCACTAGCATATGTTCCTATGCTTCTTCATGTATGTATAGACTTCAATGCATCCTTTAAGCCAAATGTGTAGGCTTGTGATTTACACCAACAGCTCCCCCTCAAGCCAAATATTTTGGCTTAAGTCTTCAACTTCAATCTTCAAGTATATCCTGCAATCCAATCATGGATTTGAGCCTGCAAAGTTTGGTTCCATCCAAAGCTTTAGTTAACAAATCTGCACATTGCATGTTGGTTGATACATAGGTTAGTTGAATGTCCTTGCTTATCAATTTCTCTCTCACATAATGGTAATGGACCTCTATGTGTTTGGTCCTAGCATGATAAATAGGATTAGCTGCAAGGTGAAAGGAACTTGTATTATCCCCAAAGATTATTGGAGACCTAGTGAATAAACCCAATTCTGTATACAAAAGCTTAATCCAAATTTCTTCTTGTGTGGCATTAGCCAGTCCTCTATACTCTACCTCTGTGGAAGACAAAGCAATAGTAGGTTGCTTCTTTGAAGACCATGAAATTGGTTTGTCACCTGCAAAAGAAATATATCCAGAAGTGCTCCTCCTATCATCCTTGCATCCTGCCCAATCTGCATCTGAATAAATTTTGATATCAATATCTGAAGTGTAAGCGAAATACAAACCATGGTTCTGTGTACCCTTGAGATACTTCAAGATTCTCTTGGCAGCCTCTAAGTGAGGAGTCCTTGGCTTGTGCATAAATTGACTTAGCACACTAACTCCATATGCAATATCTATCCTTGTTAAGGTAGCATAGTTCAAACTACCCACCATACTTTGATAACCTGTAATGTCATTGACTTCATCACCTTCATGGGCACTTAGCTTTAGGTTTACCTCCATTGGAGTGCTTGCTACTTTAGCATCCTGCAAGTGAAACTTGTTCAACATATCCTGTATGTATTTTTTCTGAGTGATGTATATCCCTGAATTAGTGTAGACTAATTCAAGTCCCAAAAAATACTTCAATAGACCAAGATCATTGATCTTGAACTCCTTCATCATTTGACTTTTGATATATCTAATTCCATTGACATCATTACCTCTAATGATGATGTCATCAACATAAACACAAAGGTATATTACCTCTGAATTACTTCTCTTAATGAACAGAGAAGTATCTTCCTTGCTCATGACAAATCCTTGGTCTTGGAGGTATGTAGTTAACCTGTAATTCCATGCCCTAGGTGCCTGCTTCAATCCATATAAAGCCTTTTTTAATTTGCAAAAATATGTTACCTTCTTAGGGTCCTCATAGCCAGGAGGTTGTGACATATACACCTCCTTTGAAATCCATCCATTCAAGAAAGCATTCTTGACATCCAATTGGTACATATTCCAATTTTTTTATGCAGCCACACTTACCAACACTCTGATTGTTGGAATCTTGGCCACAGGTGAGAATGTCTCCTCATAGTCAATGCCTTGGGTTTGTGCAAAACCCTTGGCTACCAATCTGGCTTTGTACCTATTAATTGTGCCATCAAAATTTCTTTTAAGCTTATAGATCCATCTGGATCCTATTACCTTCATTGAGTCCTTCTTAGGTACTAACTCCCATGTGTCACTCTCTTTGAGGGCATCAATCTCCTCATCCATAGCTTCTTTCCATTCTGATTTGGTTATTGCTTCTTCATATGATCCTGGTTCTTCATTTGATAAATCTTTGGCAAGATAAACAGAATGTTTAGTAACAAGAGATGTATCATACCCAAATCTGATAGGTTTCTTGCTTTCTCTTTGTGATCTTCTAACTGGTTGAGTTGAGGATTTAGGTATGTCTTCAAGCTTCTTCATCTTCATTTTGCCTTTGGACTTCCATGCTTTGAATTCTTCAAGATTGATAGTAGTTTCATCATCTGAACTTGAGTCTTCATTCTAAGTAGGTTCCTCCTTTGTAAGACTTGGAAATTCCTCTTCCAAATCATAAAGTAATTTAACCTTCCTGCATTCATTCTCATACCAAGAATCATTTTCATCAAAGACAACATCTCTGCTTACCATGAATCCCTTATTGATGGGATTATAAAACCTGTAACCTTTTTTTATTTAAATCATACCCAATAAAGATGCATTTTTTAGCCTTTGGGTCTAGCTTACCTCTTATCTGAGAAGGAATGTGTACATATGCTACACATCCAAATATTTTGCAATTATCAAGTGAGGGTCTCTTACCATGCCATGCTTCATAGGGTGTCATGCCATCAAGAGACTTAGATGGTAACCTATTTATGAGGTAAGTGGTAGTAGAAACACTCTCTGCCCATAGATAGTTAGGTAACCTTTTCTCATTAAGCATAGACCTAGCTGTCTCAACAATTAATCTATTTCTTCTCTCAGCCACCCCATTCTGTTCAGGAGAATACCTTGTGGTTATCTCTCTTTTGATGCCTCTGTCCTGCAAGAAGTTTTCAAATTCATTTGAGAAGTACTCACCTCCTCCATCTGACCTTAGCCTCTTCAAATTCCTTCCTGTCTGATTTTCAACTAATGCAATATATTTTTTAAAGCAATTAAATACCTCATCCTTGTGCTTCATGAAATACAATACAGTCCATCTGCTATAATCATCAATGAAAGATACATAGTACCTTGAACCTGAGACTGAGGGATCCTTGCTTGGTCCCCATACATCTGTGTGGACAAGATCTAGGTAGTCTTCATCCATGTATCCTTTCCTTGAGAAGGGTAACCTATGAGACTTCCCAAATTGACAAGCACCACACTTATAAATCATATGTTGCTTGGATACATTGGGTATCCCAAGCACACATTGGTCCCTGCACATTTGTTTCAAGGTTCTTTCTCCTATGTGTCCTAGCCTTTTGTGCCAAATCTCAAGCTTTGAAAGTGTTTGTTCTTTATAACTGTATAGTGCAATATTCTTTGTATCTTCTAACTCAAAAGTGAAAAGTCTACCTGATTTTTCTCCTTTAGCAATCCTCTTGAACCCATGTCTTGGATCCTCCACATATGCTCCATATTGATTGAATCTAACCTGCAAACCTTTCTCCACAATCTGACCAACACTCATCAAGTTTTTGGTAATGGTTGGTACATAGAGTACCCTGCTCAACAAATTCTGATTTCTATCACAAGTCTTAACATTTCCAACTTTAACTACAGAATGCTTTGTGTCATCACCTGTTTGAACTTAATGCTTACCTTTTGGTTCCTCAAGATCAGAGAGTAATGCTACATTGCGAGCCACATGATTTGAACATCCTGAGTGAATGTAGAATAGGTGGTCATCATTTGTACCTGATTTTGAAGTCATGTTCATGATTAGAAGAGAGTCATCTCGCTCCTCTGTGTAGTTGGTGTAATCATCCTGGATTTGAATCCTCCTTGGTAGTTGCCATTGTAGTTATTGTTGTAGTTGTTGTTGTAGTTATTGTTGTAGCCTTGATGATGGTTGAATCTACCTCTTGATTGTGAGTAGCCACCTCTTTGTTATCCTCTTCCTCTCTGATTCTTGTAGTTCCTGAAACACTCATCTGTAGTATGATTTGATAAACCACAAATGTTGCATGGTGAGGAGTTATAAGATCTCCCCCTACCTTGCTTACCTCCTCTGCCCCTTCCTCTTGATGATCTACCTCTCCCTACATAGTTGGCTTGAGAAGTAGAGCCTTCATCTTCCACCTTCTTGCTTTTGCCTTTATCTTTAGACTTCTTATCAGTGTATAGGGCAGAAGAGTTATTACCTTTGGATGTGTCTCCATTTTTGTTGAGCTTTGCTTCATGATTAAACAATTGTCCCATGCGAGTTGTAAGATCTAGAGTGTGCATATCCATGTAAAGATGCATAACTATGGTGAAGCTTTCCCATTTGTCATCAGCCTTGATCCCATTGATCACTTGCCTTACAATCTGTTCTTCTTCAATCTCTTCTCCTATGCTTGCTAACTGATCTGCTACATCTTTAATCTTGGTCACAAATTCTGAAACAACTTGCTTAGGTTGCTTCCTTAATGTTGTGAATTCAATCCACAACTGATTTTTCCTAGCCCTTGTGTTGGAGGAAAAATATGATGACAAGGTTTCCCACGTCTCTTGGGATGTCTTACAATTTCTAATATGTGGCAAAAGAAAATCAGATATAG
This sequence comes from Ceratopteris richardii, assembly GCA_020310875.1. Lineage (NCBI taxonomy): Eukaryota > Viridiplantae > Streptophyta > Polypodiopsida > Polypodiales > Pteridaceae > Ceratopteris > Ceratopteris richardii. Next base: position 42,503,575 of record CM035426.1, read on the forward strand.
AGTTGAGTAAATAAGACCTTGCCAATGCATCCTTAGCACACCATGTGTTGAGCTTTTCATGTTCTTCCTTGGTTGGTAATCCTCTTATTTTGAATGAGGGCAATTCCTCATCTCCTGAGATGTATCCATAGAGACTCCTTCCTTGTAAGTAGTTCTTCATTCTTAGAGACCATGCTTGATAGTTGTTCTTGTCCAATTTGTCAATGAATGAAGGAAAACCATCTCCCATTTTACCTTAATTTGCTCTGATACCACTGTTGGAAAGATGGATGGATGCTCCAAGGGACTAAGTAGGTACTGCTAAACTTGCTTTGTACCAGCCCTCTTTTGCTTCAAAGTTGATAACTAGACCTCCTTAGCTTTCCAATGACACCATAAAATGTCCTGTGTACTTTGGAGATGATGTGTGTAATGATTGAATCAAAACACATAACTTTCGAAGTCACAAACTCAAGAAAACCTTCTATTTATGTCTTCACACATGCTGGGTATTTTGCTCAGTATGACCAGCACAGTAGGAATTGGAAAAAATCCTTGTAGGGATATCTAATTAGCTTAGTAAGCTACCTATTCCAAGTGGAATTATGTAAATGATAAACTATGCTAAGAGAAATTAATTTAGTAAGTTAAGCTATACCCCCGACTTTTTAGGACTGTAGCAGAAAATGACTAGAGATCCCCTCGACGCCGATTTATCCAAAATGACTGAATAGAATGTCTTCAAACTTTGATAGCATGTAGATTACTTCAAGCTGAATCCAACAAACTTTGAATCACTGAATCTGGTGAAGAATTGACCGAGATATGCGCTTGACAAGTTGACAGACTTCTGAGTAGACTAACAGAGAACTCAGAGATGGACAATGCGAATGTATGTATTAATGAACATTTGTATACAACCCCATTGGCATGAATATCATTGCCAAATTGTGTAGAGAGGTGTGGGCTAGAGTGTAGACCTCACACACACTCAAAAATCAGTAATGCTAGGCTCGGGAGTGCTCTATCTTGCCCGTGACTTTTCATGTCCATTTTTATAAGAGATGGGTAAAAATTTGAATTTTGATCAAGCTCCTAAATGTTTGGAGATATTCTTTCAATCAAACAACTAAATTTTTCCACGAATCCTTTTGGTAGGTGATTACAAAAGATTCCAAGTCAATTTGACTTTTACAATGAGATAAAGTGGTAATTAACCACTAGCATATGTTCCTATGCTTCTTCATGTATGTATAGACTTCAATGCATCCTTTAAGCCAAATGTGTAGGCTTGTGATTTACGCCAACAAAGTGCAATGTTTCTCGTGTCTTCAATCTCAAATGTAAATAGTCTTCTAGATTTCTCACCTTTTTCAATCCTCTTGAAGCCTTGTTGAGGGTCTTCCACATATGCTCCATGCCTTGTGAATCTGACCTGTAAGCCTTTCTCAACAATCTGTCCAACACTAATTAGGTTTTTTGTTATAGTTGGCACATACAAGACCTTACTTAAGAGGTTCATATTACCATCAGAAGCCTTGACATTTCCAATTTTTTTAATAGAGTGTCTGGTGTCATCACCTGTCTGCACTTCATGCTTCCCTTTGGGTTCTTCAAGATCAGATAGCAATGCTACATTTCTAGCTACATGATTGGAACAACCACAATCAATATAGAAAAGATGCTCATCAACTTTACCTTGCTTGGATGTCATATTCATGTTGAGTAGAGAATCTTCTTGGTCTTCTGTGTAGTTGTTATAATCTCTTCTTCCTCTGAAACCTCCTTAATAATTGTTGTTGTTGTTGTTGTAGCTTTGGTTGTAGTTGTGGTTGTTATTGCTTCATCCATTGTTGAACTTGCCTCTGGATTGTCCATAGATCCCTCTATGGAAGCCTCTTCTCCTTTGATTCCTTGTATTCTTGAAGCATTCTTCTATGGTGTGGTTACTTAGACCACAAATATTGCAAGGTGGAGTGTTGTAGGATCTCCCCCTGCCATGCTTTCCTCCTCTACCCCTTCCTCTAGTACCTTTTCCTCTATTTGTGAAGTTCACTTGAGAGGTACTACCTTACTTTTATTTCTATCTTTTCAAAGGCTAGAAAATTGGTTACCTCTAGAGTTGTCACCATTCTTGTTGAGCTTTGTCTCATGGGTGAAGAGTTGCCCCATCAAGGTGTTGACGTCAGGTATCTGCATATCCATATAAAGGTCCATTGTTGTGGTGAAGGACTCCCACTAATCATCAGCTTTAATCCCATTTATGATGTGGCTTACTATGTGTTCTTCTTCTATCTCCTCTCCAATGCTTGCAAGCTAGTTAGCCACATCCTTCATCTTAGTCACATAATCAACTACACTCTGCTTTGATTGCTTTTTTAGGGTTGTAAACACCATCCATAGCTAGTTCTTTCTAGCTCTTGTATTTGATGCGAAATATGAGGAGAGTACTTTCCAAGTCTCTCTTGGAAGGTCTTGCAATTCCTAATGTGAGGCAATACGGAATCAGATATTTTGTTAAGGAGATAAGACCTGGAAAGAGCATCCTTTGCACACCATGTGGTCAGCCTTTCTTGTTCTTTCCTTGTGGGTTGATTCCTCCTAAATGTTGGCATTTCTTCATCTCCTAAGATGTATCCATATAAGATTCTTCCTTCGAGGTAGGCTTGCATCCTCAGTGACCATGCTGAATAGTTGCTCCTATCCAATTTGTCCATCAATGATGGAAATCCATCTCCCATCTTGCTTCTTGTTGCTTTCATACCACTATTGGAGAAGATGGTGGATAATCTTCAGAAATGAAGTGGTGTTGCTTAAACCTGCTTCACACTAGGCAAGAACAAGTGATGGACAATGTAGTTGGCCTCTTTAGCTTGCTAATGATCATAAATAATCACCCATGTTCTTTGGAACATGATCCACTAATCAATGGATCAAAACAGATGAGAAAGCATGATAGCAATTAGCCTAACTCCTTTCGATGGTGTCTAATTAACTTAGATAGCTACCAATCATGAGTGATTTCAATAAAAAAGATGAACTACACGTTGAGTATGATGTTTAGCAAATCATAGGATTTCCCTGACATTTTTGGGATGCATCAGAGTACAGACCAAAGAGTAAAGATATGATGCTATCTCAAGATTGAGAGAAACAATGATAATGTAATGTTGTAGCTATAAGCTAGATAGTATATTGAATCTATGATGCTTTAAATCGCGACAAATGATCAATCATCCACTAAGAACAAGCTATGAGAAAATCACTATATTCATGTAGTCATGGCAGAGAAGTGAAGTAGAGATATAATCAAAATGTATGTACTAGATCACATAGAAATACAATGTCATTGGCAATAATCTAATGCACAATGTGAGGGTACTCATTGAGCTATGATGTGAGCTCTCAAATCACATATGATCCAAATGTTCACCTAAAACTAAATCCTAAACTATAGGATATATTTTCTCATAAATTATCTACCAAATACCTTGAGATTTGATGCTTCCTTGCTTCACGTGGTGGTAAGGTAGTTTTACAAAGGCAAAATGTAATTGATTTTACAAGGGTTGACCATATATGACTCCATTAGATATATGCTAATCATCCAAGTATTTCAGCTTGGATTCTATTGCACCAACATAACAAAGTATCATTATTAATGCAGGGATTGAATAGTACATAACTAAGGACAATGCTTTATTCTAAAAGATGTCCAAACATAGAATATTACATCAAAGAAGCTATTGATTTAGACGATAAGAGAGGAACCAAACTTTATATCTATGTACATAGATAGATAGATAGACAGATAGATAGATAGAAAGATAGATATATAGATAGATAGATAGATAGATAGATAGATAGATAGATAGATAGATAAATAGATAGATAGCTAGATAGATAGATAGATAGATACATAGATAAATAGATAGATAGATAGATAGATAGAAAGAAAGAAAGATAGATAGATAGATAGATAGATAGATACATAGACAGATAGACAGATAGACAGACAGACAGACATACAAACAACCAAACAGACAGACAGATAGACAGATAGAGAGACACACAGACAGGCAGATAGATAGATAGATAAATAGATAGATAGATAGATAGATTCAGATTCTCTTATTGCGGAAGAGTTGGTTGATCTCCTCCTCTTCTTCTTCATCGTCGTCGAGTGGTTGGACTGATTCTTCGTGCCTATGTACGGGACCTTGGGGTGGTGGTTGTGCGGCGAGGATGGCTGGGAAGAGGAATGATATGATATGGGGAAGGCGAGAGCGCGGGGTGGTTCCCTTATTTACTTGCTTCACTATGGCTACACACTCTTTATGAATTCTATGGAAAAAATAAGAGGCGAAGTTGATGGATTCTCGGGCTGCTAAATCTAAGGCGGAATAGAAGGGTCGGGAGATGTCGTAGGTG